>OU342733.1:62314985-63514985 GCA_910589765.1 Avena atlantica | reverse complement strand
GGTTACGAGGGTGCGGGTTCGATCTTCGGTGTCTCGGCCATCGGATCCAAATCCACCGGGAGGCAGAGAAGCGCCGAGGTTCGGTCCTTAGATTCCGGGAGGAAGAGCTCGACGTTCCTCTAAGACGATCTTGTCGGTTTCACCATGAAGGCCTTGGGGTTCCGGCTTTGGTGTCGATGGAGAACTCAGATGGATGTCGGGGTTCATATGATTCATTCGAGTTGTTGAAGATCTTGGGGTTGGAGGGGTTCTGTGTAGGAGATCTTGGTGTGGTTCGGTGCCTCGGTTCATGTGTAGCTTGTTACCCTCGAAGCGAAGTTAGTCGATGTAGGCTTCGAGTTCACCATACCAAAAACAACGCAGGCACATGGCTATGAGTTGGGCAGCCACACGAACGTGACTAGCACCAACACGAAAGGATCCACCCAAAAGGTAGCAGGCAACACCAAAACGAGAAGGCGGGGTGCAGAGGATGGCGGGGTCGGCGGCGCGCAGGTTGCAGCAACGGCCGGAGGGGGCCTTCAAGGGCGGAGACGAGCGCACGGTGGAGGTCGCAGGCGGCTCCAGGAGAGAGTCGGTGGGGCAGAGGCGAGGGCACGCTGCAGGACGGGCCAGACGCGGGCCGGGTGCTGGAGGCCGGTGGACGAGGAGGAGCTCGCGGGGACATGCGACCCAGGGCGGTGGGGTACAGGAGATGGTCGGTGACGGCGCGCTCGAGGCCTGGTGGAGGCGGCCAGGGCGGTGGTTCTGAAGGGGATGAGGCGTCGCAGATGGCGGAGGGAGAGGGGACGGGCGCAAGTCGCGATGCCTCCAGCGATAACCGGAGGAGCTCGGGACGGCGCGGACGGCGGAGGGGCCGCATGAAGGGGCCCCTGGCAGCGGACGCGGCCGCGGGTAGAGGGCGACAACCTTGGACGGCATGGGGCTCCTGGCGGCCGGAGGCGGCGGAACCACGACGAGGAGGAAGGAGATCGATCGTGGGGGTGTCGGGTTCGCGAGGTGGGGACGCGCGACAAGGAGAAGGAGGCGGTGGCGATGTTGCGGGCTCGTGAGAGGAGCGACGGGGGAGGAGTTGTGTCGAGGGAGGGGATCGATCGGGAGTGGGGAAACGCGTGCGGTTCAGAGCGAGTGGGGCAGGGAGGTGGGGCCAGGATGCAGGCAGTAGGCGGCTGCGCGCGTGTACCGTTGTTGTGTGTGTGTGTGCCGCTGTGGTGTAGTTGGTAGGTGGGTCGGTGGCTGCTGTGGGTGGGTGAGGTGAGAGGGTGGCGGAGGCTGGGTGAGGGTGTGGTGGAGGCATGGGTTGGTCCAGGTATTAGGGTTAGGGTTTAGGGGTAGATAGGAATGGGTTGGGCCGATCGGGGTGGTAGGTGGCCTGGCTCGGGGCGGGCTGCCTCCTCCGATCAAAACAGTTTTATTAAAATTAAAATGTTTATTTTATTTTTTAGTAAAAGTTTTTGTAATTAGTTTTAGACAAACAAAATATCCGAAAACATCCGGGGGTTTGATTTGAAATAAGTACGGGTTTATTTTGGAAAACGAATAGATACTTTGATGAAATAGTTTTTGGCAAATAATATGCATGATGATATGATGATGATGATGCACAAAGATAAATCAACATGCGATTTTCTAGTGGTGGTTTTACCCGGGGTGCTACAATGATCCTATGAGATTTGATTTGGCAATACAACAAGATACATAGACCGCCATCCAATTGCATCTATGACTAGTAATCCACCTTCAGGTTATCATCTGAACCCCCTCTAGTATTAAGTTGCAAGCAACAGATAACTGCCTTAAGCAAAGTGTGTAAGGTAAACAATCCATTTGTTCCATGAACAAGAGATCATTATTTTCTCCCTAGTCGCAACAACACATCTACAACCTTAGAGATTTCTATCACTTCCCCATATTAAATAGATGCATGAACCCACTATCAAGCATAAATACTCCCTCTTGGAGTCAGTAGCATCTACTTGACCAAGATAGCTACTAGAAACGGAGAGCATGAAAGATCACAACATAGACATGATAGAATCAATAAGATAGAATCATTAACCATTCTGACATAGTAATCTCAATATCCATCGGATCCCTGCAAACACAACATGCATGATTACAAATAGATGATCTTGATCATGAACCGAGCTCACAAGATCTAAACATGGTAGCACAAAGGAGGAGAAACAACCATTTAGCTACTATATGGACCCGTAGTCTAAGGTGGAACTACTCACGCATCATATCGGAGGCTAGCATGGTGATGAAGGACTCCAGGATGATCTCTCCCCTCCGACAGGGTGATGGGAAGAGCTTCAGACACCCTCCCCAATCTAGGGACAATGGTGGCGGCGGCTACTGATTGTTTCGTGGAAAATTAATCGAGTACTTAGGGTTTTGGTATCGGGGGCTTCTTATAGGCGAAGAGGGAGGCCGAGGGGGTGCCCGAGGCGACTGCACCCCCCAGGCTCGGGCCAGGCCTAGCCGTGCGGACAGGGTGTGTGGCCCCCTCGCGGCCCTTCTCCGTCTCGTCTTCTGGATCCGTGTTTTCCACGGTAAAAATATTGACTTTGGCTTTTCTCCCGTCCAATTCCGAGAATATTGATTTTCTTTCTTTTCTAGAACAAAAAAAGAAGAAAATAGACAATTGGCACTATGGCATCTTGTTAATAGGTTAGTCCCAGAAAAATATAAAAATACCTCAAAGTGAAGACAACGCAAAACAAAGTAGATAGTAACAAGCATGGAACATAAAAAATTATAGATACGTTTTCGACGTATCACCTGGCGCTAAAGGAGTCCGCCTTGTAGATCGTCATCTTGACGATGAAGGCCTTGAGCTTGAACTCCATGGCGTCGTCGCGCTCCAGGTCTTACTTGTACACCAGCTCCGTCCAGTTCTTCCTAAACACAACCTGGCCAGCGAACCAGTCCACCTATACCCACTCAGTGCACCAGCGGCAAGCTGTGACATGCACAACGCACGATAGCGGGGCGTTGATCCAGTTCCTCAGGCCAAGCTGGAACACAGGAGGGATCACCGACATGTGGAGGTCAGCAGCGTCCAGCTGGATGATGAAGCGGTGAGGGACCTCGTCGATTGGGTAGTGGCCAATCTTTGGCTGTCGTCCCTTCTTGCTTTGCGGCTGTAAAAGCCACCTCCACCCTGCCGATGACCACGGGCTTCATTTCCCAACGGTTGATCGGGAGCATGTCGGCAAAAACCGGTGGGGGTGCCAGCCCCTCCCCACAGTTTTGCAATCAAACTTAACCACCTTGGCATGAAGCAAAACAAGGTCAACACATAAGTACTTGCTACAACTAGAAGCATTGTCCAATTTAGCAATGGACATGATAGAAACATGGGCAAAGTAACAAGGTCTACAACTACTAGCAGATGCGACTAGTATCCCCAATCGGGCAATGTCTCAGGACAACAACCAATTTGAGGATTGGATATGTATCCCCAATCAGGCTAAGTCCCAACCAATTTAAGGATTTGGTTAAATTAAATCCCCAAATTTGACGCACACTATGAAATCTATAACTACGTAGTGCAAAAATTCCTAAATCACTCGTTCAAAACTCTAACTACCTAGATTGAGTCCTTACTGCCATCGATTTAGTACAAAACCCTAACCGCTAACTAGATCGGAAACTTACCCTGGTCGGCGGTGGCGCCATCGATGACGATGGAGCAGTAGCAGGTGTCGCCGGAGCGAAAGAAGACGCGCCAGGTGTTTGGGTTGGGGCCGCCGGCATGGGCGGAAAAACCCTATCCAAAGAGTCGATGGTAACCCTGAGTCTGGCGGGGGATTTTTTGGCCTGCTTCGCCACAGATGCGGTTTCCTTCGTAGATGTAGAAGACGTTGTCGGCACCGCGGGCCGCCACCATTTCTGCCCGAGTTCCGCGCGCACAGAAGGGTGCGGGAGCCCTGAGCACCCTCGCGAGGGCCACCTCGCCGCCGCCGACGAGCTTCTCCAGTTGAACAGCCGCCCATAGCCCATGCGCACTCACCTCGCCGATGTTGTGGCTACGGAACAGAGGAGGAGGAGGAGCGGCGGCCATGGAGGCGAATCGAGGAGGAAGAGGAATAGAGGGAGTGAAGTGGGCGGTGAGAGGAGTGGCCTTAGGAGTTAAGCTGAAAATATCCCGTCTCCCGCGCTTCTCCACGCGTGCAAGTGGTCGGCACGCGGCGTTCGTCAGGACCTGGCTGCGTGGAAACAACCAATTTCAACGTTTCTAGCGGGTCAAATTTTAGTATACTTTAAACCCATGTCGTACAACAAATTCATGCGGACCGAATCACCAAACAGACTTATTTCTTCTCGCTAGAACATAGAAGTTAAATCCAGACGCGCCCATAAACTCAACCTCGCGTACACACGAGTAGAGTTGAAAACGGTAAGCAAACTTTTTATCCACTTCCGGAAAAAGGAAACTGAGAGCTAAAAAGGAAATGGACATGGCACTAGCGGCAAAGAAACGAAAATAGAATATTCTATATGAAAATGGAAAAAGAAATGAGTGAGCCATTTCCGGTGGAAATGGAAACGGTATGCCGAAAACTTTTTGAAAACATAACAAGCCAGACCCATATACGAAATAGTACTTTGCGAATGATTTCCTTGCTCTTTTAGAGCCATAAAATATATGCATGGTCTACCTAATATATGCAACAGGGCGAGTGTACATATTAATCAAGTGAGTGTCTTAGTGTTTATGTAAAACTATTTATATGAACTTATTTGTTTGTGGAAGTGGTGAATTGCATGTGTTACTTTATGTTTAATTGTCGTTTGTTGAAATTATGAGCGGTTCCTTGTCTGTCGTATGTTTTTTGGTGTATAGATCATGATATTATGGCCGATAAATATCCGTTTCATACCATATCTGTCTATATTTTTTTTTCGATGATTCCCGATTTCGTGTTTGTTTTTTAAGTTTTCTTTTTCATTTCAATTCCAACGTGACAGGAGGAAACGAAAATAAGTTCCGTTCCTTTTTTTTTTCGTTTTCAACCCTACACGCAAGGCCCTGGCGCCGGTCGAAGCCCGCCTGCCACGTCACTCCGATGAGGCATTTAGTTGCGACATTGACTTGTGGGCCTGGGTAGCTCGGTTGGCGTACCGATTATTAACTCTCGAAATGGCTGGATAGCTTAGAAAGCTTTTTCGTCTCTCCCTCGGTCCCGTCCCCTTCATCCCCACTTCTCCCTCCCCCACCTCCATCGGAAGAAGCAGCTCGGATCCTCGGACGAGCAGCTCGTGAGCCCTAGGTTGCGCCGCGGCTATGGGTAGCTTGGGTGGTGAGTGGTGGACTGAGCTCCGGGAAGGGCGGGTTTTGGCTCGTGGATTGTGCGGTTTTTTTTTTTGTTTATTGTCAGGGGATTTGATTTTGTTATCGTGCAGGCGGCGGCGGCGGCGGCGGAGAGGGAAGTAGCCAGGCCGGAGGGAAGGTCGGACTACCGGCTTTGGAAGTCTCGCTCGCGTTCCCGCAGGCCACGCCGGCGTCCCTGTTCCCTCCCTCCGGTGAGATCTCCGGCTCTGTTTCCTTTAACTTTTCCGCTAACACTTCTTTGCGGTTTAATTACAGGTCTTAGTTGCACATAATGGAAACTTTAATTTATTTTTATGGTCATTAGAGAAGTTGTTAGATGAACTGTCTTATACTCTTATTTATCACTTTGGAGAGAATGGTGCACTGTTCTGTTCGTCCTTGTGTGATGGTTATCATAACACCGGAAGTAATACAATTATTCGTGACAAAACGAGGGTTTATATTGGTGGAACTATTTTTGTGATTTAATCATGTTCTTATGGTTAAACTTATTACTGAAACTTGGTGGGTTCTGAACCATTCGGTAATAATAACAAGATTCTGTTAGTGTCATCATGGTTTTTAAGGCGTTAAGGCGTCATAAGGCGATGTAGGGGCGCTCTGACACCTAAGCAACCATGAGTGTCATTTTCAATTTAAATTTGGAGGCAATTTTCCATTTGCACTCCGCGAGAGATTAATAAAGAAAATGATCCAGATTTCAATTAAAGTAAATGTGATATGCTTTGTGCATTTAAGAATTATTGTCTTGGACTTATTGAGCATTGGGTTGGTCGCTTTCACAACTAATTAGCAACTTTGCCTCCACGGCCAAGCTGAAATAGACATACTCCCTCCATCCGGAAATAAGTGACTTGGATTTGTCTAGATTAGCATGTATCTAGACGTGTTTTAGTGTATAGATACATGCGAATCTAGACAAAATCCGAGTCACTTATTTCCGGACTGAGGGAGTATTATTTATTGCTGTCACAAAGTAGTTGGATCTGGACCACTCACCAAAATTAAAGAGAAAATGAAAGCAGCTGATCCTCTTGCTTCACAATCATACACCTGCTTATAAGCCTAGTACATAAATCAATTGTCAGTTATATTATTCAACATTGTATAGATTCTTGCAGAATTTGATTATTACATATTAACCTACAGCATGCGAATTTGCGCTGTGCTAAGCATTACTTTTTTATAAGTTCATCAATTATCGCTTGCAGTGTCGGACTACTACCAGCTTGACGATTTACTGACCGATGAAGAGAAGGCGCTTAGGAAGAAAGTTCGTGCTATTTCGGAGAAAGAAATTGCACCCATTATGACAGAGGTATGATTATGCTACTGACATTTCCCAACCCGTTTGATGTTCTCGGATAAATAACATATAATCTTAAATAGTTTTACGGTGCAGCATGTCTTACTGAAACCTTGTAGTACATACTGTTGCTACCTCTGTCTTGTCATATTTGGATGTCTACTCTTCTTTTTACTAGCTGGTGTGCTATATTCATTAAACCTTGTCAATTTGCTTTTGTAGTTCTGGGAGAAGGCAGAATTCCCATATCATGCCATTCCCAAACTTGCAACCCTTGGCTTAGCCGGAAGCACAACGAAGGTACAAACCACCCAATCTTCTATTCATTATACTTTGTAATACTTTGACCCACATGCAGAGTATTAGATTTTGTGTTCATTTACAAATTGTGTGACGTTACAGGGATACGGATGCCCAGGACTCTCAATTACAGCTAGTGCTATCTCTATAGCTGAAGTTGCACGGGTCGATGCAAGCTGCTCCACATTTATTCTAGTGCACTCCTCTTTGGCAATGTCCACAATTGGTAAAGCTAGCAATGTTTTCAACATATTATGTCTTATATTCTATTAGGCTTTGACCAAGAACTTCAATACTTGAGCTCGTGTTTTAATTCTGGATTTTGTGTGAAGAACAGCCCTTTGTGGATCAGAGGCTCAAAAGCAGAAGTACTTACCATCTTTAGCTCAGTTAAAAACTGTTGGTTGCTGGGTGAGTCACATTATCCAGTATCTTATATATACAATATTCTATAATTATTAAATTGTGTTCCTAAGAGTGTGTTTATCTTCTGTAGGCTTTAACAGAGCCAGATTACGGAAGTGACGCAAGCTCTTTGAAAACTTCAGCAACAAAGGTTTAATATTACCACTGTATTTGAGAAAAATTGAAGGTTTTTGTTCACTACCTTATCATGTTATGTTATATTTTTAAGGTACCCGGCGGTTGGCATTTAGATGGCCAAAAGCGCTGGATAGGTAACAGCACGTTTGCAGATGTGCTCATAATTTTAGCCAGGAATGCAGACACAAAGCAACTAAATGGGTAATGATATTTTTTAACTATTTTTGGTAGATTGATTTTGATATCATGTGCATTTCAGTATGAAGTTTTTCTCTGCTAATTAATGCAAAACTACCCTGCCTTTTGGATGACGAATCTGATATTCTCCAGATTCATTGTGAAGAAGGGAGCTCCTGGTTTGAAAGCCACAAAAATTCAAAACAAAATTGGACTTAGAATGGTTCAGAATGGCGATATTCTGATGAATAAAGTATTTGTCCCAGAAGAAGACAGGCTAACAGGCATAAATTCATTTCAGGATATAAGCAAGGTACCCCTCAACTTCCCTGCTCTCAATTAGCCTATGCTGCTTTCTCATGTAATCCTAGTTCTTATTTACTTTTGGACGGCTGAAATAGGTCCTCGCAATGTCACGTATTATGGTGGCATGGCAGCCAATTGGCATATCGATGGGTGTCTACGACATGTGCCATCGGTCTGAACCTCACCTCTCCTTCAGTGCATACAGTTACCTTTGTATGGTATACACCTATTTGACTTGTACATTTTCCGCTGAAAAGGTATTTGCAAGAACGGAAGCAGTTTGGAGCTCCACTGGCAGCCTTTCAGCTCAACCAAGAAAAGCTTGTTCGGATGCTTGGTAACATCCAGGCCATGCTTCTTGTCGGCTGGCGTCTGTGCAAGCTGTATGAGTCTGGCAAAATGACACCAGGTCATGCTAGTCTAGGCAAGGTTTGTGAATTGCAGTGTAGCTAGCAAATGGTATCCTTGTCTCAATTGCATTGTGTTGTTACTTGTAGATTATAGTACTGATTAAGAATTGAATCCAGGCATGGATATCGAGCAAGTCAAGGGAGGTAGTTTCTCTAGGTCGGGAGCTATTGGGAGGCAATGGAATATTGGCTGATTTTCTGGTAGCAAAGGTAAAAGGACCTAACATCTTTACTTCTCTCCTATCATGGTAGATTACGTTAGAGAATTAAAGCACTCATAGGATTTTCGATGGATAATTATTAGCCATGGTAGCTTGTGTCCTCTCTGTTCCCTTTTTTTTTTCTGTTCACGTGTAAAGATCGTGCTCATAACAATCTCAACCGTTGCAGGCATTCTGTGATCTAGAACCAATTTTCACGTATGAGGGTACCTACGACATCAACGCCCTGGTGACTGGTAGAGAAATCACCGGGATCGCGAGCTTCAAACCTGCAGCGCTGGCGAAAGCTCGGCTTTAATACTTCCCTTCAAGCTACGATGAACAACAAATGTAACCCCCACGGCCCCACCTTGTGTTCTGGTGGATATGAGTAAGATCGGAATAAGTGCAGATAAGATTGGAGCTGGAGCTGGATCTGTATGTAATGGGTACAGCGCATAGAGTCACCTCTCATGACCAGTGTTTGTGTTGTTGGATCGTATCAGCTTATAAATAATGGACTGGTACAATTTAGTATAATTTTCCTGTGTTGACTTGCCTATGTGGCCACTGCAGATCATGTTCCATTTCGACCAGTGTTTGTGTGGTTGGATCGTATCAGCTTACAAATAATGGACCGGTACAATTTAGTGTAGTTTTCCTGTGTTGGCTTGCCTATGAGGCGACTGCAGATCATGTGCCATTTTGACCAGTGTTTGTGTTGTTGGATCGTATCATCTTATAAATAATGGACTTGTACAATTTAGTATAGTTTTCCTGTGTTGACTTGCCTATGAGGTGACTGCAGATTATGTGCCATTTCAGCTGTGAAAATATTCCTTTTGTTTGCTGGTGAACTCCAAATTCCCTTTCATACAACTAAGTGTTTGTTGAGGGTTTTCAAAACGCACGATCAGAAGAAAAAAACGTGGGAATATGATATCACGATATGTTAAATCAAACATGAATTAAGAACACATCAATTTGTAGTATTTGTCATTTGGTTGCATTACAGTAAAACACACACACAAAAAAAAAAAATCTGAAGGATTGTGTGTTTACTATAATTGCCACGGAAACAAAGGTAATTTCCCAGGAGGTTGGAGGCTTGGAGCAAAGAGACATTTTCTTGAATTACATACAAAGTAGATCATGGGAGAATTTCTATCGTATCAAATCCTACAAACCAAAGAAACTCTATAGAAAATGAAATCCCAAGAACCTGAATCATCCAAAATTCTTTGAACCAAAAAAGGCATAAATGAGAACTGCACATGGTTCATTCACATCCTCTTGCCGCCGATTTCATGAGACTGAAGCCAAACATTCCATGTTAAAGCCTACAACGAAGAAGCGAGAATTGGGAACCTAGACTGTCTCCATGTGTAGTTCGAGCCTACATTGTCCGACGGGGTGTGTCCGGGCATCTGTCCGGGCTCACTCGGGTCGGAGGCCAGACTGTCCAAAGATCTATGGAGTTAACTGCTTAAATTTGGACCAGAGCATGCACAAAATCCAAACTTAATTGATTTCTATGCGGAGAAGATCTATGGAGCATCACAACTCACACTTCAAACTGAATAAGCTTTATTCGATCTTACCAATACAGTACGGTGGCAACACTTGTCAACATGCATGTCAGGATGGGTGATCTATACAGGAATATTCACTGTGTTTGTTACCTCAATTGCCAGCTTAATTTCTATCTATGAACACTGGTAAGAACTGTGGCCATGTTCACCGCCATAGACACCTCCAATGCCACAACTATACCCTCCAAGACGAATAATTAGTCGGATGAATTTTGAGGGAAAACGGTGTGAATGAATTTGAGGAAGCGCTCTGAGTAGAATCGAGGTTCGACAACAGATATTGACAAGGGGTTATACTTGATGGACTTGTATGCATGTTCAATCTTCTTCCTTATGCTGTAGTGCTGTAGAATATCAATGATCCCTATGTACAGCACCACATCATACACCCGGCGGAATGATTTTTCGCTGTCTTCTTGTTTTTCTTCTTTCTCCGCTCTCGCAGGCATGTTCACCCCTAGCTGGATCTGAAGCCTATCCAATTTGAGAGCAAATTGAGTTATCTCAGACATAGATCAGCATTGGAAGAACATGAGAAGTGACTAAATAGAAATTCATCAATGACCTTGCTGTGCCTGGAAGCAAGAGATCCACTTCCTCGAAACAAGCAGACGACGAACGCAGGCTGCTTCCCCTTATGTGAGGGCCAACGTCAACTTTGCTCTTTTGGTCGCTACCCCGCTGCACCAAAACCAGCCCTTCTCGATAGTTACAAGCGGAATCCTCCTCCACGGCATCTACATTACCGATGCCAGCAAGCAAAAAATTGCAAACAGATTAATTGGTGACAGCTTACTCAGAGAAAGGAAGATGTACAAATTGCATGCTTACCTTCCTCTGAAAGAACAGTTAATTTATCTGGCAAAATACTGTCATGAAATGATTCTTGTCTTTGTAGATTTTGACTAGCCCGGTGATGGAAACCAAGAAGTAGACTGTAATCCATTATACCATGATTTTTTAGAAATTCGCTGTCGATCTCAATCTGCCTACACAGAATAAGAACAGAAACACGGTTGTTACACAGGAAACAGCTGGTCACGAGTAAGCTGATTTTTTCAAAGAGGACAGGCTTACTTAAGCAAAGCATCCCGCCAAGAAGGCTCCAGATAAAATGAATAGTCGAGATCCAAGTCTTTCAATGTCGTGTTCTCATCAATTTTAATTTTGTCAGTAGAACGGCCCAAAGATGAACCTTTCAAATCAAATCTTCGATGGATTCTAAGTTCCGTGCAGAACATGTTTCCCATCACTACAAATCGGAACTGCAAATACAAACAATCATCATCAACGGTTCAATACCAACCATCATTTTAAAAGTAACTAGAATATATCATATGCGAAAACTAATATCCTTTGAGGATTGAATGAAAAATACCACCCATGTTCATAAATATATGAAGCTTTGGACAATATATATAACTTTGACCATCCACTGCAACCTTGACAGTTAGTGGAGAATGCAGACAATTTTTATATTATTCTCTTGAAAATCAATAGAACTATTGTGACATGTCAGCGCTAATGGTCGAAGCTATCAAAAGTTTCGATTTTTTTTACATATTTCTGTAATGTGAAAGTAGAAAGGAAGCACAAACGACAGTTATAATTACCTTTTGACCGCTGGAAGGTTTCACTCTGTGGAGGCCAAAAAATTTGGTTACAAGTGTATTCTCATAAGTATGGACATGGCGATAATAGTCTGGAAGCATACGCAAAAGAACCTACATGAAAATATCAGGCTATGAAAAATCAGTTGCACATGTAAACAGATCAACTAAAGAATATGTTTGATTAATAAATATAATTTCCTTATGAGAACATGTTGAACGTATTATAGTCAGATAAGCTAACAGCTCTAGATCATTGAACGTATCCATTTCTGATCATGTGTTCAGCCACATAAGCAATCGCTAGACCATTCACAGCAGCCTATTCTAACCAAGAGCTGGGATTGGGTAGACACAGAATTTTTACTAGAAGTAGAAGAGTTACACAAAGTTCGCGAAATGATTACAAGGGTTTATGCACTAAGAACAGGCAAACCCTTTTGGGTTGTATCAGAAGACATGTAAAGGGATGTTTTTATGTCAGCAGACGAAGCCAAAGCTTATGGACTTGTTGATATTGTAGGGGATGAAATGATTGACGAGCACTGCGATACTGATCCAGTGTGGTTTCCAGAAATGTTTAAGGATTGGTAGTGTACGGATTTCTTGTAAAGTTATTTCAGACCCAAATTAGGGTTTTCTTCGATTTAATAGAAAATAGAAATAGAAAGACTTCATGATGATCAATAATCAGGTTAAGATGGATCTAAACCAATCCATTTTTTTGGAGACCAGAATCCCGTTTCTCGAAGTAAAAGGAATGAGACCTAGATGACAGGATCCAGTTGCCTGGTCCATGTCAGTTTACCAGACCATACCAAGTTACCAACATATACGGTCCACTAACATGGATGGTACTGTGCTTATCATCAAAGTATTAGATAGAAAGAAGTACCTGCACTTCCGATTTCCGAAGAGTCTTGATCATAAACCGGTCATCTTGCGATAAGAGAAAGATACTTCCACTCTTCCCAGGAGAAGATAGCTCCCTAAGAGCATCACTTCCACAAATGGAGATCATATAATCGGCTGTGTCAATCTTGAACATCTCCCTCAAATTTCTGTAATCAAACACTAACAAGAAATTAGTCTTGTTAGGTCCGGAAACAGAAAAAAAATTGCAAGGGTGTCTGACTAGCTACTAAAGCAAGGAAACTTCAAATTTTACGAGTTCATAAGCAATCAATAGCATTGTAAAATAATATTCCAGGAGATTGCAACAGGATAATAATTAAGTCATTGAACTTCTCAAGATACTTCATGAAATCCTTACATTTTACTTTCACTCGTAAAGCTAGGTTATAAGACTGCACTATATGAACAGAAGAACATAGCTGACCAACAATATACTCTTAATAAATGAAAAGTGAGGCACGAAAGCTACAAACCTGAAAACCATTGGACAGTAGTCCTTCCACTTAAAGTCTACAGCACGATGTGAAGGAGTAAGCCGTGATCCATTTTTGGGGAAGTTCATCCAGAAACTAGCTTTGGGGCCATAATCAGAAGCTCGCACTTCACGCCTCTGAATTGGCGTAATCTTTCCAACCGTGTACCTGAGTAGTATAATCACATCTAAGCTTTGACTGATCACAAGAAAAAGAATTAGTTGGGTATTTAACGAGACAACAAGACTCTCTCATGTTGATATAAAAAAGAAAAGAAAATAACACACGGCTAGTTTCTCCAGCAAGGAGGAGAAACCTTCATTCCCCTTCTCTACCACAATGGCACCTTAAACTTCAGGGTGTCAAAAGCAGTGATCTTTCAAAGAATTGGAAAAAAATCAGAACTAGCTTGGTCAATGAAAAAAAGATGCACAATTGTGTTGGTCTCCGAGGCTATGTTGATAACTTGGTGCATGTCACAATCCTGTTCCGCATAGTATGGGTCAAAAGGCAATGAACAATATATGTACTAACATGAGAACATTCCATATAAATACAATGGGATAGCTACGTACAACTAACAACGCAGAGAAGGAAGTCATTGAAATCTCAAATCAGGAAGCCTTATATATTACCACTATGCCTTACCTGATTCCAAGCTGCAGACAGAGCATCAGATCATAGCTCCTGTGTCCTTTAATGATTGCCTCTCCAGGCCTTTTGACATCCTTCGCCATCTTGCTCTGGCGACGATTCAGTCTCTTGGACGAATCCGAGACGGTCTGATCCAGCACAACCTCGCTGATAAGAATGCCCTGCGCGTACTCCCTTTCGAGTATAGGGAAGTCAGAACCAGCCATGTCTTCACAGCTCTGTGTCTCACAGCCCGCACTTGACTCACCGCCGATGATTTTCTCAATAGCAACTCCGATACTCCAGCGTCTCTGTAAAGACGGCTTCTTCGAAGGCGGCCGCCCGAAACTCAAGTTTCCACTGGACAAACCAGCACCCGCCGCAAGCACTTCATCCGCACCGGCCTTCGCGTCGAAGGAAGAGGATTGCTCTAGGATAGTTGAGACGTCAGGCAGCACACCTCTGTTCCTCAAATCACCAATGTAGAGCTGGTGAGCCGTGGGAACTCTGCAATGTTTAGGATAGAATGTGCCGCTTCCATCCTTGAGTCCCCTGGTCCAGGTTCCAAGATAGTATCCACTGTCCTCCCACGTATACATCCCGTGCCCGTGCATCATGCCTTCAAGCCAGTTCCCCTGAAACGAGTCCCCCATGTTCCATGTAAGGACCCCCTTGCCGGACATGAGCCCGCTTCTCATGGTGCCAACATAGCTGTTCCCATTTGCCCATGTATACCTTCCATGGCCTTCCATCTGCCCCTGAATCCAGGAACCTTGGTACATGTCCCCATTGGGGTATGTCTGAAGACCGACGCCATGCTTGCGGTTCAGTTTCCATTGCCCCTTGTAGGCAGAGGAGCCGTTGGGGCAGACATATGTGCCTTCACCATCCATGTATCCGGCAGAGTATTCGCCCTCGTAGACGGCTCCCGATGGCCACAGGGTTCTTCCTTGGCCATGCCTCATCCCTCTCCTCCACTCGCCCTCGTACACGCATCCGCTTCTGGACCAGATGTACCTCCCTGTGCCCTCGGGTATCTGCGTTTCCCCCGATAGCGTGCCGGAATACATGTCGCCGTTTGGCAGCGTGAGCTCTCCAGCTCTAAGGCCGGCAGAATTTGTTATGGATGCAGCATTTGAATGGTTTTCTTGAGGGTGAGAGGGGTCAGTTCTTCCTTGAAGGTCGTTCGCCACAGGGGATGTCATCCATACTACTGTCTCCACGACTTTGCCTGTACAGGAAGATGAAGGAAATGAATATACACATACATGAGTTTCCTTTAACTTGAGAATCTAAAACAATAGCATGGCATGCAGACGACATTATAAGAGCAAGAGGCACTGAGGCAGTGCTGGTGATTATAACTTTCATTCAGTACTGCGTCTTGCTCTTGGGCGAGTAGTACTAATTTTGGCTATGGCGACCGGTGAGTCTCACTCTACTAGCAGTGGAAATACAGCGTAGGTACTTAATCAGTTAACAAACCACAAGTTACTGCACGAGCTGCAATCTTATATCTAGCAGGGAAGCTAAGGATATCCACAGCACAATTAAATAATGAGTCATGTAAGGAGCATATAATAATGCATATACATAGAAGCCTAAATGAAGTCCTCTCGTGAGTAGCTAACCGCGGCGCGACGAGGCGGAGGCGGAGGCGGCGGAGGAGGTGCTCGCCGTGCTCCGGCCCGCCGTTAATCACCCTTGAGGGGTTCATCGACCGGGCTCTGGGAGACGTCACCAGGCTGCCGAGACGTGAAAAATCCCACCCCTCCAGTGTCGGGTGGCGCCGGCGTAGAGGAAATCACCGGCGAGGACGCCTTTCCAGATCTGCGCGGTTTACCCTCGCGGCAGGGCTCGCCACGCCGCCTCCCTCCTGTCTGAAGCTACAAGCCTGCCGAACTGAACCTACGCCAGGTGTTCATTCTTCTTCATTTAACCAACGGTTCCAGATGACGCGCTCCAGCGGCCGAGATCTCTACTTAGCATTGTTAATTAGCTCGCGCCGTTGTTGGGGCAAGTGCAATAGTTGATAAGATAGTTGATATGACACTAAAACATGGTATATAATAGGTTATTTATTTAGTTTTATCTCTAGTAAAAGATACTCCTAAATATGTAGTGACATATCGTCGCTAAGAGATTATTTCTTAACTAAGAGAAACATACGTCTTTTTGTTTCTCTCCTCCAACTCAAAAATCATCATGTATGGCATTACTAAGATAAGACTAATATACGACCATTGTACATGTCTTTACTGTTGCTTTTCAGTAACATGGCATCATTACTAATACAATTTTATCGAATTCCATTTGCTCAAAAGACAGCCCTAAACAATATTTCATGGCTCCTCCATATGATATAAATCCCTGAATTACATGTGGTTGTGTGATTCTTGTCGATCTTTTGCTGGATCCACAACACGACAAGGGACCCGTCGGTGTTCGCCTTCGGTTCAGGTAGCTAGTACTTTGTCTGCTCACGTAGTCGTCGTCCCACCTACCGACCAACGTGGATGCATTGGGCCTTAGCGGTACCTCTTCACTGACGACCAGGTAATGGGCGAAATCTTCTCCGATCGACGGTGATCACCGGCAACAAACCTTTTCCCTCTTCTTATCGGTATTTTTCAGGAATCCTCCTCCCAATCCTCCGATGACTATTGTATGTAACTCCAAACCTTTGAAATTGTAGCTTAGATCTACGAGGATGTGCTAGATGTGCATGTGTATTTTGATGATGTTCTTGCATCTTGTGTGCTAGATCCATGAGGGATGTGTTATGTATGATGTTGTTAGTATGGTAGAATAGATGTTATTAGTATGCTAGATCAATGCAACATATGCAACAGGGTGATCGTTGGTAAGATAATTGGTTCTACACATGGTATCTCTCCTCCTTGTACCATCATTCTTCTTATGCATACCAACATGCAACAAATATTACTAGTTTTTTTTCATATCGATACATGCTTAACACTATTGTCATGATGCATGCTTAAGCCGACATTTGTTGTAGGGCATGAGTCTGGTTTGGTCCATATACAATTCTATGAGCCTCCTAAGTGGTTCGTGAGAGTGCAATGGTGCCGGAGGCACGTGCGATTTTTATACTGCTATCGGAGAAGTCCGATCAAGGATTTAGCAGATAAGATGGTGGGATATGTGAATACAACTATCGTGAAATGGGCACATTTCATGTCCACCTTTCTTGTGAATGGGATGTTTGATCTCATCGCTAGCGGGGTCAGAGTTGACAAAGGGCTTCACAAAGGTGCACCTACATGTTGTTGCCAAGGCTCTATTTGAGTTCAATGGCCTTATGTTGGAGATATGTCCTAGAGGCAATAATAAATGTAGTTATTATTATATCTTTGTGTTTATGATAAATGTTTACATTCATGCTATAAAAGTATTAACAAGGAAACATTAATATTTGTGTGATTTGTAAACTTAATTTGAAGTCCCTAGTAAAGCCTCTATACATCACTAGCTTGTTGGTTAATAAATGATTGTGGTTTCCCCATCATGAACATTGAGATGTTATTAACAACAAGATCATATCGTTAGGAGAATGATATGGTGGACATACTCCTATAGATAAGCGTAGCATAAAGATCAAGTCATTTTAATAGTTCAATTGCTATATGCTTTCTGATACATAGTAACCTAATTCCTTCGACCATGAGATCATGCATATCACCTTTACCGGATGGATGCTTTGATGACATCAAACACCACACCGTAACTGGGTGGCTATAAAGGTGGCATTGAGTGTTCGGAAAGTATTGGTTGAAACACATGGATCAAGAGTGGGATTTGTCCATCCATATGACGGATAGATATACTCTGGGCCCTCTCGGTGGAATGTCATCCAATTAGCTTACAAGCATGTGACTGGCTCACAAGGGATCACATATCACGGGAACGAGAAAAGAGTACTTATCGGTAACGAGGTTGAACTAGGTATGCAGAGATACCGACGATCATAACCTCGGATAAGTAAACTATCGTGAGACAAAGGGAAATTGGTATCGTATGTAAGTGGTTCATTCGATCGCAAAGTAATCGTAGAAATATGTGGGAGCCATATGAATTTCCAGATTCCTATATTGGTTATTGTTCGGAGAAGTGTCTCGATCATGTTCGCATAATTCACGAACCGTAGGGAGACACACTTAAGGATTCGACGTTGTTTGAGTAGTTATGGAATGATGAGAAAGAGTCTGAATGTTGTTCGGAGTCTCGAATGGGATTCGGGATATCACGAGGAGATCCGGAATGGTCCGGAGAATAAGATTCATATAAGGAAAGTCCCGTTTCAGAGTTGGAGAATGGTTCCGATGTTTTCATCGGGAATGTTCTAGAAAGTTCCGGAATGTCCGGCACTCCGGAGGGGAAGGGTACATGAATGTGTTATATCAAGTTGGTATGATTGCATCATGTACTAAGTGTCATCGCTGAACAAAATAGAGGATTAAATCAAATCCTTGTTTGAAAAGTCAAACGCCAAGTTTGAAAGTCAAACGACTATTTTTGGGAAGTGGAAAAGGAGGAGGAAACCGAGTTGGGGAGGAGTCCCTCCTCCCCACCGCCGGCGCACCACCAAGCCGAGTTGGGGAGGGACTCCCCTCCCCTTGGCCGGCCCCCTCCACCTATAAAAGGAGGGGCAGGGCTCCCCTCCTAGACACATAAGATCCCCGCCTCCAAACCCTAAGCCGCCGGCGCCGCCACCTGCTGCTGCCGCCGCCGCCCTAGGTCAAGCCGCCGCCTAGCAACCCTAGCCGCCGGCCAAGCTTCCTCCTCGGCGTGTCTAAACCCTAGATCGTCGAGGGACTCTCTCATACTCCACCATACTCTCTCCGGCTTAAGGCGAAGCCCTGCGAGATCTCCCCTCTACTTCCGGTACCACGCCGTTGTGCTGCCGGAATCGCGAGGAGAGTGCTACAACCTCTGCTGCCTGCTGGAACAAGGGAGAGGAAGGTCTTCGTCGAGTACCGAACGTGTGGCTGACTGCGGGAGCGCTGCCAGAACGCAGCGCCGGAAGGATCGTCTACGCGATCTTGAGATCGGAAAGAGTACGACTACATCACCCATGAGAATCCGCTCTCGTTAAACACTTTGGAATCTTCGAGGGTGAGTTATTCCATCGACTTGTTGCTACAATATAGTAGATAGATCTTGGCTTGTTTGTTTGTATGCGATAGAATTTTTTTGTTTTCCATGCTACGAATCCCTATAGTGGTATCAGAGCCGTGTCTATATGTAGATCTGTTGCACGAGTAGAACACAATGGTCATTGTGGGCGTTGATGCTTTTATTGTCGATTGCTTCTTGTGTACTTTGCATCTTGCGGGATGTTGGGATGAAGCGGCCCGGGCTAACCTTACATGACATCGTTCATGAGACTTGCTCCACGCTTGACATGCAACTTGTATTGCATAAGTGGCTTTGCGGGTGCCTGTTTCTCCTAGCATAGTTAAGATCCAATTTACAATGGGTGATTAACAATACTAGTATCAATGTTGTGGTTCATATTCGTAAGTTAGAACGACACTTACTGAAAGCCCCAAACCACGTAAAATATGCAAAGAAAGTAGAGGCGTCTAACTTTGTTTTGCAGGGGTGTGCAGTGATGTGATATGGCCATGATTGTGATTATATTTGATGTATGCAATGTTCCTTATTGTAAGTTGGCAACCGGTAGGAGCCATATGGTTGTCTTTAATTTATGTTAAGACCCGCGTGTCTATTCAAAGTAGTTGTAATAGTTGAAGCCGGTGGACGACAACCATGAAGAAGCGTCATTGACCTTGATGCAATGCCGATGATGATGGAGATCATGTTCGTGCTAGAAGATGGAGATCGGAAGCACAAAGAAGAAAGGCCATATCATATCACATATTATGAATTGCATGTGATGTTAATCCTTTATGCATCTTGTATTGCTTAGTAGACGACGGTAGCATTATAAGATGATCCCTCATGCACATGAATTTCAATTCATAAAGTGTTCACCCTTAGTTAGCACCGTTGCTAAAGCTTGTTGTCTCGAAGCACCACGTGATGATCGGGTGTGTTAGATTCCACAAGTGTATACAACGTGAGTGAAAGGGCATGTATGCCCCCATGTGTGGTTTTGGTAATTAATGACAATCTCTATGGACTAATGTGTAAATTGAGTTTCACTTGTAGGTTTGTCCATTGGCATCGCTTGGGCCATGTGTTGGTCTCAAGGTTGGAACATGAAGAAATGTCCAAGGGCTTTGTGCCCATTGGAATCATGAAGAAAGAAGGAGCTTGATGGTCGATCAAGGCATGTGCAAAGAGTTGCATCAAGATGGATCAACCTCAAGTAAGGATGAAGAAGGACGAGCTCAAGATGCGCCATATCTAGAAGATCTCATGCTTGAAGCTTGCCATCCTCGTGCTCATGGGATGATGAAGACAAGTTCAAAGAAGAGGTTTCCCCATGGAGTATGGGGGAGCATTTTGCAAGTCTTCATCAAGCAAGAGAGAGCAAGAGCAATCAAGAAAGGTGTTCCCACTATAGAAGAACAAGACGGTCTACATCAAGTTCAAGTGGGACGCTCAAGGCAAAGGTATATTGATAGGGCTTCTCTTTTGCCGGTCTCGTGTTGTTAGTTGGGAGACCGGGTTTAGGATAGATAGCCGTTCTATCAAGAGGGGCTCTCAAGCGGGTGTCTCGTTTGCATCGTTCGGAGAGAGCTCAAACCTTTGCATTCATATCATCATCTTTCTTGGTTATTATTTGGTTCTTGTCCATGAGAGGATCTAGAGCTTGTGGTCACCATCATAACAAGCTCTAGCTCATCATCTAAGGATTTCACTTGCATATTTTATTGCGGTTTTTGATCTTGCGAGTTTTCCGGCTCCACACCTTGGGGGATAGATCACATATATATTCATGATATTTTCTCCCAAGGCGATACCCAATATTTCGACTTTTTGTTGGATTCTATTCGTCGTTATCTTTCCAACAAAATTGGTTTCATCCCGTTTGGAGTTCGGATGCAAAAGTTATTGCGTTTCTGGTTTTCTGGTTTCTGGAATTTCCCTGACCGGAAGTTCCGGCTTCCCACCGGAAGTTCCGCTAGGGCATCTTTGCTGCCGAAAGTTCCGGTGGAAGTTCCGGGTCTTCTTCCGCTCACGCTCAGTAACCTTCTGTTTTGAAGTGTGCTATTTGCCGGAACTTGGCCGGATCTTGGCCGGAACTTGCATCGGAACTTGATCCTGCCAGAATTTCTTGAGCGGAACTTCCGCCTGTACGCCGGAACTTCCGGTCAGTCTCGCTTCGCGACCCAAAAGTTCCGCCCCAAGTTCCGGTGAAGGCTCAGTAACCTTCTGTTTAGAAGTGTGCTATTTAGCCGGAACCTGGTCGGAACTTGCTCGGAAGTTCACCGGAACTTCCGGTCTGTTTTGACCGGAACTTCCGGTTGCGCTTCTGGAGCGGGCGTGTGGAGCCAGGCTGGGCGGAACTTCCGCCCAGAGCCAGAAGTTCCGGCCATGATTCGTTTTTTCAGTTTCTCACTCCGCGGTTTTCGACCGTTGGCTGGGTGCCACCGGAACTTCCGGCCTCCCACCAGAAGTTCCGGCCTGGTGTCGCGAATGCCCATAACGGGCAGATCTGGGAGCCCTTTAAAAGGGGCTCCTCTTCCCCTTCGTGGGCATTAGCTTCTCTTCTTGGTTCTTGGCTTTCTCTCTCTCCTCCATTGTCAACCTTGAAGAAGCTTTCCCTCTCCCTTTCCCCTCCTATGATTCTTGCATCTTTTTGAGGGATTTGAGAGAGGAGATCTAGATCTACAATCCCCCCAAGTCAAATCCCTTCTTTGTGAAGGAATCATTGGGATCTAGATCTTGGAGAGTTTTGTGTTCTCCTCTTGTGTTCTTCCTCCCTTATTCCCCCAATAGCTTTTTTAGCTTTGTTGGAATTTGGGAGAGAAGGACTTGCCCTTGCATTTGGTGCATAGGTTTGAGTTCTACTCTTGTGTTCTTCCTCCCTTATTCCCCCAATAGCTTTTGTAGCTTTTTTGGAATTTGGGGGAGAAGGACTTGCCCTTGCATTTGGTGCATAGGTTTGAGTTCTCCTCGGAGATTCGGCGAGTTCAAGCTTGTGAGCTTGTTTCTCTTGGGTTCCTTGGAACCCTAGACGGTTGTGTGGTTGGATTGTTGACCTTTTGTGGTCTTGTTGACTTTTGTGGCATTGTTGGCCTTTTGTGGCATTGTTGTTGGGAGCCTCCAATTGAGTTGTGGAGTTAGCCCCAATCTTGTACGGGTTCGGTGACCGCCCTCAAGCGTCCCATAGTGGAGCAAGTGCCCTCCTTTTGTGGTGCGCACTTGGGAGAATAGGGTGAGCCTTTTGTGGCGTCGGTGAGTTGCGTGCTTCCGCATCCGGGGTGAGGCCTTGTGTGGCGTTGGGTGAGCATCGAGCCACCACACCTCGAGGTGAGCCATTTGTGGCGTTCGGAGAGCATTGCGCCATCGCACCTCTCCAACGGAGACGTAGCTTCTTTGGAAGTGAACTTCGGGAAACAAATCTTCGTCTCCGCGTCCATCGGTTATCTCTCAACCGAACCCTTTACTTATGCACTTTACATTGTAATATCCATCATGCTTGAAGTATTTATACCTTGCTATCACCTTGTTGCTTGTATTGCTTAGCATAGGTTGTTGGTGCACCTAGGTGAACTTAGTGGCTAGGTTTTGTGATCAATAAATTAAACGTTAGTTTTTATTCCGCATTTACTTGAGCCTAAACCGTAATAATTTTAAAAGCCTATTCACCCCCCCTCTAGGCGACTTCCTTTGTACTTTCAGTGAGCAAGCCAGATTTGCTCATGCGGAAACTAAGGTTTGATCTTGACGAGCCTAGCATGTACAGACATGGTCTCGGAACACGGATCACCGAAAGGTAAAGCATGAATCATATAGTAGATATGATGAACATGTCGATTATTCGCCATTGAAACTATATCAACTCTCGTGATGATCGGTGTTGATGTGGTGGATTTGGTTCGTGTAATCACTAAAACAATGTGAGGGATATTGTTTTGAGTGGGAGTTCACCTAGATTAATTTTATTATTAATTTGAACTCAATTTGTCATAAACTTAGTCTAAACTATTGCAAATATGTTGTAGATCAATGGCAGACCCTACCATCAATTTTAATGTGTTCCTAGAGAAAGAAAGTTGAAAAACAATGGAAGCAACTTCGCGGATTGGTTCCGCAATTTGAGGATTGTCCTCACAGCTGGTAATTTGACCTATGTGCTGGATGCACCGCTAGGTGACCCACCTGCAGCTGATGCTGCCGATGAAGTAAAGAATGTTTACCTCACTCGGAAGACTCAGTACTCCACAGTTCAGTGTGCTATCTTGTATGGTTTAGAATCGGAGCTTCAGAAAAGGTTTGAGAATTCAGACCCATATGATATTGTCGAGGATCTCAAATTGATCTTTGAGACCCATGCGGCAATTGAAAGCTATGAGGCTTCTGAAAAGTTCTTTAACTGCAAGATGGAAGAGGGCAGCTCCGTCAGTGAGCATGTGCTTAAGATGTCTGGGCACGCAAACAAACTTCAAAGCTTGGGTATAGTGATTCCTAATGCTTTGGGGATTTACCGCGTCCTCCAATCACTACCACCAAGTTACAAGAACTTTGTGATGAACTACAACATGCAAAACATGAACAAGACATTGCCAGAACTCTTTGCCATGTTGAAATATGCAGAAGTGGAGATCAAGAAAGAGCACCAAGTGTTGTTGGTCAATAAGACCAGCAAATTCAAGAAAGGCAAGTCTAAGCAGAAGGGACACTTCAAGAAGGGTGGTAAGAAAGTTACCACGCCAACGAAGAAGACCAAGGCTGGACCTAAGCCTGATACTGAGTGCTTTTACTGTAAGGGAGAAGGTCACTGGAAGCGGAATTGCCCAAAGTACTTGGTGGATTTGAAGAACGGCAACATCAAGAATAAAGGTATATCCGATATACATGTTATTGACGTGTATCTCACTAGTACTCGTAGTAGTGCCTGGGTATTTGATACTGGTTCGGTTGCTCATATTTGTAACTCGAAACAGGTGTTGCAGAATAAACGGAAGCTAGGGAAGAACGAGGTGACGATGCGCGTGGGAAACGGATCAAAGGTTGATGTGATCGCGGTCGGCACGCTACCCCTTCATCTACCATCGGGATTAGTTTTATACTTAAATAATTGTTATTTGGTTCCTGCGTTAAGCATGAACATTATATCGGGATCTTGTTTATTGCGAGACGGTTACTTGTTTAAGTCCGAGAATAATGGTTGTTCGATTTATATGAGTAATATGTTTTATGCACATGCACCTTTGATAGATGGTCTATTCTTATTGAATCTCGATAGTGGAAATACACATATTAATAACATTGTGGCTAAACGTTTGAAATCGAGCGATAACTCGACCTATATGTGGCACTGTCGTCTTGGTCACATTGGAGTGAAGCGTATGAAGAAACTCCATTCCGATGGACTTCTCGAATCACTTGATTTCGAATCACTTGATAGATGCGAGGCATGTCTGATGGGTAAAATGACTAAGACTCCATTTTCTGGTATGATGGAGCGAGCTACGGACTTATTGGAAATCATACATACCGATGTGTGTGGTCCAATGAGTGTAGCATCGCGCGGTGGTTATCGTTATGTTCTTACCTTCACGGATGACTTGAGTAGATATGGGTATATCTATTTCATGAAACATAAGTCCGAAACTTTCGAGAAGTTTAAGGAATTTCAAAGTGAGGTAGAGAATCAACGTAACAAGAAGATTAAATTTCTACATTCTGGTCGTGGAGGTGAATATCTAAGTTACGAGTTTGGCGAGAATTTGAAGAAATGCGGAATACTTTCACAATTGACACCGCCGGGAACACCACAGCGTAATGGTGTGTCCGAACGTCGTAATCGACTCTTAGATATGGTTCGTTCTATGATGTCACTTACAGATTTACCGCTATCATTTTGGGGTTATGCATTAGAAACAGCCGCATTCACTTTAAATAGGGCACCATCTAAATCCGTTGAAACGACACCGTATGAATTATGGTTTGGGAAGAAACCTAGATTGTCGTTCCTTAAAGTTTGGGGTTGCGAAGCCTATGTAAAGAAGTTACAGCCGGACAAGCTTGAACCCAAAGCGGAAAAATGCGTCTTCATTGGATACCCGAAGGAAACTATTGGGTATACCTTCTATCATAGATCCGAAGGAAAAATCTTTGTTGCCAAGAAATGGATCCTTTCTAGAGAAGGAATTTCTCTCGAAAGAAGTGACTGGAAGGAAAGTAGAACTCGACGAGGTTGTCGAACCTTCTCTCGAAATTGCGAGTAGCGCTGCACCGGAAGAAGTTCCTGTGGTGCCTGCACCAGTTAGAGAGGAAGCTAATGATGATGATCATGAAACTTCGGTTGAAGTTGCTACAGAGCCTCGCAGGTCAACGAGAACTCGTACCACTCCAGATTGGTATGATCCCGTTATGAGTGTCATGTTGGTGGACAACACCGATGACCCTGAGACATATGAGGAAGCAATGATGAGCCCAGATTCCAATAAATGGCAAGAAGCCATGAAATCCGAGATTGGATCCATGTACGAAAACCAAGTATGGACTTTGGTGGACATACCTGATGGCCGGAAGGCTGTCGAGAACAAATGGATTTTCAAGAAGAAAACAGATGCTGATGGTAATGTTACTGTCTGTAAAGCTCGACTTGTAGCAAAAGGGTTTCGACAAATTCAAGGAGTTGACTACGATGAGACTTTCTCACCAGTAGCGAAGCTAAAGTCTATGAGGATTATGTTAGCAATCGCTGCATATTATGATTATGAGATATGGCAGATGGATGTCAAAACAACATTCCTCAATGGAGACATTGATGAAGAGTTGTATATGATGCAACCCAAAGGTTTTGTCGATCCTAAAGATGCTAACAAGGTATGCAAACTTCAACAGTCCATTTATGGATTGAAGCAAGCATCCCGAAGTTGGAATCAACGTTTTGATAAGGTGATCAAAAGTTTTGGTTTTGTACAAACTTATGGAGAAGCTTGTATTTACAAGAAAGTGAGTGGGATCTCTGTAGCATTCTTAATACTATATGTAGATGACATATTATTGATTGGGAATGATGTAGACCTTATTAATAGTGTCAAGGAATATTTGAATAATAGTTTTTCAATGAAAGATCTTGGCAAAGCAGCTTACATATTAGGCATAAAGATTTATAGAGATAGATCGAGACGCCAAATATCATTGTCACAAAGTACATATTTGGACAAAGTTCTAAAGAGGTTTGGAATGGAAGATAGCAAGAAAGGGTTCTTGCCCATGTTGCCCAATACGACCTTGAGTAAAACTCAAAGTCCGACATCGGCAGAAGATAGAGAAAGGATGAGTAAGACTCCCTATGCCTCAGCCATAGGATCTCTAATGTATGCCATGCTATGTACTAGACCTGACATTGCATATGCTGTTAGTTTGACTAGCAGATATCAAAGTGATCCAGGAGTGGATCATTGGACAGCGGTCAAAAACATCCTTAAGTACTTGAGAAGAACTAAGGATATGGTTCTTTCTTATGGAGGTGATGAACAGCTCGTTGTAAATGGTTACACCGATGCTAGTTGGAACACCGATCCGGATGATTCTAAATCACAATCTGGATACGTATTTATTTTGAATGGTGCAGCAGTTAGCTGGAGGAGTGCAAAGCAAAGCGTTGTAGCGAGATCTTCAACTGAATCGGAATACATGGCTGCTTCGGAGGCTTCACAAGAAGTGATATGGATGAAAGAGTTCATTACAGAGCTGGGTGTGGTTCCTAGTGCGCTGGACCCAATGTCTATCTACTGTGATAACATGGGCGCCATAGCCAATGCGCAAGAACCAAGGTCACACAAGAAGCTGAAGCACATCAAGCTACGTTTTCACGCTATTCGAGAACATATCCAAGATGGGGATATAAAGATTTGCAAAGTACACACAGATCTGAATGTGGCGGATCCGTTGACTAAACCTCTCCCGAGGGCAAAACATGACCAGCACCAAACTGCCATGGGTGTTCGGTATATTACCATGTAATCTAGATTAGATGACTCTAGTGCAAGTGGGATACTGTTGGAGATATGCCCTAGAGGCAATAATAAATGTAGTTATTATTATATCTTTGTGTTTATGATAAATGTTTACATTCATGCTATAAAAGTATTAACAAGGAAACATTAATATTTGTGTGATTTGTAAACTTAATTTGAAGTCCCTAGTAAAGCCTCTATACATCACTAGCTTGTTGGTTAATAAATGATTGTGGTTTCCCCATCATGAACATTGAGATGTTATTAACAACAAGATCATATCGTTAGGAGAATGATATGGTGGACATACTCCTATAGATAAGCGTAGCATAAAGATCAAGTCATTTTAATAGTTCAATTGCTATATGCTTTCTGATACATAGTAACCTAATTCCTTCGACCATGAGATCATGCATATCACCTTTACCGGATGGATGCTTTGATGACATCAAACACCACACCATAACTGGGTGGCTATAAAGGTGGCATTGAGTGTTTGGAAAGTATTGGTTGAAACACATGGATCAAGAGTGGGATTTGTCCATCCATATGACGGATAGATATACTCTGGGCCCTCTCGGTGGAATGTCATCCAATTAGCTTGCAAGCATGTGACTGGCTCACAAGGGATCACATATCACGGGAACGAGAAAAGAGTACTTATCGGTAACGAGGTTGAACTAGGTATGCAGAGATACCGACGATCATAACCTCGGATAAGTAAACTATCGTGAGACAAAGGGAAATTGGTATCGTATGTAAGTGGTTCATTCGATCGCAAAGTAATCGTAGAAATATGTGGGAGCCATATGAATTTCCAGATTCCTATATTGGTTATTGTTCGGAGAAGTGTCTCGATCATGTCCGCATAATTCACGAACCGTAGGGAGACACACTTAAGGATTCGACGTTGTTTGAGTAGTTATGGAATGATGAGAAAGAGTCTGAATGTTGTTCGGAGTCTCGAATGGGATTCGGGATATCACGAGGAGTTCCGAAATGGTCCGGAGAATAAGATTCATATAAGGAAAGTCCCGTTTCAGAGTTGGAGAATGGTTCCGATGTTTTCATCGGGAATGTTCTAGAAAGTTCCGGAATGTCCGGCACTCCGGAGGGGAAGGGTACATGAATGTGTTATATCAAGTTGGTATGATTGCATCATGTACTAAGTGTCATCGCTGAACAAAATAGAGGATTAAATCAAATCCTTGTTTGAAAAGTCAAACGCCAAGTTTGAAAGTCAAACGGCTATTTTTGGGAAGTGGAAAAGGAGGAGGAAACCGAGTTGGGGAGGAGTCCCTCCTCCCCACCGCCGGCGCACCACCAAGCCGAGTTGGGGAGGGACTCCCCTCCCCTTGGCCGGCCCCCTCCACCTATAAAAGGAGGGGCAGGGCTCCCCTCCTAGACACATAAGATCCCCGTCTCCAAACCCTAAGCCGCCGGCGCCGCCACCTGCTGCTGCCGCCGCCGCCCTAGGTCAAGCCACCGCCGCCTAGCAACCCTAGCCGCCGGCCAAGCTTCCTCCTCGGCGTGTCTAAACCCTAGATCGTCGAGGGACTCTCTCATACTCCACCATACTCGCTCCGGCTTAAGGCGAAGCCCTGCGAGATCTCCCCTCTACTTCCGGTACCACGCCGTTGTGCTGCCGGAATCGCGAGGAGAGTGCTACAACCTCCGCTGCCTGTTGGAACAAGGGAGAGGAAGGTCTTCGTCGAGTACCGAACGTGTGACCGACTGCGGAAGCGCTGCCGGAACGCAGCGCCGGAAGGATCGTCTACGCGATCTTGAGATCGGAAAGAGTACGACTACATCACCCACGAGAATCCGGTCTCGTTAAACACTTTGGAATCTTCGAGGGTGAGTTATTCCATCGACTCGTTGCTACAATCTAGTAGATAGATCTTGTCTTGTTTGTTTGTATGCGATAGAAATTTTTTGTTTTCCATGCTACGAATCCCTACACCTTAATGGTCTTCTCAAGTTAGTTCTGCAACCACCCAAGGGAGTGGAAATTGAAGTGGACCAAGTTTTCAAATCTCAGAGGGATAAGTGGAGCCTAATGATGTGAGGACATACCGTCCATTATGTTGGATGATGGGCACTGCTTAATTAAGCCATATGAGGGTTAGATAACATATCATAGTTCCATTTGTTTGCCTAGTTCATGACCTAACATATCAAGCACACTCGGTGCATTATCTTGTCAATGTTAGGATCCGGAGGACACTATGTTGCTCAACAACTTTGTACATAACTATGATCAAATGCAACCCATCTTCTCCCATAGTGTAAAAACTAGTGAGCATGTCTTCACCGCGGAGGCACCGATGGTGGCTTTGAACCACCTCCCGGACAACAAAGCATAAGCTCAATGTATGTCCATATGATAGCTACTCATAGAAACCATTTTCTTAGGACCTGTATGAGCAAGTTGTGAGGTGGTCGATAATGGTGATGTAATTTATATGGGGTGGAGATGTATATCAGCTCAGTTAGTTAGGACTTGATAAAATATGATACTACATTTGTATATTTGAGAGGTGGACTGTACTAACCTATCATATGGTGAAATTGTGGTGCATCACGAGTTATTGTTGATGAAATTATGGCGCATCACTACTATTGTTGGTGAACTGTCGTAACCTTAAACTGCTTATCTACATACTTGTTTATGCCATTTTATTGTCGGTCGAGGATCTCACCAGTCCAAAGTAGAGGTTACCACCATCCTTACTGCACACATAACCGAGCACCCAACATTTGCATGAGCCCATCCCAAGAACAAGAACACCCAGCATTTGCATGAGCCTAGCCAGAAAACCTGATATACATCCAACCAAATCGTGGGCTTCGATTCCGCTCTCATGCAAGACAATGCAATATGGGCAACTAAATAAGTTGCACAACATGACTATGAGCCTGCATATGCCAAACCAGACTACCACACGCCGCATTGTCGAAGTGTTCAAATTGATGCTAGCAACTAAACCATGGGAGCGTTTGAGACGACTCGCTCGCATATTTTCCACGCAAGGGCCGGTCTGTTAACGCTGTTTTCTTTTCTTCTTTTCACTTTATTTTTTTGTTTATTTTTTATGTTTTGGGGGAATACATGAATATTTTGAGACACATGAATTATTTTAATATGTGATCATTATTTTCAGAATATAAACATTTTTTAATTAGAAGAACACTTTTTAAAATATTCAAATACTTTCTTGAAAATACATTTTTATGTTTTGTCATGAATGTTTCCCAATCCTTAAATTTATTGTATAAAAATAATTAACTAAATATATCTTGTGAGATCAATAAAAATAAAAATATATGACCGGAAGCATTGGTGTCCCACTTCCGAGAAAATGGTTTGCAGCATGACCTCTTAAAATCAAAATGGCTTACAAAAAGGACATAAACCACAATTTAGCCATCCTCTCTTCTCCAATCAGTCAGTCATCCATTCTTATTTTACCATTCGGTCAATCACCTCTTCACCAATTGTCGTTTCACTATTCACCTTTGGGGCTTCATAAAGGATTAGATAGCTCTCCATACTCTTCACCCTGCTCAATGGACGGATCTAACAATTTCAAGGTGGTGGTCTATGATGGCGGATGATTCAACCCCATGCCGCAAAGTTGTAGCATCTATCACCATGCTAGTCTCCTAGGAAATCTAGAATACACGCAATGCCCGAGTCTTCCGCAACAAGCACACTCCTCCTCTAATAGTCTTAGATAGAATTAAAAAGAAAGCCCGTTTGTGGGTCAAAGCGTGTGCTAAGCGGTTGGGGGAATGATGCCGAGAGAGTAGTTCTTTGTAATAATTGAATTTTAGTTTCTTGTTAAACTACTCCTTAATTACTACACATGTTCCAAAATATAAGCCATAAACTGCTAGAAATGCTTATATTTAGAAATAGAGGTAGTAATAAATTGGCACAAAGCTTTTGCCCCTTTATCTTTAAAAAAAACCTTCTCGGGATAGCTTCTGCACTTAATTCCGTCTTGTAACCAAATTCTCAAATGCCACGGACCATCTAACAGTCCTTGTTCGCTTGGTGGTCATGAGGAGATGCTTTTCACATCTTTTTGTCACATGTCATTTGGCCAAATTCATCTGGATTGCGCTTAAGCTAGGTTGGGGTTGGGAGTTGGGACCCTTCGAACTTTCCGGCCGGAACATATGGGTGCCATGTCTTCTTGAGGGCATTTCTCAGCAACCTATGCGTTATTGTGGATGTATTTCGCTGCCCAATGTTGGGAGCTCTGGCAGACTAGGAACAACCTTATTGTCTAAATTCCCTAACCATCCAACTGACTGCATCTTTAAAACTACTTTTATCTCTGGAGCATCACAGCCACCAACCCGGCGGACCGGAGCACAGTGGAGCGGATGGAGGCCGAGCTAAGAGCGCTGGCTACACAAAGCAACCGCGCGCCACCTAGATCACATGCCTAACTGCTTGCGCTCAGCATCACTTTTGTAGCATCATAGTGCCGTTGGTGTTGGCTGGAATTGCTCAAGTTTATTTTGATTATGTATCAAATTGGTTTAGCAATGTTCTGCTCTCTCTTTACTAGTTTCGTCTAAAGACACTTATACGAACGTTATACCATATATATTAGGATTATGAAACTACAAGATGGCCATAATGATTAACTGCAATCACCAAAAACAAAAATACATCTAAACTAGAGAATGATATTAATAGTACTCCCTCCGATCCATATTAGTTGACTTGGATTTATCAAAATTTGGATGAACCTATATACTAAATAGTGTCATCTAAATTTTGATAAATCCAAGTCAACTAATATGGGTCAGAGGGAGTACTATATGAGAAAAGTAAACATGGTAGATAATGGTGTGAGTGACGAAATGAATGAAGAGAGGTAAAATAATTTTTTTATGAAAAAAAGAGAGGTAATTTTTTTTTTGAAAAAAAGAGAGGTAAAATGTTGCAGGTGGGGGTGGGACGGAACTGTACTAGAACTGGAATGGAATTTGGGGTCCCAAACTCCCAATGAACCCGGTGAGTTCCCATACTATGCCAGGGAAAGGAATGGAATTGCATGCGATGGAAGTGTAGGCCTACGCTTGTCGGCTATTGCCGGAGTCGGCGACGACACGCCGTCCGGCCGGCCGGCGCATCATCCTCCTCCGCCGTCCAGGGTCGGAGAGGGACAAGAAAAGGTGGCGGTGGTTCCCTTACACACGATAGCTGAGCTCGTAAATTCATTTGGTTAAAAAGAATACTTACTCGATCAGCCAATTGAGCTTGAGAGAGAGTCGCCCGTTTTGCTTGCCCAGGTCTGGTCAGGTGAGGACAGGGCGCCGCCGCCGCCACCAGACTCTGCTCCGCTCTCTCTGTTTTGGTATGTTCCTGTCTCTCTATCTCCCGAAGAGAGATGGAAGATCGCCCTCCAGGGAGCTATATATCAGGTGGCAAGGCGTACTCTCGTCTCCGTGACAATTCGCACAAGTTATAAGAAAGTCACTGATCGCATGACGACGTGGCGCCACGTGACCACCCAAATCAGTCAGCCTCTTCTTTAGCTATAGCTTCCTGTACTATTTTTTTTTTTGATAATAGCTTCCTGTACTAGCTACTGATCGAACACTAAGACACACAACGTACGTTGTGTGGTACGCAAGTATTTTTCGTGTATATACTTATACTATAGTTTGCAGCGAATGGAAGGGGATTATTAGGTAAAGGAAAGGAACCGCACTACGCATACTCCAGATCGAGCATGGATTTGACAGAGAGTGGACACTTAATTTCTTTCTCCAGTAGTATCAGCTTGGCGCGCCGACAACAGGCAAGGCAAAGCAAAGTAAAGATATAAAGTCTCTTCAATTCGCCGATCGATCGATCGCAGCAAAAGCAAGTGAAGTTCCTTGGCATCAAGCTATTACGCATACATACATACATACATACATACATACATACATACATACATACATACATGTAGCTACCTACCAGGAGTACGTACGTAGAATATATCCCTTTTGCTGGTAGTGGTAGGTATATTTCTCCTCGATCGATCTCCCTTTTGCATGCCACTGCAACCCTCGTCAACACCACTTTGCTTTTCTGCCAGCTAGCATATAAGTTGTTATTAGTACTTACATATAATGATGACTTTCTTTCTTATTTTTGTTATCAACAAGACTGATTGACAGATAGTGGTAGTATGTCTTTTCAGGCGCTCTAGCTAAAGCTACCCCTACTACGCAGCTAGCGAAAATGCGTAGCTACTATATTATGTATCTTGACCTTTTTGTCTTTCTTCTTTCCAGACCTGCACCTAGCTCGAGTGCTCGACCGATCACGTGCTTCTCCCTGACACACAAAAGAAAATGCTCGATCACATGCATATATATTGTGCTCGAATGAAATTCAGGTGTGCGGACGCACATTGGCTAATTGAATCAAGTACATATACTTACATACTGATGCATGTATGAAGCAGATATTGACGATCTAACCCTGCTTCAGTTAGATTGTAGTTATACTCAGTATGCTTCACACCGGAAGCAACGAAATCGAGTCATTTCGTCCACAGCGTTTGAACATCAAAAGGCACATATCCATGAAACATATATGCTGTATGCTTAATTTGTGAGCTACCTCCTGCCGACAGGTACTCGGTAGAAAAGCTGTAGCCGGTGGTGGTGACTTTTTTTTTTCCCTTTTTCGTTTCCAGACAGACAGAGGATGTGGAATTACGTACTTCCAGACTTCTTTTCGAAAGTGGTTAGTTAAATAGATATTTAGTTTCTTCAGAATGTGGTTAATAGAGCAGTGTGTCAGAGTTCTTTCTAGGAAAAAACAGAACAGCAACAAAGCAGCTATTAAGTCTCAAGGCAGTGCTTCGACTCAAAATGACGGCGGTTGGAAGAAAGGATTTGTACGGTTAACCATTAAATTAACTAAAATATATAGCACTAAACGTATGCATTATGCAACACATCCAGCATAGAATGCACAATGACAGGGATTCCAGCTATGCTAGTCCTAATATAATATGATCAGGGCTGGCCCAATCTGCTCCGGTTTTAGAAAATATAGATGGCCCAATCTGTAGCCTACTATGTCTCACTTCTCTTTCTCGAAAAAATACTCCAAAATTTTGTATAGAAAAGCGGGAAACGCAGGTTCCATTTAAGAAACCCATAAAGATACATCATTCAATTTCGATCATGGGGGAACAACATCAACATCGCCCTAGCAAATACTCTAACATTTCTGAATATATTTTTTCAATGCCACCATTTATGTGGCCTCTCGAAATATGCAAAACAATACCGCCCCTTATGTGGCTCTACAAAGCTGTGAGTATTCATTAGTGGATACTAATAACGGTGCAGCTCTCATTCGATTCCCAGCGGTAGTACTTGTCCCCCAACATCCATGTTGTAGAGACTATTCCATCCTCTTATTAATTCATTGTCTAATATGTCTACTCTTCTACTCAATTTTTGCACATGCATATGAATCTATCACTTTCATAATTTGTTTTATGATTCATTCTAGAGGTATATATGTATGTACACGTGTACACAAGAGAAATTGATAGGAATAAGTATCATACTAAATAGGTTGCTCGATCAATAGAAATGAGTAGTTCTAAATGTCTTCACCGAAAGTCCAAAAATTTATGCTTAAACTTTGAGTAATACTAAAAAAGTTATCATAAAAACGAAAAATATATTTAAGCAATTTTCTAAAGTAGGAGGCCATTTCCCTCCTCCCCTTCCTTTGCTTGCCAGGCACTCCCAAAAACCCGGCTTCTGGCCATCAACACGCCAGAGCAACCAGGATGGCACCTCCGCCGAACACAGCTCGCCACCATCGACACATAACCACCATCCTCCCAGCGTGTTCGGTACCTTGGGCCGGTGCCACCAACAGCGACCAAGACTTCACCGAGTACCATCCGGATCAGAACATGCGCCGCGAGCTGCTCATCTGCACAGACACACAAAATCAACAGAGAAAAAACTAGCATGGCTTTTAGTAGAAAGGCAAATTGGAAAAAAAGATCTTTACTATGAGATTCAGGCACATGGCTTAATAGGATTGATATGATACTCATACCAATAAGTTTTAACTTTTTTCTGAAAGCTTATCTAAAAAGAACTCTAAGGTTAAGTATGTTTGGCCTAAAGCACTTTGAGGATGGGTGACCGACCGAAAAGTGGGTACTGGATGCACATGATTGAGGACAAAATGCGTAGACAAGACTAGGGATTTCTATTTTTAAGCCTCTGGTTCGTTAGCTATACTCACGTTCCCTATTCGCTTAGTTTTTCCTCACTTTTGTCCAGCTCTTAGTATAGAACTCTCACAACGGTCTGAAACTCGCTCTCCGTCGGGTCCCGTTAGTGGACCCTCGCCGTTACATGCTGACAAGTGGAGCCGCATTCAGGTGGGTCCCGTAGTGGACCCTCGCCGTTACGTGCTGACAAGTAGGACCCACCACCGTTGTGTGATGACATGTGGGGCCACGTTCAGTCGGGTCCCGTAGTAGGACCCCCCATGGTGTGGAGCCGGCTTGTTGGGAACACGTTTTGGGGGATGTGGTACGGGACCATGTGGGACGCGTATGATAGTTACGTGTGCCCTGTCGTCCAAATTAGAAGATTTATTTTTGTTATTTTTATGAATGGCCCTTTTAAGAGCGCCTTTCCCCTTTATGTCATCAGTAGTTGTTATTTTTGCCCAAAAAGGCAGCGAATCTAGAGAAGTTTCTCTACTACTAAGAAAATGGCCATTGATGGCGCACCTGAAAAGGACATCCGTGACGCACTAGCCGTGCTCCACTAGCCTCGCGCTGTGGCTATCTCCTACCCGTAACGCACTGCCTGGTATGCTACGGTTATGTCGAGATAGGCGTAGCGCACCTGCCAGTGCGCCACGACTAGGAAGGCAGATGCACTATGGGCAAGATCTTCTGTGGCGCATATTGCAGTGCGCCACTGATTTGCGCAGGTGCGCTTTAGTTACAGTGCGCCACTAAAGCTATGCCATGTGTGCCACGACTTTTTTTGTTTTTTTAATTTCAGAGCCAGATGATATACAATACATATTATATACAATATTAGAGGCAGATATACACACACAGATATAAGATATACAGTTATATATATAAATACACAATTTGCAAAACAAGATTGAAACAAATACATATAGATAAGACCCATACATGAATACATAGTATAAGTTACATTGTTTCGATAAGTTAAAAAGTAGTTGGTGACATACGAATACATGTGTCTCAAACAAGTTAGAGCTCAGAAGCTCGCCTAAACATCTAAACTAGCTAGAAACAAGCGCAGGATAAACAACCAAAGACGATAAGCATCACCGCGACGAAGGTTTAGGTCTTCATCCGGTTCCTCGTCCTAACTCCTGCTAGATAGTGCGTGTATCTAGCTTCTGCCTCCTCTATAGTTTTGTACCCTTTGTAGATATTGCCGCTGAAACGGTGTACCTGTCTCCGGCAGTCTTCCCAATCATCGTAGACTCCGGGAACCCGTCCCTTGTACACGACGTACCACGTCATCTACAAGTTGACAATAATAATTAACCGGTGATTGAAAAAACATGTATAATTGAAGTCGCATATGAAGATACACTTACTCCCAACTCAAAAAGACCAAAGTAACTCAAAAGGCATGCCTCATATATAACTAGGTCGTTGGACACATGAATATGCTACGACGGAACGGTCAGCCAAGTAGGATGCACAACATCTGGACCTGTGCAAATCACAAGGCTGACTATCTCGTCGTAGCACATTCACATATATAGTGTGCCACGATATTTCAATCATCGGCATTCTCAAAAAAGACCAAAGTAACTCAAAAAGCATGCCTCATATATAACTAGGTCGTTGGATACAGGAATATGCTACGACGAAACGGTCAGCCAAGTAGGATGCACAACACCTGGACTTGTGCATAGCATAAGGCTTACAATCCCGTCGTAACACATTCACATATATAGTGTGGCACGGCATTTAAATTATCGGCATTCTCGAAAAAGACCAAAGTAACTCAAAAAGAATGCCTCATATATAACTAGGTCGTTGGACACAGGAATATGCTACGATGAAACTGTAAGCCAAGTAGTATGCACAACATCTGGACTTGTGCATAACACAAGGCTTACAATACCATCGCAGTACATTCACATATATAGTGTGCCACGACATTTCAATGATCGGTATTATTCTCGAAAAAGACCAAAATAACTCGAAAAGAATGCCTCATATATATACACATAGGTCGTTGGACACAGGAATATGCTACGATGGAATAGTTAGCCAAATAGGATGCATAACATCTGGACTTGTGCATATCACAAGGCTAACTATCCCGTCGTAGCACATTCACATATATAGTGTACCACGACATTTCAATCATCGGCATTAGTCTCGAAAAAGACCAAAGTAACTTAAAAAGAATGTCTCATATATATATAAACCCTATTCGGCACCCTGGGTGCAAAATAGTTTTTACGTTGTTAGATTGAAAAAAATATGTTTTGTATACGAATAATTATGTGTATATATTCATCATAACCGAAAATTTTGACACGAAAATAAAGTTTATGAGTCATTATAGTATAAAAACACCAAAAAATACGTATTTTACATCATAATTTTATATGGTATGTACACAAAAAAATTATGTCATTCATCAATTTTATTATGTTCTTCTCAACTTACGAAGTAAGAAAAAATTTACGTGACGTAACAATAATATACGGTTCTAAAGATAGAGGGTGGGTGTAAAATAACTATTCTACACCCTAGGTGTCAAATAACGCCATCCTATATATATATATATATATATATATATATATATATATATATATATATATAGGTCTTTGGACACATGAATATGCTATGACGGAACAGTGAGCCAAGTAGGATGCAAAAGACCTGGACTTGTGCATATCACAAGGTTCACAATGCCGTCGTAGCACATTCACATATATAGTGTGTCACGACATTTTGATCATCGGCATTCTCGAAAAAAGACTAATAAAGTAAGGAAAAAAGAAGGACTAAAGTGAGCAAAGGACCAAAGAGTAAGCAAAAAAACCAAGCATTGATTCATATATAATAATAATAAGCAAAAGAAGTAAGCGATGATTCATAAACCTAATAAGATAAGTAGTAGCATGTACACTTGTCCACACACACACAAATGTCATCTATAGTTTGGAACTACAACTAGGCCAACATCAAGCCTTCTGGCTCGGCTCAGGGAATGGGAGGACGCCTTGACTCATCATGATCTTCCTATAGTCACCCTGTATCTCTAGGCGATCTTCTATGTCACGGTTATTCGGGATATTTCCTCCGTAGAAGATCCCCCCGAAGTCATGACATCACGAAAGATGATTGCCCCAAACTACTGCTGGATGCGAGACATCTCTTGTCTAATATCTGTATCAATGATCTTGGCCTTGGCTTCGGCCCACTGTTTGAGATGATCTGGCAGCGTAGAATTCTGCTGGTCTAGTAGGAACGTCCTCATGTGATGGAGTGCGTAGTAGGCTTCCTTCTTATTGCCTTCCGGCTGCTTCACGCAGGGGAACTCCGTTACGTGGTTGAAGACATGCCTGCCGAACTTGACCTTCATACGCACGCCCACAGGTGATCCACGCCTATTTTACCCGTGGGGCACTTCAACCATGTGAGCCACGGATGTGCGGATTACCTATAGCCCTTTTCCTAGTAGTGCTCTCTTCATTCATGGTTCCTTTTGGTCCTCGTATTTTCCCAATCTGACAGCAAATCTAACCAACACCATAAATATGTAGATGAATAGAGCAGATGTAGATAAAACAGTTAATAAAGGATTATATAGTACGATACTTAAACCAGGTTTGACAATTAGCCTGCTCAGCAGCAACAACTTACAGGTTCAACACAGACAACAAAACAAATGCTTTACAACAGCAGCATCAGCACATGATCAGTGGCCCCTCATGGCCTGCGCTAGGAGGGCCTCCGCCTCCTCCCTGTGGAGCTTCATCTACTTCCTGCTGCCCAGTCCCTTGACCTTGGGCGCCTTGGGCTTGATCGGGGGCATGCGACCCTCCTCGATGGCCACCTTCTGGAGGTTGCGGAGGTGAAAACCAAGCGCCTTGTGCTGGGCTCTGAAGGTGATGACGTTCTTTGAGGGGCCACAGGTCTTCACGTCCTCGGCATGTATCACGAGGGAGTTGAAGTCGGTGGCGAGGCTCCTGGTGCAGAAGGGGCACTTGTAGACGTCGCCGGCGAAGAAGCCGTTGAACTGGCCGGACTTCATCTTCCTCAGCACCTGACGAGTCTTGGTGTCCATGGACTCGTCGTTGCTGCAGACGTCGCTGCTATCCACCTATTACAAAAACAGTAGCATGCAATAAGGAGATGATTGATATACCGTGATTATCGGGATTGATTACTTGCATAAATTAACCAATTGAGATCCCCTGATTATTCCCCAATCCCCAAATCGAATACTGATCCCAACTACAGATCGGTGCTACTACCGATCCCAACTACAGATCGGTGCTACTACCGATCCCGACTACAGATCGGTGCTAGTACTGATCCCAACTACAAATAGGTGCTAGTACTGATTCCAACTACAGATTGGTGCTAGTACTGATCCCAACTAGGGGCATTCATCGAAATACAAGATCTAACACAAGAGGATTAGCTACTATAAAAATACATAGCATCCACCGATTAGCCGAGCCCTAATAACACACGATCTATCATCCAACGATGGGAATGGGGGAAGAACAAAGGAAGGGGAGAAACCCCTAGTTACCTCCGACCATGGGTCGGCTAAGCTGGTGTCGAAGGGGTTCTCCGGCCTGATGTAATCGTTGTCCCCGTAAGGGTCCCAGCCGTGCGGGATCTGTAGGAGAACGGCGGGGGCCTATACGGGGACGGGGGCCTCCTCGTTGGCGGCTGCGGTGGAAGCGGGGACGGGGGTCTGTACAGGGATGGCGCCTGCCTTCAATGCCTCGACGGGGGCCAGTACGAGGACGGGGGCCTCCTCGTCGGCCGCCTTGGAGGCAACAATGGCTACCACGCCGTTCTTCTCCATCGCCGGCGTGGTTGGGGTTTTCTTGGGGGTTTGCAGAAGGTGATGGGACATTGGAGATGGTTGCGTGAATGAGTGAGCGAGTGAGTGATGAGTGAGAGTGAGGAGGCCTCTATAAAGGTGAAGGGAGGAGATATTTCGTTGCACCACTGTGCACCGCGTAACCGTGTGCGCTACTGCACCATGCACAGCCACACGCGTCCGCTACCGCCCCGTGCACCGCGACACGCGTACCATGCGTCACGTTTTCCCCCTCGTGTCTAAACTTGGCCACTTAGTTGTGCTTAGTTATACCCTCGAGTGTAGCATTGGCAGTTTGGTTGTACTCAGTTTTGCCCTCCAGTACTAACACTGTCGTGTGCAATATACTCACTTTTATCCTCCAGTGGCTGGTCAACAAAGAGTCAACGAATTGGTTTTAACTAGCCAATTGAGTCATTTTATGCACAACAAATTCAAAAAGATCAAAACATAGTGGCATCTACCTAGGAAGTCTTATTATGTGACCTGCCACTATAAGAAATGTATATAAATCAAGTTTTAACCTAAATCACCACTTCTCAAATCACCTACTATCTATGGAGGTTCATGGCTTTCTACTCAAGCCTCTCCCCAAAACATAATTTGTCTGAATAAGGCACTAATTGTCAAACTGATGTATATTTGAATTTCAAATAGTTTGATGTGTGACAATATGTATTTTATTGTATAAAAGAAGCATTTTCCATTTTTTAAATCTCTTTTTTTATATTTGACCCCCCTTGTTAGTTTTGCCCTTGGTTTTTAAGTTCTACTCAGTTTCCCTTCCTCTTAGTGACAAACTCTCACACTTGTGCTCATCTTGGATGCTACGCTCTGATTGGTCGAGACAGTTGTCACGCGTATCGTACCCACCAACCGTTGATCCTCAGACTGATCCTCTGTGATATAGCGGACAGGATAACCCATGTATCTATCGGGAGGCACCCTCTATCCATGCAAAATAACGAGTTTTCCACCGATGCTTTAACTCTATAAACAAATGATTTTGAATATAATTTGAAGGGAAAGTGTTCAAAGGTGTATAATTTTTGCATTATATTTCACTCCATGTCCTAAGTGCGATTTCAAAGAGTTCAAAGGTAAACACCTGTTTACTTTACAATAAGAGTTATATAATTTTTCAATTTGTAAGTGTTCAAGAGTTGTGTCAATTATAAACACTCTTTTACATTAAGAGTTGTATAATTTTTCAATTTGAAAGTGTTCAAGAGTAGTGTCAATTATAAACACTCTTTTACATTAAGAGTTGTATAATTTTTCAATTTGAAAGTGTTTAAGAGTAGTGTCAATTATAAACACTCTTTTACATTAAGAGTTGTATAATTTTTTTAAATTTGAAAGTGTTCAAGAGTTGTGTCAATTATAAACACTCTTTTATATTAAGAGTTGTATATTTTTTAATTTGAAAGTGTTCAAGAGTTGTGTCAATTATAAACACTCTTTTACATTAAGAGTTGTATAATTTTTTTAATTTGAAAGTGTTCAAGAGTAGTGTCAATTATAAACACTCTTTTACATTAAGAGTTGTATAATGTTTTCAATTTGGAAGTGTTCAAGAGTTGTGTCAATTATAAACACTCTTTTACATTAAGAGTTGTATGGTTTTTTTAAATTCGAAAGTGTTCAAGAGTTGTGTCAATTATAAATACTCTTTCAAATTAAGAGTTGTATAATTTTTTTAAATTTTAAAGTGTTCAAGAGTTGTGTCAATTATAAACACGCTTTTACATTAAGAGTTGTATAATTTTTTCAATTTGAAAGTGTTCAAGAGTTGTGTCAATTATAAACACTCTTTTACATTAAGAGTTATATGGTTTTTTTTAAATTTGAAAGTGTTCAAGAGTTGTGTCAATTATAAACACTCTTTTACATTAAGAGTTGTATAATTTTTTTAAATTTGAAAGTGTTCAAGATTTGTGTCAATTATAAACACTCTTTTACATTAAGAGTTGTATTTTTTTTAGTTTGAAAGTGTTCAAGAGTTGGGTCAATTATAAACACTCTTGTACATTAAGAGTTATATATTTTTTTAATTTGAAAGTGAATCGCTAGCCGTGCGAGAGTTGTGTCAATTATAGTTTCAGACCGCGAGAGTTTCATAATTATAAACACTCTTGCAAACCAACTGAATTGCCACTGCTCCAAGGGAATTTACAATAGATTTTAGGGAGATTTTATCTATCTCTAAGAGTTATGGAGGTTGAAACCACCGCTGGGAAGTAAAATCCAGAGAGATATTATTCACAACCACGAATTACGCCAGCACTGGATCAATCATATTCGAAAATCAAGGCAGTTAGTTGAGCACCAGCGATTCGCGTTCAAATACTACGAATAATCAACCCACAAAAGGGAAACGATGCTTACCCAGATGGAATCCATGCGTTAGATCCCTGCGATTCCACCCAATCTTCTCCGTGCTCGACGGGGATGGACGGTGAACCAGCCAGCGTTGCAGACTGTTCCGCGAAAGGAGTAGATCTAGCAAGGGCGGGAGCATAGCCCGAGGTGGAGTGGGCTCCAAGGCTAGGGGAAGGGGCGGCTGGGCCAAGGACGACATAAGGTAGGAGGTAATGATGGCAGGGCAACAGAGCGACGATGTGGGAGCTGTTCCAGGCTCGGGGGGAAGCGAATGCTTTGGGTGAGCGAGAATGGCCGGTCCGACGTGTCTCCATGCGGCCCAACTCTTCACCACGTATGCAAGACCCGTCCCAACGCGGCCCCATCCTTCACCACGTATGCAGGACCCGTCCTAACGCGGCCCCACCGGTCAGGCATGTAACGGTCGAGGCCTCGTAATGTAACACTCAATGCCCGACCCGCCCCAACGCGGTCCCACTAGTCAGCATGTAACGGTCAAGCCTTTGACCTGACGGCATCCCTCCGTCCGAGCGCCTGCGAGCGCCCACGAGGGTTTCTTAACATGGCGAAGGGAAAGTGAGGAAAAATTAAGCGGCCGGGGAAAAGTAAGTACAACTAACGAACCAAGGGCACGAAAATAGAAATCCCAAAAGACTAATGTTGGTTTGTGGGCCAGTCTAGAGATCCTAGTAAGCTGTTGTGGCACCCCGGGTAAAACCAGTACTAGAAAATCGCCTGTTGTTCATATTTTGTGCATCATCATAACTTCATGCATATATTTTGCATAAAAACTATTTTCATAAAAGCCTAAGTTGTTTTCTAATTAGCCCTCTCCTTTAATCTTAAACTAAAACATCGGTCTGTTCAGATCTTTTATTTATCTAAAAAGTATTTACAACATGTTTTAAAAATAAATTAATAAATAAAATGTTTTATCCGGAGAGGCAGTCCGACCGGTCAGGCCAGAGGCCCAATCGGGCCAGACTACCTACAATCCGGTCCACCTAACTAAACCTCTACCTACCTAACCCAAACCCTAGGAAACCCTAATCCCCACCTACCTCAGACCCTCTCTCCCTCCACTCAGCCGCCATCCCGCCGCCACCCCACTCCCCTCACAACCCGACACGACCCAGCAGCCCCACACACGCAACACACATAGCACGCACACCACACAGCGGCCGAAACCACCCCACCACTCATCTCCCTCCCCGCATCGGATCCCCACCCCGACGCTCCTCCCCACGATCCGCTCGCACTTTCCCTAACCCCGACCCACCTCCCCTCGATCTCCTCCGCCGCCGCCAGGCCGCGAGCCTGAGCCACCCAGGCCGCCTCCTCTGGCCTCGCTCGCCTCACCCCCACGCCATCAAGCTTCCCAGGCAGAGACCGCTCCCCGTCCTCCCTGGTCGATCCCCTCCACGCGTCCTCGCACCAACCATGCGACCCCGTCCTCTCTTCCTGCATCCTCCCTGCCGCCAGGCTCTCTCCACCCGCATCAAGCCGCCGCTGCGCCTCCTCGCGGTCCCGCAGAACCGCTGCCGCCTGCACTCGCACCACCCGCGCCGCTCGCTCCTCTCCCATAGCTCCGCCCGACCTCCCTCCGCTCATCCCCGTCTGCTAGGCCGTCGACGGCCTCGTCGGCCACCTCTGCAAGCGTCGTCCCGCCGCCGCCTCTCGAGTTCCTCTCCGCCCTGCCCCGACGCCGCCGTCCTCTGCCTCCCAGCTCGCCGTCGAGCCCGTTCCGCCGGCCACCACCACCAAGCTCCGTGCCGGCCTCCGCGAGACCAAAACCCCGCCGCTCGCCGTCCCTGCAAGCATCGAGCGCTGCCACCGCCAAGGACCCCTCCTCCCCGGCTTGCTCCCCCTCGCTCCCGAGCACACCATGGCCTTCCTCCTTCCTCTCGCCCTCCTTTGCTGGTGTGTCTGCAAGGATGGTGCCACCGTCCGCTCCGCGTCCTCCGCCGTTGGCCTAGCCCATCTCGCCACCCGTGCCCTGTCGTCGACCCCTCCCTCGCTCTCCCTGGCGTCGTGCAGGCCACGAAATCCTTCTGCCCCGAGCTTGTCTGCACCGCCACCGACCTCGCTTGGCTTGCTTCCCTGCCGCATGTGCACCTCGCGCCATGGTCGCTCGCATGTCCAGGTCGTTCTGTCTGCCGTGCGGGTCGTCCTCTTTTGTTATGTTCGTTTGTTCTGTTGTGCTCCTGCTAGCCACGCGTGGCACACATATTTCTAGTAAAGATGCACACAACCAGATCCCTTGAACACTACCTTGAAGGAGAATAAAGACATCTTCGATTGTGCCCGTGGCACCAAGCTTGACCGATAGATGTGATCTGGCCCTCAAGACCAAGATCATCGCCGAGCTCCCCTTCACGAAACCCGAAGACCGATCCCGCCGAACGCCAAGATCTTCAATCGGATCCGATGTCCGAGACCCCGAAGACCGATCAAGGATCCGAAGGCCGAACCCGAACCCTGTCGAACCCCGAACCCCCCGGAACCAAGATCTTCCGAACCCAGATGTGTGAACCTTTTCCCGAGCCCTATTTTATAAATGCTATATATAAAACTTGTTGCATATTAATTGTTCATCTCGCATGCATATCATGTGGGTTGGGGGCATTATGCCAATTCATCTCGTAATTAATTATGGAGTCTATATGCGGGATATCTTTGTCTTATTCCGGACTTCATTTAAATTGGCATAGCGAACCGAATCCATGTTTGGTCTTGCTAATCCAACATTTAATTTGCGGGGTAGATAAATAACATGAACCATCTAATTAAATGTCGGGACCCCGGTTTCGCTTAATATTGCCTAATTGCATTGCATCCTTTGCCATGTCATGCATCATACATGCATCATGCCCGATCTTCTGCCGTTGTATTAAATAGTGCATCCGGTGTTTCCTTTAGTGTTTTGGTTCTTCGCGGACTAGGCCGATGAGTTGATGCGAGTGTCGACCCGATCTTCGGATGAACCTTCGGCAATGTTTTCAGGCGAGCATCCCTTCCCCTTCTACCTATTTTGCATTTATAGTCTTTATTTCCTCCTGTTGATCTATTGCTATCTGTGTTGCGATGCTCTAGTTTTCGTGCCCGTGATATCCCTTGCAGCCTTATATTGCCTTGGACACATCCTATTACCTGTTGTTTGGTAGATAGTTGGACTTGCGCGTCGTAGTCGCTTGCTCTAGTGATGTTGCGTGTCGTCAAGAACCACAGTTGTTGGAGTGTTGCCGCATGTTTAATGTTGGAGATGATCCTGGCTTTAATTATCGTTTACTTTAATTACTGTTTAATAACTAAAATTGAAGTAGGTAAATGCAGAGGCACCGGTGGGTAATAGACAATATTTGGATTTTAACCGCTCACTGGTGTCCCGTAGGACCCCGAGTTCTTGACACCTGTTCCGAGATCGAGCGCGCTAACCACAGGTGGGGTGTATGGGCACCCATATCGATTTAGTACCTGATTCCAAGCATTGTACCGGGGGCCACAATTAGTTTGGGGCTTTATTACTATCCTGTACTTATGCCATGCTTTACTGCTTAATTTAAGATTGTGCGAGGAATGCACCTGTACTGTTTTGGAAGCGGAGTGTTTTCGTGGTATCGACAAGCCCAGTCACATTTTCGGGTTCCCGGTCGTTTATAGCCACTGACGCAAACCCTGAGTCCGTCTCGGAGACCGGCCGACTTCGTTGCGGGTAGCTTAGTGGGGTGGCCCCCATGTACTTGCTTTGGGTCTGGAAAACGTCATGACTTAGGCCCCGCCGACATACCGATGGGTGTATGTTAACTGATCTGGCAAAAAGGGTCGAAGTGCGTGTGGATACTTTGGTGCATCCCTGCAGGGTTAAATATTTTCGAGAAGCCGTGTCCGCGGTTATGGACGACTTGGAGCACAGTTCTCGATCATAGACAACTATAACTAAAGTTTACTGCTATAATTTGACTTGTATTCGATATGACTAGTAATCAGCTTCACTGCAACGGAATGGCTAAATAAAAGTACCAACAACTGCTGGGTTTGGGGATATCTCATGCTAATTTTATCTGACTAGTAAGTGTTGCAACTACAACGGAATGTTTAACTAAAACTGCCCACTGCTTATTATATCAGGATGACTCATGCCATCTTTATTTGACTAGTAATTGCCGCAACTATAACGGAATGAATAAAACTGCCAATGGTGTGAGTTCCTCGGTTGACTTCCTCGTTTGGTCTCGAGGGGGAAACACCAGGATGGGTATGTTTGGTGGTAGTATCAGGTTGGTTCCGAATAGGTCTTTCTTATCCCTCTCTGATAGCCGACAGTTATCTCGAGACTCTATAGGTTGTTTAGTGCATGTTGCGCTGCCGCTTCAGTCCACCATACCTATGTAGGCGAGGACCGCCGAATTCTAGCCTCGCCGTGTACTGGCCTCAGTACTGACCGCTCTCTCTTTTTCCTTTGCCCTTTGTCGGCACCCCTTTTGTTTAAGCAGGTTTTGAGATCGACGTCGTTAGCAGGGTTACCCTTCCGACTTGGCCTGGGCAGGGTTATGGACGCCAGTGGTTATTCTTCAGGGCTCTTAGCTCAATTTGCATCTTGTCCGTACTCGGACGCTATATCGTTTTAAAGGTGATTTGGATCTTTGTATTGTACCTCTGTATTCTTGACTCTTTGAGTCGTTGTTGTATATATCTGTTCTGTGGGTTCCATCGTGGACTATTGTGTAATGGTATTACTTCGTCTTCCACCCGCACGCAAGTGCCTGGTGGGCACCTTTGAATCGTTTCTATGCGGGTTTTGGCGGGAAGCGATGAAACTTGCATAGGGCCGATTCTGAGGGTGTTACAGCTGTCGGGAGTGATAACCCCAGGGCCGGCGTTTGGACGAGGTGTTATAAAGTGGTATCAGAGACAATCCTCACGGTTAAACGGGTGTGTGCGGGTTAGTGGCGGGATATGTGGAGCATGGTGCATGTGGCCCGGTGTGGGCACGACATGGCACATGTGCCGGCACTGGACGAACAAACGTGTGCCAAGAGGGAATGTTCTTGGCTTGTGCTTGATCGATGAGGTCATCGATCTTCTAAGGGTGGGTGTATGTGAGGTAGAGACACATGGATTAACAGGATTGATAGGATACGCATACCAATAAGTTGCAACTTCTTTTCCGGAAGCTCATCTAAAAAAACTTTAAGGTTAAGTGTGCTTGCCCTAGAGCAGTTTAAGGATGAGTGACCGACCAGGAAGTGGGTATTAGGCACACGAGTGAGGACAAAGTGCGTAAAAAAGACTAGTGTTGGTCTATGAGGTCAGTCTAGAGATCCTAGTAAGCTGCCAGGAGTGACACCCCTAGAGCCGGCGTTTGGATGGGATGTTACACTTACCCTTCTCAGGCCCCTCCATTGCATCCAGCGAAATAACCAACATGGGAGGAGCTCCACCAGCGGGAACATTCACACCCAGGCTTGTGACACCGCTATGCTCCGCGCCCACATCCTCGATGTGTGCGGCGGCGACCGCAGTAGCAGAGCCACCACCGCCCACAAACGCCACAGAATTCGGCAGAACCTCACCGCCACTCGGGTGAGTCCCACCAGCCCCATACACAGGCCCATGCGCACCAACCACGTAGCCACTCCCGACGCCGTTCTTAGCCACCGTCCTAGCACCAGTACCGTTGGCCACGAACGTCGGAGAAGCCGACATAACCTTGACGCCGCCCATGTATGACCCCATGTCGACATGCATAGGCCCAGTCGCAGTCCCGACGCCGCTCCTCCTAGCGCCATTCTCAAATGGACCCATTCCGCATACACACACACCAACAACTGAAGAAAATGGAAAGAAGGAAACAAACACACACGATCCAAGTGCACGGAGCGACCAAGGAGGCATCTATATATAGTAACATCAGAAACTCCACTTTCACCTAAAACAATAACAAGCTAAAAATGCACGCACACCTAACACACGACGCATAGCATCCATGTGCAACAACAGCCCGCTAGCAAGAAGCCCATCGAACCACTGACACCACCAAGCCATCAAAACAAATATATTGGATAATAAAATTCCTTCTACCCACCGACCTAAACTGCCTAACCTGACAACCGTGTGACATGACATTGCGTGAACCACAAAACCACACGGTGGGACAACACATGACACGATACATACCATAACCATAGGAAGATGGTGCATCGTAGCGCGCAATCCCGTATAGTATGGCACCAATCTTATGCATTATGCAACACATCCAGCATAGAATGCACAATGACAGGGATTCTAGCATGCTAGTTGTAGCACCCCGGTAAAACCGCAACTAGAAAATCGCTAGTATTTTTATTGTGTGCATCATCATAACATCATTATGCATCTTTTAACCTAAAAACTATTTCCCAAAAGCCTATTTTGTTTTCCAGATATTCCCCTCTTTGTTCAAATCAAAGCCCTAGGTTCGTTCGGATCTTTTATTTATCTAAAACTTTTTTTTTCAAATGTTTTGTTTTATAAGAAAGAAAAATAATAAATATAAAATATTTTTTTGTTAGTGGGGGAGGCAGCCCAGTCGGCCAGGCCCAAAGGCCCGGCCAACAGGCCACCTACTACCCCACTAAAACAAACCCTAACCCTAATCCCTCTCTAACCCTAAACCCCACCTACTCCTCTCCCTGTCGCCGCCACCCACACAGCGCGCGCAGAGCACGCACGCAACACCCACCACACTGCACGCACACAAGCCACCCCGCATCCCGCATCTCTCTCTGCTGCGTGGCCCCACCACGCCACTTGTCCCCTCGATCCCGAGCCCTACCCCGCGTCTCTCCCCCTCGTGACCCCCTCATCTCGAGCGCCTCCCTCTCTGTCTCGAGTGCCGCCGCCAGGCACTTTCCCTGCACGCATTGCCCCTCCCTCCTCTTCTCGCGGACCAGAGCTCCGCTAGGCTCCGGCGCCGTCGTCCTGGTTCCGTTCTCCGCCGCCCAGCAAGATCGCCTCGCCTCCCTCCCTCGCAGAGCTCCTCCATCGCCGCCAGGAGCCCGTACCCTGTGCGATCAGCCGCCTCCTCCTCCCTCGACGCCCGGCCGTCGCCTTCCTCACCGCCTCCCCCTGGACGCCGTTTGCACCCCAACCCCCCCGTGGCCCCGTCTCCTTCGCCACCAGGGCCGCCTCCCTCTGCTGCGGCACCGGCCACCCCTGAAGTGCGCCCTTGCCCTTTCCCTAGCCGCCTCTCTCCTCGAGCCGCTCACGAGCTCCGCCGTGTGCTTGACTCCACCCTCGCAGGACCCTCTATGACCGCCTGGTGGCATCGCGTCTGTCCATTGCCAGTCTGCCTCTGTCCACCGCCGGTGCTGCCTCTCGCAGAGAGCCACGCGTGTCGTCGCCCGCCTGCAAGTGGGCGCCTTAACCCCTGCCGCTGCCGCCTGGTGCTTGTGATGCTATGCAGGGGCATCCTGTTCTGTTTCCTTGCCTTAGTGCATCGCGAGCACCTGGTGTTTGTAATTGGAGATATTCCTATCTCGGCCCAAAAACTATTGATGTGATGATGTTGCTATCAAAGACCAACGCAAGTCTGATGCGACAAGCCCTCCTCGTTGACAAGCAACACGAGTCCGACACCGACAATCGAAGTGGGAACCCCAAGCACTCCATCATGGTAACGGGAGGCGATGACGCCAGACCGACAAGGTCTCCCTCATGGAACGCATGATCCCCTTCACGGACGCCAAGACCTGTTCCCGAAGACCGATCCCGAACCCTCGGCGAACCCCAAGATCATCGATACCAATGTGTGACCTTTTCCGAGCCCCTATTTTATAAACTGCCAACTATATATCTTGTTGCATAATTAAATTTCCATGCTTGCATACATATTGTCATGTGGTTTGGGGGCTTATGCCGATTCACCTTATAATTAAATATGGAGGTCATATGCGGGCTAATCTAGTCTTATATTTGCTCCATTTAAATTTGTATAGCGAACCGGTGACATATTTTGCCATGTTAAGATAACATTTAAATTGCGGGGTATCTAAATAACTTGAACCACCTAAATAATTGTCGCGACCCCGGTTCCGCTTAATATTGCCTAATTGCATCGCACCTTTGCCATGTCATGCATCATATCATGATCATGCCGATTCTTCCGCATTAGTTGAAATTGTGCATCGCTTGTTCCTTTTAGTGTTTTGCTTCTTCCCGGATAGGACGATGAGATGTTGTGAGCTTCGACAAGTTCTTCGGTTATGAAACTTTGGCAATGTTTTCCAGGCAAGCATTCTCCCCCTTTCTACCTATTTTACCTTTCTAGTCTTTATTTCTTCCTTTTGATCTATTGCTATCTGAGTTGCGATGCTCTAGTTTTCGTACCCATGATATCCCTTGCAGCCTTATATTGCCTTGGACACATTCTATTACCTGTTGTTTGGTAGATAGTTGGACTTGCGCGTCGTAGTCGCTTGCTCAAGTGCTGTTGCGTGTCGTCAAGTACCACAGTTGTTGGAGTACTGCCGCATGTTTAATGTTGGAGATGATCATGGATTTAATTACCGTTTAATAACTAAAATTGAAAGTAGGTAAATGCAGAGGCACCGGTGGGTAATAGACAATATTTGGTTTTTAACCGCTCACTGGTGTCCCGTAGGACCCCGAGTTCTTGACACCTGTTCCGAGATCGAGCGCGCTAACCACAGGTGGGGTGTGTGGGCACCCCCATTGATTAGTACCTGATTTCAAAGTACTGGGCTTTATTACTATCCTGTATTTATGCCATGTTTTACTGCTTTATTTACGATTGCGTGTGGAGCGCCTGTACTGTTTAGGAACAAATGTGGAATGTTTTCGCGGTATAGACAAGCCCAGTCACACTTTCGGGTTCCTAGTCGTTTACAACCATTGGCACAAACCTCTGGGTCCGTCTCGGAGTCGGCCGACTTAGTTGCGGGTAGCTTAGTGGGGTGGCCCCCATGTGCTTGCTTTGGGTCTGGGAAACATCGTGTCCGAAACCCCGTCGACATACCATTGGGTGTATGTTTTGTGATCTTGTACCTACCTGATCTGACAACAAGGGTGTAGGTGCGTGTGGAAACTTTGGTGCACCCCTGCAGGGTTAAATCTTTTCGAGAAGACGTGTCCGCGATTATGGACGACTTGGAGCACAGTTCTCGATCATAGACAACTATAAGTAAATTTTACTGTTATAGTTTGACTTGTATCCGACATGACTAGTAATCAGCTTCACTACAACGGAATGGCTAAATAAAAGTACTAACAACTGCTGGGTTTGGGATATCTCATGCGAATTGTATCTGACTAGTAAGTGTCACAACTACAACGGAATGGTTAACTAAAAGTGCCCACTGCTTATTATATCAGGATGACTATCTATACCTGACTAGTAATTGCTGCAACGATAACTGAATAAATAAAACTGCCAACTGTGTGAGTTCCTCGGTTGACTTCCTCTTTTGGTCTCGAGGGGGGAAATACCAGGATGGGTATGTTTGGTGGTAGTATTAGGCTGGTTTCGAATAGGTCTTTCTTATCTCTCTCTGATAGCCGACAGTTGTATCGAGTCTCTATAGGTTGTCTAGTGCATACTGCGCTGCCGCTTCAGTCCACCATACCTATGTAGGCGAGGACCGCTGAATTCTAGTCTCGCCGTGTACTGGCCTCAGTACTTACCGCTCTCTTTTTCCTTTGCCCTTTGTCGGCACCCCTTTTGTTTAAGCAGGTTTGAGATCGACGTTGTTAGCAGGGTTACCCTTCTGGCTTGGCCTGGGCAGGGTTATGGACGCCATTGGTTATTCTTCAGGGCTCTTAGCCCCATTTGCATCTTGTCCATAGTCGGACATTGTATCGTTTTCAAGGTGATTTGGACCGTTGCATTGTATACACATATTCTTGACTCTTTGAGTCATTGTTGTATATAACTGTTCTGTGGGTTCCATCGTGGACTATTGTGTAATGGTATTACTTCGTTTTCCACCCGCACGAAAGTGCCTGGTGGGCACCTTTGAATCGTTTCTATGCGGGTTTGGCGGAAATCGCTGAAACTTGCATAGGGTCGATTCTGAGGGTGTTACAGAGTGGTATCAGAGCTCAGCAGTTACGATACCCCACTGGTCCAGCCTGTAGGATAACCTAGCTAACGGCCGCTGTAGAGTGTCAAAACTATTTTGGGAAAATCGGTTGGATAGATCTGATTAGGTCTGCTTTTACTCCTTACCCCTCTGCTATTCTCATCTTACCTTTGCGTGTTTTGAATCTACCCCTTATCTTTTCTTCGAGTCCAGGAATTCTCGTTGTTGGGAATATGTCGTACTTTCAGGGTTTCGCTTCCTCTTGTAACGGTGCTTCGACATTTTGTCTGCATGGCATCTGAGGAATTTTCCTCTGTTGTACCTTTTAGTGGATCAAAATTCACTAAATTTTTTCTTTATATCTTCCGGTGTTTTCCAACACGACGACATCATCTGCAATCCGATCTAATGAAGAGCCTGCATCACCCTTTTGTATCCGAAGCTTTCCGAACCTCGCTTGTCGAGATCTTCAGTCTAAAATCCGAAAGTCGGTTGCATCAGTCTTCTATTCATGAAATAGAGTAATGCTTGGAGTGCAGGATGGAGTCGCGACCATAGCACTACTCTTATCATTGTTTTTGGTACATTGAATGGGGTTCAATGCAATTCTTACTTCTTCCATGGAAGTTAGAGGTGGCCTTACCTTTAACTCCTCTATTGTTTGTCTGGAGTGCTCCCTCGACGAACTTGAGCAACGACCTTGTTGCTGATGTCACGGATTTCAAGATGGAGAAAGAATCATTGTTAGTGGTGTCGCAAGGATCTACACGAAGAGAGAAGATTCGGATCGCCGGCCTTCTTCCTCGTACCATGAGGCGGATCTCGAGGGCGAGATCCATTGTTAGTGGTGTCGAATTGTAGCACCCTGGTAAAACCGCAACTAGAAAATCGCTAGTATTTTTATTGTGTGCATCATCATAACATCATTATGCATCTTTTAACCTAAAAACTATTTCCCAAAAGCCTATTTTGTTTTCCAGATATTCCCCTCTTTGTTCAAATCAAAGCCCTAGGTTCGTTCGGATCTTTTATTTATCTAAAACTTTTTTTTCAAATGTTTTGTTTTATAAGAAAGAAAAATAATAAATATAAAATATTTTTTTGTTAGTGGGGGAGGCAGCCCAGTCGGCCAGGCCCAAAGGCCCAGCCAACAGGCCACCTACTACCCCACTAAAACAAACCCTAACCCTAATCCCTCTCCAACCCAAAACCCCACCTACTCCTCTCCCTTCTGCCGCCACCCACACAGCGCGCGCAGAGCACGCACGCAACAACCACCACACTGCACGCACACAAGCCACCCCGCATCCCGCATCTCTCTCTGCTGTGTGGCCCCACCACGCTACTTCTCCCCTCGATCCCGAGACCCACCCCGCGTCTCTCTCCCCCTCGCGACCCCCTCATCTCGAGCGCCTCCCTCTCTGTCTCGAGTGCCGCCGCCGCCAGGCACTCTCCCTGCCCGCGTCGCCCCTTCCTCCACTTCTCGCGGACCAGAGCTCCGCTAGGCTCCGGCGCCGTCGTCCTGGTTCCGTTCTCCGCCGCCCAGCGAGATCGCCTCGCCTCCCTCCCCCGCAGAGCTCCTCCGTAGCCGCCAGGAGCCCGTACCCCGTGCGAGCAGCCGCCTCCTCCTCCCTCGACGCCCGGCCGTCGCCTTCCTCACCGCCTCCCCCTGGACGCCATCTGCACCCAACCCCCCGTGGCCCCGTCTCCGTCGCCACCAGGGCCGCCTCCCTCTGCTGCGGCACCGGCCATCCCTGCAGTGCGCCCTTGTCCTTTCCCTAGCCGCCTCTCTCCTCGAGCCGCTCACGACCTCCGCCGTGTGCTTGATTCCGCCCTCAGAGGACCCTCTATGACCGCCTGGTGGCATCGCGTCTGTCCATCGCCAGTCTGCCTCTGTCCACCGCCGGTGCTGCCTCTCGCGGAGAGCCACGCGTGTCGTCGCCCTCCTGCAAGTGGGCGCCTTAACCCCTGCCGCTGCCGCCTGGTGCTTGTGATGCTATGCAGGGGCATCCTGTTCTGTTTCCTTGCCTTAGTGCATCGCGAGCACCTGGTGTTTGTAATTGGAGATATTCCTATCTCGGCCCAAAAACTATTGATGTGATGATGTTGCTGTCAAAGACCAACGCAAGTCTGATGCGACAAGCCCTCCTCGTTGACAAGCAACACGAGTCCGACACCGACAATCGAAGTGGGAACCCCAAGCACTCCATCATGGTAACAGGAGGCGATGACGCCGGACCGACAAGGTCTCCCTCATGGAACGCATGATCCCCTTCACGGACGCCAAGACCTGTTCCCGAAGACCGATCCCGAACCCTCGGCGAACCCCAAGATCATCGATACCAATGTGTGACCTTTTCCGAGCCCCTATTTTATAAACTGCCAACTATATATCTTGTTGCATAATTAAATTACCATGCTTGCATACATATTGTCATGTGGTTTGGGGGCTTATGCCGATTCACCTTATAATTAAATATGGAGGTCATATGCGGGCTAATCTAGTCTTATATTTGCTCCATTTAAATTTGTGTAGCGAACCGGTGATATATTTTGCCATGTTAAGATAACATTTAAATTGCGGGGTATCTAAATAACTTGAACCACCTAAATAATTGTCGGGACCCCGGTTCCGCTTAATATTGCCTAATTGCATCACACCTTTGCCATGTCATGCATCATCATGATCATGCCGATTCTTCCGCATTAGTTGTAATTGTGCATCGCTTGTTCCTTTTAGTGTTTTGCTTCTTCCCGGATAGGACGATGAGATGTTGTGAGCTTCGACAAGTTCTTCGGTTATGAAACTTCGGCAATGTTTTCCAGGCGAGCATTCTCCCCTTTCTACCTATTTTACCTTTCTAGTCTTTATTTCTTCCTTTTGATCAATTGCTATCTGAGTTGCGATGCTCTAGTTTTCGTACCCGTGATATCCCTTGCAGCCTTATATTGCCTTGGACACATCCTATTACCTGTTGTTTGGTAGATAGTTGGACTTGTGCGTCGTAGTCGCTTGCTCAAGTGTTGTTGCGTGTCGTCAAGTACCACAGTTGTTGGAGTACTGCCGCATGTTTAATGTTGGAGATGATCATGGATTTAATTACCATTTAATAACTAAAATTGAAAGTAGGTAAATGCAGAGGCACCGGTGGGTAATAGACAATATTTGGTGTTTAACCGCTCACTGGTGTCCCGTAGGACCCCGAGTTCTTGACACCTGTTCCGAGATCGAGCGCGCTAACCACAGGTGGGGTGTGTGGGCACCCCCATCGATTAGTACCTGATTTCAAAGTACTGTACCGGGAGCCACAAAGTAGTTTGGGGCTTTATTACTATCCTGTATTTATGCCATGCTTTACTGCTTTATTTACGATTGCGCGTGGAGCGCCTATACTGTTTAGGAACAAATGTGGAATGTTTTCGCGGTATCGACAAGCCCAGTCACACTTTCGGATTCCTAGTCGTTTACAGCCATTGACACAAACCTCTGGGTCCGTCTCGGAGCCGGTCGACTTCGTTGCGGGTAGCTTAGTGGGGTGGCCCCCATGTGCTTGCTTTTGGTCTGGGAAACGTCGTGTCCGAAACCCCGTCGACATACCATTGGGTGTATGTTTTGTGATCTTGTACCTACCTGATCTGACAACAAGGGTGTAGGTGCGTGTGGAAACTTTGGGGCACCCCTGCAGGGTTATATCTTTTCGAGAAGCCGTGTCTGCGAATATGGACGACTTGGAGCACAGTTATCGATCATAGACAACTATAACTAAAGTTGACTGTTATAATTTGACTTGTATCCGACCTGACTAGTAATCAGCTTCACTACAACGGAATGGCTAAATAAAAGTACTAACAACTGCTGGGTTTGGGATATCTCATGCGAATTGTATCTGACTAGTAAGTGTCGCAACTACAACGGAATGGTTAAATAAAAGTGCCCACTGCTTATTATATCAGGATGACTATCTATACCTGACTAGTAATTGCTGCAACGATAACTGAATAAATAAAACTGCCAACTGTGTGAGTTCCTCGGTTGACTTCCTCGTTTGGTATCGAGGGGGAAAATACCAGGATGGGTATGTTTGGTGGTAGTATTAGGCTGGTTTCGAATAGGTCTTTCTTATCTCTCTCTGATAGCCGACAGTTGTATCGAGTCTCTATAGGTTTTCTAGTGCATGCTGCGCTGCCGCTTCAGTCCACCATACCTATGTAGGCGAGGACCGCCGAATTCTAGTCTCGCCGTGTACTGGCCTCAGTACTGACCGCTCTCTTTTTCCTTTGCCCTTTATCGGCACCCCTTTTGTTTAAGCAGGTTTGAGATCGACGTCGTTAGCAGGGTTACCCTTCTGGCTTGGCCTGGGCAGGGTTATGGACGCCATTGGTTATTCTTCAGGGCTCTTAGCCCCATTTGCATCTTGTCCGTAGTCGGACGTTGTATCGTTTTCAAGGTGATTTGGACCGTTGCATTGTATATCTGTATTCTTGACTCTTTGAGTCATTGTTGTATATACCTGTTCTGTGGGTTCCATCGTGGACTATCGTGTAATGGTATTACTTCGTTTTCCACCCGCACGAAAGTTCCTGGTGGGCACCTTTGAATCGTTTCTATGCGGGTTTGGCAGAAATCGGTGAAACTTGCATAGGGTCGATTCTGAGGGTGTTACACTAGTCCTAATATAAAATATGAGCATATGACTCACTATTTTGGCACTCTGGCCTCGTGTTTCTCTAGCGCAACACCAGGATGAAATCCTAGCACGCATCAACGACCCTTCCCACGCGCCTCCTCTTATCGTCGTCGTTGTTGGTGGCTGCGGCCGGCCAGTGGCGGTCTCCCACTGTTTTCCTCTCCCTCCTACCAAACGCGCGACACGCACTTTTGTCCCCATCCTTCCGCCAGGGATAACCTCGTCCCCAATCTCTCTGGTCGGCTCCTCTAGATGAGGGTTCATCCCTTCATCGTCGATTCCCTCTCCATCGGCTTGCCTCTATGCCAGTGGGCTAACCCCTACTCTATGTGGGCACCGCTAGGTCCGAGGGGCATTGACTAGTTTGATAGGAGACCTTTCCGGACATGTTATGCCTGATAGGGGGAGGGCCACCATGTTTTCTTGGGAAGGTAGGTTGGCAACGCATGGGGTAGGTTACTGGAGGTGGTCACTAGTCATGCTTATTCTCCGTGTCCTCGTGGTGGTGGCTGAAAGTGGCTATATGCCCCCATGTGTGGTTTTGGTAATTGATGACAATGTGTGTGGACTAATGTGTAAATTGAGTTTCACCTATTGGTTTGTCCATTGGCATCGCTTGGGCCTGATACGTCGTAAATGTATCTATAATTTTTGATGTTCCATGCTTGTTTAGTATCCACTTTGCTATGCTTTGTCTACACTTTGAGGTATTTTTATACATTTTCTAGGACTAACCTATTAACAAGATGCCGCAGTGCCAGTTGCTTGTTTTTCTGTTTTTTTTTGTTTCAGAAAAGCCAGTAAGGAAATATTCTCGGAATTGGACGGGACAAAAGTCAAATTCAATATTTCACCAAGGAGAACACAGAGACCGAAGGACGACCGGAGGGGAGCCACAGGGTGGCCACCCTCCCACGCGTGGGCCCACCCTGGGCCGCGCCTGGGCAGGATGTGGCCCCCTGGCCGCCCTCCTACCTTTCTTCCTCGCCTATTTAAGCCCCCTGATGCCAAAACCCTAAGTACCCGATCATATCTCCACAAAACAGTCCGTAGCCGCCGCCACCATCGTCCCTAGATCGGGAGGGATCTGAAGCTCTTCCCGGCACCCTGCCGGAGGGGAGAAATCATCCTGGAGGCCTTCTTCATCACCATGCCAGCCTCCGGTATGATGCGTGAATAGTTCACCCTTGGACTATGGGTCCATACAGTAGCTAGATGGTTGTTTCTCCTCATTTCTTCTATCATGTTTAGATCTTGTGAGCTCCGTTCATGATCAAGATCATCTATTTGTAATCATACATGTTGTGTTTGCGAGGATCCGTTGGAGATTGAGATACTATGTCAGATTTATTATTGATTCTATCATGTCTTATTGATTATTGATTCTATCATGTCTGTGTTGTTTGAGATCTTGCATGCTCTTCGTTTCTAGTAGCTATCTTGGACAAGTAGATGCTAGTGACTCCAAGAGTGAGTATTTATGCTCGATAGTGGGTTCATGCCTCTATTGAATCTGGAGAAGTGACAGAAATCTCTAAGGTTGTAGATGTGCTGTTGCCACTAGGGAGAACACAACAATCTTTTGTTCATGGAACAATTGTATTGTTTACTTTATACATGTTGCTTAATGCAGTTATCCGTTGCTTGCAACTTAATACTGGAGGGGGTTTGGATGATAACCTGAAGGTGGATTACTAGTCATAGATGTAGTTGGATGGCGGTCTATATATATTGTTGTAATGCCCAATCAAATCTCATATGATCACGAATGTCTAGTATTTGCATTTTTATGCCTTGCTCAGTTCCTGTCAATTGCCCCGCTGTAATTTGTTTACCTAGCATGTTATGTTATGTTTCTTAAGGAGAACACCTCTAGTGAACTGTAGTCCCCGGTCCAATCTTTACCATTGATACATCATCTACTGTTACCGTTTACTCTCTACAAGCAACCATTACCTTCCACACTATACGTTTAATCCTTTGTTTTCAACAAACCAGTGAGATTGACAACCTCACTGTAAGTTGGGGCAAAGTCTTGAGTTTGTGTTGTGCAGGATTCCAAGTTGCTGGCAACACCTTGCAAGTTTTTTCCTTCCTCCTACTGGTTCGATAACCTTGGTTTCATAACTGAGGGAAAACTTACTGCTGTGCTCATCACACCTTCCTCTTGGGGTTTCCCAACGAAGCTCTACAGTGATCTGAGCTCATCAGGGCCATGTGTTGGTCTCAGGGTTAAAAGTTGAAATGTCCAAGGGCTTAGTGTCCTTTGGAATCATGAAGAAATAAAGTTCTTGAAGGTTGATCAAGACAAGGGCAAAGAGTTGTATCAAGGTGGATCAACCTCAAGAAGGTATGAAGAAGGGAAAGCTCAAGATGCGCCATCTCTAGAAGAACTCATGCTTGAAGCTTCTCATCCTCGTGATCATGGAGTGATGAAGACAATTTCAAAGAAGAGGTTCCGCATGGAGTATGGGGGAGCAATTTGCAAATCTTCATCAAGCAAGAGCGAGCAAGAGCAATCAAGAAAGATGTTCCATCTTGAGAAGGTCAAGACGGTCTACATCAAGCTAAAGTGGGATGCTCAAGGCAAAGGTATGACCTTGATAGGGTTTCTTTTTTACCGGTCTCGTGTTGTTAGTTGGGAGACCGGGTTTAGGATAGATAGCCGTTCTATCAAGAGGGGCTGTCAAGCGGGTGTCTCGTTTGCATCGTTCGGAGAGAGCTCAAACATTTGTATACATAGCATCATCTTTCTTGGTTGTTAGTTGGTCCATTTCCATGAGAGGATATAGATCTTGTGGTTATCATCATAAAAAGCTCTAGTTCATCAAATAAGGATTTTCTTTGCATATCTTATTGCGTTCTTGATCGTGCTGGTTTTCCGGCTCCACACCTTAGGAGATATATCACATATATATACTTGATATTGTCTACCTTGGTGGTATCTAACATTTCACCTTTTGTTGGATTCTCTTGGTTTTATATTTCCAACAAAATTGGTTTCATCCCAATCGGAGTTTCCAAGCTCAACTTCTTGTGTTTTGGATTTTGGAAGTTTTACCGGTTCATTGCTTCTAGAGAGGTTATAACTTTCTCAATTTGGTTTTATACATCCATGATGTACTATGATGTTTATTTTCATAATATTATAGATCTTGTCCTTCTCTTCAAAACGAGCCCAAGATCATCAAAAACGGAGTTCGGAATCAAAAGTTATTGAAGTTTCTATGCAATGATGTCCAGCGTTTTCTTCTGTTTTTTGTGTCTCTATTTACCGGAAGTTTTGGTGGGGCACCGGAAATTCCGGTGGTGCGCGAATCTGACCCAAACGGGCAGATTTCTCTTGCCCCTTTTAAGGGCCCTCTCTTTCCTATTGTTTTCCCAACTTTTGAGATCATTTTTGCTAGCTCTTCCACTCTCTCTCCTCCATTGTTGACCTTCAAAAGTTTGCCCTCTTCCCTTCTCCCTCCAATGATTCTTGCATCTCTTTCAGGGATTTGAGAGAGAATATCTAGATCTACAATCCCACCAAACCAAATCCCTTCTTTGTGAATAAATCCTTGGGATCTAGGTCTTGGAGAGTTTTGTGTTCTCCTCTTGTGTTCTTCCTCCCTTATGCCCCCAATAGCTTTTGTAGCTTTGTTGGAATTTGGGAGTGAAGGATTTGCCCTTGCATTTGTTGCATAGGTTTGAGTTCTCCTCGGAGATTCGGCGAGTTTAAGCTTGTGGGCTTGTTTCTCTTGGGTTCTTGGAACCCTAGACGGTTGTATGGTTGGGTTGTTGAATTCTTGTGACCTTTTGTGGTATTGTAGCCTTTTGTGGCTTTGTTGGAATTTTGGCATTGTAGCCTTTTGTGGCTTTGTTGTTGGGAGCCTCCAATTGAGTTGTGGAGTTAGCCTCAATCTTGTACGAGTTTTGGTGACCGCCCTCAATTGTCCCTTAGTGGATTGTGAGTAGGCCTTTGTGGCGAGCTCACGAGAGAATATGGTGAGCCTTTTGTGGCGCCGGTGAGTTGCATGCCTTCGTATCCAGGGTGAGCCCTTGTGTGGCATTGGGTGAGCATCGAGCCACCACACCCTGAGGTGAGCTATTTGTGGTGTTCGGAGAGCATTGCGCCATCGCACCTCTCCAACGGAGACATAGCTTCTTTGGAAGTGAACTTCGGGATAAAAATCTTCATCTCTCTGTCCATCAGTTATCTCTCAACCAAGCCCTTTACTTATGCACTTTAATTTGTGATAGCAATGGTGCTTGAAGTATTTCATCTTGCTATCACCTTGTTGCTTGTATTGCTTAGCATAGGTTGTTGGTGCACTTAGGTGAACCTAGTGGTTAGGTTTTGTACTCAATAAATTAAACGTTAGTTTTATTCCGCATTTATTTGAGCCTTAACCTAATATTTTTAAAAGCCTATTCACCCCCTCTAGGCGACGTCCATTGCACTTTCAATTGGTATCAGAGCAAGGTCTCTCGCTTCTTAGGCTTCACCACCTCGAGAGTAAAGATGTCTCCTAGTGGTTTAGTGCACTCTCACACATTTACTTTTGTTGGCACTCATTATGATGTTTGGTGTAATCGCATGCTTAGTCATTTCCGGGCCATTGACCCAAATATTGAGAGAATTCTAGATATGGGTTTGTCTCCTCCTAAGGATCCCCAAAATCTATCTTTGGAGGAGGAGACAAACTCTTATCTCGAAGCTCAAGCATCTAATGTGCTTGTTAATGCTGTGAGCTTTGTAGTTCTTTCTTCAATCATGCCTTTCCGGAATGCTCATGATATTTGGACCAAGCTTCAAGCAAAATATGATGTGTCCAAGCTTAATGAGGATGATTGTGTTCCCTCCACCTCTGGTCGTGACGAGTTCTCATCTTCTTCCACTTCACCAACATATGAGTGGTCTCAAGGTAATAATATGGTGAGTGGTGATAGAACTTGCAATGTAGATAGTGAGCTTACCATTGATGATCCTTCTTGTCTATCTCATTGCAATGTTGTATCTTTGGGAATGAACACTTGTACCACTATATGTGATTTACATCCTAGTGTTGATTGCCCTTGCATATCATGTAGAAATGGAATGGATAAATCTCATGATGATATGCTTGCTTTGCCTTGTTGCCATGATAAATGTGCTTCTATTTCCTCTAGTACTTGTGTTGCTAACCATGTAGAGGAAATTGAAGAATGTGTGAGCCAAGTAAAGGTTTGGATTGGAGCTTCATGTGTTCCCCCATCATCACATTCTCCCAATGTTCACTTGTGCCTCATGGTAAGGGTTCAAAGGTAACCTCTCCTTTGGATCCCAATATATCTCATGATGATGTGAATGTTGATCATGTAGAAGTAGATGATGATGTTTCTTCTTTAAACGAGAAGGGGGGATAGTCCTTCATGCTCTTCATCCAAATAAAAATGCTTGCTCTACTTTCATTGAAATCTTGACTTGTGCTATTGAAAGTAAGCAACTAATATATGATCATGAGGACAAAATTGATAAAATAAGTAGTATTGAGCGTGAGTATGCTAATGAAATTGCCAATCTAAATGAAGCTCTTGAAGAGTAACAAACCACTAAGGAATCTCTTGAGGAAACCTTTGCTCTAGAGCTATCTACAGTGAATAAATCTCATGATAGAGATCTTGAGGTGGCAAGTGTCCTTAAAATTAAAAATGATGAACTTGAAGTTGCTTATACTAAACTCCTTGAGGATTTTGAGAACCTCAACAATGGCTCTAGGGTCATCAAGGGTGAGATCATCAAACTCACCGAGTCACATGAGCAACTTAAAGCTTCATAATCTAAAGAGCTTTCCAAGTTGCCCTCACCTCTTGCTAATAATGATGATGCTTGTGCTACTAACTCAATTTCTTGTGAATCATCTATATTGAAGAAGAATGTTGAGTTAAAGGCTCAACTTATTTTGCTAACTAGCAACTATGGGAAATTATAAGAAAGTCATGCCAAGCTCTCGAGATCGCATGAAGATCTTCTAGTCTCCCATGGTAGGCTAAAGTTAGCTCATGAGGCCATTATGTCAAAGGTAATATCTAGTGGGCCTGATGTGGACATTAGCACTACCCCTACTCCAAATTTTGTATTGTCATGTGCTAGTCCTTGTAATTCATCCACTCACAACCATGCTATATCTTGTGATGAATTGCATTCTTTGCCTTGTTGCTCTAACAATGAAGCATCTACTTCCTCTAGTATTGTTGTTGATACTAACCATGTAGAGGAAATCAAAGAGCTCAAGGCTCAAGTCACTTATTTGAAGAATGACTTGAAAAGGTGTTAAGAAGGGAATACCACACTCAAGAACATGTTGAGTATGCGACGTCCCCCAAGTGACAAGAGTGGGCTTGGATTCATCTCCAACATAAAGAACAAGCCCACTAACGTGTTGAAGTAGAAGGGCAATAAGAAGAAGGGCCAAGGACAAGTGAAGAATCCGGCCAACATTGTGTCCTTCAAGTGCAAGGAAGAAGGGCATCATGTGAGGGATTTCCCATTGAAGAAGAATACTCTTAGTGAGAAGCAACGAGGAAAGCGGCCTCAAGCTTCTCCACAAGCTCAAGATGGGCCCCTTCCCAAGAAACCTCAAGCTCTTCTTCATGGTGCGACTCCTCCTAATAAGAAAGGTGGCAAGATAAGAACTTGCTACACATGTTGTGAGAAGGGGCACCTTTCTTCCTCATCCCATCCTATCTTTATTGATGATTCTTATTCACTTCATAAGGATGAGGGTGGCAATTTGTTTGCCAAATTTGTTGGTGCCCAAAGTGGTGTCAAGAAAAGAACCATTTGGGTGGCCAAGCCTATTGTGACTAACTTCTTAGGACCCAACTTGGTTGGGGACCAACAAGCTAAAATTTGATCAATAGGTGTTTGTTGGAGGGCATTGGAGACTTGGCTACCCTATGAAGAATTGAGGGGTCTTCATCATATTCTTGTTATCAAAGTCAAGTCATTGGTTATCATGCTTCTATTCCTTATCCAATGTTCGTCCTTCCGGTAACTTGTGCTAAACTCCTTTACATTTATAGTTACTTGCTCCCTTGTGTATGTGTTGTTTTTTGTAGGGTTCACAACATAGAAAACAAAAGATTCCTATGATGGGAACAACTATGTACCAAGATCTATCTACTAGATACAATCAACGGGCGGATGTATATCCGTAGAGAACATACCCTTGAAGATCGACAAAGCTTAACGAGTTAAACTTGTGGTTGATGTAGACGATCTCTTGCCGATCTCAAGATCGAGAGGAAGTCCTTAGCACCACAAATCAGCGGCGCATCCGTGCTCGCACACACGTCTGAGGCACCGAGAAACCGCCGCCTCCTCGCTCCAGCGATGCAGTGGAAGCACAACTCTTTTTTTTGCCGAAAATCCACCGGGAACATGTATCTCGCTAGTCCGAGACCATGGGGATAAATACTAGAGGGGAGAGAGATCCTTCACGAGGAGGTGTGAGTGAGAGAGAGGTGGGGGCTCCTTTTATAGGGAGAAGGGGGCACCCAAGCGGCCATGTGCCTAGCCATGGGGCTGCCCCTCCCCTCCTTTCATTCATGTGGGTGGACACTCCACTCACACAAATGCCTTTCAGTTCCCTCCACTCAAAAACCTACTCAAATTCCCATTAAATTTCCACCAAATTTAATGCAAACTCTCATTAAATAAAACTCCTTTTATTTATTCAGAATTTTGTCAATTACTTTAATGACAAGCATCCTCATATAACCCCTTGCTAGTATTTCATTTCACATGCAAAAACACTTTCTACAATTTTACCTGAAAACCCGTTTCGGTATCTAGTGAAATAAATTCCCGCGCTTGTTATTCTTTCTGGCATGAAACTTTTGCTCCAAATGGATGTCGGTGTCTCTTAAGTGTGTCACCCTACGGTTCACGAATAATGTGGACATGATCGAGACCCCTCTCAGATCAATAAACAGAAGCGGGATCTGGAGACCCATACTGACTCCCACACATTTAGCGATGAATTTATTGTGATCGCGAGAACCTTTTACACTAGTATCTTAATCCTTTTGTTTCGCGATATTATACATGTCTGAGATTCGATCATCGGTATCTCCATACCTAGTTTGATCTCGTTGCTGACATGTAATCTTTTCTTGTTTCCATGATATAACATTCTAGTGATCAAATCACTTGCTTGCAAGCTAATCAATGTGATATCACTGAGAGGGCCCGGAGCATATCTATCCATCATCGAGATGAACAAATTCCACTCTCGATCCATGGGCCTCAGCATAACACTTTCGTAGTTTTGAACCCATCTTTATAATCACCCTATTATGGTGTGACGTTTGATGTTATCAAGAAACTCTTCCAGTGTTAGTGATTAACATGATCTCATGGTCTAAGGATTAGGATCACTTCGTAAGTTGATATAGCAATATAATGTAACAACCCTAGTTTCATTAAATATTAATTAGGGTTTGATTTGTGCATAGCATGAGCATCATCCTAAAAGTGCATGCAAGAATTAATCACAAAACCCTAAACCCTACTCTCTCCCTCTATTTGAAAACTCCTCCAAATGGTTTTAAGTATTTTGAAAATCACAAAACCCATGGAGCCCAAATTGTTATAAGGGCCCCTATAGTATTTCAGAAATGTTTGCAAAGCTTTTGTATTTTGGAAAAATATCCAAAACAGATTTGAAAATAAAATACAAAAGATAAAGTCAAAAACAGGAATAGAAAAAGATTTCAGAAAGAAAAACTATCCCCAACTCTGACTAGGCCGCAGCCCAACTACCCTCCCTCTCTATCTGCCACTCGCGCGCAGCACACCCCAGCCCAGCAGTAGCCCAGCGTAGCCCGAGCCGGCCCATACCCCTTCGCCGTCTCTGTCTTTTCTTCTTCCCCGAGCTGTCAGCGAAGCAGCTGCCTGGCAGCACCCTTGCCGTCGATCTCGCTGACGCTGCGATGCGTGCCGCCTTCTGCAAGGACGAGGATAAGAACCGCCATGATCCACTCTCTCTCCCCATACATGTTTCTCCTCCTCTCGTGCTCTGTGTTAGTTTTCCCCAAATCACTGGAACCCTAGCTGATGCAGGTGCTACTCGTTGATGTTGTTCCGCGTCGCCCCTCGCCTCTGTGAGCATGCCACCATGACCGCCTCTCCGTGCTGGACTACCTAGCCAAAGGAATCGGGCCAGGGCAGCCCCTACCGCCGCCGACGATCTCGGCCGTCTGAAGCTCATCGTCGGTGATTGCTGTCGCTGTCGAGCTCGCGTGCCTCCACCTACCCCTTCACTAGACTCCTGGTGAGCACGCGATTCTTGTGGACCACTCCTCCATCTCCCTCTCGCTTTGCTTCGAGTCTGCGTCGTGCTCCGCCGTCGGCCGCCGCAATTCCTCGTCGGGAAAGCACCTCCGGCGACCATTTGAGGGCGGCGATGCTACTAATAGGTCCGCCTTGACCTCCTCTTTCCAACCATCCCACCCACGAGGCCCCGCGTGCAGCAGATCGATGGGGTCTTGCTCGATCTTCGAGCACCTCCATTGCTGACATCATGCTGACGTCAGCATGAGGTCATAAATCCCCTTTTGTTTTATTAATTATTTTTAAATTGTTTTCTGGATTATAAATACCCCTGTTGGCCCAGTCTGTCAGATATTTATTAATTTTGGAAAATAATTTCTAAAATGAATAAAACTATGACATGTGGGACCAAGTGGATAAATATTTAATATAATCCAAAAATGTTTTATAATTTCCTAAAATGATTTAAAATGGGTTAAAATTGGGAAAAATCATAACTAATTCATTTTAATTCAGAAAAATACAAATAATATATCAAAATGTTCAGAAAAATAAGATACAAACATTAGCATCAAAATCATGTATTGTTAAGCAACTTTCATGGAAAGTATAATTAGAAGAACAGAATGAACCGCATAGGTGATTCCGAGGATCCCCCTATTCTAGGGTTTGCACCTCTTGGACCCTGTTTAAAATGGTTGAGCATGTTTAGGGTTACAATTCAACAAATTTTAACTTGTCATATCATCATACTTGCTTGAGCATTGCATCGATGCCATGTGTTGATTGTTTCTCCTTCTTTCCGGTGTTTGGTTCTTCTCCGGTAGAATACGATATCGGAATCAAGATCGAGATCGAAGACCGAGATCAACACCGTCGAAGATCGAAGACCAATACTTGATCAACTATAATCAAGTCAAGTACTAGATGTCCGAAGCTCTGCTTTCTGGATAACAACTGGCAAAGGCAAGTGAAGCCCCACACATGATATAATCCTATGATTTCAAGCATTTCAATACTTGCCATGTGCATACGATTCTAAAGTATTTTATCGATAGATAGAGTAATCATATCTGATGCATGTTCCCTTTATAGCCTATACTCCCTGATCCACTGCTCCTAGCATAACTAGGGTTTGAGCTTGTGAAGCGTTGCTAGAGATGTTACATCTGTTGTGCTTAGCCATGCTTAGCTATTACCACTGGTCCATCCGGTTGATGAATCAGAGCTGCGAATGAACCTAGTTTGACAGGATGATGTGGTATGATTAGAGATGAAAGTTGAACATGCTAAGGCTTGTATGGGAGGCCACGGTGGGTTGTGGTTTTTGCAGTCCCATACTTGCCACTACTAGGACCTGAGTTCTTGCCTATGGTCCAAGACAAGCGTACAGCCACACAGGGGCCTGGACACCCCCCCTCGGCCAACTAACTTGCCTAGTAGATTCCATGAGTCACATAGTTCGGGTGTTCCATTCGACATACGCATTCTGGATCTTCTCGAAGGAGGTGAAGGAGGTGCATTCATACAGGTAGGTAAGCGTGGTAGAGAATGGGAGATGCCCGGCATCCGTAATCTCAAACTCTGTTCACATCATTAGGGACCGACTTCGGGACTCGACCTGTTACAGCGGCATATCCCTAGTGCGTGACTCATGGTCTCGGCGAAAGAAAGGTAAAGGTCGTGTCCAACCACCCTCTATCGGCCTTCCAAGGAAGAGGGCTAACGTTCTGGCATTAAGATAAGGTTAGTACGTGTGGGTAAAGTTGTACACCCCTGTAGGATTAAATCTTTTTGAAAAGCCGTGTCCATGGTTATGGACGAACTTCGAGACCAGATTCTAAGATCATAGAGAACTTGAACCTAATCGTAAAACTTGGCAGATCAACGTGTGCTTAAGGATGCTTCCTCATGGGTACGAGGGGGTGATCCTAGGTAGGTTCACCTGATGATGATTTGGTGGATATCAAAAGATGATCAAAGCTAGTGATATCGCACTCTTATCCCCTTTTAAAATATTCTGATTAGTCAAGATTCTTCTCCTTCTTGTTTTACGAAACAAAGATGGCTTTATGCAAAATAACTCCACCAGCCATAAGTCTTGCGGATTACACCTAGTACTCACCCTTGCTTCGTTGATACTTTTGCAGCAGAGTAAGTGTTAGCATAGAAGATGAGTTCTTCACGGCATCGACATCGACGAGTAGTTTGGAGTTCCCAGCCGGCAGTCTGGGATCTATGGATTGGACGTCATCATTATGCTTCAAGCCTCTTAGGCGATTGTTAAGTTTGCTATACTTAATAGCATAATTTGCCTTCCGGTGTTTGAAGTTTGTGGTTAGTGACCTCTTCTTGTAATATTTTGGTTCTTTCCTCAGTTATGAGCTTGCCGTAATTTTGTGTCGTAGGGTCACCGTTGTGTTATCAATTCTCTCTCTATACGCTTTCAAGATTTAGGTTAGACTTATATTAGACAGAGGTCTAGGATTTGTCTAGCTCTAATCCCGGGGGTGTCACAATAAACTCAATGACTTTGATCGTAATGCTATACTTCGGATGAATGTTCATCACACCATTACACTAATGTTGTGACCTCGTTATTAACAACATCCAAGGTCCATGATCAGGAAACCTTGATCATCTTGTTAATCAACAAGCTAGTTTATGAGAGAGGCATAACTAGGAACTTTGTGTTTGTTTATTAAACACACATGTATTAACGTTTCCATATTAATACAATTATAGCATGCAAAATAAACATTTATCATAAATAAGGAATACGATAATAACCACTTTATTATTGCCTCTCGGGCATATTCCCTTCAGTCTCCCACTTGCACTAGAGACAATAATCTAGTTTGAAAACTTTGCGTATTGAACACCTATGGCTTTTTGGTGTTCCATATACGCGATTGCAAGTGGTTAACATAATCTAAGGATCTGACACTTCAGGTCCGTGTGTATTTGCATGTCTTTGCGTCTTCACGCATCACTCATTCTCTAATGAGATGGCATTGTATAAATTTGGTCTTTTGGTGAGACCTTTAGTTCCTTGGGGTTAAATCATGTCGATACTATTGTCATACAATGTATCTTTAGTGTTAGCCCATTGCGAACCACACCTTAGTTTGATAACAAACTACTTGACACAAATGCCCTCCTTTGCAACTACTATAGCAGTCATATACTTAGCCTTTTGTTGTAGTATCCGTCACAATGTCTTAACTTTGGAATTCATCCAAATCCGTCATGGAAACTCCTTTCCATTTCATTGTGCCACTCATAGTTTAAACTGAGATAAACTTAATTTGTATCTTGTGACAAAACTGTTGGAGATATGCCCAAGAGGCAATAATAAAGTGGTTGTTATCATATCTTCATACTTATGGTAAATGTTTACATACCATGCTATAATTGTATTAACCGGAAACATTAATACTTGTGTGATTTGTAAACATAAAAGAGTCCCTAGTAAAGCCTTTTGTTAAACTAGCTTGTTGGTTAATATATGATCATGGTTTCCTGATCATGAACATAGAGATGTTATTAACAGCAGGGTCATATCATTAGGAGAATGATGTGATGGACATACTCCTATAGTTAAGCGTAGCATAAAGATCAAGTCATTTAATATAGTTTATTTGCTATAAGCTTTCTGATACATAGTAACCTAATTCCTTCGACCATGAGATCATGTTAATCACCATCACCGGAAGGATGCTTTGATGACATCAAACACCACATCATAACTGGGTGGCTATAAAGGTGGCATTGAGTGTTTGGAAAGTATGGGTTGAGGCACATGGATCAAGAGTGGGATTTGTCCATCCATATGACGGATAGATATACTCTGCGCCCTCTCAGTGGAATGTCATCCAATTAGCTTGCAAGCATGTGACTGGCTCACAAGGGATCACATATCACGGGAACGAGAAAAGAGTACTTATCGGTAACGAGGTTGAACTAGGTATGCAGAGATACCGACGATCAAAACCTCAGATAAGTAAACTATCGTGAGACAAAGGGAAATTGGTATCGTATGTAAGTGGTTCATTCCATCGCAAAGTAATCGTAGAAATATGTGGGAGCCATATGAATTTCCATATTCCTCTATTGGTTATTGATCTGAGAAGTGTCTCGGTCATGTCCCTCATAATTCACAAACCGTAGGGAGACACATTTAAGGATTCGATGTTGTTGAGTAGTTATGGAATGATTAGTAAGAGACCGAATGTTGTTCGGATTCTCGGATGGGATCCGGGATATCACGAGGAGATCCGGAATGGTTCGGAGAATAAGATTCATATAAGGAAAGTCCTATTTCGGAGTTCGGAAAAGTTTGCGATGATTTCATCGGAGAGGTTCTAGAAGGGTCTAGAAGGTTCACCGGTCCGAAAGGAGAATGATCCATGAATGTGTCATGGGTAAGTGGAATGATTGGATCATGTCCAAGGTCACTTGGTGTTGGCATATGCAAGAGAGAAATAAAACTCTAAATTGAAAGTCAAACGGGAAGTTTGAAAAGTCAAGCTGGAACAATGGTTTCCTAGTGGGAGAAGAAACAAGTCCTTCTCTCAATCCAACTTGGGTTTGGGTTTGGATTCAAACCCACCCCTCCCAAGGCTGCCCCTCCCTCTCATAAATAGAGGGGGAGGGCTGTCCCAAACAACACAAGTTCCAAGCCCTCTCCACGAGCCGCCGCCGCCGCCGGTCGCCGCCGCCGCCGCCACCGACACTTCCTCCTCCTCCCGGATCTCTAAACCCTAGTTTTCCGGGAAACCCTAATCCAACATACTCGCTTCAGCTTAAGGCGAAGCCCTGCGAGATCTCCCCTCTACTTCCGGTACCACGCCGTCGTGCTGCTGGAATCGCGAGGAGAGTGCTACAACCTCCGTTGCCTGCTGGAACAAGGGAGAGGAAGGTCTTCATCGAGTAACAAACGAGTGACCGACTGCGGAAGCGCTGCCGGAACGTAGCGCCGGAAGGATCGTCTACGCGATTTTGAGATCGGCAAGTGTACAACTACATCACCCACGAGAATCTGCTCTCGTTAACCGCATTGGAATCTTCGAGGGTGAGTTCCTCTATCGACTCGTTGCTACAATCTAGTAGATAGATCTTGTCTTGTTTGTGTGCATGCGGTAGAATTTTTTTGTTTTCCATGCTATGAACCCCTACAGTGGTATCAGAGCCGTGTCTATATGTAGATCTGTTGCACGAGTAGAACACAATGGTCATTGTGGGCGTTGATGCTTTTGTTGTCGATTGCTTCTTGTGTACTTTGCATCTTGCGGGATGGTGGGATGAAGCGGCCCGGGCTAACCTTACATGACATCGTTCATGAGACTTGCTCCACGCTTGACATGCAACTTGTATTGCATAAGTGGCTTTGCGGGTGCCTGTTTCTCCCAACATAGTTAAGATTCAATTTACAACGGGTGATTGACAATACTAGTATCAATGTTGTGGTTCTTATTCGTAAGTTAGAACGATACTTATTGAAAGCCCCAAACCACGTAAAATATGCAAAGAAAATTAGAGGCGTCTAACTTTGTTTTGCAGGGGTGTGTTGTGATGTGATATGGCCATGATTGTGATTATATTTGATGTATGCCATGTTCTTTATTGTAAGTTGGCAACCGACAGGAGCCATATGGTTGTCTTTAAATTCTGTTAAGACCCACGTGTCTATTCAAAGTAGTTGTAATAGTTGAAGCTGGTGGAAGACAACCATGGAGAGGCATCATTGACCTTGATGCAGTGCCGGTGATGATGGAGATCATGTTCGTGCTTGAAGATGGAGATCGGAAGCACAAAGAAGAAAGGCCATATCATATCACATATTATGAATTGCATGTGATGTTAATCCTTTTATGCATCTTGTATTGCTTAGTTTACGACGGTAGCATTATAAGATGATCCCTCAAGCACACAATTTCAAGTTTTAAAGTGTTCATCCTTAGTAAGCACCGTTGCTAAAGCTCGTTGTTTCGAAGCACCACGTGATGATCGGGTGTGTTAGATTCTGCGAGCGTATACAACGTGAGCAAGCCAGATTTGCTCATGCGGAAGCTAAGGTTTGATCTTGACGAGCCTAGCATGTACAGACATGTTCTCGGAACACGGATCACCAAAAGGTAAAGCATGAGTCATATAGTAGATATGATGAACATGTTGATTGTTCGCCATTGAAGCTACATCAACTCCCGTGATGATCGGTTTTGATGTGGTGGATTTGGTTCGTGTGATCACTAAAACAATGTGAGGGATATTGTTTTGAGTGGGAGTTCAACGGAAATATGATTAAAAGTTGAACACTATTTATCATAAATTAAATCAAAGTGAATTTGCATAGTTGTTGTAGTCATTGGCATCCGTTTACCACCTTGCGCTTAGTTAAAATTGAGATGGTAGAACTATAGAATTCTGGTTAGTTACTTTATGAACTGGTGTCGTATTGTTTTGAAGTGTTAATCTAAAGTTTAAAAGTCCTATTGCAAACTTTCAGTAAGTTCCTGTTACTCCATAAAGTTTAATAATTAGTATTAAATCAAGAGTGACAATTCCAAGTGTTAGTGTATGAGTATCATGTTTGTCTCCATGATTCTTGATATTCAAAGGATTGTCTTAATATCAAGGTTATATAGGATCTGAAAGAGTTGTTTCAGAAACCATGATGTGTGGAAGATATTGTGATATCTGAAACGAAGTTTTGGTGGCAACATGATAGAGTATAATATGGCAAAAGTCAGGTTCTCATATTTGATGAGAATTTGCAAAAGGTTGGAGACTCTAGTTGTCCTAATCCACCAAAAGGTTTTGGAGAGCAACATTATACTCGCGATTCATCATTATAAGCTAAAAGTATCTTGATCATTGATAATTCCATGATAAGGGTGAATATTTGATGTAGGTAAAATGTTTACTACACCAAGAGATTACTAAAGAAAGGAATTTGAAAGAACACCAAACATTTGATGATGGTGATCTACTTAAAAGTGCAAGTCCAAAGACATTGGTATTTAACTATACATGCTTTGGACTATGTGTCATGTATATGGCTCCACTATTGATGTTGATAGATTCTTTCAAACAGAAAAGGAAATACCGAAAGAGAATCTCATAAATATATGGCAGAAAAGAAAAGACTAGAATTGTTCAGCTTAAGTATATAGATGATATACATGTTATGGCTATATTTTTTGCTTATTAAACAATGTGGTTCTTAAGTATTTGATACTGAATTTGTTGGTGTAAATCGTCATACGAAACAACACAATTCATGAACTACAATGGCCTAAGTAACTGGCAAAATAATATGTGATGATGTTCATCGAGAACAAATAAAGGGTTATTGTGCTGCTTGTTAAACATCAAAGCTTGCCTTCAAGATTTGTTTTATCAGGTGTTATGAGAACAAAAGGGTTGTTCAAATAATTGCCGTAATCCATATAATATGGATGATTTACAAATCTCGTTGTAGAAATCACTTCCATAAAACTAGTGCTAAAATATCGAAAGACAAATTGATTAAAAGGTCACTTAGGAAGTGACATCGCCGTTTAAATTATAATGGAAAGAAAACATGAAGAAACTCCATGCTGATGGAATTTTGGAGTCTTTTGATTTTTGATCAAATGACGCTTGTGAAACTTTCCTAGAGATAATTAAAACTTCGTTCATAGGCCAAAAGGGAACGAATGACTAGCTTATTGGAACTTGTACATATTGTTGTATGAAGTCCATTATGTGTAGTCAAGAGCGATGGATTTCAACTTCATATGCTTTCTCCGAAAATTTGAGTGAATATATGAATATTTACTTAATAAGGATGAAGTATGAAACATTTGAAAAGTTCAAAGACTTTCAAGATGAAGTGCAAAATCATTGTAACAAGAATATAAGTAGTTTATGATAAGATCGATATTTGAGTTACAAGTTTAGCATAATACCTAAGATTTAAGGAATCGTTCCGTGGATTTGCATTTCCCGAAACACCATAAGAGTATGGAGCGTTCGAGATATGTAATTAAACCTTGTTTGACATGGTAAGATCAAAGGTGTAATTCATAAAACTGCCATTATATTTTAAAGATTAAAAGCTTTAGAGACTACCGACTTTCCACTGAAAAGAGCTCCATCATAATCCGTTGAATTGACACCATATAAAGTTATGGTTTGAATAAAACCCAAGTTGTCCTTTCTTAAAAAATTGGTATGCTATGCATAAGAAAGATGTTTGCAACCAAAATCGGATGAACATATCTTTGTATGTTATTTTTAATAATAGTTAAGTATTCCTCCATAACACCAAAGACAAAAGTGTTTGTCGCTTAGAACGTCAAGTTTCTTTGAGAAGGAATTTTTCGTAAAAATTTAAGTGGGAGGACAATAGAACTTTGATAAGGTTAAAAGAACCTTAGCTATATGTGCAGAGTTGCGCAGCGCCGAAAAGTGTTCCGGATGCAGCAACAATGCTCATGGCTCACATACCTCAAAGGTTGTGGTTACGAAGGTCAAAGTTTCTATTGAACCAAGTAGGTCGGGTAAACAATCAAATACCAAGATTTGAGGGTTGAATAATTATTTGAGAATAATGAACGGACTACATGCAAAGAAGCAATGATGGGCCCTGACTCCGTAAAATGGCTTGAAGCCATAAAATCCGTGATAGTTCCATACACGAGAAATCAAGCTTTGAACTTAAAGGACCCTCGAGAAAGGTGTAAGACCTTACAGTCATGTTTGGATCTATAAAGAAATAGACATGGATGTTTCACATCTATGAAATAGTCGATATGTTGGGAAAGAGTTCACAACAATGTTCAAAAGTTGACTATGACAAGATTTGATCTTTCATAGCGATATTTAGTCTAGACGGATTAATGAAGCAACCACTACATATAATTTTGTTATGTGGTAGCTGAAGAAACAAAACAAGTTCTTCTAATAGAATTGTTGCCTAGGACATGTGCTTAACACGGTCCAAAGGGTGTTGTTAATTCAAGGGATGCTAAAAGCATATGTGTCACATCCCAAGATTTTCCAAATCTTGTAATGTGAAAAATAAATAAACAAAATAAATTATTGTTGAAAATCAGGGTGAAAAGAAACTTTTGTTTCTAAAAGGAAACTTAAAATGCCATCTTGAACAAACTTTAATTAAAGTTTGAATTCAACAAAATTCAAATCAAGAGAAATGCATTCCTCAATGAATGTATCTGGAAATTGAAACACTTGGAAAATAAATCCAAACCCTAAAACCCTAATGGAATAAAAATCATTTCCAAGTTATCTCCAAGCCTATGGATTTGATCCATATAAAAATTTGTCACCAACATTTACAAATGATCAAGAAAGACAAATAGAAATATTATAAAGCCATAGAAATTGGATTCACTTAATTTGGAGCCATAGATAAAACCTTATGAATATAATAAGATAAGGAAATTAAATTTCCAAAGCTAATAAAGAACCTAACTATTAATCCATAAAAAATGGTGAGCAAATAATCTTAAATGGAATTAAAAGGATAAACAAATATTAAACAAGATTTTACAAATTGGAATCACCAAGTTTGGATCTCTAAATAAAAAGATATGGATTTTATAAGATGAAGAAAGAAATATTAAATAAAGAATATTTAAAGACCAAATTAAATCTTGGCCAAATCCATAAGCAAATGGAATTAATTATAATCCAAATCCAAATAAAAATAAAAGGATAAAGAATTCTCTAAATAAAATAAAATGGCATAAACCAAATCCTATTGGAATAAAGATAAATCCAATCTTAAATGATTAATAAATCACATTTAAATACTTTCCAAATAATTCAAAGATGAATTATTTGACACCCTATTAAACAAATAAAAACCTACTTAAAATATTTGGAAAGTTTAAAGAATTTAAATGGTGTTTGAAATATTGTTAAAACCTATTTGACTTAAAACTAGGGCCTTTTTGAATAATTAAAAAGACCCCAAAAAAGAATAAAATTCTATTCCAAAATATACTTCAGATTATACTACTAATCAGTGTTTAAAGCTACACAAAATTTGACAAAAGTTTGAATTCAAATGGATGCTTGAATTGATTAAACAAAACCAAAACAAAATTAAAGAAATGGAAACAGAAAAACAAACAGAACAAAAAAAAAGTAAAAGGACCCAGCCCAGCCAGCAAGCCCACTAGACCAAGTCCAGCCTACCTCTCCCCTCACCCGGACGAACCGTTTTTCAGCAGAGAAAGAACCCGCTCAGCGACAGACGCATGGACCCCCACCTCCCCTATCTCTCTTCGCTGACGAAACGGCCCCACCGCCAGCTCCTTCTTCCTCACCCGCCGCTGACCGCGTCCCCTCTCCTCTAGCCATTACTACCGATGAATTTCCGGCGTGAATTCACGTTAACCGCGCCATGTAACGGCCCCGTGACCATGCTGTATTAATCGCCAGCATCTCCTCTTCCTTTCCCCTCTGTCGCCTCACCCTAGCGCGCCCCTAGGCTACCTAATTCCTCTCTAGACCCCGCTCTGCCCCGACGAGCTCGCAAGCTAATTCCGGCCATACCTCGCCCTCCCTCGCCCCCTTGACCACTCAGGCATGTTCCCCAGGCCCCTGCGCGTCTCCCAGTAGCCTTGTCTTGCCAGCGCTTGCACCCAGCGTCGGCTACGATCACGTCTGAGCAGCGCCACCGTCGGCCTCGACTCCGGCAAGCTTCCCTGGTGAGCACAGACTTCCCCTCGCCCTCTTTTTGATGCTCACTTGTTTGCCGCTCGCGTACGAAACTAACAGTGCCCTCCATCTACTTTACCGAGCCCTGTAGCCTCACCTCCAACATCGACTGAGCGCACCTGACGGTGCAACGGACTCCAACGAGCAATTACTCAGGAACCCGAGCGCCCCTCGACGAACAGAGACCACGTCGAGCTTCTACGCACCCCTGCGAACCCTGTAAAAATTCTCACCCTCTCCCGCATGATTTAGTTCGTCGGCAACCTCACCCTCTGAGCCCTCCGCCGCTCACCGCCGCGCCAGCGCCGCCCATCTGTGGCCGAGTGTTGTGCACCGTAGGATCCAGATCCGAGCGCTGCGATAGAACACTAACCGAAGGGGTAAGTAGTGCTCAGTGCCGTACGATCCACTTTAGATACTACGGCCTGCATCGCTTGATCCACGCGAAACGTTTTCGACCAATAAGAACAAGACGCGTGGCTCAGTTCGTTTGAATTAGAACAGATTTGATCTATAGATGCTAGATTTTGTAAAATCCATAAATTTCAAACCACACGTCCAAATTATGCAAACTTTATATCAATGGATTCAGAAAAACAATACCTAGCCAACCATGCACTTTTTTAGTAAAAAGCTTCTGCTAAAATGTTTGTTTTTCAAGAAACTTGTGTATGCATGTTTAGGATATAAAAATTTTCTAAAATGTTTTTGGGGATAAAATCTTGGGAAACTGTTTTATTTTGAACCTACTAACCCTAGGAATCAATTGGTGGTTTCAAAAATGTATTTGGTGAAACAAAAGAATAAATCTTTGATTTAAACCATTTCTAGTCAAATAAAAATATGGTTTAATTATTAAAAATGGTTTGGGAAGAAAACCTTTAAGAAATGTTTTGGAAATAAACTCTCTAACCCTAAACACAAGGTTATATGGTTTGAAAACATATTTTGTGAAACTTATAGAATTTTGCCTTATTAAAAGCATTTCTACACCACATAAAATAATGACTTGATCTAAAAATGGTTTATGAAGTAAAATCTTATACAAATGATTTTGCCACTTTATAAAATGACCATTAGGTGTTTTCAAATGTTTATGAACCATTAGAAACCAGTTTTACAAATAAAACAATCTTTAGCATGCTTGCATGCATTGTTTTGTTACTATGATTTTGTGTGATGAATTGCTGGAATGGTAGATTGAAATATTGTTTTCTTGATTGAATTGTAGTGATTTGAAGTGTGTGAACATTTCAAAGATCAAGGAGTGAACTCATACTCTCTACAAAAAGGCAAGTGATGCTTCATACTTTGTCCCATTATTTTCACTATGCATTAGTGATATTTCTAAGTAGGACTTGCATAGAATTTTTGCTAAGTATAAACCATGCTATGGGAAATCCTAGTAGATGAAACCTTAGTGGAAATTTCCTAAGTTAAGAGTCCTACTACTATCATGCTTAGCTTAGCTAGTAGAAAACAAGGGTGGAATATATATTCATACTATGGAAAAGTTTCTAAGTCTGAGGACTTGTGTTTTGTTTAATAAAACAACTAAGTGAATGAATCACCTGGGTGGAATGGAAGGAATGATTTGTGTTGAGTGGTCATGCAAGTCCAGTATGCTGGGGAAAACTTGGGCATCACCAAGTCCAGCATGCTGGGGAAAACTTGGTGTCTCACTTGTGGATGGCCACCCAGGAACAAAGAGATTTGAGATGTCAAATGTTGAGAAGCTTCAAGTGCAGACACTTGGCATTATGGGCTCTGCCTGGATCATATAGGTTGCAAGAACTTAGCCAAATGGACAGTTGGTGGTAGGGGTTTGATAGGTTGGAACGCGTCCATTCTGGTCTAAAGTAAAGCTTCTGAAAGATCTTGTCTTGGTGAAACCAAGTCTTGTGGGGAAAGTGCACCACCTCTGCAGAGTGTAAAATCTAAGTACTTAGCCATGTCCCTGGCAAAGGACAATTTGAGCATCAAGACATGGAAGCTATCAAGAATCTCATCATTCAAATTTCTAAGTTAAAAACTTGTGGTTGAACAAGGGTTTAAGGTTCACCAATTTCTATTGGTGGTTCCTTGGGTGATTTTGTCAAAGCAAAAACTTAGGTTTTCAAATGATAAGGAAAATCTATTTTGAGCAAAGCAAGCCTAAGCTCCACTTAGCCAAATGCATATAGATGATAGACTCCACTATACTACCATAGTATCACTTGCCAATACAATTCAAATGTATTGACCCTTGTGGTTGTAACTTGTTATGTTGCAGGTTTTTTTGATGTTAGTGAAGTTTAATGATTAGGTTTACAAGTCTACAACCAACATGTCTGCCTGTGGCACTTTGAAGATGAAGGACCCCATGCTATTGTTATATTCTGCTGCATTGTAATGAGATAGCCAAATGAGCTATGTAAGATGTAATAAATTACTTTATTCCTGGTTATAAAGTTGTATTATGACCTTTGTTTCTTGATATTACATCTTAACTGTGGATGCTAGCTATTGATCCAGGGACTAGCATTGTAAACACAGGGATCTCTACCTTATTAAAGGTTGGGAACCTAACAATATGCAAACCTCAATGGTTGAAGTAAGCATTGCGGAGTTGGAATCTTCACTATGATGAAACTGTTTAAGGAGTTTAAATTCATCGGAGACGATGAAGATGCTTGCATTTGCAAGAAATTAAGTGGGAGTGCTAAGACATGTTTCTAATACATTATGTGGAAGACATATTGTTGATTGGAAATGATGTATCTTTCATTAACACATATTAAGAATTTCATCCTGATGAAAGACTTAGGCAAAACCTAAATATTTGGCATCAATAGACGCTAATATGGTCGTGCCAAAAGTACATAGATGATGTATTGAATAAGTTCAATATAGAAACTACAAGAAAGGTTCTTGTCACACAGAAAGGATTGAATGAGTTCAATATTGATGTTATATTAAAGTGTATTGACACTTGGTAAGTGAAACAAAGATTCAAGTATAGATTGATACTTGATCACAAAGAGTATTTATATCAATTATACTGTGATATGTAAAAATCCAGATATGTCCTATGCTCTAAATGTTATTAGCATATACCAGAATAATTCATAAGATAATCATTGGACGATAGTAAAGATATTCTTATGATCTTGTAAAAGAACTAAGAATATATTATTTTGTATAAGTGACAAATAGATGGTTAGTTAATTGTAAGTGAATTACATTGATACTAGTTTTGTCACAAAGTACAAATTAAGTTTATCTCAATCTAAACTAAGGGTGGCACAATATAATGGAAAGTAAGTTCCATAATGTAATTGGATGAGTTCCAAAGTTAAGACATTGTGACAGATACTACAACAAAAGGGCTAAGTATATAACTGCTATTATAGCAGCTAAAGAGGGAATTTGTGTCAATTAGTTTGTTATCAAACTATGTGTAGTTCACAGCGGGATAATACTATGAAGATATATTGTACGACAATGTTATCAACATGTTTTAACCCCAAATAACTAAAGGTCTCACCAAAGGACCAAATTTATACAAAGCCATCTCATTAGAGAATGAGTGATGCGTAGAGACGCAAAGACATGCAATTACACACGGACCTGGAAGTTTCAGATCCGGAGATCAGTTGACCACTAGCAATCGTGTACATACGACGCCAGAAAGCCATAGGTGTTGAATACACAAAGGTTTGAAACTAGATTATTGACTCTAGTGCAAGTGGGAGACTGTTGGAGATATGCCCAAGAGGCAATAATAAAGTGGTTGTTATCATATCTTCATACTTATGATAAATGTTTACATACCATGCTATAATTGTATTAACCGGAAACATTAACACTTGTGTGATTTGTAAACATAAAAGAGTCCCTAGTAAAGCCTTTTGTTAAACTAGCTTGTTGGTTAATATATGATCATGGTTTCCTGATCATGAACATAGAGATGTTATTAACAACAGGGTGATATCATTAGGAGAATGATGTGATGGACATACTCCTATAGTTAAGCGTAGCATAAAGATCAAGTCATTTAATATAGTTCATTTGCTATAAGCTTTCTGATACATAGTAACCTAATTCCTTCGACCATGAGATCATGTTAATCACCATCACCGGAAGGATGCTTTGATGACATCAAACACCACACCGTAACTGGGTGGCTATAAAGGTGGCATTGAGTGTTTGGAAAGTATGGGTTGAGGCACATGGATCAAGAGTGGGATTTTTCCATCCATATGACGGATAGATATACTCTGGGCCCTCTCGGTGGAATGTCATCCAATTAGCTTGCAATCATGTGACTGGCTCACAAGGGATCACATATCACGGGAACGAGAAAAGAGTACTTATCGGTAACGAGGTTGAACTAGGTATGCAGAGATACCGACGATCAAAACCTCGGATAAGTAAACTATCGTGAGACAAAGGGAAATTGGTATCGTATGTAAGTGGTTCATTCGATCGCAAATTAATCGTAGAAATATGTGGGAGCCATATGAATTTCCAGATTCCTCTATTGGTTATTGATCGGAGAAGTGTCTCGGTCATGTTCGCATAATTCACGAACCGTAGGGAGACACACGTTATGGAATGATTAGTAAGAGACCGAATGTTGTTCGGAGTCTCGGATGGGATCCGGGATATCACGAGGAGATCCGGAATGGTCCGGAGAATAAGATTCATATAAGGAAAGTCCTATTTCGGAGTTCGGGAAAGTTTCCGATGATTTCATCGGAGAGGTTCTAGAAGGGTCTAAAAGGTTCACCGGTCCGAAAGGAGAATGGTCCATGAATGTGTCATGGGTAAGTGGAATGATTGGATCATGTCCAAGGTCACTTGGTGTTGGCATATGCAAGAGAGAAATAAAACTCTAAATTGAAAGTCAAACGGGAAGTTTGAAAAGTCAAACTGGAATAATGGTTTCCTAGTGGGAGAAGAAACAAGTCCTTCTCTCGATCCAACTTGGGTTTGGGTTTGGATTCAAACCCACCCCTCCCAAGGCTGCCCCTCCCTCTCATAAATAGAGGGGGAGGGTTGTCCCAAACAACACAAGTTCCAAGCCCTCTCCACGAGCCGCCGCTGCCGCCAGCGCCGCCGCTCGCCGCCGCCTTAGCCGCCGCCGACACTTCCTCCTCCTCCTGGATCTCTAAACCGTAGTTTTCCGGGAAACCCTAATCCAACATACTCGCTTCGGCTTAAGGCGAAGCCCTGCGAGATCTCCCCTCTACTTCCGGTACCACGCCGTCGTGCTGCTGGAATCGCGAGGAGAGTGCTACAACCTCCGCTGCCTGCTGGAACAAGGGAGAGGAAAGTCTTCATCGAGTACCGAACGTGTGACCGACTGCGGAAGCGCTGCCGGAACGTAGCGCCGGAAGGATCGTCTACACGATTTTGAGATCGGCAAGTGTACGACTACATCACCCACGATAATCTGCTCTCGTTAACCGCTTTGGAATCTTCGAGGGTGAGTTCCTCTATCGACTCGTTGCTACAATCTAGTAGATAGATCTTGGCTTGTTTGTGTGCATGCGGTAGAAATTTTTTGTTTTCCATGCTACGAACCCCTAGAAAAACTAGCATCAATGTAACTCTTTACAATGAACTATTTGTAATTGTTTGTCACCTCTACACAAATATATTATTAATTCTTCCAAAAGATCATAAGAATATCCTTACTATCGTCCAATGATCATTTTATGATTCATTCTAGTATATGCTCATAACACTTAGAGCATAGGACATATATGGATGTGTACATATCATGGTATGATTGATCAAAACATTCTTGTGATTTCACTCACCAAGTGTCAAAACACTTGAATCTTGTTTCACTTATCAAGTGTCGATACACTTGAATATTGATTCAATTCCTTTTCCATGCGACAAGAATATTTTCTCGTCGTTTCTATATTGAACTCCTTCAATATCTCATATATGTACGTTTGGCACAACTATATTAGCGTCACAGTCTATTCATGTAGACATTCATGCTAAATATTCAGGTTTTGCCTAAGTCTTTCATCAGAATGAAATTCTCAACCTTTATCAATAAAAATTACATCATTTCTAATCAACAAGATGTCCTCCACATAATGTATTAGAAATATGTCTCAGCGCTCCCACTTAATTTCTTGCAAATGCAAGCATCTTCATCGTCTCCAGATGAAAACTCCTTTTAATCACGGTGAAGATTCTAACTCCGCGATGCTTACTTTAACCATTGAAGTTTGCATGCCCCTTTAGCATCCTTTGAATTTAACAAAACCCTTTGGACCGTATCTTGTACACGTCCTAGGTAACCATTCTATTAGAAGAATTTTGTTTTGTTTATTCATCTACCATATACCATAATTATATGTAGTGGTTGCTACTTTAATCTGTCCAGACTAAATATTGCTATGAAAGATCAAATCTTGTCATAGTCAACTCCTTGAACATCGTCGTAAAATACTTTACCGACATGTCGACTATTTCATAGATGTGAAACATCCATGTCTGCTTCTTTATAGATCCAAATACGACCAATAGGTTTTTACACCTTTTCGGAGGGTCTTTCAAGTTCAAAACTTGATTTCTCGTGTGTGGAACCATCACGGATTTTATGGCTTCAAGCCATTTAATGGATTCAGGGCCCATCATCGCTTCTTTGCATGTAGTCGGTTCATCATTGTCAAACAATAATGATTTACTCTCAAATATGAGTATTTGATTGTTTATCTGACCTACTTGGTTCAATAAGAACTTAGATCTCCGTGACCAAAACCTTTGAGGCACATAAGCTATGAGCATTATGGATGCCTCCGAAACAATTTCCGGTGCTACGCAACTTAGCACATTTAGCTAAGGTTTGTTAACCTTATCAAAGTTCTATTGTCCTCCCACTTAACTTTTACGAAAAAATTCCTTTTTCAAGAAACTTCACGTTTCAAACGACAAACCCTTTTGTCCTTGGTGTTATGGAGGAATAACCAATTGTTATTCAAAATAAGCTACAAAGACAGGCTCATCCGACTTTGGTTGTAAACATCTTACTTATGCTTAGCATGCCAAAATTTAAGAAAGGACAACTTGGTTTTTACCCCAAACCATAACTCATATGGTGTCATTTCAACGGATCAAGATGGAGCTCTTTTTAGGGTAAAAGCAGTAGTCTCTAAAGGTTTAACATTTTAAAACATAATGGTAATTTTATAAATAACACCTTTGATCCAACCATGTCAAACAAGGTTTCTTTACAAATCTCAAACACTCCATATTCCTATGGTGTTTTAGGAGATGCAAACTAGGTGTTTTTGATAAACTTGTAACTCAAATAAATCCCTTTATGATAAAATCATAAATCATTTATTTTCTTGTTACACTTGCAACTCAAATAAACAGCTCTTTTCCACTTCATTTTGAAAGTTTTTGAACGTTCTCAAATATTTCATACTTCTTTCTCATTAAGTGAATATTCACTCAAATTTCTGGAGAAAGCATATGAAGTTGAAATCCATTGCTTACGACTACACATAATGGACTACATACATCGATATGTATAAATTCCAAAATTTTAGTCGATCGTTCTTCTATTGCCTTTGAACGAAGTTTTAATTATCTCGAGGAAAGTCTCACAAGCGCCACTTGATCAAATCAAAGACTCCAAAAATCCATGGATATGGAGATTCTTCATGTTTTATTTCCAATATAATTTAAATGGCGATGTCACTTCGTAAGTGATCTTTCAATCATTTGTCTTGCGACATTTTAACATTAGTTTTTATGGATGTGATTTCTCCAACCAGATTTGTAAATCATCCATCTTATATGGAATACGGTAATTATTTGAACAATCTTTGTTCTCATAATACCTGATTTAAATAACTATTATTAAAACAAATCTTGAAGACAATCTTTAATATCAACGAGAAATACAAACAACGGGTTGTTTGTTTTCGATGAACATCATCACATATTCTCTTGCTAGTTACTTAGGCCATTGTGGTTTATGAATTGCTTCGTTCTGTATGAAATTTCATACCAATCAATTCAGTATCCAATACCCAAGAACCACATTGTTTAACAAGCAAAGAATACAACCATAACATGTATATCATCCATATACCTAAATTGGATATTTCCAATCTTTTCTTTTCTTCCAAATATATTTTATAGGTTCTCTTTCAGAATTTCCTTTTCCTTTTAAAAGAATCTATCAACATCAACAGTGGCGCCATATACATGACACATAGTCCAAAGCGTGAATATTCAAATAATAATACTTTTGGACTCACACTTTGTAGTAGATCACCATCATCAAATGATCGGCGTTTATCCATTCTTTAGTAATCTTTTAGTGTAGTAAACAATTTACATACATCTTATATTCATCCTTATCATGATCAAGCTACTGTAGCTTATAAAGGCGAATCGTGAGTATACCATTACTTTCCAAAACCCTTTTGGATGATTAGGATGTCTAGCATCTCCAACCTTTGCAAATTCTCATAAAATATGAGAACATATATTATACTCTATCATATTGCAACCAAAACATTGTTTCAGATATCGTTATATCTACCACACATGATGGTTTCTGAAACAATTTTTCAGCTCCTAGATAATCTCGATATTTAAATCAAGAATCATGGAGGCAAACATGATACTTAAGATACTAACACTAGAATTGTTACTCTCGATTTAATACTAATTATCAAATTTCACGGAGTAAATAGAGTTTGCTAAAAGTTTGCAATATAACTTTAAACTTTAGATTGACACTCAACACAATACGATACCAGTTTGTAAAGTATATATCCAGAAATCTATAGTTCTATTATCTCAATTACAACTATGCAGAAGGTGGTGAACGAATGCCAATGACTACAAAAAATTATGAAAATTCACTTTGATTTAATTTATGATAAATTGAGTTCTACTAATCCAAATTAGAAATGAACTCCCACTCAAAAACGACATCCCTCGTGCCTTTTTGGTGATTACATGAACCAAATCCACTACACCAAGTCCGATCATCACGTGAGTCGGTGTAGCTTCAAAAGCGAGCATCAAATGGGCATCATATCTTCCATATGATTCATGATTAACCTTTCGGTTCATGTTCCGAGGCCATGTCTGTACATGCTAGGATCGCCAAGAAAGAACCTTAGTATTCGTGTGTGTAATTGTCTTACACCCGAAATATGATCGTGGATCCAAGAACACCCGATCATCACGTGATGTCTTGGAGCGACGAAACATAATCGGCGCATACTTAAGGGAGAACACATTTTTATCTTGATACCTAAATGAGGGATCATCTTATTATGCTAATAAAACGCTAAACTAGCAATATAAGATGCAATCAAACATCACATGTGAATAAGTGAAATGATATGGTTCTTGCACTTGATCTCCATCATGTGCATCATGGTATGATCACTATCATACCTCAATGTGTAAGGCCAAGGTCTATGGAACTTACACGTTATGTGTGTTGTAAGAGTATCGACTTATACTTCTACTTACAACATCACCATATCATGACACTAGCCCAGCAACAATCTAAACTGGACGCCTCTAATTTATGCATTGCAAGTTTTACGTGGCTTAGGGCTTTCGAAGATAGAATCGTTCTTACCTACAAACATGAACCACAACGAGGATAACGAAATTGTTGACAACTCGTTGCAAATTAGATATTGACTATAGTAGGAGAGACAGACACCTGCTAGCCACTTATGCAAAACTAGTTGCATGTCAAGCGTGGAACAGATCTCATGTGCAAGGACATGTAAAATTTGTCCGGGCCGCTTCATCCCACTATGCCACCAATATCCAAAGTACAAATAAGAAGCAATAACATGATCATCATCGCCCACATACTCACATGTGTACTAACCGTGCAAAGGCATCTACGCATAGATCTGGCTCTGATACCACTGTAGGGTTCGCAGCATAGAAAACAAAAAAATTCCTACGATGGGAACAACTATGTGTTGGGAATATGCCCTAGAGGCAATCATGTATGATGAGATTTCCCATAGTATTCATAAAGTTATTAAGTAGTCCTTGTATAAACATCTGATGTGTATCATTGAATATGTGATTCAGTTGTGGAACTATGCATTCATGTTGTTTGTACTAAATATCCTTGGTCATTGAGGTTGTGCTGGACACACAACTTAGACCAATGTGAAAGTTGGCTTGATGACTCGGTTCCACTTGTCATGGGCATGGAGATGCTATTCCAACTTACACAGACTAGGCTAAAGAGTTTAGCGAGTCGGATTGACCCATATTGAGGTACAACGAACTAAGTTGTCATTTGTATATCTCAATCAATGTAATCCTTAGACCTGAGGTTGTTGCATAGTCCGAGTTGAGGATCACCGACTTAGGTTCTGTCAAACGCTGATCCGTAACTGGGCAGTTATAAAGGCAGGGTTCGGGTCGACTGAGAATCAAGCTGCGTGATGTGAATAACCAAGATGGGATTTTGCCCCTCCACTCGGAGAGATATTCTCTGGGCCCTCTCGTGAGATATGATTCGGAAAGCATGGCCATGCACGACTCGGTTAAGTGTTAACCGAGGCGATCGACTAAGAGTTAGTCGGGTGAATCACTTATCTCGGATCGAGAAGAGAGTCGGACTATTTAAGGGATGACATATATTCGCCTATAGTCTGACAAGGTATATCGTGAGGCAAAAGGGACTCGGACGTAAGTCGCATTGGAAAGGCAAGTCGTCATGACTCTTTGGTACTTGGGAATCGGTACGTTCTGCTAGGAGCCGATGCCGATTGATCGATTGTGAGTTGGACTCTAATCGTGTCCAAGTAACCATGAGCCTGCGGGGTCACACACTTAAGAGCGGGAGCAGGTTCGGATTGGATCCGAATCATATAATCTGGTTGGGTTGGACCTAAACCAGATTAGGACTGAGTTAGTGAGTTGGACTCACGGTGACTAGTTTTATATGGGCTTTAGTGAATGGGTCGTGCGAGCAGAGCCCACGTTCACTCCCTATATATAGTGGAGCACAGTAACCCAGAAAGGTTAATCGTTGTTCGGTTAGGTCATTCCATGTGTTGGAAACCCTAGCTCCACAGCAGTCCAGCCGCCGTAACGAACCTAGCAGTTCGCCGCCGGCGCTCCTCCTTGTACGTGTGGATACCAGCAGAGGTGCTGTACGATCAGCACCAGGACGATCGGATCGTGAGGACTGCACTGCATCAACTGACGCGCTACATCAGTAATCCGCAACCGCGCGTCTAGTGGTAAACCTCGTGGCCTTCTACCTCAGCTAGGTCTTGGGATCACCACGTTAGAGGAAAAAGTTTTGTTTTATCTCTGCGTGCCCCAACAGTGGTATCAGAGCGATAGCTTCTGGTTTTAGGCTCGAGATCTCGCATATGTGATATGCGGTAGGCTATAGATGAGATCTATGTGCTGTTTTGGTGGTCGATCTATGAGATAGATCGGTTTTGTATGAAGTTGATTGGATCAACTATACTCGGGGAGTGGTAGATCTGATTTCCGTGATCATACTGCTGAGGTCGTGGAACGACATACCCCTACCGGTCGGCTTCCGCCATCGGGGTAGACTGTGACACGTAAATCCAGAAGCGGTGATCGAAGATCAAAAAGTTTGATCGAATCGGAACGATGGTCGGAGGGGCGCTGCCCCTTCGATCCCCGCCCGCTATCCGGCTAGCGGGACCGCCAGCTTCGCCCTGTCGTAGCGCCTTAGATGTCGTTGCGAGTTTCACAACGCCGGTAGATATTGTATCTATGCATAACTTGGTTTTGCAGGAAGTTGTGAATGGTATGGTTCATGTGCATGTGATGTATGTGTGTAATCCATACGTGATCTACGAATCACGGTTTTTGTCAGCCGGCTGGAGCCTAGGTGCTGTCATTTTATTGTATAACGACCTGCGTGTCGGATTCTCTATGTAATTTACTTTACTAAGCTAGTGTAGCTGGTTGAGAACCCGGAAGGCATGCAAGGCGTTGTACATGTCGGCGACATGGAGTAAGACGGCAAGTGACAAGAGTTGGCACGAGTCGGATTACAAGCTTTGTGGAGATGGAGATCGCCATGAAGAGAGCCATACCATTTCACATTATAATTGCTTTATTTTGTGTTATTGTTATGTCTCAGTTTTACCTCTATTAGATAGTCGGTAAAATTTAATCCCTCAAAGAAGGTCTAGTCGGTTTTCCCGCCAGTGTTTGCACCATCACAAGTCGGACATTTTTGGTAGTGGGCTCATAAAATTGAGGTGCTGCCAATTCTTTCCGACTAGGTGGGTTCGAGTCGGACTCTTACTGCAGAAACACTTGGTAAGCTAGACGGGTCTATCACAACGGTTGTGGGACTCGGGGAAAGGTCGGATGGGAGCCGGGGCATGTGATGCCACCCGTCCAACAGGAGTTGCATGAGATGCGATTGACAAGGAGTTGTCTACCTAGATCACTTGGCGGCTAGCGGTGATGCTAAAGCTCACTAGCCGACTTGATTATTTAGGATCCTGAATCACTAAGTAACCATCGGAGGGGTGTTGGTTCTAGTGGGAGCATAAAATATTAAAATGTTTAATATGCTTGCTCTTTTATGAATACATGTCTTAAGTGTATTGCATATTTTCTGTTGTAGATCATGGCACCTAGTAGCAGTCACTCTCAGATATCCGGTTTTGCGTTGAGAACCATTCTTGAGAAAGATAAACTGAACGATACTAATTTTACCAACTGGTATCGAAATCTGAGAATTGTTCTCAAACAAGAAAAGAAGGACCATGTCCTAGACAACCCACTTCCAGATGAGCCAAATGAGAATGCGACTGTCGCAGCCACCAATGCCTACCGTCGGGCTAAAGATGAGTCCACGGATATTAGCTGTCTTATGCTTGCTCACATGGAACCGGACTTGCAAAAGCAGTTCGAGCATGTTGAGGCCTACGATATGATCGAAAGCCTCAAAAGTATGTTCCAGGCTCAGGCGAAGACTGAGAGGTATCAAGTCTCTCAGGCTTTGCTGAGTTGCAAGCTTAAGGATGGTGATCCACTGAGTCCGCATGTGATCAAAATGGTTGGTTACGTGCAGTCTCTGGAAAGGCTTGGCTACCCCATAAGCGAAGAGTTCGCTACGGATATAATTCTGAACTCTCTTCCTAGTGCATATGGGCAGTTCATTTCGAACTACCACATGCATGGTATGGATAAGAAGCTCAGTGAATTGCATGGGATGCTCAAGCAGGCAGAGGCGGATCTCAAGAAGGGCACCAGTCAAGTGTTGATGGCGCAGAATAAGGCTAAGTTCAAGAAGAGTTCTTGGACTAAGAAGAAGGCTAAGTCAGGAGGAAAGCCGGCTCAGGACCTTGTCCCAAGCGCTTCCTCAGGGACTAAGCCATCTCCTTCAGCCGGATCCACTTGCTTCTACTGCAAGGCGGATGGCCATTGGAAGAGGAACTGCAGCAAGTACTTGGCCGACAAAGCCAAGAGTGGAGGTATGACTTCCGACTCAGGTACACTTGTTTGCAATGTTATAGACATATATCTTGCTGATGCACCTAATAGTTCTTGGGTATATGATACCGGATCAGTTATTCACATCTGCAACTCGTTGCAGGGACTGGTAAGAACTAGGAGCGTAGCAAGAGGCGAGGTTGATATTCGAGTCGGCAACAAAGCAAGAGTTGCTGCGTTGGAAGTCGGCACGATGCAACTTCATTTACCTTCCGGATTCATTATGGAACTAAATAATTGTTATTATGTTCCAGTGCTCAGTCGAAACATTATTTCTGCTTCATGTTTGATGAGGCAAGGCTATGAGTCGAATATCAAGAATAATGGTTGTTCTTTGTATTTGAATGATATGTTTCACGGCTTTGCACCCGTCCAGGACGGGTTATTTATTTTGAATCTTGATGGTGAGTCGGTTTATAACATAAATGTTAAAAGGTTGAAACCAAATGATCTGAATATGACTTACTTTTGGCACTGTCGGCTTGGTCATATAAGTTGGAAACGCATGAAGAAGCTCCATGATGATGGACTCCTAACTTCGTTCGACTTGGAGTCGTTCGAGACATGCGAATCTTGCCTACTCGGCAAAATGACCAAGACACCTTTTGCAAAGAGTTGCGAAAGGGCGTCCGACTTGTTGGGACTAGTACATAGTGATGTATGTGGACCAATGAGCACGACAGCCAGGGGTGGTTATGAGTACTTCATTACCTTCACTGATGATTTGAGTAGGTATGGATATATCTACTTAATGAAACATAAGTCAGAAGCCTTTGAAAAGTTCAAAGAATTCCAGAATGAAGCACAGAATCAACTCGGCAAGAAAATAAAGTTTCTTCGGTCGGACCGAGGAGGCGAGTACATGAGCCATGAGTTTGATGACCATCTGAAAAGTTGTGGAATAGTTCCTCAACTTACTCCGCCAGGAACGCCACAAAGGAATGGTGTTTCGGAAAGGCGGAATCGGACCTTGTTGGACATGGTACGATCAATGATGAGTCAGACAGATCTACCTTTATCATTTTGGGGTTATTGTCTAGAAACAGCGGCGTTCACACTAAACAAAGTACCATCAAAATCGGTAGAGAAGACACCGCATGAGATGTGGACAGGCAAAAAGCCGAGTTTGTCTTTTCTTAAGATTTGGGGTTGTGAAGCTTTTGTCAAGCGACTTCAGTCGGACAAGCTTACGGCCAAGTCGGATAAATGTATTTTCGTGGGGTATCCGAGGGAAACCTTGGGTTACTACTTCTACAACCGAGAAGAGGGCAAAGTGTTTGTCGCTCGGAACGGTGTCTTCCTTGAGAAAGAGTTTCTCAGTCGGGGAGTAAGTGGGAGCACGGTGCAACTCGAAGAAATTCGAGAGGAATCGGCTTATAGCGAATCGGCAAAAACCTTGGAGGATGATCCGATCGTGGCAGATGAGCCGATAGCAGCACCTGTACTACGAAGATCGGCAAGATTACGAAGTGTTCGTGATGTGTTACTGTTAGACAGTGATGAGCCGGCAAATTATTCGGAAGCGATGGTGGGATCTGATTCCGAGTCATGGCTTGGAGCCATGAGATCCGAGATAAAGTCCATGGATGAAAATCAAGTTTGGAACTTGGTTGATCTGCCAGACGGTGCAAGACCCGTCGAGTGCAAATGGGTCTTTAAGAAGAAAACTGATATGGATGGAAATGTTTCAATCTATAAAGCACGCCTTGTCGCGAAGGGGTTCCGACAAGTTCAAGGAGTTGATTACGACGAGACTTTCTCGCCCGTAGCGATGCTTAAATCAGTTTGGATCATGTTAGCTATAGCGGCCTATTTCGACTATGAGATATGGCAGATGGATGTCAAAACGGCTTTCCTTAACGGAAATTTAACCGAGGACGTGTATATGATACAGCCCGAGGGTTTTGTCGATCCAGCTAATGCTGACAAGGTATGCAAACTTCTGAAATCCATCTATGGGTTGAAGCAAGCATCTCGGAGTTGGAACATTCGCTTTGATGAGGTAGTCAAATCGTTTGGCTTCATCAAGAGTGATCATGATTCTTGTTTGTACAAGAAGTTTAGTGGGAACAAAGTAAATTTTCTAATCTTATATGTGGATGACATATTACTGATTGGAAATGATGTCCAGATGTTGCAAGAAACCAAGGATTCATTGGAAAGGAGTTTCTCAATGAAAGACTTGGGTGAGGCAATATACATCCTCGGAATCCGGATCTATAGAGATAGATCAAGGAGGCTCATTGGATTGAGTCAGAGTACTTATTTGGAAAAAGTGTTGAAAAAGTTCAACATGGAATCGTCTAAGAAGGGGTTCTTACCGATGTCCCATGGTGTAAAACTTAGCAAGACTCAGTGTCCTTCGACGACTGATGAGCGAAGTAGGATGAGTGCGATTCCATATGCTTCTGCAGTTGGATCCATCATGTACGCCATGATTTGTACTAGGCCGGATGTTTCCTATGCTCTAAGTGTTGTGAGCAGATACCAGGCTGATCCTGGAGATATCCACTGGACAGCGGCTGAAAATATCCTAAAGTACTTGAGAAGGATTAAGGATATGTTCTTGGTTTATGGTGGTGAAGATGAACTCAGTGTAAAGGGTTACACGGATGCGAGTTATCTCACCGACTCTGATGATTCTCGTTCGCAATCCGGATACGTGTTTATTATAAACGGAGGTGCTGTGAGCTGGAAAAGTTCCAAGCAAGAGACTGTGTCTGCGTCTACAACAGAGGCTGAGTATATTGCTGCCTCGGAGGCAGCAAAGGAAGCTGTTTGGATGAGGAATTTCCTCATGGATCTTGGTGTGGTTCAGGGCTCGTCCAATCCGTTGGACGTGTATTGTGACAACAATGGTGCTATTGCACAAGCCAAGGAACCTAGACAACACCAGAAGAACAAGCACATACTCATGCGGTACCACCTGATTCGCCAGTTCGTGGATCAGGGTGATATCAAGTTATGCAAGGTACACACGGATGCAAATATTGCGGATCCGTTGACAAAACCGTTACCCCAGCCGAAGCATGAGGCGCACCTGAGAGCCATGGGCATTAGATGCTTAGACATGTGATGTCGGAAGATTGACTCTAGTGCAAGTGGGAGACTGTTGGGAATATGCCCTAGAGGCAATCATGTATGATGAGATTTCCCATAGTATTCATAAAGTTATTAAGTAGTCCTTGTATAAACATCTGATGTGTATCATTGAATATGTGATTCAGTTGTGGAACTATGCATTCATGTTGTTTGTACTAAATATCCTTGGTCATTGAGGTTGTGCTGGACACACAACTTAGACCAATGTGAAAGTTGGCTTGATGACTCGGTTCCACTTGTCATGGGCATGGAGATGCTATTCCAACTTACACAGACTAGGATAAAGAGTTTAGCGAGTCGGATTGACCCATATTGAGGTACAACGAACTAAGTTGTCATTTGTATATCTCAATCAATGTAATCCTTAGACCTGAGGTTGTTGCATAGTCCGAGTTGAGGATCACCGACTTAGGTTCTGTCAAACGCTGATCCGTAACTGGGCAGTTATAAAGGCAGGGTTCGGGTCGACTGAGAATCAAGCTGCGTGATGTGAATAACCAAGATGGGATTTTGCCCCTCCACTCGGAGAGATATTCTCTGGGCCCTCTCGTGAGATATGATTCGGAAAGCATGGCCATGCACGACTCGGTTAAGTGTTAACCGAGGCGATCGACTAAGAGTTAGTCGGGTGAATCACTTATCTCGGATCGAGAAGAGAGTCGGACTATTTAAGGGATGACATATATTCGCCTATAGTCTGACAAGGTATATCGTGAGGCAAAAGGGACTCGGACGTAAGTCGCATTGGAAAGGCAAGTCGTCATGACTCTTTGGTACTTGGGAATCGGTACGTTCTGCTAGGAGCCGATGCCGATTGATCGATTGTGAGTTGGACTCTAATCGTGTCCAAGTAACCATGAGCCTGCGGGGTCACACACTTAAGAGCGGGAGCAGGTTCGGATTGGATCCGAATCATATAATCTGGTTGGGTTGGACCTAAACCAGATTAGGACTGAGTTAGTGAGTTGGACTCACGGTGACTAGTTTTATATGGGCTTTAGTGAATGGGTCGCGCGAGCAGAGCCCACGTTCACTCCCTATATATAGTGGAGCACAGTAACCCAGAAAGGTTAATCGTTGTTCGGTTAGGTCATTCCATGTGTTGGAAACCCTAGCTCCACAGCAGTCCAGCCGCCGTAACGAACCTAGCAGTTCGCCGCCGGCGCTCCTCCTTGTACGTGTGGATACCAGCAGAGGTGTTGTACGATCAGCACTAGGACGATCGGATCGTGAGGACTGCACTGCATCAACTGACGCGCTACATCAGTAATCCGCAACCGCGCGTCTAGTGGTAAACCTCGTGGCCTTCTACCTCAGCTAGGTCTTGGGATCACCACGTTAGAGGAAAAAGTTTTGTTTTATCTCTGCGTGCCCCAACACTATGTACCAAGATCTATCTACTAGATACAATCAACGGGCGGATGTATATCCGTAGAGAACATACCCTTAAAGACCGACGAAGCTTAACGAGTTAAACTCGTGGTTGATGTAGACGATCTCTTGCCGATCTCAAGATCGAGAGGAAGTCCTTAGCACCACAAATCAGCGGCGCATCCATGCTCGCACACACGTCCGAGGCACCGAGCAACCTCCGCCTCCTCACTCCAGCGATGCAGCGGAAGCACAACTCTTTATTGCCGAAAAGCCACCGGGAACATGTATCTCGCTAGTCTGAGACCATGGGGATAAATACTAGAGGGGTAGAGAGATCCCCCATGATGAGGAGGGAGTAGTTCTCCTTCGAGGCTAAGGGCTCTATCGGTAGCTATGTGTTCATCTCTCTCTCTATGCATGATCATGTTGTGGTCATGAGCTTTGTAATCAAGTATATCTACCTTGCTACTCAGGTGCTTCAATAGATATCTGCCCTCCCCATGTGTGTGAAAGTGACAACGTGCACGCCATGGTGGCACTTAGGCTTGAGTCTACATAAATACTCTTTGTGCTTTAATAGATCTATGCTTTTCCCCACGTGTGTGAAAGTGATAGCGGGCATACCGTGTGTGGCACTTTGGATAGATTGAATATTTGTTATGAGTTATATTTGGAGTTGGATGTCTCTATGAAATTGTGGTGTTTGTTGGAACCATCTAGCGCTCAAGGTGATAGTGTGGGGTTATCTAGATTGGGGAAGGCGGACTTTGAGGAGTGTTGTTATAGCCCTACCGATGATTAGAGTGTCCAACCGTAGAGTAGTTAAGAGTAGTATCATGAAGAGAGGATATTTATATGAGAGAGTGTTCACTAGTGAAAGTATGATCCCTAGGCCTTGTTTCTAAACATTGAAACACCGTTTGCATCTAGATCTGTTGCATGTTTGCTTGATTTTGTCTTTACCTCACCGTCAAGCTATTTTTTGGCACTGTTACCACTTGTATTTCACTATCTCTTCACCAAACTAGTGCACCTATACACCTGACAAGTGTATTGGGTGTGTTGGGGACACAAGAGACTTCTTGTATCTTGATTGAAGGATTGCTTGAGAGGGAATACCTTTGACCACTTCCTCCCTGAGTTCGATAAACCTTGGGTAATCCACTTAAGGGAAACTTGCTGTTGTTCTACAAACCTCTGCACTTGGAGGCCCAACAACTGTCTACAAGAATAGAAGTGCGTAGACATCAAGCTCTTTTCTGGCGCCGTTGTCGGGGAGGTAAGGTAAAAGGTACTCACATCCTCCGGTGTGAGTGATCGAAGTTATTTCCTTTAGATTCTGTAGTTTTGTCTTTTTGTTTCTTGTTTTCACTAGTTAGGCTTAATGGAAAACAACAACAAAATTAGAGAGCCTTTTAGTATTTTTCCTAAGTTAGAATTTGAGTGGTTTGAAAAGAAAATTAAAAAACCTATGGAACTTTCTTTGCATGCTAATAGCAATGTTATTAGTATGAATTTTTTGAACACCATTGTTACTAATAGTATGGAGATGTCTAAGCTTGGGGAAGCTAGTTTTTATAAGAAAGATCTTTTTAGTTCCCCAGCTTTAGGGAAGAAAATTTGCTCTCATGATACTTTATCTCCTATATGTGGTAATTCTAATGATACTTGTGATATTTTAAATCCACATACTGAAAGTGTCCCTTTTAAAATACGTATTGAAATTGTTGAATGTGTTATGAATAACTGCTATTTTGGAGATGGAACTGTCCATCCTAGTGATCATTTACTCTTTATACATGAATTATGCGAGTTGTTCAAGTGTGCAGGTATTTCAATGGACCGATTTAAGAGGAAGCTATTCCCCTTCTCACTTAGGGACAAAGCAAGGGAGTGGTATGAGCTACTAGATGATCCTCATCATTTGGAGTGGAAGGAACTTGAATCTCTCTTTTACTCTAAATTTTATCCTCCTCATGAAATTCATAAAGATAGGAATTATATTTATAATTTTCATCCTCATGAGGGAGAAAGTATTGCCCAAGCTTGGGGGAGATTGAAGTCACTAATGCTCAAATGCCCCATTACAAGGACTATCTGGATACCTGTTTGGAGGGATCCTTCACAAGTAAGGAGGTCAAGGCTAAGTGGGATCTTCTTGAAATAATTCAAAGCAATACTGAAGGTTGGGATGACGACAAAGGTAAAAAACCAGGTATAAACTATGCGTATGATTGCATTAAGTCTTTCGCTGAAACTGCTAATTTTCAAGAGCGTAGTGCTAGATATGGTATTGATCCTCAAATTCTTGTTAAATATTATAGAGCCTTTGCTTCCCATATTAATGCTCCTAAAGAAAAATGGGACATGTATCATGAACCTTTTAAACACACTTGCATGGAAAATGAAAATGTTATTAATGATTGCAATAAACATGCTCAAACTTCTGAAAGTACCATTTCTTATAAGCATGTTAATTTTTGTGGTATGCATAAACCTTGTGATAAGAATCAAATAGAAGAAGGTTTTTGTATCACACACTGGAATGAAAAAACCAGAACATGGTATAAGGCTCTTAATGATCTTGGTAAAAAAAATTGTGCCCTCTATCCTTTTATTTGTGAACTCTGCTATGAAGTGGGTCATTTCAATTTTCAATGCTGAGGCCACACTAATGACCTATCTAATCCAATGAGTACTGCAAGTTTGTATTGTGATAACATGATCACTTATAATCAACATGATGAACTTACATTGTTTTTGGGGTGTGAAGAGTTATCTAGAAAAACTTCTTTGGTAGACATGAGTGCTTTTGGTATGAACTGCGTCCTGCATGGGTGTCATCTTTATTGTGTTGATAATTGCCGCGCGAATACTTACATATAAAATCTTATAAAAGATGATATTTTACCAAAATATGACAGGACTGATATGTGTTTTGTTCTTATTAATGAAAAGGAGGAATCCTCTAAAGTTTCTTCTATTGTCTCTAACAATAAACCAGGGTATGTGGAGAAGCTTACTTTCAAGCCTCTCCCTCCTAAAGAGGAGAAGAAGAAGAAGAAGAAGAAGAAGAAGAAGAAGAAGAAGAAGAAGAAGAAAAAGAAGAGTAAAAGGAGAGAGGAAACGGTATCTCCCTCTAAGCATGTTGCTCCTATCATAGTTTTTGCTGATGAGTCTGAACTAGATGATGTTCCTATGCCTGTTACCTATATTAGTGATCATGATTGGGAAAAGCACACTACTTTTGATATTGAAAATCTCTTTGGCACCAATTATGAAAATGATAATATTAATAATTGTTGTGCTATTGGTGCTATCCATGTTCCTTCCAATGATGATATCTTTCCAAATGAACACACTTGGTAAGATAGCTATTTTGTTGAATTTGCCCCCACTATAATTAATAAGAATGGAAATTCTTATCTGGAGAAATAATCATTTTATGCATGTGGCTCATGATAAGAATGTTTTATGCGATAATTATATTGTTAATTTTATTCATGATGCTACTGAAAGTTATTATGAGAGAGGGAAACATGATTTTATGCATCTCAATAATATTAAGTTTCCCCCTCTTTGTGCTGAAAGTTTTGAAGTTGCTCTTGTTTCATCTTCCTATGCATGTCACTTTGTTCTTTGTGAATTTATTTGCATACAATATTCCTATGCATAGGAAGTGGGTTAGACTTCAATGTGTTTTGAATTTGCTTCTTGATGCTCTCTTTGACTTCAATTCATAATTTTTATGTGAGCATCTTCTCAAGCTATCAAGCCTAACTTAAATGCGTTAAAGAAAAGTACTTGTTGGGAGATAACCCAAAAGTTTCCTTGAGTAATGACCTATCCTTATCCTTTTCGTTTGCTTTTTGTGCCAAGAATGACCTCTAATGAGAGGGAAGTAAGATTTGGGGAGTTGTTGTCCCGAAACAGATTTCTGTCCTCCACCATAAAAATTCGTGAGGAGTCTCTGTAAGTAGGATTAGGCTAAAAATTTACGAATAAATCCCTCAGTATGTTATCTAACTTTCTTTAGTTTAACACTTTTTTATTTGAGCAACAGAAGGTCTTCGAAAAAATCGATTTCTACCTTCTGGTCTGTTTTGACAGATTTCTGCCATTATTTGCATTTGCTTCTTATTGATTCCTTTTTGCGTTCCCTTTTGGGGAATTGAGACTTTTGAAGGAGTTACTACAGTAGCTTGTGTTTTTGGTGAATTTTTTTGCTGTTCCAAAGCTTTGCCTAAGGTATAATATCTTTTGAATACACTAATGTTGCTAATGAAGATTGTGTGAAGTTTTGTATAAAGGAAAACAATTCAGGTGTAGAGAGAGAATGATGCAATAAGATGAAGAATGGACAAAAGCTCAAGCTTGGGGATGCCACCCCGTGTCACCACAAGAAATATTTAAGAGGTACAAGCGTCAAAGCTTGGGGATGCCCAAGGCATCCCCTTCTTCATCAATAAAAATCTCAGGTCTTTCTAGACACTTCGTTTTTATTGTTTCATGCATTGTTGTGTTGTTCTTGGAGCGTCGTAGTTTTCGTTTGCGTAGTTTTATTGATTAAGTTGTTTGGTTACACCACACTTCTTTTGGAGAGTGACACACTCTGTTTCCATTGCCTAGAACACTCTAGTTTTCACTCTTATTGTTTTGTGAGTGTTCACTTTTGCTAGCACTACGTTCAGCCTTAGTTTTCTTGTGCTTTCAGCTTAGAACTTTTTATATCTTCTTTGTGGATTTGTGAGACAAGCTCACTGATCTTTATTGATTATTATCTTTGTGAGTTGTTTCAAATAAGTTTTTTGGTGTTGGAAAAGAGTAGAAAGTTTCATGCTTATAGTGGTACAAAAGGGAGCTTGTTTTGACTGTGGCTTAGACTTTATCATGTCATGCTAGATCTTGTTTTGACACTATACTTAGTGATTATTGTTGTATCATGACTTGTTCCAAAAAATTAGGATTGCTTAATGTGCCTTGAAGGAATCATGCGTTGTTTTAGCATACAAAAGCATAGTATTACGGTATTCTCCTTTGATGCTTTGTTTGGGTTGAATTAGCACATGCTCATACCATGTTATGACTCAAAAAGTCACCATTAGCCTCTATGATCATTTAGTCCTTGACTTAAAATACCAATCTATGCTTTGATTAGTAATGTCTTGTTGCTCTGCATGATTATGGCCAGTATTGCTCTCTTAGTTGGTTGCTCCCAGTCCTTTGCTAACCTCCACTTGTGTGAGTAAGCTCTACTCATGCTTCCAACTACCAAGAAACCAAGTTATTCCAAAGTATCCACTATAAACTCCTATGCATGGTGTGTTACATCATTCCAAGTATATTCTTGTTTTCAGCTATCTTCCAATTAAAAACTATTTTGTTATGTGAAATCTTAGTGATTAAAGCCCTCACAAACTTGATGGCACATTTTATATTCTTTGCCCCTAATAAACTTGAACCATTGTGTCATTTTTGTTGTATATGCTTGCACTTATACGTTGGAATTAGCAGAACTGTGCTGTCATGGGGAACGTTTTCAACATTGCACTTGTACTTTGTACTCAGTTGATATCATGCTCTTTTGTCTATGGGTGTCACCGGTGTGAAATAAAGAGGGAACTTGTAAGTCCATGGAGTTTGTATCCTGTGTTAGAGAAACGCCATGCCTAATCATGGTGAAAACTTGCAGCATCACCATAGTGACATCTATGAAGCATTCTTCTTATAAAAAAAGAGACACATCGAGAAAAGATGAAAGAGATAAAAAGGCACCATATTCCCATGGTAAATAAGAAGATTGTTGAGATGCTCATTGTATGCTTGCCTTGTCATTTTGGTTATGGGAAAGCTCCTGTACCATGTGCAAGGGGTACCCCTTTGGCGGTTCTCTATGATATGCAAATACTTACAATGACAAGAACTTATAGGTGACTAAAGTTGAGTAGCATGAGGTGTGGCCTTCGTATTCAAGGGACTTGAGATTGCCAACTTATACTTCGTCAAGCATATACTCCATCTTTGTTCACTTTAACCTTAATCACTTCAAGATGCTTATGATAGGGGCAATGAGGGCTAAAAGCTAACAAGTACCATAATTTTTGGAAGCTCTTTTTGAAACTTGAAATCCCTGCTTCCTTTATAAAAGGCCTTTCTTCCACCACTATTGAGTATCCACCTTCTACCTTTAGGCACCATTAAAAGAGCATAGTTTTAATTTTGTGTGCAGTGTTCCAAAGCTTGTTGATTGATGCATATTGTGATATTACTTGTTCTTGTGCTATTTGTTTCTAGTCACCCTTGTGAACTTTGAAGGTGTCCTATGCATCTATATTGCTACTCTATGAGGGACAAGCTGATTGCCACTAGGCTATGTTTTCTGTATGTGAAACAAACAAACATTTTTCAATGCATGTTATTCATGATCTTTGTTGTAGCTTTTTATGTTGCATGCATAGTTACGATATCCTATTGTTAGAACTCCATCTTTCATGCACATGTTTAGAGTTCTTTGATCCTAGTTTTCAATGCCTGCAAATGGTTTGATCTTGGTTTTGATGGTGCATGTCACCTCAAAAATTATTCTTTTTATCACTTACCTACTCAAGGACGAACAGGAGTTAAGCTTGGGGATGCTTGATACGTCGGAAACGTATCTATAATTTTTGATGCTCCATGCTTGTTTTGTATCATTTGTCTTATATTTTGTCTACACTTTGACGTATTTTTATACACTTTCTGGAACTAACCTATTAACAAGATGCCACAGTGCCAGTTGCCTGTTTTCTTCTGTTTTTGGTTCCAGAAAGGCAGAAAATCAATATTCTCGGAATTGGACGGGACAAAAGCCAAAGTCATTATTTTCCCGGAGCAACACGGAACCACGAAGCAGAGCCGGAGGGGGCCACAGGGTGGCCGTACCCCCTAGGCGCGGGCAAGCCCTGGAGGCAACCACATCGGGTGTGGGCCCCCTGGACCCCCACCGACCTTGATTCCTGCGCCTATAAGAAGTCTCCGACCCAAAAACCCTAAAGCATCCAGAAGAAATCCACGAAAACCTCTGCTATGCCTCCACCACCGAAGGGGAGATTCGGGGGACAGAAAGTCTCTGTTCCGGCACCCTGCCGGGACGGGGAAGTGCCCCCGGCGCCATCTCCATCGATCTCCACCACAATCTCCATTACCGTTGTTGATTCCCATGATGAGGAGGGAGTAGTTCTCCTTCGAGGCTAAGGGCTCTACCGGTATCTATGTGTTCATCTCTCTCTCTCTCTCTCTCTCTCTCTCTCTCTATGCATGATCATGTTATGGTCATGAGCTTTGTAATCAAGTAGATCTACCTTGCTACTCAAGTGCTTCAATAGATCTCTGCTCTCCCATGTGTGTGAAAGTGACAGCGTGCACACCATGGTGGCACTTAGGCTTGAGTCTACATAAATACTCTTTATGCTTTAATAGATCTATGATTTTCCCCACGTGTGTGAAAGTGACAACGGGCATACCGTGTGTGGCACTTTGGCTAGATTGAATATTTGTTATGAGTTATATTTGGAGTTGGATGTCGCTATGAAATTGTGGTGTTTGTTGGAACCATCTAGCGCTCATGGTGACAGTGTGGGGTTATCTAGATTGGGGAAGGCGGACTTTGAGGAGTGTTGTTATAGCCCTACCGATGATTAGAGTGTCCAACAGGAGAGTAGTTAAGAGTAGTATCATGAAGAGAGGATATTTATATGAGAGAGTGTTCACTAGTGAAAGTATGATCCCTAGTCGTTGTTTCTAAACATTGAAACACCGTTTGCATCTAGATCTGTTGCATGTTTGCTTGCTTTAGTATTTACCTCACCGTCAAGCTATTTTCTGGCACCGTTACTACTTGTATTTCACTATCTCTTCACTGAACTAGTGCACCTATACACCTGACAAGTGTATTGGGTGTGTTGGGGACACAAGAGACTTCTTGTATCTTGATTGCAGGATTTCTTGAGAGGGAATAACTTTGACCACTTCCTTCCTGAGTTTGATAAACTTTGGGTAACCCACTTAACGGAAACTTGCTGCTGTTCTACAAACCTATGCACTTGGAGGCCCAACAACTTTCTACAAGAATAGAAGTGCGTAGACATCAACTCTCATTAAATAAAAATCCTTTTATTTATTCAGAATTTTGTCAATTACTTTAATGACAAACATTCTCATATAACCCCTTGCTAGTATTTCATTTCACATGCAAAAAAACTTTCTGCAATTTCACCCGAAAACCCATTTCGGTATCTAGTGAAATAATTTCCTGCGCTTGTTATTCTTTCCGGCATGAAACTTTTGCTCCAAATGGATGTCGGTGTCTATTAAGTGTGTCACCCTACGGTTCACGAATAATGCGGACATGATCGAGACCCCTCTAGGATCAATAATCAGAAGCGGGATCTGGAGACCCATACTGACTCCCACACATTCAGCGATGACTTTCTTGTGATCGCGAGAACCTTTTATGTTAGTATCTTAATCCTTTTGTTTTGCGATATATTACACCCTGTTACGTTGTGACGTTTGATGTTATCAAGAAACTCTTCCGGTGTTAGTGATTGAAATGATCTCATGGTCTAAGGATTTGGATCACTTCGTAAGTTGTTATAGCAATATAAACTCAATGACTTTGATCGTAATGCTATACTTCGGATGAATGTTCATCACACCATTACACTAATGTTGTGACCTCGTTATTAACAACTTCCAATGTCCATGATCAGGAAACCTTGATTATCTTGTTAATCAACGAGCTAGTTTATGAGAGAGGTATAACTAGGAACTTTATGTTTGTTTATTAAACACACATGTTTTAATGTTTCCATATTAATACAATTTTAACATGCAAAATAAACATTTATCATAAATAAGGAATACGATAATAACCACTTTATTATTGGCTCTCAGGCATATTCCCTTCAGTCTCCCACTTGCACTAGATACAATAGTCTAGTTTGAAAACTTTGCGTATTGAACACCTATGGCTTTCTGGTGTTCCATATACGCGATTGCAAGTGGTTAACATAATCTACGGATCTGATGCTTCAGGTCCGTGTGTATTTGCATGTCTTTGCGTCTTCACGTATCACTCATTCTCCAATGAGATGGCATTGTATAAATTTGGTCTTTTGGTGAGACCTTTAGTTCCTTGGGGTTAAATCATGTCGATAATATTGTCATACAATGTATCTTTAGTGTTATCCCATTGCGAACCACACCTTAGTTTGATAACAAACTACTTGACACATACGCCCTCCTTTGCTGCTACTATAGCAGTCATATACTTAGCCTTTTGTTGTAGTATCTGTCACAATGTCTTATCTTTGGAATTCATCCAAATCGGTCATGGAAACTCCTTTCCACTTCATTGTGCCACTCATAGATTAAATTGAGATAAACTTAATTTTGTATCTTGTGACAAAACTAGTATCAATGTAACGCTTTACAATGAACTATTTGTAATTATTTGTCACCTCTACACAAATATATTTTTAATTCTTCCAAAAGATCATAAGGATATCCTTACTATCGTCCAATGATAATTTTATGATTCATTCTAGTATATGCTCATAACACTTAGAGCATAGGAAATATCTGGATGTGTACATATCATGGTATGATTGATCAAAACATTATTGTGATTTCACTCATCAAGTGTCAAAACACTTGAATCTTGTTTCACTTATCAAGTGTCGATACACTTGAATCTTGATTCAATTCCTTTTCCATGTGACAAGAATCTTTTCTCGTCGTTTCTATATTGAACTCCTTCAATATCTCATATATATACGTTTGGCACAACTATATTAGCGTCACAGTCTATTCATGTAGACATTCATGCTAAATATTCGGGTTTTGCCTAAGTCTTTCATCGGAATGAAATTCTTAACCTTTGTCAATACAAATTACATCATTTCTAATCAACAAGATGTCCTACACATAATGTATTAGAAATATGTCTTAGCGCCCCCACTTAATTTCTTGCAAATGCAAGCATCTTCATCGTCTTCATATGAAAACTCCTTTTCATCACGGTGAAGATTCCAACTCCGCGATGCTTACTTCAACCATTGAAGTTTGCATGCCCCTTTAGCATCCTTTGAATTTAACAAAACCCTTTGGACCGTATCTTGTACACGTCCTAGGTAACCATTCTATTAGAAGAATTTTGATTTGTTTATTCATCTACCATATACCATAATTATATGTAGTGGTTGCTACTTTAATCCTTCTAGACTAAATATCGCTATGAAAGATCAAATCTTGTCATAGTCAACTCCTTGAACATTGCCGTAAAATACTTTACCGACATTTTGACTATTTCATAGACGTGAAACATCCATGTCTGTTTCTTTATAGATCCAAATACGACCAATAGGTTTTTACAACTTTCCGGAGGGTCTTACAAGTTCAAAAATTGATTTCTCGTGTGTGGAACCATCACGGATTTTATGGCTTCAAGCCATTTAATGGAGTCAAGTCCCATCATCGCTTGTTTGCATGTAGTCGGTTCATCATTGTCAAACAATAATAATTTACTCTCAAATCTCAGTATTTGATTGTTTATCCGACCTACTTGGTTCAAGAAGAACTTAGATCTCCGTGACCACAACCTTTAAGGCACATAAGCTATGAGAATTATGGCTGCCTCCGGAATAATTTCCGGCACTGTGAAACTCAACACATTTAGCTAAGGTTCGTTAACATTATCAAAATTCTATTGTCCTCCCACTTAACTTTTACAAAAAAATTCCTTTTTCAAGAAACTTCATGTTTCAAGCGACAAACCCTTTTGTCCTTGGTGTTATGGAGGAATAACCAATTGTTATTCGAAATAACCTACAAAGACATGCTCATCCGACTTTGGTTGTAAACATCTAACTTATTCTTAGCATACCAAAATTTAATGGGGGAGTCATATCCTTTGTGCATTAATACCTCTTTTTTTATTTTCTTGCATCTTGTTGAGATTTCTTGGTTTATCACATTATGGGGGAGTCATATGCTTTGTGCATATTACAAACCTAGAAAATGTGGACATTTGAGGTAGTGCCACTTAGAATTGATATTGAAAATTATCTAGCACGTTTGTGACACGTTTGCTCATACAAGTTCCAATTTGCTTAAATGTTTTTATTGCTCATCTTTTGAATCTTGTTTGTGAGAGTGATTCTTGGTATGTGTTCCCTCATATTTGGATCTACATATCCTCATGGTGATCAATTGCTTCAAGTTACTCTAATCACTATGATTGTGTGACTATTTGAAGCTATCATGAATCTCTTTCGAAGCATCAAGCTTAATTCTTATATCTTGTTATATGCTTCTTTGTGTGAATATGATCTTGGATATCCTTGCAAACTACCTCGAGAAAATTATCCCTATTACTTGTTGTCCTTGGACAATTAGTACTTGTTATATGGTAGAATTCATTGATCATATTCGTTTTGGCCTTTTCTTATTTTCCTTATCTGGGGCCAAGAAATTGTTTTTCTTTTTGCTCCCAAGCTTTCCTTGCCTCTTATGGATCTTCTTATTTTATTGGTATCCCCTTGCGTTTTATTTAGTGTAGGTAGTAGTGATGATCTCATTTATAGGCATTTTGCATTCAAAGGCAAAATTCTATATAATTCTCTACTTATGGGGGAGCTCTCCTATATTATCTAGAACAATTTTTTATATGCTTCTTGATTTGAACAAGAAAAGGACAACTTGGGTTTTACCCCAAACCATAACTCATATGGTGTCATTTCAACGGATCAAGATGGATCTCTTTTCAGTGTAAAAGCGGTAGTCTCTAAAGCTTTAATCTTTTAAAACATAATGGCAGTTTTATAAATAACACCTTTGATCCAACCATGTCAAACAAGGTTTCATTACAAATCTCAAACACTCCATATTCCTATGGTGTTTCAGGAGATGCAAATCTAGGTGTTTTGGCTAAAATTGTAAATCAAATAAATCCCTTTATGATAAAATCATAAATCATTTATTTTCTTGTTACACTTGCAACTCAAATAAATCCCTTATGATAAAATCATAAACCATTTATTTTCTTTTTACAATGATTTTACACTTCATTTTGAAAGTCTTTGAACATTCTCAAATATTTCATACTTCTTTCTCATCAAGTGAATATTCACTCAAATTTCCGGAGAAAGTATATGAAGTTGAAATCCATCGCTTACGACTACACATAATGGACTACATACATCGATATGTATAAATTCCAATATTTTAGTCGATCGTTCTTCTTTGGCCTTTGAACGAAGTTTTAATTATCTCGAGGAAAGTCTCACAAGCGCCACTTGATCAAATCAAAGACTCCAAAAATCCATGGATATGGAGATTCTTCATGTTTTCTTTCCAAAATAATTTAAATGACGATGTCACTTTGTAAGTGATCTTTCAATCATTTGTCTTGCGGCATTTTAACATTAGTTTTTATGGATGTGATTTCTCTAACCAGATTTGTAAATCATCCATCTTATATGAAATACGGTAATTATTTGAATAACCTTTGTTCTCATAATACCTGATTTAAATAACTATTATTAAAACAAATCTTGAAGGCAAGATTTGATATCAACGAGAAATACAAACAACGGTTGTTTGTTTTTGATGAACATCATCACATATTCTCTTGCTAGTTACTTAGGCCATTGTGGTTTATGAATTGCTTCGTTCTGTATGAAATTTCATACCAACCAATTCAGTATCCAATACCCAGGAACCACATTGTTTAACAAGCAAAGAATACAACCATAACATGTATATCATCCATATACCTAAATTGGATATTTTTAATCTTTTCTTTTCTGCCAAATATAGTTTATAGGTTCTCTTTCAGAATTTCCTTTTCCTTTTAAAAGAATCTATCAACATCAACAGTGGCGCCATATACATGACACATAGTCCAAAGCGTGTATATTCAAATAATAATACCTTTGGACTCGCACTTTGAAGTAGATCACCATCATTAAATGATCGGCGTTCTTTCAAAATCCATTCTTTAGTAATCTTTTAGTGTAGTAAACACTTTACATACATCTTATATTCATCCTTATCATGACGACTTTCATGATCAAGCTACTGTAGCTTATAAAGGCGAATCGTGAGTATACCATTACTTTTCAAAACCCTTTTGGATGATTAGGATGTCTAGCATCTCCAACCTTTGAAAATTCTCGTCCAATATGAGAACATATATTATACTCTATCATATTGCAACCAAAATATTGTTTCAGATATCATTATATCTGCCACACATGATGGTTTCTGAAACAATTTTTCAGCTCCTATATAATCTCGATATTTAAATCAAGAATCATGGAGGCAAACATGATACTTAAGATACTAATACTGGAATTATTACTCTCGATTTAATAGTAATTATCAAATTTTACGGAGTAAACAGAGTTTGCTAAAAGTTTGCAATAGAACTTTAAACTTTAGATTAACACTCAACACGATACGATACCAGTTCGGAAAGTATATATCCAGAATTCTATAGTTCTATTATCTCAATTACAACTATGCAGAAGGTGTTGAACGAATGCCAATGACTACAAAAAATTACAAAAAGTCACTTTGATTTAATTTATGATAAATTGAGTTCTATTAATCCAAATTAGAAATGAACTCGCACTCAAAAACGACACCCCTCGTGCTTTTTTGGTGATTACATGAACCAAATCCACTACACCAAGTCCGATCATCACGTGAGTCGGTGTAGCTTCAAAGGCGAGCATCAAATGGGCATCATATATTCCATATGATTCATGCTTAACCTTTCGGTCCGTGTTCCGAGGCCATGTCTGTACATTCTAGGTTCGCCAAGTAAGAACCTTAGTATTCGTGTGTGTAACTGTCTTACATCCAAAATATGATCGTGGATCCAAGAACACACGATCATCACGTGATGTCTTGGAGCGACGAAACATAATCGGTGCATACTTAAGGGAGAACACATTTTTATCTTGATATTTAAATGAGGGATTATCTTATTATATCTACTACTTATAAAAGAGCAAACAAGAGTTTTGCTTAACGTACCCCGCAAACCACACACGAAGTACAACCACACGATCAGGCCTACTTAGGATAATCTAACGCCTCAGCTTAGCCTAATCAGATCCGGGGTGCACTTAGCAATTTGAAGCGTCGGACAAAAACTTATCCCCGCAGAAGGATACGAACCTCCGCCCCACCTCCTCGACCGGAAACTGACTGTACGTTTGGCTAATTGATAGGAAAACTGACCGTAAATTTCTCTCCCCTTCAATTGCATGCCTCCCAGCGCCGCGGCGGCTCCTCCCCTCCACCCTCGCGCCACGCCGGGCGCTCCGCCGTCCTCATGCCGCAGCCACCTCTTAGCCCCACTCCTACCAGCACCTCCATCGTCTTCGCGTACGTGGAGGCTTCCAGGAGGAACGCCGACGGGTGCTTGCGACCGCGTGGCCTGAGGGCGAGCAGGGCAAGGTTGTCCCAAGTGCAGGCGCTGGCGGTGTCTTAGGTCGTACCGTGGCGGTGGATTGGTGGCGCAGGATGGCGGCTTGAAGGCATGCATCGGCGACATGATCTTGATCTATGAACAGGGTGAAGGGTTAGTTCTTGTGCTTTTAATGATGGATGTTGCTATGTAAAACCAGGTCTTTTTTACACTTTTTGTGCTGGAGGTAAGAGGAGATGGGCTTTTGTATTATATTTGGTTCATTTCAGATCATATGAAATCACAGGAGATGCACATTTTCTTTTATAAAATCAGTTATATTCTGCATTATCAGGTACATTGTGTATTCTCAACCTTAGATGCAATGCTCTATATCCAGGCAACTAATATCTTCATAGTATTTGCTTACACTATATAGATTTTTCTATTTTCATGTGCATGCAGAATTAGTTGGGAGTACAGACAAAATACTCCTGAAGAGGTATTCAGCTTACAAATCGTACATATTTTTTAGATTGAACAGTCATTGTTCTATTTTCATGTGCATGCAGAATTTGTTAAAAGTACCTTCAAACACTTCCAAAAAGAGGTATTCAGTCTAGAATTCATACATAATTCTTGACTAAATTTAATGATATATGTAGTCGTTAGCAAGAATCCTTCCACTGGCATGTGTTGTTGCGGAGCTAGGTGCACATTGTATTTCTATTTGTTGCGGTAAGCTCTTTCACGTGTATTCGTTTTTGGACTACTGCCTTTTGATCTCACGCTTATACTTTCTAACTAAGCTTACTGGCATTAGCTTAGCAGAAGGCAGCTAGGAAACTCACATATTGAATTTTTTAGGAGAGCCGCATTCTGTGGTTAAGCTTCATTGCGTGTACAAAAAAGCAAGAAGGCAACATTGCTCTGAAAATCCCACTTTATATTTCAGTTGATGTTTTATACTACATCTTCATAGGGAACGTCAAAAAGTATAGTCCAGTATTCTCTTGATTAAAGATTTGCTAGGAGCTGCAAGATATTATGAGATTTTCTTCGCTTATTATATCTTCCGACGGCACCATTTGCATTTTATGTTCCACAAGACCATGCTTGCCCATATGCAGCTAGGTTAATAACAAAAGCAGACTAAACCAGTTAGTCATGTTACACTCACAAAGTTGCTTCTTTTTGTGTTTTATTTCCCTGAGTATCTTTATACCGTTTCTTGTAAAGATATCTCTTTCTTTAATGCAAAATAACTAGGCTTGTTATGTACCATTTGCTTCAGGGCAAAATTCACTCACGCATTGAGGTGAAAGCGGTCGATGAAGCTGCCAAGAAGGCCTAAGAAGAATTCACCAAGTCTTATGAAAACCGTCATCTATAATGATAACAGCGAACTCGACAACGATGCAGGTGCTTGATCAATGGCGACACGTCGATGTCGTCATCTCTCGTGGTAACTGATTGATTTGCTCTCATATTTTATTGTGCTCTCTAAGTGATTGATTTTTTAATCCACAATAGGTTTACCAGCAAGATGATATACTTCTTTAGCATGTCACAATACGGTCTAGAATCATGCTTAGGTGCTGCTGAATCATGCCCCAATCTGCCTCCATTGATAGGGAATATGGAGAGGCAATATTATTGTGCCCCAACCCACCCTCTATTGTCCCGCCTCGCCCCAAAGTCTACTATGTCAAGCATCACAACAGCTGTGGATGAAGCAAAGTTCCATCTCCACCGATGAGAGGTAAAAAATCAAGTCTCTTCTTTGTTTATTTTTAACTGGCATTGAGAAGCCAATCAGATTGATATAAGGAAGTACTGCTTTTTAGTGGTCAACCAGATTGTGTATTTTGTGTGACATGGCTGAAGTATAATTTGCAGTTCTTGAGATCGACCTCTGACCGAATCTCTGTATACATGTACCATGTGATTGTGCATTTGTTCTTGATGAATTTATTATGCAGCACCTGCAGGTACTCAGTCATGCTATACTGCTATAACATGTTTTTCTATTATTCATGTTGCTTTATGTCTGTTTCCGATACATAATCTTACTTCTTTTTTGTTACGTTTGTATATTGTTGCACAAACTTCTGATTTACTGCAAGTGTGCTCGAATTTTATAGTATTTTGCGGTGAAAGAAACTGTGAAATCGTCCATAGGGGAGTTGCCCAGCGTGGGGTTAGCATAGGCTTATGGTATTCCTCTATATCACAAATTTGGGAGTTGCACTATGAGAAATTATTCAATTGTGGAGTGGCCTGCTCCTTGCTACTGCAATGATCAAGTGGAGTAGCCACCCACACGTCTGAAGATATTTTTTTGTGAATGGTGTTTTATAGCATATGATTCATAAATTCAACTTTGTGAGATTATTATCTTGGTGTTCACAAAAGTAGATGATTATTTAATTTACTAAGTCATTGCAAGGTTAGGATTATCTCCTAAGAGAGTTTCACATCACATCAGATAACTAGCCTAGAACATATTTGAATAGATTGATTTGGGAAAGAAAAAAGTTTGCAAGGATTCGCAGAACTATTTTGTAATGCTACACATCATCAAAGAATAAATAGTCGATAATGTTGCTTAGTTATTGCTTCTTAAATATTATTATAACTAATAATCATACATTTATGTGATTGTGAAATTTATGTAAAGACATGTGTGTGGATCATGTGTTACATAACACGCTAAAGTGGCCCGGTAAAGGAACTCGCTAAAAAGATTAAAAACAGACGTCTTTTATTACATATTATGAGACGTGTGTCGCACGTCCAGGCTTACTAGTGCTAATAAAATGCTAAACTAGCAATATAAGATGCAATTAAACATCACATGTGAATAAGTGAAATGATATGGTTCTTGCACTTGATCTTCATCATGTGCATCATGGTATGATCACTGTCATACCTCAATGTGTAAGGCCAAGGTCTATGAAACTTACACGTTATGTGTGTTGTAAGATTATCGACTTATACTTCTACTTACAACATCACCATATCATGACACTAGCCCAGCAACAATCTAAACTAGACGCCTCTAATTTATCCATTGCAAGTTTTACGTGGCTTGGGGCTTTCGAAGATAGAACCGTTCTTACCTACAAACATGAACCACAACGAGGATAACCAAATTGTTGACAACTCGTTGCAAATTATGTATTGACTATAGTAGGAGAGACGAATACCCGCTAGCCACTTATGCAAAACTAGTTGATTGTCAAGTGTGGAACAGGTCTCATGTGCGAGGACATGTAAAGTTTGTTCGGGCCGCTTCATCCCACTATGCCACCAATATCCAAAGTACAACTAAGAAGCAATAACATGATCATCATCGCTCACATACTCATATGTGTACTACCCGTGCAAAGGCATCTACGCATAGATCCGGCTCTGATACCACTGTAGGGTTCGTAGCATAGAAAACAAAAAAAATCCTATGATGGAAACAACTATGTACCAAGATCTATCTACTAGATACAGTCAACTAGCGGATGTATATCCGTAGAGAACATACCCTTGAAGACCGACAAAGCTTAACGAGCTAAACTCGTGGTTGATGTAGACGATCTCTTCCGATATCAAGATCGAGAGGAAGTCCTTAGCACCGCAAATCAGCGGCGCATCCGTGCTCGCATACACGTCCGAGGCACCGAGCGACCTCCGCCTCCTCGCTCCAGCGATGCAGCAGAAGCACAACTCTTTCTTGATGAAAAGCCACCGGAAACATGTATCTTGCTAGTCCGAGACCATGGGGATAAATACTAGAGGGGGAGATATCCTTCACGAGGAGGTGTGAGTGAGAGAGAGGTGGGCGCTCCTTTTATAGGGAAAAGGGTGCACCCAAGGGGCCATGCGCCCAGCCATGGGGCTTCCCCCTCCCCTCCTTTAATTCATGTGGGTGGACACTCCACTCACACAAATGCCTTTCAATTCCCTCCACTCAAAATCCCACTCAAAATTGCTATTAAATTTCCACCAAATTTAATGCAAACTCTCATTAAATAAAACTCTTTTTATTTATTTAGAATTTTGTCAATTACTTTAATGACAAACATTCACATATAACCCCTTGCTAGAATTCCATTTCACATGCAAAAACACTTTCTGCAATTTCACCCGAAAACCTGTTTTGGTATCTAGTGAAATAAATTCCTGCGCTTGTTATTCTTTCCGGCATGAAACTTTTGCTCCAAATGGATGTCGGTGTCTCTTAAGTGTGTCACCCTACGGTTCGCGAATAATGCGGACATGATCGAGATCCCTCTCGGATCAATAATCAGAAGCGGGATCTGGAGACCCATACTGACTCCCACACATTCAGCGATGACTTTCTTGTGATCGCGAGAACCTTTTACGCTAGTATCTTAATCCTTTTGTTTCGTGATATATTACATGTCCGAGATTCGATCATCGGTATCTCCATACCTAGTTTGATCTCGTTGCTGACATGTACTCTTTTCTTGTTCCCGTGATATAACATTCTAGTGATCAAATTACTTGCTTGCAAGCTAATCAATGCGATATCACCGAGAGGGCCCATAGCATATCTATCCGTTATCTGGATGAACAAATTGCACTCTCGATCCATGGGCCTCAACATAACACTTTAGTAGTTCTGAACCCATCTTTATAATCACCCTGTTACGGTGTGACATTTGATGTTATCAATAAACTCTTCCGGTGTTAGTGATTGACATGATCTCATGGTCTAAGGATTAGGATCACTTCGTAAGTTGTTATAGCATTATAAACTCAATTACTTTGATCGTAATGCTATACTTCAGATGAATGTTCATCACACCATTACACTAATGTTGTGACCTCGTTATTAACAACATCCAATGTCCATGATCAGGAAACCTTGATCATCTTGTTAATCAACGAGCTAGTTTATGAGAGAGGCATAACTAGGAACTTTTTGTTTGTTTATTAAACACACATGTGTTAACGTTTCCGTATTAATACAATTATATCATGCAAAATAAACATTTATCATAAATAAAGAATACGATAATAACCACTTTATTATTGCCTCTCGGGCATATTCCCTTCAGTTTTGTACCTTGCATGTGATTGTACATGTTGTGCTTCCCACTTACTTATATTGACCTATGAATTATATTTTTGTATGTTGGTTGACACACCATGTATTTGTGTTTTTTGGTTTGGAGCCTTTATTGATTCTAGTTGGTACCTTATTTTGCTCTTATGAGGGATTAATGGACTATTCCATTTTGGGAGAGTGTCATGATTGGGCTTTCCTCAATCCTAAAATGTGTGTACATGAGGAAAACCACTTAGTAATTATATTGTATTTTTTTCTAGTCTCTATGTGGTATGTCTTTCTCATGATAAACTAATATTCCATAATGTCCATTAATACAACTTTTTTTATTTTCTTGCATCTTGTTAGATTTCTTGGTTTATCACATTATGGGGGAGTCATATGCTTTGTGCATAATACAAACGTAGAAAATGTGGACATTTGAGGTAGTGCCACTTAGAATTGATATAGAAAATTATCTAGCACCTTTGTGACACGTTTGCTCATACAAGTTCCAATTTGCTTAAATGTTTTTATTGCTCATCTTTTGGATCTTGTTTGTGAGAGTGATTCTTGGTATGTGTTCCCTCATATTTGGATCTACATATCCTCATGGTGATCATTTGCTTCAAGTTACTCTAATCACTATGATTGTGTGACTATTTGAAGCTATCATGAATCTATTTCGAAGCATCAAGCTTAATTCTTATATCTTGTTATATGCTTCTTTGTGTGAATATAATCTTGAATATCCTTGCAAACTACCCCGGGAAAATTATCCCTATTACTTGTTGTCCTTGGACAATTAGTACTTGTTATATGGTAGAATTCATTGATCATATTCGTTTTGGCCTTTTCTTATTTTCCTTATCTTGGGCCAAGAAATTGTTTTTCTTTTTGCTCCCAAGCTTTCCTTACCTCTTATGGATCTCCTTATTTTATTGGTATCCCCTTGTGTTTTATTTAGTGTAGGTAGTAGTGATGATCTCATTTATGGGCATTTTGAATTCAAAGGAAAAATTCTATATAATGCTCTACTTATGGGGGAGCTCTCCTATATTATCTAGAACAATTTTTATATGCTTCTTGATTTGATCCATATTTTTTTGTGCTTGGAAGCTCGATCTTTTTGTGTTGGTACTTTGTGTGCCATCATGAAAAGTGTGAAGAGTTTGTTTTGCTTGTTGGAACCTTGCTCTCTTTGGGAGTTGGTTTTATCTCATCCTTTGTCACTTGTTTTGATCTTTTAGGATGAGATAAACCCTTGAGAATTGGTATTTTTGTATATTTTGTTTGCTCTTTGGCTTTTGCCTAATTCATTTGTTGATAATGGGTTCCTTCATGTGTTGATTTGGTTCTTTGATATAATTTGTACACCTTGTGTCAAGTCACACCTTCGTGTTGCCTTGTTGGTTTCTTGGTGTTTTTGTTCAAATTGTATCTCCTTTTGGTTCTTGAAAGCCTTATGCATGCATATTTACTACATGTATATTTTATGGCATGCTTGCTTTCTTTGATCCAATATATAGGGTAAACTCCATCAAATCCTATCAAATAAGATGTGCATTAAATTCAATTTCATATCAATATGCACATATCTTTGTGGAGGATCTCCTATGTATTGTAGTTGCACTAACTACTTTGGACCCAATTTGTTTGGAGAGTTGATACGTCCAAAACGTATCTACTTTCCCTAACACTTTTGCTATTGTTTTTCCTCTAAACTTGTGTGATTTGGATACAACTAACACGAAATGACGTTGTTTTCAGCAGAATCACCTAGGTGTCTAGTTTTTATGTAGAAAATCAACTATAAGGAAAAATCCCGAAAAATATGCCAAAAATTATATTTCACCAGAAGACCCACGGAGCCAGAAGACGAGACAGAGAAGGGGCCTAGGGGGGCCACACCCCTGCTAGGCGTGGGCCCATCTCTGGCCGCGCCTAGGGGGGTGCAGCCACCCTAGGCACCCCCTCGGCCTCCCTCTGCGCCTATAAGTTGCCTCTCGACCTAAAAACCGAGGGGGGTTCAATAGTTTTCCAGAAAGAGTTCTGCTCCGCCGCCGCCACCAGAAACCAAGATTCGGATCCAGAAACTCCGTTCTGGCACCCTGCCGGGACAGAGAATTTGGAGAGGATCACCGCTATCGTCATCACCAACGCATATCCATCAACCTGTAGGCTTGGGGATGGTAGGGATTGGATGTGTTCTATCATGTAATCGAATAAGATTGTTAGGGCATAGTGCCTAGTATCTCTATTAGTGCTATTTGACTTTATTGCAATTTGTTGTGCTTAATGCTTGTCACTAGGGCCCGAGTGCCATGATCTCAGATTTGAACTTATTATTGAATCATTATGATAGTATTGTTTGTGGTCTTATCTGCAAGTTGTGTACACATATCATTGTCCGGATCCAAAGGCCTCGAAGTGACAATAATTGGGACAACCGGAGGGGATGGCTATGGTGTGAGGATCACATGTGTTCACGGAGTGTTAATGCTTTGCTTCGGTGCTCTATTAAAAGGAACACCTTAATTGCCAGTAGTTCCCTAGAGGCCCCGCTGCCACGAGCTGGCTGGACAGAAGATGTTGTGCAAGTTCTCATTGCAAGCACGTATGACTATATTTGGAGCATATGCCTAGGATTGTTTAGTACTTGTATGCTTGTTATTATTTATCTTCAATGCCCTAGATCTTGAAGTTACATGTTTAGACTCGTCCATGCAACGCTCGTCCATCCATCCCTATGCCTACCGCACTCGAATCCCAATGTTTACTCTTACTGTTACTATTGCTCCTGTTTTACTGCTGATGTTGCTTTGTTGTTGCTACTGATAAACTTCTGCGAGCAAGAACTATTTTCAGGTGCAGATGAATTTACAACTCAGTTGTTAAGGCTTGAAAGTATTCTTTGGCTCCCCTTGTGTCGAATCAATAAATTGGGTAATACTACCCGCGAAGACTGTTGCGATCCCCTACACTTGTGGGTCATCAGGACCATAGTGTACTTAATTATGTTTTAGGTACATTGGGGATATATATTGGGTGCTTGTATCTTGATCAAGGAAGAAGTGGCGTCTACATGTCAATTGGATGCAAGCTAGGATGATCAGCGAATTCATATCTTCTTCATCCTACCAATTATATCTCGGTAACAAGTATCTCTCTCATGCATACATATCTTGTTCCCAACCTTTCGTAGGTTGCTTGTTGGCATGTATTTGTGTACTTGCATATGTTAAGTTTCTTGCTTTGGCTTTGAAGAGTTCTCTCTATTGCAAATGTGTGGATGTTGAGATGAGTGCATATAATGGGGACTATACTAAATCATGCTCATGATTCACCAATCCCAAATATGTCAATCTAGCAATTTTTTTGCATATCGTTTCCTCAATATCTCTCATGTGCAATAGTGAATATTTTTACAAAGTTGATTTATCTTTTGTGATACTTGTTGCCTTTCTCCATATATTCCTTCTATCCCTTCTTCCCTTGGTTATAGTAGTAATGTATGGAGTATGTTGGTGTTTGAAGCTCATCAATGTACAATAAGATATATTTGACCCCTTGGGCATGCTTTCAAGCAAAACATCTTATTGGTATATTATATGACTTCCTTTTTTCATTTCATGTGCTTTCTGGTTTATCTATATTGTTTGTGCATATTTCTTTGTGGACATTTGTCTTTGTGATATTTTCCACCTAGAAATTTACACACACAAGAGAAGATCATTCTTTGGTTGTTTTTGCATTTCTTGGAAACCACCTCTTATTTCTTTTTGATTCTTTGGTGGCTTCCAATTTTTTTGGTGTGCATTGTTAGATGAGTTTGGAGGAGTGAGGAGTCCATGATTGTGCACATTGTTTCCAAATACAATTACTTTTATAGGTGCACAATCTTTAGGGAGCTTCTCTAATTCATTTAAGAGTGCATAATTTCATTCCTTCTCATTTCTTGTGGTTTAAATGCTTATGGGGAGCGAGGATTCCATATTTTTGCATATTGTATTTGAAAGGATACGGATGTCGCCTAGAGGGGGGTGAATAGGCGATTAAAACTTTTCCTAGAGTGGCTCAACAAAGGCGGAATAAAACTAGCGTTTTACTTTGTCAAGCACAACCTAGAACAACTAGGGTTCACCTATGTGCACCAACAATGCTAAGCAATACAAGCAACAAAGTGATAGCAAGGTATAGATTACTTCAAGCACGAAGGCTATCACAATGTAAAGTGCATAAGTAAAAGCTCGGGTATAGTGATAACCGAGGCACGCGGGGACGACGATATTTTACCGAGTTCCTCCCAACATGGAGTACGTCTCGTTTGGAGAGGGGGTGGTATCAAACCACCAACGCCACAAAAGGCCTCCCTTATTCTCCGGTGAATCTCACCCCAACGGGATCGATCCACGCTTCCACTGTCGGTGCACTTGTCGGTGGCAACCGGAACCTCTCACAAGGTTGGGGCACTTCTCCACAACTTAATTGGAGGCTCCCAACAAATGCCACAAAAGGCCACAATGCCACCAAGGCCACAAAACCGTCTAGGGTTCCAAGAACCCAAGAGGGACAAGCTCGAATGAGTAACTCAAACCAAATCCTCCGAGGAGAACTCAAACCGATGCACCGAATGCAAATGGCAAGAACACCACAAAAGTGCTCAAATACCTCACTCTCAAGTTCCAACAAAGCTACTAAAACTATTGGGGGAACAAGAGAGGAGGAATCAAAGAGAGACACAAAATCCCCCAAAATATAGATCCCCAAAGAAGCACTCACAAAGAGATGAATCGGTTAGGTCAAAACGTGGGTCAGATCTCCTCTCACTTCCACTCAAATATGGGCAAGAATCATCGGAGGGAAAAGATTAGGCAAGCTTCAAGATCTAGAGCAAGTGTGGACAAAGTTTAGCCTAATAAATAATAGAGGAGCTAACTAAACTGAAAACGGGCAAAGCTTAAATAGAGGGCCCAGAAAATCTGGCCGTTGGGGCTAATTTTCGGTCTGGACCGGTAGTACCCGTTTTGACCGGTACTACCGCCCGGTAGCAGGTCAACAGAGCAGAGCAGCAAGCGGGCGCATGGCAGAGTGGAGCAGTGGGATCTGGGGACATCAGCGCGCGTGGGGCCAGCTCCAGCAGCGCACGCGACACACCCGGGCGGCAGGTGCAGGCGGGCCCTGCGGCCAGCTGCATGCGCGGGCGGGCGGCAAGCGCGGCGGGCGAGGCAGCAGTGCGCGAGCGCGCGCGGTCAACGCTGCAGCAAAGCCAGCCATGCGAGCGCAGGAGCGGCAAGGCGAGCGCAGGAGCGGCAAGGCGAGCTGGCGCAGCGGCGGGGCCCAGCGCGAGCGAATCGGGCGGCTGCGTTTGGCGGCTTGCGCGCCAGCGAGACCAGGCGGCAGAGAGCAAGCAGCGCATGCGGGAGCTTGCGGCTGGGAGCAGGGATAGACATTACCTGGGACGTCCGGTAGTACCGGCCCACCCGGGCGGTACTACCGGACCGATCCGGTAGGACCGAAAAATGGTACCAGGCCAGACTGAAGTGGGCTGAGCGCGCCAGGCACGAGCGGTACTGGGCTGCGGTAGTACCGCTCGGCCCAGACAAGATATTTTTCTTTTTCTTTTTCAATTTAAATAAAGCAAATATACAAACGGTCATAACTTTTGATTGGAGACCCGATTCCAATTGTGTTAGATAGAGGACAACAAGGGCTTTCCAATAAAAAGTGGAAATATTGATTATCATCAAGTGAAAAAGTATCAAGTAGAATAATTTGGGATACCGCACTTGGTGAGAAACCGAAAAACCGCCAAGATCAAAATCGCAACAAGATACAAACGGAAGATCCGATTTTGATGAACAAGAGCTTGTTATGGAGATTACCACAAGCTTTATATCCTCATATGGATAAGACCAAATAACAACCAAATGGGATGATGCAAGTATGCAAAGGTTTGAGCTCTCTCCGAACGATGTGATCGAGTTACTCATTTGAGAGCCCCTCTTGATAGTACGGTTATCTATCCTAAACCCGATCTCCCACACACAACATGAGACCGGCAAAAGGGAAAACCTATCAAGATTATACCTTTGTCTTGAGCATTCCACTTGATCTCGATGTAGACGAACTTGACCTTCTCAAGATGGAACGCCTTTCTTGATTCCTCATCATCGACCTCGCATATTGAGCTTGCACAACATATCTTTCATTGACCTTGAAGCGAACACATGCTCCAAGCGATGCCAATGGACAAATCCTACAAGTATAACTTAATATACACATTAGTCCATAAATATTGTCATTAATTACCAAAACAACACATGGGGGCCCAACATGTTCTTTCAGTATTCAAATACAAGTATTCTAAACTTTGCACAATGTTTGGGGAGCTTCTCTATTTTCATTTGAACACTCTTTTTTTGTTATTTCCATTTGATATCATTTGTTGGTTTTTCAATTGTTTCATTTGGATCTTTTGTTTGCTCGCTTCATTTGTTGAAGCTTATTTCTCTTTCTTTTCTTTTTTTTGCAATCTTTGGGTCCTCAATATAGTTTTAATTCCTCCGAAGTTCTCATCATTTGTCACGTGCATTTGCACACCTTTGGAGGATTCTCTATATTGGCCATCTAAAACTTTTCACCCATTTTGGCAATCGATGCCAATGGGGGAGAAGTTTTGGAGGGTTTAAGGGAAGTTGGCCTTTGTTTTGAGTGTGTTCTTAAGCATTTTCCTCTCATGCTCTTGCATCTTTGTGGTTGCTTTGCATGTTGAATATATAGAAGAAACTCAACCAACGGTAATGGTTGACAATCTATGCAATGAAATTCAAGTTCATCACACATGCATAGATTGTGGGGGAGTTTGCTCTATATATTGTGGTTGTACCAACATCACATACTTTTGCAGTATTTGATGTTGGGGAAACCACTTTTCTCATTAATTTCCATCTTTAAACCCTCTCAAATGCTTTGTTATCAATTACCAAAATGGGGGAGATTGAAAGGGCCTATATGCCCCTATGTGTGGTTTTGGTAATTGATGACAATCTCTGTGGACTAATGTGTAAATTGATTTTCACTTGTAGGTTTGTCCATTGGCATCGCTTGGGCGATGTGTTGGTCTCAAGGTTGAAAGTTGAAGAAATGTCCAAGGGCTTAGTGTCCTTTGTAATCATGAAGAAAGAAAGTGTTTGAAGGTTGATCAAGACAAGGGAACATATTTGTATCAAGGTGGATCAAACTCAAGAAGGGATGAAGAAGGGCAAGCTCAAGATGCGCCATCTCTAGAAGAACTCATTCTTGAAGCTTCTCATCCTCGTGAGCATGGAGTGATGAAGACAAGTTCAAAGAAGAGGTTTCCCCATGGAGTATGGGGGAGCAATTTACAAGGCTTCATCAAGCAAGAGCAATCAGGAAAGGTATTCCATCTTGAGAAGGTCAAGACGGTCTACGTAAAGCTCAAGTGGGATGCTCAAGGCAAAGGTATGACCTTGATAGGGTTTCTATTTTACTGGTCTCGTGTTGTTAGTTGGGAGACCGGGTTTAGGATAGATAGCAGTTCTATCAAGAGGAGATCTCAAGCGGGTGTCTCGTTCGCATCGTTCGGATAGATCTCAAACATTTGCATACATAGCATCATCTTTATTGGTTGTTAGTTGGTCCTTGTCCATGAGAGGATATAGAGCTTGTGGTTATCATCATAACAAGTTCTAGTTCATCAAATAAGGATTTTTCTTGCATACCTTATTGCGTTCTTGATCGTGCGAGTTTTTCCGGCTCCACACCTTAGGAGATATCTCACATATATATACTTTATATTGTCTCCCTTGGTGGTATCCAATATTTCACCTTTTTGGATTCTCTTGGTTTTATCTTTCCAACAAAATTGGTTTCATACCAATCGGATTTTCCAAGCTCAACTTCTTGTGTTTTAGGTTTTAGAGGTTTTACCGGTTCATCGCTTCTAGAGAGGTTATACCTTTCTCAATTTGGTGTTATACATCCATGCTGAACTATGATGTTGGTTTTATACCTTTCTCAATTTGGTTTTGTGGCGTTGTAGCCTTTTATGACTTTGTTGTTGGGAGCCTCCTATTGATTTGTGGAGTTAGCCCCAGACCGCCCTCAAGTATCCCTTAGTGGATCGTGAGTAGGCCTTTGTGGCGAGCTCACGGGAGAATAGGGTGAGCCTTTTATGGCGCCAGTGAGTTGTGTGCCTTCGCATCCGGGGTGAGGCCTTGTGTGGCGTTGGGTGAGCATCGAGCCACCACACCCCGAGGTGAGCTATTTGTGGCGTTCGGGGAGCATTGCGCCATCGCACCTCTCCAACAGAGACATAGCTTCTTTGAAAGTGAACTTCGGGATAAAAATCTTTGTCTCCGTGTCCATCGGTTATCTTTTAACCGAGCCCTTTACTTATGCACTTTACTTTGTAATAGCCATCGTGCTTGAAGTATTTCATCTTGCTATTACCTTGTTGCTTGTATTGCTTAGAATAGGTTGTTGGTGCACCTAGGTGAACCTAGTGGTTAGGTTTTGTGCTCAATAAATTAAACGTTAGTTTTATTCCGCATTTATTTAAGCCTTAACCGTAATATTTTTAAAAGCCTATTCACCCCCTCTAGGCGACGTCCATTGCACTTTCAGTGGCCGACTATTGGAGGTAGATGCAACACTAGTAAAAATTGTGCATGGTTCAAACCATTGCTCGCAATGGTGAGACCCGTGGGCATCGTATTCCTCCGTGATGGCGTTGTGCTGAATTCCATCTCCTATGAACTGCCCGATCACGTCTCTTGTGCCCGATTATTCCCCTTGGGCCTTTGCTTGATTTTTTATACCCATTGACTTTGGAGTGCGCCCCCATGGTCTATTCCTCACCAGCCACCTACTTTTTCTAGTGATTCTATTATGTGCATTATATTTCGGCGACCTTCCAAATGCCTAGGGTGGCGATTTTGGGTGGTGGCATGCCACAAAAGATATTTTTTTACCTCATGCCATTGGAATTGCGTTGGTTTTGTGTTGAATGAGATTGTTGGTGCCTGGTTGTGGGCATTGATGAAAGTTATGCACGACCTTCCGTTGTGTTGCCGCCGACGTTGTCGTTGGGCGCCATTTCCCTCCTTAGAGGCATTGCTCAAAGCCCCTTTCGTTTCAATTATCTAGTCGTGCTTGGTTGTTGGTCGAGCATCGGTTCCCGTGATTAGCGATGTGAATGCAAGTGATGACTTTTTTTGTGCTAATCAGGTTTGTCGGTTCTCGTGTGCAATAAGGCAAGGCTTCTTGGAGTTTAGGCTTAGATTAGCTATGTTTGCTTCCCCATCTTTTGTAGTTTTTTTGTCGTGGCGGTACTTGTATCGTGTAGTCGTTGTATCGTGTAGTCGTCAACCTAGTGTTGGTAATCAAGCGTTGGGATACTCGTATCTAGTTGTGATTTCTTTAGTTTAAAACCGATCTCTTAGAGCCTTTTTGTTTTAAAAGTACTCTGTATACTAGGCATCTGCCGATGGATATCTACGCAAAATCCGCGATCCTCCACACTATACGATCGTGATTTGATGTGCAGAAATAGCGACAACTAATATTTTGCAATTTGGCCTCTTAGCTTTTGCGAAACCAACGGAGAGGTATCTCCCTTTACCCCTGACCTTTCCAATATTTATGACGAAAATGCCACCCTAGGGACATGTGTGATTCATCTGGAGTACTGCAACAAAAAAACATAGCTCCGGCTACAAAAATTTATCAAAAAGAAATCGTCACAATAGATTTTATGAAAAGTAATGCTACAAATAAATGGTGAAGCAACAACTATGTTGTTACAGATTGATTTGCAACAAAAAAAAAGACAAATGATTTCAACAAAAAATCTTTAATAGTAACAACAAAAAACATGTGTTTGCATTCATAAAAAAGTGGTTCAATAACTTTTTTTTGGCTCCATATTGATTTACAACAAAAAAAGTCTACTATTTTAACAAAATGACAAACTATTACAACAAAAAATAATATGGTTACAACATTTTAAAAAGAAAATTGAAAAATATCCAAGGAAAGCACAGTTGTCGCAACCGGCTTTCCTAACAAAACTCATACGAGGTTATTATATTTTTATAAATAACTTATGCAATATTGAAATTCTCGGGAAAAACCACAAACTTGTGAGCATCTCGGGTGTGCTTTGGCTGTAAAATTCACATAGTACATTTGTTACAAAATTATTGACCGTAACATGTAAGATTTTTTTTTAAAAAAGCTTGCTTGAGTCATTATCCTTGGAGGCCTCAATTCGGCATTGTCGGCCAGGAATCCGGCTCGCCGGAGCTCCTTCGGCAGTAGATCCGGCAACCCCGCACCCTTCCAACTGGTTTCTAGTATTTTCGACATTGGAATGGTCCGAGCTCGCGGATTTGAAGCCATAGTGGCCATGGACATTGTTGAGCTTTGAGTTGTGGGGCATCCTTGGAGTGTTAGTTTGATCTCTTCACGTTTCGTCCCAACGGCCGAATGGATTGGTCTCACGCCTTGATCGGGGGCGCTCAACGTCGCCATCGTTGGTAGGCCCCTATCCGCAGCGCATATAAAAGAGGTGGGGGCCGGGGGCACGCAAGTCAAGGTTCGTCATGCCCACTCACCCCACCGAAAACACCAAACCCTAGAGCCACCGATCGGGCTAGTGTTGTAGCGGCGGCAAGCACCCACCTCACTGCCGCCACCACTCCGTCGAGCTCGATGGCGAGCTCCTCGTGAACCATGAAGGCCGACGGTATGACTTTCTCACGCATACTCACTAGATCGACACCTAGAGATCCTATTAGATCTAACAATGGTATCAGAGCAAGCTAGTGCTTGTTGATCTAGTTGAGGTAGTAGCAAATCCGAAAAGAATAGAAGTGGGGCTAGGGTTTACAGAAGCGCCACCTCTAGGCCGCGTTGTTCCTCTCGATCCCAATGCATCGGCAAGCCGACATCGGGAAGAAGAACACAACCCCATCTGGGGTAAAGAAAGCAAAGACCCCCCCCCCCCCCCAAAGCCCCAGATCCCGTTTCCCCGGATCAAATCGATCTAGAATAAAAAAGGCAAACAAAAGAAAAGAAATCCCGCCCCAAATCCCACAGGAAAAGCCCTGATTTTTTCCCTCCAGAAACGAAAACAGAGAAGAAATCCGAAACAAAAAAAAAGGGTTCCACCGGCCGCGCCGGCAAAGTTCTCCCCACCGTGGCCACTTGACGGCGGCGCACCCACCCTCGGGTGGAGGCGCACGTCGCCAAGGAGCCACTAGGGGGAACCGTCGTCCCTCTGCCTCGCCGAAGCTTTCTTGGTGTGGTGGGGATTGGACGGATCAGAGTAGTGGGAGGAGGGGAAGAAAGGCTCGCTGAGGCACCAGAGACAGACACGGGTTGGGAGAAAGGAAATGGGATTAGGGTTAGGTTTTGCAAGGCGCTGGTGTTTTTGATCCAGCGAAGAGCACGGTCCACCGTCCGATGCCTTGTCCCGGGATCGAACGGCCACGAGATGGCCGCGCGCGCACAACTCCACTGGATTGGGCCGTTGCCGGCACCGGGTGCAGGAGGTCGCTGGGCCGCTGCTGGGCCACAGGCCAAGCGCCAAGCACAGGAGTGAGCGGGCGATATCTAGGCGCTCGCGGAGTCGGGCCGTCGTGGGCCGCTGCTAGCTGCTCATAGGAAAGGCCCAGAAAGGCTTAAAACGGAGTAGTTCTTTTTTCTGTTTTAATTTACAGAAGCTTTTATACATTGTTTTAATCAGTTTTTTGACAGTTTTTGACACAGTTTTTTTTACACAAAATCATCCAACGAAATTTTGTCTAGAAAATAATAATGTAACAGTAAAGTTTTTGTAAAATGTAAAGTTAATGAATTTTATTCATTTTTTCCGCTGCAAATAGTTAAAAGTAATTGCTTAAATGCAATAAAGTGAGAATCAATTTTTTAAAGAGTGATGATTTTATTTGATGACCAACGTTGTTAGTGAAATTTTCACTATGAATAGTCAATTTCATCACTATTCGTTCTATTTCTGCCCAACGGTGATGTAGAATTAATATTGAGAAGTTTCATGTTTTAATTTAATCAACGTTGAATTAACTCATTTTAATGATATTTTGCTTTTAGGCAATCCTATGAGTTTCATCTCGGCTATTGAGCCCCTCAATGGAGGGAACTACGGCTCATGGCGAGAGAAGGTTGAGATGGGGTTGGCTCTGCTTGACCTCGACTTGGCACTGATTGAGGCTTGTCCCATAGGACTTGTCGACCCCGTGAGGGGCGGAAAAGAAAGTGAAGTTGACTTCAACAAAAGGGTCCTTGACCATGGACCAATAAAAATGAAGTACGACCTTGATCGTGTAAAGTGGGACTCGTCCAATAGAAAGTGTTTGATGGTGTGTAAGAGCTCCATTATGGAGGCTATAAGGGGAGCAATCCCATAGTGTAGCACTACCAGTGAGTATCTGAAAAAGGTAGAGAGTCAGTTTAATGGATCTTCAAAAGCCTATGCAAGCAATCTCATTAAGAAAATTGTTACTACAAGATACACAGGTGGTGGAGCAAGGGATCACATATTGCGAATGAGAAATATGTCTTCCAAGCTTAAGCCCATGTGCATGGAGCTTCCAGATGAGTTCATTATTCATCTGCTTTTTGCCTCACTGCCAAATCAATTTGAGACCTTTACTGTGAACTACAACGCATAGCCAGAAAAGTGGGGCATTGAAAAGATGATGGCCATGTGCGTACAAGAAGAAGAGAGGCTTAAGGGAAAATCTGGTGATTATGTGAATTACCTAAGACCAACCAAGAAGAAGAACTTTCAGGGTTCCAAGCCACAAGGGAAACCTCAGGGCATCCCTCTTCTTTTAAGCTGCATAGAAAGGCTCATGATCACCAGGTGCAGGAGGTGGACAAGGACGCCTGCAAGTGGTGAAAGCAGAAGGGCCACTACATGAGTGACCGTGTGGCTTTTCTGAAGCATCTGTGTAAGAATGGGATTCCGTATGAGAAGGACCCTACAAAGAGTATAAGTAAGTATTAAAGTTGCAAATGGCGTCCAAGATGAAGTCGAAGCCATTGGAGATCTCCCATTAGAGTTAGCAAATGGCTTTGTAATTTTACTAGTAGATGTCCTTTATGTACCCTCTTTGCATTGAAACTTAATAAGTGTATCGTGCTTAGATGATTATGGTTTTGCTTGCCATTTGGTGATGGACAATGTAAGATCAAGTTTAATAATGATATTGTTGGTATTGCCATCAGACAAGACAAACTTTATTTGTTATCACTTTGTGATAATGTGAATGCATTAAGCGCTGAGAATGAGAATGCCTCCTCATCCCTGAATGGAAAGAATAAGAGGAAAAAATTGATGATGTCTCTTTAAAATTATGGCACTATCGCTTAGGCCATATTTCGAGGGGGATAATAGAACGCTTAGTAAAAGAATCAATTCTATCGCCTCTATAATTTTCAAATTTGGAGCAATGCATCAATTGCATTAAAGGACAGTTTGTAAAGAATATTAAGAAGGGCGCCAAAAGAAGCACAGGAGTTTTGGAAATAATTGATACGGATATATGCGGTCCGTTTCCTGTGGCATTTGTGGATGGCTATGAATCCTTCATAACATTCACGGATGATTATTCGCGTTATGGTTATATTTATCCAATTAAAGAGCGCTCAGAAGCATTGGATAAATTCAAGATATTTAAGGTTGAAGTTGAAAATCAGCATAGTTTAAAGTTTAAAGTAGTAAGGTCCGACCGTGAAGGCGAATACTACGGTCGGCATACCCCATATGGCCAAGTTCCTGGACCCTTTGCAAGGTTTCTACAGGAACATGGTATAGTTGTGCAGTATTCAACATCGGGCGAGGCTCAACAGAATGGAGTAGCTGAAAGACATAACCGTACCTTGATGGATATGGTGAGAAGCATGTTAAGTTACTCCATCTTACCGGTTGGTTTTTGGATGGAGGCATTAAAAACCGTCATTCACATACTTAATCGAGTTCCCAGTAAGTCGGTGTCTAAAACACCATATGAGTTATGGACTAGTCGCGAACCTTCACTCAATTATTTGCGAGTGTGGGGTTGTACAACTGAGGCCAAACTCTTAAACCCAAACCTTGGGAAGTTAGATCATAAGACAGTAAGTTGCCATTTCATTGGCTATCCACACAATTCAAAAGGTTATCGTTTCTATTGTCCAGACAGAATTACTAAGTTTGTAGAAACGAGACACGCTGTGTTTCTGGAGGGTCAGATGATCAGGGGCATCACGGTATCCCGAGAAATCAACCTTGAGGAGAAGCGGGTGAATGCACCCACTCCGATGATTCGGGAACCTTTTTTCTCGATACCTGCTGCTGCACCGACATAGGAAAATGTCGATGTGACACCTGTTGTTAGTTCTCATGTGGCAACAACGAATGAAAATGAAGACCCCGTTACCGCACATGAGGGAGAGCTGCAACATCCCCACACATAGAATGTGCTAGAAGGCGAGACCCTTAGAAGGTCTCAAAGAACTAGAAAGCCAGCTATTCCTAACGATTTTGAAATCTATGTCAGTGAAGAAGTTTAAATGAAGGGTGATCCCACCACATTTGAAGAAGCCATTAAAAGTGCTCACTCATCGAAGTGGCTTGAAGCCATGGAAGATGAAATGAGATCCATGAGTAGCAACAAAGTCTGGGATTTAGAAGAAATTCCTAAAGGAGCTAAAACAGTAGGCTATAAATAGGTCTACAAAACAAAATGTGACTCTAGAGGGAATATTCAAAGATATAAAGCACGACTTGTTGCTAATGGCTTCACCCAAAGAGAAGGAATAGATTATAATGAGACATTTTCTCCAGTCTCAAGTAAGGATTCTTTTAGAATCATAATGGCTTTAGTGGCACACTATGATTTAGAATTGCATCAGATAGATGTAAAGACGGCCTTCCTAAATGGAGACTTGGAAGAAAAAGTTTACATGGCACAACCCAAGGGTTTTTTCGTGGAAGGAAAATAATGTATAGGATGTCGTTTAAAGAAATCCATTTATGGATTAAAACATGCCTCCAGGAAATGGTACTTAAAGTTTCATGAAATAATAAGAAAGTTTGGGTTCGATGAGAATGAGGAGGACAATTGTGTATATGCAAAGTTCAAGAATGGAAAATTTATTTTCCTTATTATGTATGTGTACTCGCTAGTAGTGATGTTAGTCTACTATTGGAGACGAAGAAGTTCTTGTCCTCGAACTTTGAAAGATCTTGGTGAAGCTTCATTCGTTCTAGGAATTGAAATTTTCTGAGATAGAGAAAAGGGGGTTTTAGGGCTATCGCAGAACGCATACTTAGAGAAGATTCTGCAAAAGTATAGTATGCATGCGAGTAATCCCACGCCTGCCCCTATAGTCAAGGGCAATAGATTTGAGAATTTTTAGTGTCCCGGGAACCAATATGAGATCGATCAAATGAAAGCGGTTCCATATGCTTATGCTGTCGGAAGCTTGATATATGCTCAAGTATGTACACGTCCTGACTTAGCTTTTGTTACCGGGGAACTTGGCAGATTTCAAAGTAATCCAAGGTTAGATCACTGGAAAATGGTAAAGAAGGCATTTCATTATGCAAAAGGCACAAAAGGCCTGATGTTAACATACAGAAGAATTGATTCCCTTGAGATAAAAGGGTTGAAAGAACATGTTGGGCCCCCATGTGTGGTTTTGGTAATTAATGACAATCTTTATGGACTAATGTGTGTATTAAGTTATACTTGTAGGATTTGCCATTGGCATCGCTTGGATAGGATTTGTCCATTGGCATCGCTTGGATCATGGGTTGGCTTCAAGGTCGATGAAATGCAAAGAAGATATGTTGGGCAAGCTCAATATGCGAGGTCGATGATGAGGAATTAAGAAAGGCGTTCCATCTTGAGAAGGGCAAGACCGTCTACATCGAGCTCAAGTGGAATGCTCAAGGCAAAGGTATAATCTTGATAGGTTTTTCCTTTTGCCGGTCTCACGTTGTGTGTATGAGACCGGGTTTAGGATAGATAACCGTACTATCAAGTGGTGCTCTCATATGAGTAATTCGGTCACATCGTTCGGAGAGAGCTCAAACCTTTGCATATTTGCATCATCATATTTGGTTGTTATTTGGTCTTATCCATGTGATGATATAGAGCTTGTGGTAATCTCCATAACAAGCTCTTGTTCATCTAAATCGGATCTCCCATTTGTATCTTGTTGCGATTTTGATTTATGCGGCTTTTCGGTTTCTCACCAAGTGAGGTATATCACATTATTCTACTTGATACTTTCTCACTTGGTGATAATCAATATTTCACTTTTTATTGGGAAGCCCTTGTCGCCCTCTATCCAACGCAATTTGAATCGGGTCAATCGGAGCTTCCAGTCAAAATTTATTGTCGTTTGAATATTTGCCTGTTAGGCTGTTTTCTGGGCCAAGCGGTAGTACCGCCCGGACGGGCCGATACTACCGCCCGGGCCTAAAAACGGTCCGATTTCTCGCTAGGTACCTTTTTGCGGTAGTACCGCCGGCCCGGTAGTACCGCCCGGGTTGGCCGGTACTACCGGTCGGCCCAATTTTTCTTGTCTAAATTCACCCGGATCCAGATCTGTGTCGTTGTCGCACGTTGACCCGCTCGCGCTGCGCGTGCTTGGCTCCGCCGCTGTTCCCGCGCTCGCGCATGCCACCCACCCGCGCGCCTGCTAGGTCGCTGCTCGCTGGGCCCCGCCGCGCCGCTGCGTTGCTAGCTGCTGCGCGCCCGCGCGCGCGTCTGTCGAGCCGCTGCTGCATGCAAGCTGCTGCGCCGCTTGCTGCTGCCGCTAGCCGGGCCTGCCCCCGCACTGTCGCACTGCGGCTGCTCTGCCACTCTGCTGCTGCTCTGCCACATGCAGCTACTGCTGCCTGCCCCACCTGCGGGCCCTGCTGCCGCAGAGCTGTTGCTGCTCTCATGCGCGCGCGCCTGCCCCACTCTGCTCTTTGTGCTGCTGCTTCATTTTTCCTCGCATTCGCTAGTTTGGTCCGGTACTACCGGTGAATTGCGGTACTACCGGACCGTTCAGGAAAAATAACCCAACGGGCAGATTTTGCCCGTCCCTTTAAATAGCTTTGCCCCTTTTTCATTTAGGGTTACTTCTTCCTCCTTTTCTTGCCCAAGCTTTGTACCCATTTGCTCTACTCTTTAAGCTTGATTTCTACACACCCCTCCATTAATTCTTGCATATATTTGAGGGGTAGTTGGAGGAGATCTAGATCTACGTTTTGACCAAACAAAAACATCTCTTTGTGAGTGTATCTTTGGGGATCTAGATTTTGGGGGATTTTGTGTCTCTCTTTGATTCCTCCTCTCTTGTTCCCCCAATAGCTTTAGTAGCTTTGTTGGAATTTGAGAGTGAGGGATTTGAGCATCTTTGTGGTGTTCTTGCCATTTGCATTTGGTGCATCGGTTTGAGTTCTCTTTGGAGGATTTGGTTTGATTTGCTCATTGGAGCTTGTCCCTCTTAGGTTCTTGGAACCCTAGACGGTTTTGTGGCCTTGGTGGCATTGTGGCCTTTTGTGTCATTTGTTGGGAGTCTCCAAGTTGTGAAGTGCCCCAACCTTGTGAGAGGTTCCGGTTGCCATCGACAAGTGCACCGATAGTGGAAGCGTGGATCGATCCCATTGGGGTGAGATTCACCGGAGAATAAGGGAGGCCTTTTGTGGCGTTGGTGGTTTGATACCACCCCCTCTCCAAACGAGACGTACTCCATGTTGGGAGGAACTCGGTAAAATATCGGTGTCCCCGCGTGCCTCGGTTATCTCTATACCCGAGCTCTTTACTTATGCACTTTACATTGTGATAGCCTTCGTGCATGAAGTAATATATATCTTGCTATCACTTTGTTGTTTGTATTGCTTATCATAAGTTAATGGTGCACATAGGTAAACCTTAGTTGTTTCTAGGTTGTGCTTTACAAAGTAAACACTAGTTTTATTCCGTCTTTGTTGAGCCACTCTAGGAAAAGTTTTAATCGCCTATTCACCCTCCCCTCTAGGCGACATCTGTATCCTTTCAAGGGTTTTCGGATGCAGACTATGCGGGATATGTAGATGAAAGAAAGTCCATGTCAGGATATATATTTACTCTCGCAGATGGAGCTATATCGTGGAAAAGCTCCAAGCAAACCATCACGGCATCGTCCATGATGGTAGCTGAATATGTAGCATGCTATGAGGCCATGGGGCAGGCAAACTGGTTAAAGAAGTTTATACCCGGGTTGAGAGTGGTGGACAGCATTCAAAGACCACTCAGAATATACTACGATAATGAGCCAGCAGTATTCTATGCTCACAACAATAAGTCAAGTGTTGCTGCCAAACACATTAACATTAAGTTTTATGTTGTGAAAGAAAGAATCCAGGATCATACCATAGGTTTAGAGCATATAAGTACAAAAGAAATGCTCGCGGATCCGCTCACAAAAGGCTTACCACCCAATGTGTTTAGAGAACACTTAGCCGGCATGGGTTTACGGAAAAGCCTATGATACCTGGATATTAAGGGCCTAGAACAAGAATCTGTTTCAAAATAGAGAGGTGTGTAGTGGCTGTTGAATCTATGGTGCATAACTGACCATTATGACGAGACATGCTCTATATGTTGATCTGTGATGAAATGGGTGCCAAAGTATAAGTTTAAAGTATAAGTTGAATGAAAGATGAGATCAAGGGGGAGAATGTTATTTGATCTCCTCACGTTTCATCCCAACGGCCGAACGAATTGGTCTCGTGCCCTGGTCGTGGGCGCCCAATGTCGCTATCGTTGGTGGGCCTCTGTCGTGTAGCGCATATAAAAGAGGTGGGGGCCGAGGCACGCAAGCCAAGGTTCGTCGTGCCCACTCACCCCGCCGAAAACACCAAACCCTAGAGCCACCGACCGGCCTAGCGCTGCAACGGCGGGAAGCACCCACCTCACCGCCGCCACCACTCCGTCGAGCTCGATGGCGAGCTCCTCATCAACCACGAAGGCCGACGGTACGACTCTCTCACGCATACTCACTAGATCGACACCTAGAGATCCTATTAGATCTAACATGGAGAGGTAGGGAGGAATTAGAGGGAGCTGTTTGATCAACGACCGGACTAGATCATGCAGCTAGAGTACGTATCTCGTGCGAAACGGGTTCGCTTCTTGGATAAATAGTACTACGCGGACATGTACTAGCTAGATAACGAGATAGTATCAAATACAACAACTCTGTACTTAGCTATTGTTCGGAGACTGATACTGACACGAACGCAAAAAAGATTTAGCGTCACGGGCCGTGTTCCAGTCAGATACGGGAAAACCCAGCGTAAGCTGCTGTGATATATAGGAATTTGGTTGAGACGGCAAGGAATCAGAAAACAAGGATTGAGAGGGAGAGCCGGCGGCGAGAACACAACTAGCTAGGGCGATCTGCGAACGGAAATAACCGTCGATGGCGACTGCAGCGCTTCGGTTCGCGGCGAGGAAAATCCAGCCTCGTTTCTCGGCGGCTGCTTCAGCGGTTCTCAAGGAAGAACAGCGGCTGCTACTGCAGCCAAGGATTAGCGGCCATGGCGGGAGCTCACTTCGTCGGTTCAGCTCCTCCGAAACACCGAATCTCCTTAATAAGGTATTTACTCGGTTCTATTGTCCCGTGCAATTTGCGTAATCAGATCTAGGAGTAGTATATATATCTTCGTTATCGTGTGTAGTTTATACAAATCGTACCGTAGATAGTGGCTAAATTAACAAACCACAAGCAGAAAGCAGTCTGAATTAATATGGTTTGGGTTATTCTCGTAGTAATTAATGAAATTTCGCTTTTAATTCTCCGATTTGCCATGTTACTACTCCCTCCGTTTACAATTAGATCGCATTCTGGGTTTAGTCAAAGTCAAACTTTTTGTAGTTTGATTAAATATTTAACAAAAAATAAAAATATCTAAAATATAAAACTTATAGTGTTAGAATCTTTATAAGTAATATTTTTATAATATATGAATTTAGAATAATGAATGTTGATAATATTTTCTATATTCTTGGTTAAAGTTGACAAAATTTGACTCTAAAAAATTCTAGAACGCGAAGTAATAAAAAACGGAGGGAGTACTTCTTCAAACCGGCTGTCCAAGTGATTTGTATCGGAAACAAAATTACCATAGTACTCTTTCTGGTTAGAAATATAAAATATTTTATATGTTAATGCATAAAACATCTTATATTTTTAAACGGAGAGAGTAGATCTGTTATAAAAAAATTGAACAAAAATCTGTCATAATTACTCCTCGCAATGTAATAGTATTAGTATTGTTTTTAAGTCAGATCTTTACTTACCTGATTTTCTTTACATACTGCTACCGCAGCACCCGCCTTGTGAATCATGCCTCTCCAAACAAGTGAAGGAGAACAAACATGAGCCGCTTCGTCAGACGGGAGGTGGATCCTCCGTCAGGAGCTGAAAAGATTGCTTCGGAACCCGGATAACGTGACCTTAGTCAAATTTACATGTAACGTAATGGCCGGGGCGATGGCTATGGCAACTGCAACAGCGTTAGTGGGGATAACGGCGTACGACGTGTGTTTGGGTGGTAAGAGAATGACAGTTCATGCTGGACATTGGAATATTGTACTACTCGTTTATGGAAGTTGTTGTTCATCATCTACGTACATTACCTCCTCCGTTTTAAAATATAAAATATTTTAGCTTTGTAAATTAAATATAACTAGACTTCTTTTAATGTGTAGGTTCATTCTAAACATGAATAAATTTACACACTAAAAAAAAATCTAGATACCTTTAATTCATAAAGCTAAAATATCTTATATTTTAAAACAGAAGGAATAGTTGTATTGATGGGTGTATACCATGTGTAACTCCCTCGTATTTCTTTCCACCATATATTTACCCACGAATTACAAGATATTAATAGATTGTGCTACCTAGCGACTGCCACACATGTGTTGATTTGTGCGGCGACAACGACCACTCTAGATAAAACTCCAGCGCGTGATATGGCCGCTTCTCACTCACTCCGGCTGTTGCCCTGCATGCACACAAAACACAACAAAGTGATGTAAAAAAGGGCTACATTCGATTGCCCTGTGCAATTTGCATAATTAGATCTAGCATCTTCTTTGTCCTTTCTAGTTAACCAGCCGTAGATAGTGGTAAAACAAATGTCTGATAACTATTACTCCGCTGGCGACGCCAAATCCAATTTTGCCAAACAAATAAAGAAGGAGGTGTGTACGCGCGGAAGGTGAATCTTTCATGGGGAATAATGAGCAAGAGCTGATATATATAACTGCTTCGGCAATCTAATACTACCCCTGTTCAAAAATATAAGTTTTTTAGCAAACTGTAAAACAACAATGCTAAAAAGGCTTATATTTTAAAACAGAGATAGTAAAAAGAAATTCCCTTTTACTAATTAGATGTCCACTTATGCATGTAACAGAGCAGCCGTGGCGATTTTAGCGGCAACTGTAACCATAGTAGGGGTGTACGAGTTTGTGTTTCCGGCTAAGAAAATAACACTTAATGTCGCAGATTGAAATTTTGTACTACTGGTTACAGAAGTTGTTTATGATCCCCTATATTAGTTGTATTGATGGGAGTGTATATTTTCACCCAACTCAGAAACATGCATGTCCACCAAATCTGCGTGGTCTAGCAGACCCTATAGATTGATGTTAGGCGTTAGGAGACCCATATGGGGAAAACCCGGTCACCATGATTGGTTGTCCAATCGACTTAGAAGTCCAGCTCTAGAACTTCCGTCTTTCATAGCGAAACTCCACCACCATTTGCAAAGTAGTAATAATAATATTGTAACATCGTGGCAATATTTTTTCAATATGGTGTCAAAACCATTAAAAACATCATGGCATTTTGAAACCGCACTGAAGCAAGTTTTTTGGTATGTAACCAATCCCCACCGTCGGTCCTAGTAAAATCCACAAGAAAACGTCAAAATACTATTGCAACATGTGAGACCAACTTTTGCTGCAACTCACGAAAACATTTCAACATTGAACAACATCTGTCGCGACGTCTATAATTGTCAGAACATCTCCCTTTTGCGTTCGCATCAAAACAAACATGTGCTTGTAGCATTTTGAGCACATAAAACATGTAGTAGAGGATGTAAAGGTTATTTGAAGAAGGGAAATGGAGTTTCATGTGTTGGCGGTAATCAAAGACGGAGCTAGAGAAGTGATGATCGGGTCACACGCAAGTGTCCCGGTTGCCAAAAATATTTGTTTCAAGGGGGTAGCACACATGGTGAAAAATAGCCATTTTACAAAGGACTTTCTGTTACACAAATCATAACACTAGAGGACCTCAATCATATTCGTTGAATTCCTGCTCAATCTCATGGAAAGAAGATGAACCTTCTATTACACAAATCATAACACTAGAGGATCTCTTCTTAACTTGCTTGACAGAACTAGCATCAATGAAATACAGGAAAATCCCAACCAAAGGGTCTGAAAACCACACATCGAGGCGAGGAGTGCACTCCCGTCCCGTGGGACGAATAGCTTAACAAATCTGAGTAACATGACCCAACGTGCAACGCCGCTCGCAACGGAGAGTAGGACATTCAGATGTAAAGTGATGCACATACTCCCTCCGTCTCGGTTTATAAGACTTACGCGTATTTCTAGATTAACAAATTAACTAATTTAGCATGAGGTATATATGCTAAAAACTATATTATTTGAAACTTCAAATGTTCTATTTTCTAATGGTATAATTTTTATATTATATAATTCATATTATATAGCTCATGCGGACGACCTAGGTATACGCGTAAGTCTTATAAACTGGGATAGAGATAGTACCATGGATTGGATGCCAAGATCAAATAGTAAAATGACAGACAGAAAACTTGCATATTTTCCAGTACCGCAGATGTAGTCATATATCCTTTATCGGTTTCAAAGCAGCCACTGTGTTCCATCTTCACTCTCTCGTGGTCCAGGTCCATGTGAGGGTGAGGCACGTTGTCTGACGTAAGGTCATGCATGTGACGTTGGGTCACTACGTGGGCGTTAAGCCAGAGGATTGGATGCCAAGAATCAAACAGTCAAAAGACTGAACGAAACTTACAGATTTTTCCTAGTACTACTGCATTATTGTCATATCCTGGATGACTCACACAACCTTCAGTAAAAGCAGGCATTGTATTCCCATCTTCACTCACTCGTGGTCCAAGCTGCCATGATGCATTCCCCTTGCTCACCTCACCAACCGGCCGGGGATGGCACCATCTGCTCATCATCGTACTCGTACATCTTCTTGACTTGTGAGGATACGGCCGCGGAAGCAGCAGTAATGGCAAGCCTGCAGAGCAGGGCGGTGGGGCTGAGGTAGGTGCTGCAGCAACGGCTCATTATATACTACTTCTCCTTGGAGCTGTGGAAGCAGCAGCTTGGATCCTCGGACCAGACGATCAGCCGCGGCTATGGGAAGCTTACGAGGTAGTAGTAGGTGGCGGACTGAGATTGAGCCGCCTTGTTTTTGTTAGGGGATCTATATTACAGTACTTTCGTGGTCGTGCAGGCAGCGGCGGCGCAGAGGGGAGGAGCGAGGACGGAGGGAAGACAGGGCTACCGGCTCTGGAAGTCGCGCTCGCGTTCCCGCAGGCCACGCCGGCGTCCCTGTTCCCTCCCGCCGGTGAGATGTCTCCGGCTCTGCCTCGTTTCACCCTTTTTTTTTCGGGTTCAATTACAGGTTCTGGTTGTACATACTGGTCGATCAGATTGTTTTATCATTTTAGTCTGCGAGAGACTAAAACAAAAAGTGGTCCGAATTTCCAGTACTAGAGTAAATCTGATCTGTTTTGTGCATTTAAATATGCTTGTCTTGGACTTACTGATCACTGGGTCGGTCCCTTTCACAATTATTTTAGCAACTTCGCCTCTACGGGCTAAGCTGCTTCTTCCACAATCTGAATTTTGCTTAAAATTAAACATGTTGTTTTCATAAATTGTGTATTTTAAAAGTAACATGTTCTTTTCTTATTTTTTGAAATGGGGAACATAGCCCAGCCTCGGCACTAAGCGATGCACACAGCCGTTTTATTACAGAGTTTGAGAGCACGAGTGTAAATTATTACAATCAAGGATCAGCTATGGTTGAGACAAATATCAACTAGCAGCATGGTTTTTAAGGCATTAAGACGATTTAAGGCACTCAAGGGCACTTCAATCACGTGGGCACCGAAAGCGTGAAGCGAGGCGACGCAGAACATGCACAGGAAGCCGAGTATTTTAGTTAGAGGCAGTGAGACACAAACAGCTGAGTATTTTAATCACAACCTACAGCTACTAGGCTACTCCTACTATGTTAGAGGCATCCAATTTCCCGTGACGCAGCTAAGTATTTTCCAGAGAGGCAGCGAGCCACTAGCAGCTGAGTATTTTAATCATAATATATAGTTACTAGTCTTACTACTACTTCAGAGGCATCCAATTTTTCGTGACACGGATAGACACATTCTGCAACCTACTACTGCTAGCTAAGTATTTTAACCAGAGAGCTCCTCTCTCTCAATTATTCCCGTGACCGGGGTGTTCCATGGTGTCCTGGATCAGAGCGACGTCTTTCCTCACCTACGCGACGACTTGGATGCCTAGAGGTCCAAAATAGACGTCTTAGGCTCCTGGCTAAGGCGAGCACGGCGCCTTGACCTTCCTGGGCGGTCTGACGCTTGGGCAACGACTTGACGACGTCTTAAAAACCCTAACCATCGGAAAATGAACAGCAACAAGGAACTATCCATTTTGAAGCCTATTAATGTATGGTCATCTAGTAGCCTAAAAAAACTTCCGTACAACCGTAAGCATCCGTTACATCCAGAAACCATGGGCTCCCGCTGATTTTCGGGAAGCAATAAAGCCCAGAGCTGAATCCAATGCACAGCTAGTCGGATAACCTGTAAAAAAATTGTTCCAGTTTGTTTGTTAAAGATAATATTGTTTCTACATGTTCATATTGACCAACACAAAATTGAAACCCCAATCCGGATTCTAGCTTTGTTTCTCCTATCTACCACATTCAATCAATTACCAAAAATATTAATAATACTTGTTGGCGGTGGTAAATTATAAGTGAATAAAACTATACGCCAAATAATCTTTGCAAAAGGACATGAAAGAAATAAGTGTTCAATGGTGTCCATTGAGTCAGAAAAACAACTCATGCTGCATCCATTCCAATTGCATTTGGCTAAATTGTCTTCTGTCAATAATACTTTTTTATGAAGGAACCACATGAATACTTTTATCTTCAATGGTATTTTTAATTTCCATAGATATTTCTATAAAAATCTTGTATAATCATTCATTAAATCGAGATACACCGATAGAAGTTAATTTCCACACAAACTCGTCTGGGTTGTGAGATAGCTGAACTGTTATCAAACGCTGGCACAAATGTACCACTCATTCAATTTGTTACCCGTTAAATCTCGTCTGAAAGCAACGTTTGCCACTAGAACATTTTTCCTTTCTTTCTTTTCTTAAATTGTTGTCACAAAATAACTGGATTTGTATCCACTCACAAAATAGTATTTCAATATGCTTGTCTTGGGCTTATTGATCACCGGATTGATCTCTTTCACAATCATTTAGCAACTTCACATGTTCGGCCTGTTAGATGTATATATCTGTATATTGTATTTCCTCCATATGTTAGGGGGCTTCCTGTATATTTGCCATGTACCTGTACTATATATTGTGGCCTTTGGCCCCCAGAGGAATATAACTTTGTCTATTTCTAACATGGTATCAGAGCCGGTTTTAGGGTTTCTGTGCCCACCGGTTCTCTGTCTGTGACCGCCGTCGCTGTCAGCTCGCCCCGGCCTCCGCCGGTTCCCGTTCTGGCCGCGTCCGTGGAGTTCCTCGTTCTGCTGATCAGATTGATTGTTTTGTCCCAGATCAGATCGGATCGGACTGCAGAAGATTGGATCGGCGTTGTTCCTCGTGCTAGTATCGATCCCGTCTGAATTGATCTCGCCTGGAGCTGCCCTCCGCTGACCGCCTGCAGCTGCCGTCCCGTCTGAATCAAGCCCGCCTGCCACGCGCGGGCTCGTCACGCGTGAGGTCGCCGCCCTGCAGCTTGCTGCTGTCCACGCGCGTGGGGTCTCCTGTCCACGCTACAACCTGCTGCTCCCTCCTGTACACGCTACAGCAACGCTACAGCCTGCAGCCTGCTGCCCCCTGCGTGGCCCGCGACTTGCAGCACGGTTCTCTGCTGCCTCTAGCGCCAACGTCCTGCCGCCTCTCGTCTGACCGCCCCGTCTGGCTGCATCTCGCCGATTTTCGTCTGCTGCCGATCCGGACCGGTTCGATCTAGATCCGATCTGATCTGTGTCTAAAAAAAAGAAAGAAAGAAAGATGGCTTCTTCCTCGGGTTATGTTGCGATTCCTCGCTGCCCGGTGATCTTCGATGGCGCGAATTACCCTGATTTCGCTGCCTTTATGCGCGTTCACATGCGCGGTCTCCGTCTTTGGGGTGTACTTTCTGGCGAGGTCTCCTGTCCGCAGTGCCCCCTGCTCCTGTGGCTCCTCTTCCGCCGACGCCGATTGTTCTCGGCGCTGATGCTTCTCAGGAGGCCAAGGATGCTGCTCAGAGTGCTAATGACAATGTATGCTACTGAGTTCATGAGCCTCCCTGCTGTTGCTGCTCAATGGGCCCATCTTCGTCAGCGCTATCAGCCGTCTAGGGATGCTCTTTACCTGTCTGTGGTTCGCCAGGAGCATTGCCCTTCAGCAGGGTGATTCCACTATTGATGAGTTTTATACTCAGAATGCTGCTATCTGGCGTCAGCTTGATTCTCTCCGTGCTGCTGTTTGTGGCACATGCTCGTGCTGCCAGATTGTGCGCTCGGACTTGGAGTTTCACTGCATCTATGAGTTTCTGTCTCGGCTTCGCCAGGAGTTTGAGCCCCGGCGTGCTCAGCTGAATGCTCGTGGTCGTGTTCCGCTCTCTGAGGTGTTGTCTGAGCTTCGGGCTGAGGAGACCCGTCTCCGTGGTGCTGGTCTTCTTGCGGTTCCATCTGCGCTTGCTACTCGTGGTGCTCCTTTGCCGTCTGCTCCCTCGACTCAGCCGAGGTCCCCTGTGTCGCCGCCGCCGCCGATACTACCCACTCCTCCAGGTCAGGGTCTGGGTCAGCTTCAGCACCAGCAGCCTCAGGTTCAGAGTCGGCAGGCTCGTGGTCAGGGTCGCCGTGGTTCTCTTCGTCACTGCTCTTACTGCAATAGGGATGGTCACACTTGGGCCACCTGTTATACACGGGACCCCAGTTTACGTCAGCAACACCAGGCTCGTGGGCAGTCGGCTCCTTCCGGATCCTCAGCAGTTGCTCTCTCTGATCAGGATATTATCAGGAGTCTTCGCGGTCTGCTTGCTGCTACAGGCTCTTCTTCGACGGGCACTGCTGGTTCTGTGACTAACTCTTCAGGCACTGTACGACCACCACCTTCTACACAGTCAGGTACGTCTCCGTGGTATCTGGATTCTGGAGCTTCTTTTCATATGACCTCTGAGTCTTCTTTTCTGTCCGCTCTTCGTTCTCTCCCTTCTCCTGTCCGTGTTTTTACAGCTGATGGTACCTCTCTCCCTGTTTCTAGTCGGGGCACCCTTTCTACTTCTTCTTTTTTTGTTCCTGATATTTCTCATGTCCCTCTTCTTAAGATGAATCTGTTCTCTGCTAGCCAGCTTACTGACTCTGGTTGTCGCGTCATTCTTGATGCTGATTCTTGTGTTGTCCAGGACCGTCGCACCCAGGCCCTGGTTGGAGCTGGCCCTCGCAGTCGTGACTCTTCAGGACTTTGGGAGTTAGACTGGCTTCGCGTTCCTTCCGCTGCCACTTCATCTGCCGGTTCTTCTCCGGTTGTCGCCTCTACTACCAGCTCCTTTCAGCAGTGGCATCATCATCTTGGTCACCTCTGTGACTCTCGCCTGTCGTCATTAGTTCATCGTGGTCTTCTGGGGTCTGTCTCAGGAGATGGGTCTTTGCATTGTCAGGGTTGTAGGTTGGGTAAACAGATTCAGCTTCCCTATCCTACTAGCGCGTCTTTATCTCAGCGACCTTTTGATTTAGTTCATTCCGATGTTTGGGGTCCGGCTCCTTTCGCTTCGAAAGGGGGCCATCGCTACTATATTTTATTCATCGATGATTTTTCTCAGTACACTTGGTTGTATTTTATGCGCTCTCGTAGTGAGGTGCTCTCCATATATCAGTGTTTTGCAGCCATGGTTCGTACTCAATATTCTACCCACATCCGTGTGTTTCGTGCTGATTCTGCTGGTGAGTATATCTCCCAGATGTTGCGAGGTGTTCTTGCTGAGCAGGGCACTCTTGCTCAGTTCTCCTGTCCTGGCGCACATGCCCAGAATAGCGTTGCTGAGCGTAAACATCGCCATTTTCTTGAGACCACTCGCGCTATGATGATTGCTTCCTCTCTCCCGCCGCATTTATGGGCTGAGGCTGTCGCTACGTCGGCTTACCTCATCAATATTCAGCCTTCTGCTGCCTTGCAGGGTGGTATCCCTCTTGAGTGCCTCTCTGGACAGTCTCCAGATTACTTCATGTTTCGCTTGTTTGGTTGTGTTTGTTATGTTCTCCTTGCTCCTCGCGAACGCACCAAACTGACCGCTCAGTCTGTTGAGTGTGTCTTCCTCGGATACAGTGATGAGCATAAGGGCTATCGCTGTTGGGACCCTGTTGGTCGTCGGATGCGTATCTCTCGTGATGTTACTTTTGATGAGACGCGTCCTTTCTATCCTCGTCCCACCGCTGGTACTTACCCGGTGGAAGATATCTTTTTTCTTCTCTTTCCTAACACACCTCCTTCTACCCCTATTGTGTCTTCTTCAGGATCTCCTCCCCCTGATGTCTCTTCTTCGACACCGTCCTCCTCTGCTCCGTCTAGTTCTCCTAGTTCTCCTCGTTCTCCGGAGTCTTTCTCTACTATTCCCTCTTCTTCATCGTCGTCTCCTGCGTCGTCTTCCTCTGATGATCTTCCCTCTACTCGTCCTGTTCGTCAGCGTCGTGCCCCCAACCGTTACTCTCCTAGTCAGTATGGTCTTTCTGTTGTCTCTGAGCCGACCTCTTATAGGGATGCCGAGCATCATCCTCAATGGCAGCTGGCCATGGCCGAGGAGATTGCTGCGCTTGAGCGCACTGGCACCTGGGATCTTGTTTCTCCTCCTCCCGGTGTTCGTCCTATCACGTGTAAGTGGGTCTATAAGATTAAGACTCGCTTTGATGGATCTCTTGAGCGCTATAAAGCGCGCCTTGTGGCTCGTGGTTTTCAGCAGGAGCATGGTCGTGACTATGATGAGACCTTTGCTCCTGTCGCTCATATGATGTGGCATCCCGCGAAACCACTACTAGAAAATCGCGTTGAATTTGTGCATTGCATCGTCATCATCATGCATTGTTTGCCAAAACTATTTTTCGCAAAGTCCGATTTGTTTTCCAAACGCCCCGTCTTTTCTTCAACGCCAACCCCCGGATGTTCCGGATATTTTGTTTGTCTAAAACTAGTTACAAAAGATTTTGAAATTAAATAAAATATTAAATTATTTTTAGTGGGGCAGTCGAACGGGCCAAGTAGACCCGAACGACCACCCCTGTTTTTAAATCGGTCCATTCAACCAGCCCCACCTAAATCCTTTTTCTCACCTAAAACTCTACCCACCCCAGCCTCCACCTCACTCCCACCAATCTAGGATCGCCACCTCACCCTCTTCCCTCAACCCTCCACTCACACGCTGCCATGTGGCCTAGCCACCTCACAGCAAACACCACCCCACCCAATCAAACACAGCACACGCACGCACGCCCTCACCCTGCCAGCCCTCTCCCCTGCCCTGTGGGTCCCGCCACCAGGCCACGCCCCACGCGCCAGCCTCCCCAGGACCCGGTCCACCCCCGACCTGTCCCGCGCGGCCCACCGTGGGTCCCACCCAGTCCCCCACCAACCGCGTCGACCCAGTCCTCCCCACCCCGATACCCCTCTTCCTCCCTGGCTCCCTCACCCTCCTCCCGACCCTCGCTCCCTCAAGCTCGCCGAGCCTCCCCGGCTACCTCCCCAGGGCCCGCCTCGCCGCGCCGCCCCGGCACCCGCCTCGCCTCCACACCCTCTCCTCTCGCGCGTCCTCGACCGCGCCCCCACCTCGGCTCAGACCCCGCCGCCTCGTCCTCGCTTCGTCGCTCCGCAAGCGCCGCCTCCTCCCAAGCCCACCACCGCCCAGCCGCGTCCGCCCCGCCTCCTCGCCGATCACCCCCGCCAGAGATCCTCCCTCCTCCGGCAGCCTTCCCCGCCGCGCGGTTCCGCCGCCGCCGGCGAGCCCGCCCCGACCTCCCCGCGCGCTCGCTCCCGTCCGGCCACCGCCGGGCCATCCCCTCGCCGTCGGTCCTGCGTGCCCTCAGGCCGAGACCGCCCCGAGCCGGCGCCGTCGTCGCCCCATCGCCAAGCTCACTCCATGTGCTGCCTCCGGGGACCGTACCTCCATGTTGGTACCCAGCGATGTGTGGTGCACGTGTGTGTTGATGGACGAAGCTGGTTTGGTCGTCCCCAGAGACACACCACCGACCCTGTTCACGAGTGCAACGAACCCTTTTGTCGCCAAGATCTTTCCTCGGACGCCAGCACCCCACCCGGAAGGACGCCAAGACCGCCAAAAGGATGTCAAGTTCTACTTCAGAACGACAAGACCGGCCGATCCTGTGGACCTCAAGATCTCCGTCACGGACACGACATGGATTTCCCTCGGACGCCAAGGTCTCCAAACGGTCCGCGAACAACGAGAACCGTGCGACAAGTACTCCTTCCCCGGACGCTGAGAACGTCACCCCGGACACCGAGACCCCGGCGCGACAAGTGCTTCATCCCGAACGACAAGATCTACCCCCGTTATCCGATAACGCTCCCGCCAAGAACGACCCCGTCGAACCCTGAACCCCGAGACCAACCCCGAACCCCGGAACCCCAAGATCGTCGAGACCCCTCAACGTGTGAACCTCTTCCCGCAAACCCTATTTCTAACATAATACAACTTGTCGTATAATAATTGTCCTGCATGCATACATTCATGTGGTTTGGGGGCCTTTTGCCGATTCACCTAATAATTAAATATGGGGCCCATATGCGGGCAAATCTAGTCTCATATTGGCCTCATTTAAATTTGAGTAGCGAACCGGTAACTTATTTTGTCCTGTTATCACAACATTTAAAATTGCGGGAAAGTTAAACAACATGAACCACCTAATTAATTGTCGGGACCCCAGTTCCACTTAATATGACCTAATTGCATCGCACCTTTGCCATGTCATCCATCATACATGCATCATGCCGATCTTCTGCCGTTTTATTAAATATTGCATTCGGTGTTTATCCTAGCGATTTGCTTCTTCGCGGATAAGGCAGTTGAGTTGATGTGAGCTTCGCCCCGATCTTCGGTTGAACCCTTCGGCAATGTTTTCAGGCGAGCATCTTCCCCCCCTTTCTACCTATCTTACTTTTATAGTCTTTATTCCCTCCTGTTGATCTATTGCTATCTGTGTTGCGATGCTTTAGTTTCCGTACCTGTGATATACCGTGCAGCCCTATATTGCCTTGGACACATCCTATTACCTGTTGTTTGGTAGATAGTTGGACTTGCGCGTCGTAGTTGCTTGCTCAAGTGTGTATGTGTGTCGTCATATGCCACAGTTGCTGATGCTTTGCCGCATGTTGATGTTGGAGATGATCCTAGTTTTACTTATCGTCACGTTAATTTCTGTTTAACAACTAAAATTGAATAAGCAGAGGCATCGGTGGGTGATAGATAATATTTGGTTTCCGAACGCCCACTTGTGTCCCGTAAGACCCCGAGTACTTGATACCTGTTCCTTGATTTATCGCGCTATCCACATATGGGGAGTATGGGCCCCCCTTAGCCAGAGCTTGATTCCGTCTTATTTCTTGGGGCCACAAAGTAGTTTGGGGCTTTATTACTATCCTGTACTTATGCCATGCTTTACTGCTTTATTTACGATTGTGCGAGGAGCACACTGTACTGTTTAGGAGCGGGACACGATTCCGCGGTGTCGACAAGCCCAGCCACACTTTCGGGTTCCCAGTCGTTCACAGCCGTCCACCCAAACCTTGAGGCCGTCTCGGAGCTTGCTTACTCCGTTGCGGATTCTACTTAAGGGGTGGCCCCCTGAAATATTTCTGAATCTTGTGATTGCTCTGTCGTGAGACCTCGTTGGGTTTTGATTTGGTTTTTCCGAGGTTGATCGTGTGTGTGTTGCTATTTGTGCACCCCGGCCGGGTAAAACTTTCTGAAAGCCGTGTCCACGGTTATGGACGACTTGGAGCACAGTATCTCGATCATAGACAAGCATAACTAAAGTTTACTGCTATAAATTTGACTTATAATGATTAGTAATCAGCTTCACTATAATGGAATGGCTAATTAATACTGCCCACAATTGCTTGTTTGGTTGTCGCTTGCGACAATTGTATCTGACTAGTAAGTATGGCAACTACAACGGAATGGCTGAATAAAAGTACCAATAACTGCTGGGTTTCGGGATTACATCATGCTAATTGTATCTGATTAGTAAGTGTTGCCACTATAACGGAATGATTAACTAAAAGTGCCCACTGTTTATTTTATCAGGATGATTATCTATACCTGACTAGTAAGTGCCGCAACTATAATTGAATAAGTAAAACTGCCAACTGTGTGAGTTCCTCGGTTGACTTCCTCGATCGGTGTCGAGGGGGAACCCCAGGATGGGTTTGTTTGGTGTTAGCCTCAGGTTGGATCCGGATAGGTCTTTCTCACCCCTCTCTGATAACCGCCAGTTATGTCGAGTCTCTATAGGTTGTTTAGTGCTTGCTGCCGCTGCCGCTCAGTCCACCATACCTATGTAGGCGAGGACCGCCGAATTCTAGCCTCGCCGTGTACTGGCCTTAGTACTGACGCTCCTCTTTTTCCTTTGCCCTTTGTCGGCACCCCTTTTGTTTAAGCAGGTTTTGAGATCGCCGTCGTTAGCAGGGTTACCCTTCCGGCTTGGCCTGGGCAGGGTTATGGACGCCATTGGTTATTCTTCAGGGCTCTTAGCCCCATTTGCATCTTGTCCGTAGTCGGACGCTCTATCGCTTTCAAGGTGATTTGGATCTTTGGATAATATATCTGTATTCTTGGCTCATCGAGTCGCTGTTGCATATATCTGTTCTATGGGTCCCATCGAGGACTGTTGTGTAATGTTATTACTTCGTTTTCCACCCGCACGAAAGTGCCTGGTGGGCACCTTTGAATCGTTTCTATGCGGGTTTGGCGAATTTTGCTCAAACTTGCGTAGGTCCGATTCTGAGGGTGTTACAGAGTGGTATCAGAGCTCAGCAGTTACGATACCCCACAAGTCCAGCCTGTAGGATAACCTAGCTAACGGCCGGAGTAGAATGTCAAAACTATTTTGCAAAATCGGTTGGATAGTTCTGATTAGGTCTGATTTTACTCCTTTCCCCTCTGCTGTTCTCCTCTTACCTCTACGTGTTTTGAATCCACTCTCGTCCCTTTTCTTCGAGTCCAGGAATTCTCGTGGTTGGGTTTCCGTCGTACCTTCAGGGTTTCGCTTCCTTCTTTGATAACGGTGTGCTACCGTCCGGTGTTCAAGCTGCCTGATGAATCCGTCCACGGTGTTACCATCCTTTGTTCCTTGTTTGTGCCTTCCGGTGTTCTCCGACGCGACGGCATCCTCTACGCCAGATCCGATGCCGAGTCTGCATCACTCCTTTGATCCAAACCTCGCTTGTCAAGATCTTCAGTCTGAATCCGAGAGATGGTTGCATAATCCGTCTATTCGTGTACAGGGTAATGCTTTGAGTGCGGGATGGAGTCGCGACCATACCACTACTCTTATCATTCGCTTATGTACATTGAATAGTGGATCGACGCAATTTTACTCCTTCCAGGAAAGTTAGAGGTGGCCTTACCTTTAACTTCGTCCGTTGTTTATCCGGAGTGTTTTCTTGACGAACGGGATCAACGACCACTTGTTAGTGGTGTCGCGAGGATCTACACGAAGCGAGAAGACGCAGATCGCCGACCTTCCTTCCGGTACCATGAGGCGGATCTCGAGGGCGAGATCCCTTGTTAGTGGTGTCGAATTGTGGCATCCCGCGAAACCACTACTAGAAAATCGCGTTGAATTTGTGCATTGCATCGTCATCATCATGCATTGTTTGCCAAAACTATTTTTCGCAAAGTCCGATTTGTTTTCCAAACGCCCCGTCTTTTCTTCAACGCCAACCCCCGGATGTTCCGGATATTTTGTTTGTCTAAAACTAGTTACAAAAGATTTTGAAATTAAATAAAATATTAAATTATTTTTAGTGGGGCAGTCGAACGGGCCAAGTAGACCCGAACGACCACCCCTGTTTTTAAATCGGTCCATTCAACCAGCCCCACCTAAATCCTTTTTCTCACCTAAAACTCTACCCACCCCAGCCTCCACCTCACTCCCACCAATCTAGGATCGCCACCTCACCCTCTTCCCTCAACCCTCCACTCACACGCTGCCATGTGGCCTAGCCACCTCACAGCAAACACCACCCCCCCCAATCAAACACAGCACACGCACGCACGCCCTCACCCTGCCAGCCCTCTCCCCTGCCCTGTGGGTCCCGCCACCAGGCCACGCCCCACGCGCCAGCCTCCCCAGGACCCGGTCCACCCCCGACCTGTCCCGCGCGGCCCACCGTGGGTCCCACCCAGTCCCCACCAACCGCGTCGACCCAGTCCTCCCCACCCCGATACCCCTCTTCCTCCCTGGCTCCCTCACCCTCCTCCCGACCCTCGCTCCCTCAAGCTCGCCGAGCCTCCCCGGCTACCTCCCCAGGGCCCGCCTCGCCGCGCCGCCCCGGCACCCGCCTCGCCTCCACACCCTCTCCTCTCGCGCGTCCTCGACCGCGCCCCCACCTCGGCTCAGACCCCGCCGCCTCGTCCTCGCTCCGTCGCTCCGCGAGCGCCGCCTCCTCCCAAGCCCACCACCGCCCAGCCGCGTCCGCCCCGCCTCCTCGCCGATCACCCCCGCCAGAGCTCCTCCCTCCTCCGGCAGCCTTCCCCGCCGCGCGGTTCCGCCGCCGTCGGCGAGCCCGCCCCGACCTCCCCGCGCGCTCGCTCCCGTCCGGCCACCGCCGGGCCATCCCCTCGCCGTCGGTCCTGCGTGCCCTCAGGCCGAGACCGCCCCGAGCCGGCGCCGTCGTCGCCCCATCGCCAAGCTCACTCCATGTGCTGCCTCCGGGGACCGTACCTCCATGTTGGTACCCAGCGATGTGTGGTGCACGTGTGTGTTGATGGACGAAGCTGGTTTGGTCGTCCCCAGAGACACACCACCGACCCTGTTCACGAGTGCAACGAACCCTTTTGTCGCCAAGATCTTTCCTCGGACGCCAGCACCCCACCCGGAAGGACGCCAAGACCGCCAAAAGGATGTCAAGTTCTACTTCAGAACGACAAGACCGGCCGATCCTGTGGACCTCAAGATCTCCGTCACGGACACGACATGGATTTCCCTCGGACGCCAAGGTCTCCAAACGGTCCGCGAACAACGAGAACCGTGCGACAAGTACTCCTTCCCCGGACGCTGAGAACGTCACCCCGGACACCGAGACCCCGGCGCGACAAGTGCTTCATCCCGAACGACAAGATCTACCCCCCGTTATCCGATAACGCTCCCGCCGAGAACGACCCCGTCGAACCCTGAACCCCGAGACCAACCCCGAACCCCGGAACCCCAAGATCGTCGAGACCCCTCAACGTGTGAACCTCTTCCCGCAAACCCTATTTCTAACATAATACAACTTGTCGTATAATAATTGTCCTGCATGCATACATTCATGTGGTTTGGGGGCCTTTTGCCGATTCACCTAATAATTAAATATGGGGCCCATATGCGGGCAAATCTAGTCTCATATTGGCCTCATTTAAATTTGAGTAGCGAACCGGTAACTTATTTTGTCCTGTTATCACAACATTTAAAATTGCGGGAAAGTTAAACAACATGAACCACCTAATTAATTGTCGGGACCCCAGTTCCACTTAATATGACCTAATTGCATCGCACCTTTGCCATGTCATCCATCATACATGCATCATGCCGATCTTCTGCCGTTTTATTAAATATTGCATTCGGTGTTTATCCTAGCGATTTGCTTCTTCGCGGATAAGGCAGTTGAGTTGATGTGAGCTTCGCCCCGATCTTCGGTTGAACCCTTCGGCAATGTTTTCAGGCGAGCATCTTCCCCCCTTTCTACCTATCTTACTTTTATAGTCTTTATTCCCTCCTGTTGATCTATTGCTATCTGTGTTGCGATGCTTTAGTTTCCGTACCTGTGATATACCGTGCAGCCCTATATTGCCTTGGACACATCCTATTACCTGTTGTTTGGTAGATAGTTGGACTTGCGCGTCGTAGTTGCTTGCTCAAGTGTGTATGTGTGTCGTCATATGCCACAGTTGCTGATGCTTTGCCGCATGTTGATGTTGGAGATGATCCTAGTTTTACTTATCGTCACGTTAATTTCTGTTTAACAACTAAAATTGAATAAGCAGAGGCATCGGTGGGTGATAGATAATATTTGGTTTCCGAACGCCCACTTGTGTCCCGTAAGACCCCGAGTACTTGATACCTGTTCCTTGATTTATCGCGCTATCCACATATGGGGAGTATGGCCCCCCTTAGCCAGAGCTTGATTCCGTCTTATTTCTTGGGGCCACAAAGTAGTTTGGGGCTTTATTACTATCCTGTACTTATGCCATGCTTTACTGCTTTATTTACGATTGTGCGAGGAGCACACTGTACTGTTTAGGAGCGGGACACGATTCCGCGGTGTCGACAAGCCCAGCCACACTTTCGGGTTCCCAGTCGTTCACAGCCGTCCACCCAAACCTTGAGGCCGTCTCGGAGCTTGCTTACTCCGTTGCGGATTCTACTTAAGGGGTGGCCCCCTGAAATATTTCTGAATCTTGTGATTTCTCTGTCGTGAGACCTCGTTGGGTTTTGATTTGGTTTTTCCGAGGTTGATCGTGTGTGTGTTGCTATTTGTGCACCCCGGCCGGGTAAAACTTTCTGAAAGCCGTGTCCACGGTTATGGACGACTTGGAGCACAGTATCTCGATCATAGACAAGCATAACTAAAGTTTACTGCTATAAATTTGACTTATAATGATTAGTAATCAGCTTCACTATAATGGAATGGCTAATTAATACTGCCCACAATTGCTTGTTTGGTTGTCGCTTGCGACAATTGTATCTGACTAGTAAGTATGGCAACTACAACGGAATGGCTGAATAAAAGTACCAATAACTGCTGGGTTTCGGGATTACATCATGCTAATTGTATCTGATTAGTAAGTGTTGCCACTATAACGGAATGATTAACTAAAAGTGCCCACTGTTTATTTTATCAGGATGATTATCTATACCTGACTAGTAAGTGCCGCAACTATAATTGAATAAGTAAAACTGCCAACTGTGTGAGTTCCTCGGTTGACTTCCTCGATCGGTGTCGAGGGGGAACCCCAGGATGGGTTTGTTTGGTGTTAGCCTCAGGTTGGATCCGGATAGGTCTTTCTCACCCCTCTCTGATAACCGCCAGTTATGTCGAGTCTCTATAGGTTGTTTAGTGCTTGCTGCCGCTGCCGCTCAGTCCACCATACCTATGTAGGCGAGGACCGCCGAATTCTAGCCTCGCCATGTACTGGCCTTAGTACTGACGCTCCTCTTTTTCCTTTGCCCTTTGTCGGCACCCCTTTTGTTTAAGCAGGTTTTGAGATCGCCGTCGTTAGCAGGGTTACCCTTCCGGCTTGGCCTGGGCAGGGTTATGGACGCCATTGGTTATTCTTCAGGGCTCTTAGCCCCATTTGCATCTTGTCCGTAGTCGGACGCTCTATCGCTTTCAAGGTGATTTGGATCTTTGGATAATATATCTGTATTCTTGGCTCATCGAGTCGCTGTTGCATATATCTGTTCTGTGGGTCCCATCGAGGACTGTTGTGTAATGTTATTACTTCGTTTTCCACCCGCACGAAAGTGCCTGGTGGGCACCTTTGAATCGTTTCTATGCGGGTTTGGCGAATTTTGCTCAAACTTGCGTAGGTCCGATTCTGAGGGTGTTACATATGACCACTTTGTGTACTCTTCTTGCTGTTGCTTCTGTTCGTCACTGGTCTGTGTCCCAGCTTGATGTTCAGAACGCCTTTCTCAATGGTGAGTTGAGTGAGGAGGTTTATATGCAGCCTCCTCCTGGATATTCTGTTCCCGAGGGGATGGTTTGTCGTCTTCGACGTTCTCTTTATGGCCTCAAACAGGCCCCTCGTGCCTGGTTTGAGCGCTTTGCTTCTGTAGTGACTGTTGCTGGTTTCTCCCCTAGTGCTCATGATCCAACGTTGTTTGTTCACACTTCTCCTCGTGGACGCACTCTTCTTCTTCTCTATGTTGATGATATGATCATTACCAGTGATGATCCTGAGTACATCGCCTTTGTTAAGGCTCGTCTTCGTGATCAGTTTCTTATGACTGATCTTGGTCCTCTTCGATACTTTCTTGGGATTGAGGTTTCCTCCACTTCTGATGGCTTTTACATCTCTCAGGAAAGGTATATTCAGGATCTTCTTGCTCGTGCTGCTCTTGGGGATGAGCGTGCTGTTGAGACCCCTATGGAGCTTAATGTTAAGCTTCAACTTACTGATGGTGATCCTCTTTCTGATCCGACGCGTTATCGTCATCTTGTTGGGAGTCTTGTTTATCTTGCTGTCACTCGTCCTGACATCTCTTATCCTGTTCATATTCTGAGTCAGTTTGTTTCTGCTCCTACCATTGTTCACTATAGTCATCTTCTCCGTGTTCTTCGTTATCTTCGTGGTACGATCACTCGTCGCCTTTTCTTTCCTCGTTCCAGCTCCCTCCAGCTTCAGTACTATTCAGACGCTACGTGGGCGAGTGATCCTTCGGATCGCCGCTCACTTTCTGCTTACTGTGTGTTTCTTGGTGGTTCGCTCATTGCTTGGAAGACGAAGAAACAGACAGCAGTTTCCCGTTCGAGTGTTGAGGCTGAGTTGCGTGCTATGGCCTTGTTGACTGCTGAGGTGACCTGGTTACGGTGGTTACTTGCAGATTTTGGGGTCTCTATTACCACACCCAGTCTGGTTTTGTCTGATAGTACAGGTGCTATTAGTGTTGCACGTGATCCGGTCAAGCATGAGCTTACCAAGCATATTGGTGTTGATGCTTTCTATACACGTGCTCAGGTGCAGGCTCAGGTTGTTGCGCTTTAGTATGTGCCTTTAGATTTACAGTTGACGGATTTCTTCACAAAGGCACAGACCAGAGCGCAGCATGATTTCTTACTCTCCAAACTCAGTGTTGTGGATCCACCATGAGTTTGAGGGGAGGGGGGTGTTAGATGTATATATCTGTATATTGTATTTCCCCCATATGTTAGGGGGCTTCCTGCATATTTGTCCTGTACCTGTACTATATATTGTGGTCTTTGGCCCCCAGAGAAATATAACTTTGTCTATTCCTAACACGGCCAAGCTGCTTCTTCCACAATCTGAATTTTGCAACTTAAAAATAGACATGTTCTCTTAAATTGTGCATTTAAGAAGTAACATGTTCTTTTCTTAAATTGTTGTCACAAAATAACTAGATTTGTATCCACTCACAAAATAGTATTATTAAAGAGAAACATAAATTCAGTTAATCCTCTTATTCCACAATCTTTGCACCTGCTTATAAGCCCACTATATGAATTAAATTCTTTGTCGGTTAATATTATTTCAACATTGTATAGTGTTTCTTGCATACTTTCAATTACATATGTTCCTAAATATAAAATGTTTTGGCCGTTTAATTTGAGGTGCCAAAACATCTTATATTTTGTAATGGAGGGAGTGAACTATGGACTGTGGTACCCCACATCACTTCCTGTAAGTTCATCAATTATTGCTTGCAGTGTCGGACTACTACCAGCTTGATGATTTACTCACCGATGAAGAGAAGGCGCTTAGGAAGAAAGTCCGTGCTATTTCAGAGAAAGAAATCGCGCCCATTATGACCGAAGTACGTTCTTGCTACTGACATTTCCCTACCCGTTTCATGTTCTTAGAGAAATAACATACAATCTGGACTAGTTTTAGGAGTGCTACCGTGTTGCAAACAGCAATCTGTCTAGCATAATGACATTTCCAAACCCTTTTCCTGTTCTCAGAGAAATAACATGCAATCTGGACTAACTTTATGGTGCAACATGTCTTCTTACTGAAACCTTGTAGTAGTATTTACATACAGTTGCTAGTTCTGTCTTGTCATATTTGGAGGTCTACTCTTCTTTGTACCAGCTGTTGTGCAAAACTAACGCAGGATGTGTCTTGGGTTTTGCTATTTTGGTTTTGTAGTACTGGGAGAAGGAGGAATTCCCATTTCATGCCATTCCCAAACTTGCAACTCTTGGCTTAGCCGGACTTACAACGAAGGTACAAACCGCTCGATCTTTAATTCATGCTATACCATGTAATGTTGGATTTGAACCACATATACAATTTAAGATTTTGTCTTAATTTACGAATTTTGTGGCGTTGCAGGGATATGGGTGCCCAGGACTCTCAGTTACAGCTAGTGCTATTTCTATAGCAGAAGTTTCACGGGTCGACGCAAGCTGCTCCGCATTTATCCTAGTGAATTCCTCGTTGGCAATGTCCACCATTGGTAAGGCTAGAAGTTTTTTCAAAATATTATTTTTTAATATTTTGTTAAGACTATGACCAACAACAGCTTTTATACCCGAGCTTGTGTTCTAATTCTGGATTTTGTGTGAAGAACAGCCCTTTGTGGATCAGAGGCTCAAAAGCAGAAGTATTTACCATCGTTAGCTCGGTTAGAAACTGTTGGTTGCTGGGTGAGTCGAATTATCCAATAGCTTAGAGATACAATACTCAGCGTGGTATTATTATTATATTCGCTTCCTAATGTGTGTTAGGTTTCTGTAGGCCTTAACAGAACCAGATTATGGAAGTGATGCAAGCTCCTTGAAAACTTCAGCAACCAAGGTTTAATACTGCTCGCTGTACTTGAGAAAAATTTAAGTTTTGTCTATTTTTCTAGTTAATTTAAGCTTTGTATTTACTGCCTTAGCATGTTTTATTATGTTTTTAAGGTACCTGGTGGTTGGCAATTAGATGGCCAAAAGCGCTGGATAGGTAACAACACATTTGCAGATGTGCTCATAATTTTAGCTAGGACACAAAGCAACTAAATGGGTAATCATCTTGTTTTGCACTATTGTTGATAGGATTAGTTTTGATATCATGTACATGTCACTATGAAGCTATTTCTCTGCTGATTAATGCAAAAACTACCCTGCTTGTGGATGATGAATCTGATACATTTCCTCCAGATTCATTGTGAAGAAGGGAGCTCCTGGTTTGAGGGCCACAAAAATTCAAAACAAAATTGGGCTCAGGATGGTTCAGAATGGCGATGTTATTCTGAACAAAGTATTTGTGCCAGAAGAAGACAGATTAACAGGCATCAATTCATTTCAAGATATAAGCAAGGTACCTAACACCCCTACCTTCTCCATTCTCCCTTCTCTCTGTTAGCCTATTGCCTATTGGAATGTGCTGCTTGGTCCTTGCTATTATTTACCCTTGGAATAATGCTACAACAGGTTCTCTCGATATCACGTATTCTGGTGGCATGGCAGCCAATTGGCATATCGATGGGCGTCTACGACATGTGCCATAGGTGCGTTTCTCATCTCTCCTTCACTGTATGAAATAATCTTTCTACCAATCAGTACCTATTTGACTTGCACATCTGCCTCTGGATAGGTATTTGCAAGAAAGGAAGCAGTTTGGAGCTCCACTGGCAGCCTTTCAGCTCAACCAAGAAAAGCTTGTTCGGATGCTCGGTAACATTCAGGCAATGCTTCTTGACTTCTTGTTGGCTGGCGCTTGTGCAAGCTCTACGAGTCTGGCAAAATGACGCCAGGCCATGCTAGTCTAGCCAAGGTTTGTAAATTGCAGCGTACCTAGCAAAACGGTCTTCTTGATTGTTACTTGCAGATTATACTGATTAACAGTTGAATCCAGGCATGGATATCGAGCAAGTCAAGGGAGGTAGTTTCTCTAGGCCGAGAGCTATTGGGCGGTAACGGAATTTTGGTTGATTTTCTGGTAGCAAAGGTAAAATGACTTGACATCTTTAATTCTCTATAAGCTCATGTGTAGGGTACTGTATTAGTTAGGCTCTAAATCATGTTAGCTTGATGTTCAGATGACCTTTTTTTATTTTCCTGGACCTCTACTATGGTTTCATTATTGAAATCGGGGAGAAATCCCTTTTTTCAAAAAACAAAAAAAAATCTAATTCTCTCCTAACATGGTAGATTCGGGTTAGATAATTTAAGTTCCTCTTATGATTTTCAATGGATAATTATTAACCAGAGTAGCTTGTTTCCTCTCCATTTCGGGTTTTTTGTCACGGTTTCGCTCATAATAGTCTTGACCGTTGCAGGCATTCTGTGATCTGGAACCAATTTTCACATACGAGGGAACCTACGACATCAACGCCCTGGTGACTGGAAGAGAGATCACCGGGATCGCGAGCTTCAAACCCGCCGCGTTAGCTAAAGCTCGGCTGTAATACTACTTCCAGAAACACAAACCCAACTTTGTATTTTGGTGGGTATGAGTAAGATCTGAATAAGTGCAAGAGAAAGATCATGAGGAGTTGCGAGGTTAATGATTTAGCATGTTGGGTGGGATAAGGTTGGAGCTGGATTTATATGTAACGGTACAGCACATGGAGTCACCTCTCATGACCAGTGTTTCTGTTGGATCGTGCTAGATTTATTCATAATGGACCCATATAATTCAGCAGAATTTCATTGTGTGAGTAATACGTCTGGGACCGATGCAATTCAAGAGATATTCCTGTTGTTTTGTAAGGAACTGCAGATCCCCTGTTCTTACAACCCTAAAATCCTAAGTTGCAGCGAGGTTTGCTTCAGTGTCGCCATTGTGAGAGAGGGGGGCAGACTAGCAGCAGTGTGAGAAGAGTAGAACAAGAAGAAACGGTTTTACATCAGAACATCCGAACACACATGGCAGGATATATGAGAAATACAAGTCTTTATTTCATCAGTCTGGTGCATGTACAACAACAAGGACAGCCATTGTTCCCAACAACAGAGACTACATATACACAGGTAATTAGATCTGGCGGCGGCATAGTAGCACAGCAACAGCAAACTTACTAGCCCATTTCATGAGAAATCGATTCGGCTTAGATAAATATCAACCCAGAAGCGGTAATGATCAACCATGGACAAACAATAGGTACATAGTATGACTGAGAGATGAGAAACACAGCTCTGTCGATCTGTTTGGTGCATGTACAGCTTCCCAACAACAGCAACAAAAGACACATGCGTGGATAGCCATAGCGAGGCCAGGGGCAGGTAGATGCACAAAATTGCTTCAATATTACAACAGCGATTATGCTTGTTAGGAAACATATGTATTCCTAGTGCAAAATTTCAAGTGGCAAAAGCAGCAAAATAAGAAGGATAAAGAGACTCACGTTTGAACTTACATGCACTATGCCTTGCTCACCAGCTTGCAAAAAAAGGGAGAGAATATATCCATTGATGTACATCATGTTATTAAGTCTCCTTGAAAAGATAATGGAAATATGATCATTTCGGGAACGATACCAAAATAGCAACCTTTTCGTGCAAAACAGAGTATATACTCTTTGATATACATCATGCTATTAAGGCTCCTTGCAGAAGTTCATGAAAATGACTGCGAACAATACCAAAATAACAACCATTAGTCGTGTTGAAGTGGTCAGTTCAGATTCTCTATCTCTTCCTGTCAAAAATGTGAAACGACGACATATTCTGGGAGAGTTTTTTTAGTCATGAGGCCCTTGCCTGTCACTCAACCTGAACACAGAGCAGCAGCTTGGGATATTCTACTGGTAGGACCCATGTGGTAGTGCTCTGCCCCTCACCTAGCCGCTCGCCTCTTCCACGCCTAGACGCCGCCGCCGAGCGTATTAAATTGGGTCATACAGGTCTGTACAAGGCTAGACACGATTTAATTATTCGTTAATCATGACACTTAATAATTCGTTAAAGACCAGCATAACAACTGTGTGCAGCATGATAAAAAGGTCATGAAAATATGATAATTTGTGAACAATACCAGAATAGCAAATGTGTGCTGTGTGCAGATATGATTGTTATACCAGCCATCGTCTCTTGTATTTTCTGTACAATAATCAAATGCCCAAGATTTTGCCTAATATTCGAAAATAAATATGGCATACCATGTTTTATATCCATAATGTTTTCAATGTTCATTTCAAAATTTGGGGCGTATGTCCTCGAAGTGCAATGCATATGCAATTAGTTTCAATAAACTGGCGTGTCTCTTTCATGGACTATCATTATTCATGTGGAAGTGGTCGGTTCAAACTTTCCACATTTCTTACTGTCAAAAAGTGGAACCACCTAATGTTCTGGAGACTTTTTACGAGTAAGACTATTCTACAGTGCAGCTGTAGGGCATTTCCGTGGCACCCAAATTTTACAATGGAGCAGCAGCGTAGAATATTCTACCTATAGACACATGTGGCTGTGCTCTTCCCGCTCATATTCCATGCATCTCCTTGACGTCGTCCTCTTCCACAATTTTTTTTGTTTGATACCTGAAAATGGTAGTTGAGATTTGTCCAATGAATGGATGTATCTATTGGCAGTTAGTCTACACACCACAGCCACCCAACTTGGCCAAGATGTCAAATTATGCAGTCCACCACCCAAGACCATGAGGTAGCACATCCATGAAAGAAGTATTACTCACCATATAATACAACCATGTCTTATAAAGACTCTTCCTACTCTAGATATTAACACATGACCTGTCAACACATCCAACCTTCAATGCCTATAGTTACCATCCTATTTGTGTTTCTTCTCTCCATCATGCGCAACCCATGTTCAGCAGCAAGAAGCACAATTACAGCTGGTGAGCGCCTCACCGGCGATGACAAGCTCGTCTCACGCAATGGAAAGTTTGTGCTCGGCTTCTTCCAACCAGGCAGTGAGTACTCCTCCCCACAGACTCCCAGTCACTGGTACATAGGCATATGGTTCAACAAGGTACATAAGTTGGCCCCACTGTGGGTTGCCAACAGGGTGAGCCCAGTTGTAAACCTTGAAATTTCGGAGCTGACAATCTCCGACCAGGGTAACCTTGTCATCTTAAATCAAGCCACCAAATCGACAATTTGGTCGACTCGTGCCAATATCACAGCCAAGAACACTACAGTTGTGCTCCGGGACGATGGGAACCTCGTCTTAACAGATGCATCTAATTCATCCAAAATCATATGGCAGAGCTTTGACTACCCTACGGATGGTTTGTTCCCCGGTGCAAAGCAAGGCCTTGATAAGGTCACTGGTCTGAACCGTCGCCTTGTCTCCAAGAAGAGCTTGATTGATCCAGCTCCTGGTCGTTACTGTGTTGAATTAGACACTACTGGCACTGGTCAATTCCTCTACAAACTATGCAACTCCTCCATAGTATATTGGTCTTCTGGGGAATGGAATGGCCACTATTTCAACTCGATGCCCGTAATGTCTTCAGCCTCTCTTTTTAAATTTAATTTTGTCAATAATGACAAAGAGGAGTACTTCATAAAATACTTAGTAGATGAGAATCTTATATCTCTTAGCCTTTTGGACATCTCTGGACAAGAAAAACAACTAATCTGGGTTGAGAGTTCACAAGATTGGGTGACGGTCTATAGCCAGCCTAACGATCAATGTGATGTCTATGCTACATGTGGACCATTCACAATCTGCAACAGCAACACAACCCAAGTGTGCGATTGCATGAAGGGCTTCTCAATAAGGTCACCTAAGGATTGGGAGATAGAGGATCGATCTGGCGGGTGCATAAGGACTATGCCATTGGACTGCGGTACCAGGAATCAAAGCAGAAATACTACAACTGACAAATTCTACTCCTTGACAGGAATTACACTGCCTGCAATGGCCTGGGTTACAGAAGCTTTTGGGAGCATAGACCATTGTGCACAAGCTTGCCTGCATGATTGCTCTTGCATTGCATATTCATATGGCAACGGATGCTCTCTGTGGTATGATGACTTGCTTAACATCAAATATGATAAAACTGGAACTAGTAGTGATGGAGAAGTTCTCTACCTTCGCATCTCTGCCAAGGAGGCAGAAAGTTGGAGAGATAAGAAGGGAAGAAAGGATGTTATTTTGGCTGTCACTGCTGCAAGTGTTGTTGCTTTGAGTTTGTTGACAGTTGTCATGTGGTTTCTGCTGAGCAAGAGGAAGCGAGTTACGAGCATGTACAATAATGTACAAGGTGGCAATGGAATTGTGGCTTTTAGGTACATTGATCTGCAGCAGGCAACCAAAAATTTCTCACAAAAGTTAGGGGGAGGGAGCTTTGGATCTGTGTTCAAGGGGTTACTAACTGACTCGACAGCTATAGCGGTGAAAAGGCTTGATGGTGTTCATCAGGGAGAGAAGCAATTCAGAGCCGAAGTGAGTTCAATTGGAATCATCCAACACGTCAATTTGGTTAAACTTATTGGCTTTTGTTGCCAGGGAACTACGAGACTGCTTGTATACGAGTACATGCCAAATCTTTCCCTTGATGCACATCTCTTCCGCAGCAGTACAAAGGTACTAAGTTGGAGTGTCCGTTACCAAATAGCCCTTGGAATTGCAAGAGGATTGGCATACTTGCATGAGAGTTGCAGTGATCATATCATACACTGTGATATCAAACCACAAAATATACTTCTTGACACCTCATTCGTACCTAAAGTCGCAGACTTTGGTATGGCCAAATTTCTAGGGAGGGATTTTAGCCGAGTTTTGACTACATTTAGAGGAACTATAGGTTATCTTGCACCCGAATGGATCAGTGGAGTAGCCATTACACCAAAAGTGGATGTCTACAGCTACGGGATGATGTTGCTTGAGATAGTATCGGGTCAGAGTAACAGTACATGTAAAGAATATAGTAGCACTAGTGATCACTCGGCATATTTCCCAGTCCAAGTCGCAAGCAAACTTCTCGAGGGAGACGTTGTGAGCTTGTTGGATGACAAGTTACTTGGTGATGTCAACTTGGACGAAGCTGAGAGGATCTGCAAGGTGGCCTGCTGGTGTATCCAAGACGGTGAATTCAGTAGACCAACCATGGGTGAAGTGGTTCAAATTCTCGAGGGTTTGTTAGAAGTTGAAGTACCCCCAATGCCAAGACTGCTGCAAGCTATTGCAGGAAACTCGCCATAAACTTGACTATATCCCAGGTATGAGGCAAAGCAGTACGGATTAATGGTTAAGATATGGTACACGATGAGAACAAAATTACAGACTTGCTTCCATGGTTCATAATCATTGTAACATATATCTTCTGTAACCTATCTTTTACACATTCAAGGATGATATTTTAGGAGAGACCGATCCCATAAATATTTTTTTTTGAGTTAGAAATTTCGAAGCTACTCAGTTTGTAGAGTTAAATTACATAGTGGTACACTTCGAAATTTCTGCAATAACCCTCGTATGGCAAGAGATTTAGTTGCGCTGAAGTAAAATATAAACATTTAGGATGCGCATCGTCCACCATGACTACAAAATTCCTACGGTTGTCAAGAAAACAACCTAGATTATCAATATCATTCACCCATACTGCTAAAGCCAAAGGACAACGAAGTCGAGGGTTCTGCAGATTTGGATTTACCGGTCGCCCGTTGCAGCCGCCCGTGGACGACCGAGCCCCGCCGCGACTGCTCTCCTCGCCTCCTCGGTCGGCTACGACCTCAATCTCGCTCGCTGCCGTCGTGGTCGTGGCGGACGGGGACGCGGCGCTGCCTCGCAGAATGGCCCCGTATTGGTGGCACCCGCTGTCTGTCGGAAGAGCGTCGCCGCCCCGTCGCGCTGACACGGCGAAACCCTTCCTGTTTCTTTTAGGGAAAAGTCTACCGTTCACCCGGGGGATTTCGCGGAACGCATCCCCCGCCTTCCGCTCGTGCCACGTGTTCTTACCGTGGCGACAAAATAATCTGGAAACGTCGCACGAGCTACTCTCTCAGGCCCACCACTTCCCCTCGAGTCCTCCTTATCCTCTCATCCTCTCACGAGTCGTCTTCTCCGCGGCCTCCATCTCCAGTTTTCCACGCACGCGGCCTTGCTTACACATATACTGCGCTTGTCTGTGTGCGCACACCATGCTGCTGGGTGTCGCGGTCCGTCCATGCTACGGCAGCACCCTTGTATGAAGCCTCCATCCTTGAATCGCCCTCTCTCCCTCCCCGTGTCCTTGTTTTCTCGATGCTGCAAAGGCCAGCCATGACAGCTGCCAAGCTAGTACATAATTTCTACCAAATTAGATCAACGATGCTACAAGCACCTGCCACCATGTGCTGCAAACGCCATTCGTCGTTGCTTCCAACGCCATTCGTCCCGGGATTCACCACCATATGCAGCTTGCTGCGAACTACGACTGCCACTGCTACAAACGTCGTGCGCCGCTGCTACCAACGCCGGGCAGCTCTACTACCAAAGTATAGGTCGCAGGTTCTGCAAAGGCTCGCCTCTGCGCGCCGCTTTGCTGCCAACTTCGGCCGCCTCTGCTACAAGGCGACGGCGGGGCTGCTACCAAAGTAGGTTGCAGGTGCTGCAAAGGATCGCCGCTGCCGGCCGCCCTGCTGATAACTCCGGCCACTTCTGCTACAAGGCGACAACACCGTTGCTACCAACGTCGGGCGCTGCTGCTACCAAGGTAGATTGTAGGTGCTGCGAAGGCCCGAGCGCCGCTCTGCTGCTAACTCCGGTCACCTCTGCTACAAGGCGGCGTCACCGCTGCTACCAACGTCGGGCGCCTCTGCTACCATGGTATGTCGCATGTGCTGCGAAGGCCCGCCACCGCAGACCCCTCTGCTGCAAACTCTGTCCTCCTCTGCTACAAGGTCTGCCGGGCGCTACTCTGTTACCAACTCCGGCCACCTCTGCTGCACGGCGGCGCCACACTGCTAGTACGAGCTAACCATGCGGGGGAGCTGCGTCATATATTGAGAGGAATTTTTGCAGTCGATGGATGTGGAACTCAGTCAAAGGGAAGGGAGATGTGGGACTAGCATTTGTTTTTCGTGTGCGTCGGTGTTGGACACGTGTCAAGCACCGGAGGCGGGGGATCAGGGGCTTCGATCCCCCGGGGGACGCTCAGCACGGCCCTTCTTTTAGTTTGCTCCCGTCGGGCTCAGCTTTCTGGCCTTTTTACATGGGCCCTAGTTGGAGTAGAGCGGGGTGTCGAAGCAGGCTGTATCAGCCTGTGGGATTTGGCCGATCTGCGGTCGTACACGTCTCTATCCCAAATTAACTTAGTATTTAGTTTTAATTTTTTCTAGATATATGTATATATATGGATTTTTTTTTAAGAAACACAGTACAAACACAGACGCTCACATACATATACTCATCCATATAAACACACGCACGCACACGCTATTCCTATGAGCACCTTCGAAAGACTGAGCCGGCGGGTTTTGAGATTGACGAAGTCACCGCCTCGTTATCGACAGGAACGTCGCCTCCCACTGAAAGAATATTCTGTTTGTATAAGACACCAAAGCGTTAAACTTGAGACAAAGCTGAGTTAGGTAATTTAGGACAGGGGAGGAAATTCTGTTCTTTGACCAAAAGAAAAGCTGTCCAACTGCATTTCATTGCATCAATAGTCAAAAAAAATCATCACTTTCGGTTTTTTTATTGAGCAGATCATCACTTTCGGTTAAAAGCGGGCACCGTAGGTGTTGTCCAGATCCATATCATCCCCATCTTGAGTTTCCATGATGACCATCTGCTCATGGTACATATTCTTGTGAGGGTATGACTGGAGCTGTGTTCCTAGCCGTTCAGGTCCCTCGCTCTTCACAACTACGTCAACAAATATGTTATGTTATTCAATCTATACATCAATAGGTACCACTTGTAGTAGAGAGAAACAATCAAAAACACCAAGTTAAGGTGCCCGTTTTATTTTATACTCTCTTCGTTTTAAAATATAAGATATTTTAGTTTTGTGAAGCAAATGTATCATGAATGTGTTTGGTTCAGAAACGATGACATATGTATCATGAACGTGTTTGGTTCAGAAACGGTGACGTTAACGTAAACATAATCAGATTACTCTGGTATTGTTAACGGAATCGGCAAAAACAGAAAACTGTTTCATTCAACAATGGTATCGATGTCTGTTCAAAGATCCCAAGCTTTTCCAATTTGCAGGGATGATGCGGCAAAAAAAATACGCACCGAATCATCTATCCAAATCTGGAAACTAGTCACAAATCGATCGGATCTAGACAAATTTCATAGCCAATCCATGGATTAGCAAAAAAATCCTGCGCTGGTGTTGCTCCTCGTCGAAGGAGGGTGGCGGAGAAGATTGGAGGTAGGGGATCAGGGAGGATGAGGTCAGGGAGGGGATTGGGGTGGAAGACGATGTCAGACTTGGCGGATGCGCTGAGGGGAGATGGCTACCGGACTTGGCGGATGCGCTAAGGGGAGATGGCTGCCGGACTTGGCGGAGGCGCTAAGGGGCGACTGATCGGGAGTCGCGACACGATCCAGATACGTTGCTGGTAACGATTTGTTACCGCAGGGGGAGGGTGGTATCAAGATTGCACTGAGATAGGACTCGATTACGGAATACTATCTGTTTATGAAGAAAGTCAAACAAACACGTTTAAGGGTACCGGATTCCTCTGTAATCAGGTACCGGAGCAAAACAGGCGAACCAAACACGTTCCATGTCTTTTAGTTTATAATCCGTAGTGAACTATACCCGAAAAGAGTCTAGATACATTCACTTTATAAACTAAAACATCTTATATTTTAAAACGGAGGGTATAATTACTAATTGGAGCTGGTTGTATCAGAAAACTAGTTGATTCCCCACGTGTTGCGGCGGGCATTTGAGATGATTTTTATAAACGCAAAAGTATGGACAATATACGAAACATCATTATCACAAAGCCGATCCTAAATTGGCCTGGTTCCAATATGTGGAATGGTCCAAGCGATCGGCTTACATGGGTCAAGCACATTTTTTTTCTCAAAAAAAGGGTAACACTACAGATAGTTCGTTTCGATTGGGGAATCAGTGATTATCTGCATTATATACGAAAGTAACGAAACATCATTATCTGCATTAATCAGTGAAACCCCACCACGCATTAATTACCCGTAGTAAGATGAAAACCCACCACGCATTAATTACCCGTGGTGTATGATATTTCTTCGGTTAATCTCACGCATTCATAGACTCCTTGCAGCACCTTGTTTGCCATGTCGACAGCTACTGTATGATCCACGTCCCAGGCTCCTTCACATACCGCTTGGCCACGACGCAGACAACACTGTCCACTGTCTTGGTGCAAGCTTAGCCTGGGCATGTCGAGGAAGAGCGAACCAAGAGTGGGCTGTCCGCGTAATCGTCAGCAGTCCGTCAATGCGCACACCGTCGGGCACCGAGAGGTCCAGGTCAGAGACATCAGAGCACCTGCGCCAGCCATCGAGCTGGCGCCAAGGGGTCGCGGCGGGAGGTGGTGGAGCCTCGGGCTGTCACCGTCGAGCACGTCGCGGAATAGGATTCCGGTCCAGATGTCGACGAATGCGACCATGCTGGAGCCGTTGCCGACGGGGATCACCTTGTACGTCAGGAAGCCACAGTCGTCGCCGGATGGCATCATCGAGACGGGCCTCTTGACGGTCCAAGTCTGTGTCACCGAGCTATAGAGGAAGAGGTCCAACTCCCCGCCTGGCTCTTCATTCTCTAGCGCGGTGATGAGGTAGTCACCGTCGCCGCCGTGGGGCAGGATGCCGGCAGTACATATTGCGGACTCCAAGCGCTTAGCGGCGCCGCTGCTGGGCTGCGGGATCGGGTACATCGAAGCTGTGGCACCGGGCCGGTAGAGGAAGAGCTTGGTTTCCGACGACCAGTTATGGCGGAAGGGGATGGTAAGGAGCACGAGGGTAGCGACGTCGACGGGCTGCTGAGTGAAGCGGGTGCCGGTGCAGCATGTGAGGATGTTGGAGACGCGAGGCGGACAGGCGACGAGCAAAGTGACCTGGATGACGAGGGTGATGTCACCTGGGTTCTTGTTTCGTATCGGGCGTTGATGGAGCCGATGAAGAGCTTGCGGTTGAGGAGGCAGCGGTCGGCTTTAGCTTTTTGGGCATCGGCAACCTGTGGTCGCCGTAACATAAGACTGAAGAAATCCATGCATCCGTTTTACTTGCTTGAATTGGGTTCTCTAGGATGTACAGATCCCGTGCGACTTTAAGGTAGCGGCTTGGATCTGCAGCCAGATGAGTTGGAGACAGAGAGCAGTGGGCGTGGAGGAAGGTGAATTGCTGGCGGCCACATGAAATATTTTCCATAATATAAGCCTTTTTAGCAAGTTGTTTTAGTTTGCTAAAAACGCTTACATTGATCATCGGCATGATTGGAGATAGAAGCATGAATGGAGATGGGGGTGAGCCGTGGGCGAGCCCCCCCCCCCCCCCCCCCCCCCAAAAAACCAGGTCCACCGCCTCGGCCTCCTCAACTGGAGGGGAGGGCTGTTGGTGCCTTCAACGGATGCTCGGCAGCCAGATCCATGGCGAATGCAGCGGCAACTATCTGACAAGGTCCACAAGGGCTAGAACAAGACCTAGGGACAGAGATCCATGGATGACGGCCGACCACACAGAGGCTACAACACGAGCTCAGTTTCCTAGAAGGAACACACACAACACTGCACGCCATCAAAATGTACGATATCAGAATCACTGGCCAAAGGGAGTACAGCAACACCGCCACTGAGCTCCCGGTGCTGACATATACTCCTTACCTTTTACAAGATACTACAAGGTGACCAAGCTTTCTCTCCGAAAATACTGGAAACAAGAAAAGCCAGGAACCCATCTGTATGGTTCGATTCATGTCTAAGTGTCTATCCATCAAGTTTAGCAAGTCATAATACCCTTTAGTGTATCTCGGAAGGAGACGGCAAGCTCAGGCTGGTAGCTCTAGCTTCACGTTGTTCTTCCAGCTGCAAATTATGTGGAGTGTACGGTCAGTGGGAAGCAATAGTTGTTACAAGTATGTAGTGACGTATGCAAGCAGGAGAAGAGGATGGGAACTACTGCCCGCAACATCAAATTCTGGAGACCGTGAAGAAAAGATATAATGTTGGAAGCATCGAGATGTAATGGACTATTATCGGTGGAAACTACGAGAGATTGTGCATTTAAGGGTAACTAGAGCGTGAGTGACTACAGGACACATTGGATTAATCTTTCTGGACGGTGTGGATTGCTCGGATAGAATCCAACTTGTGCTTCACATATTAGTACAGAAATGACACGGTAAAGGGAAGTACCTTAGTATGTAATAGTAGAAAAAGTCACCATACAGCAGAGTCTGAACGATACCCGCAATCCAGCCTGCATTGAAAAATATCGGTTACAAAATGAGTAATGATCACATCTACTCTAGTCAAGAGGAACGTGAAGGTATGGTGCATAGAGTCCGTACTTATCCAGTGAACAAAATGGGGCTCGGTGAAGTATCGGTAAATCCAGTTAAGGATATAAAGCACACGGTAGGCACTGCAACACCACCAGGGTAATTAATGTTAGGAAACAATTATTTAGTAGCATTGCTCCTTGAAGTTATAAAAGGGAAAATAAAGGAAAATGAGGTCTTAAGACGGTAAATGAATACCAGAATATGACAATGAAAAATTAAAATGATTAACCAAGGAAACTATACTAAAACACATTTGTAAAGAAAGGGTCAGTATATTAATTATGGGCAGCTTTTATCGTAAAAAGTAAGTATACTCCTAAGCTTTATTTGTTTCCATGAAAAGGCAAAAAAAATGTGTCTGAAATAAATTGGAGCAGACGTTACCCCAGAAAGAAGACATATTGGGCAGTTAAGTTGTCAATATTCCTCGTGCGTTGTAGCAACACAAGTTGAGGCAGAATTGCTACAGCTTCCAAATAAATGGAGAATGCCCACATCACCTGCCCAGATTAATGACACAAATGATCACAACAGTACAATAGAGACAGTAAGATTTCAACAGTAGTATATGGCAATACCCATCACATAACCATACATGGCTCCAACAACTAGAGTCAAATGCTAGTACGATCTAGAAAGGTAGAGATTTGGCATCATAACAGCATCATGGTGAGAATGTAGGAACCAACAAAACTGACCTCTCTAAAAGTGAACTTCTCGTTAAGGAGGAGACCCAGAACCAAACACGGAAGCACTATAAAATGATGGCGAAAGGTGTCATGCTCCTTGTCATAAGTTCTACGCACAATCTTATGCCGTCTCATGTACCAAACTATTGTGAAAGAGCTCGCCAGGAAGACCAGCTTCATGACGGTGTTATATAAAGATATATAATGAACGAACAAGTCCAAATAACGAGCTGCAAACACAAGTGCATATAGCTCCTGTGTCTTCAGAGATATGCCTGCAGGAAATTGTCAAATATTAAATACAGAGGTCCATCAACTAAGTGCTAATAGAGACTTATGCTAGTAGTATGAATGTAAGTAGGGAACACAGAAGGAACAAATTTAAAGCTTATTGCAGAGCAATGTGGCTTATAAGGAACTTTGACTCTTCAGAGGTGATACTGTTAGCCTGTTGTCTGGAAGCAGTGTAATAGTTCCATTTGTACCATTTATTCTTACCTAAGAGTTCCCTCAAAACATAGCTTGAGGCAAAATTCTTCTCCAGATTGCTATTCAGCGTTCAAGATTAGCTAGCTCACTTGTGGCCCACTAAGGCTTGAACGAAACTACTAAGGCCTAAGTATAGGTACACATAGTTCAATAGAGTAAACTTCTGGCTGCACATACTGTACTCTATCCAACATGGCAACAAATCCTCAGACAGATCGAATCTTCTTGGACAGGCAAAAAAGTGTCTGAACCAAGCACCTGATAATTTTGAACTTCTACAGTTTAAAGGCATTTTGTTCAATGAGGTTGCAATCATAAAAGAGACTGGTGCTTCCTTCAGTCTTCTCTGGACAGACTGCTGTGGTCACTTCCTTCAGATGCAGGATTTCTGACCGTGGTCTTCCACCAATTTGGGTGTTCATGGGTTTGCCTCCGAGTCTTCCAATGGTCAGGAAAAATCATCAGTGGTAGGTGGTCTTTGTTGTCTAACACTTTAAGAGTGGCCTTCAGTGCTTGCTTTGATTCAGCTAAGAAGCACCAGCGGCACAGTGAACAGGAGCGTGTAAGTGTATTTCAGCAGCTAATATGTACCATTCATGTATTGAAATCCTTTTCTGACTTCCCCTTTTAAACTTAAACAACTGATAATACAATATTACTCATAAGCAGGAAGCTTACTGTTCCACCCTTATTGTACCGAAGAGTTAACGTGCTCTTATGTAGAACTTTATACAATAATTCCTTGTTTTGGAGTATACACGAGTACTACAACTTATGCTCCTAAATATGTGTGTAATTTTTATCTACTGGAAAATTAGTTGCCAAAAGTAGACATCGAGGTTCTGATGTTCCATTAGAAGACAGACAATGGGTCATCTGCAGTTTAGGTTATGGTGCTTTGACACAATTTAATGTAAGAGAGAAAACAACTATTTTTTATGAATTGATTCGCATATAGAACAATCTCAATGCTTACAGATATTTAAAAAAAACTGGATTGTTGTACATTTTCTACACAAAGCCAACGCATTAAGCATATAGCAACTAATAAGCCTACTGTACCGGAGATAAACAGCACAAACTCAGTAAGTTTTATGCTGGATAACATTGTGTGTGGGTCCCATGGTGGAGCGCAGAGATCGCACTAGTAGAGCTTATGCCGAATTCGACCAAAACAATGGCAATAATCAATTCGCGCCTCCATCCCGAACGAGCTTAGGCGTCCAATCTTGCCCATTCACAGATGAAATGAAATCGACCTTCCCTTGTTTCCATTAACAAATTCCTGGCGCAATCTAACTAAAGTGCATCGCATCTCCCAAGTCCCAAGTATCGAGCGCTCCTAACTCCCAAGTCCCGATACACGGGAAACAGAAACCAATACTTAGATAAAATCGAAAGAAGTGCGCCGACTTTTTCGTCCCCGATTCAAGAATACTTGTATTTCTGGCTCCAATGGATATGTGTGCGCGAGTTACCTGCGCATGACTTGATGGTGTGGATCTTGAGGAGTAGCACCACCACGCTGACGAGGTGGGTCATGTCCCCCGCAAGACGGAAAAGGTTCATCTCCGCTTCCCTCCGGGCGGAGTTGGAATGGTCGGGATCAGATCTCTCGGGCTCTCAGATCTCGGCGGCGGCTGGCTGCCTCTTTCGTCGGAGTTGGAATGAAGGGTGCTTACTGATAGTTTTTTTTTTCAGTCCCTGTTTGGGGAGCCGGTTTTCAGTCCAATACCGTGTAACTTTGACTAGCACAGAGTATGTATCAAGTTATCGAATATTAAAAAAAAAGTTAAATACAGTAATGTCTCTATACTTATCAGTCTGACTCGATTCAGTCCTTATAATCAGAATTTGCTGAATTTTGTCTATGTACTTATGAATTGGTTTCGATTTAGTCCAATTCAATATTCGTTGTCGAATTTGAGCCGATATGGACGACACGTGGACTAAAATTTTGCAAGAATACCCTCCCAAATCTGAGAAACTTGCAAAAAACTACAACAATTGAAGCTAGATATAATAGCAGTCCCTATACTCATCCATTTAACACGATTTAGTCCCGATACTCGTCACTGTCGCCTCCCTCTCCATGACTCCCTCATTTTTTCCTCCCTCTTAAATAGAACAGTCTTGAATTGAAGGGTGTTGTAACCACTTGGAGTGTTGGCTTATTGATTAGATGCATGAGGGTGTTCTAGCAAGATTTCAGTCCATGTGTCATCCGCGTTAGTTTAAATTCAATGGCAAACATCAAATTGTACTAAATCGAACCTTATTCACAAGTATATGCGCAAAATTCAGCAAATTACAAGTACGAGAACTAAATCAAGCCAGCCCGACAAGTATAGGGACTTGTATTGTATTTAACTCAAAAAAATTAACTGGGTAGGTCCCAAAGGGACCTATAAACTTTCATTCGGCGGTGGAGCAACATTTACAAGCAAGACTGCAAGAAATAAAGAGATTATTACAAGCAAGCCTAGAACATTTGCACTAAGGACCCTGAAAGAAAAACTTGAAACGCGATCAAATCTAGCTCCAGCACCACCGCACTTTTTTGGAATCACAGCACACTCGAGCGTTGTGAAGAGGGGGATGAGACCACTTGGGGTGAGGCACTGAGAGGCCTCTGTCTTGGCATACAGCTCGGAGGTTGATTTTGACATGCAATCATCGCCGAGATGAATCGACACCGACGAAGAGGGGGAGTGCTCGCCCTTGGATCATCTTGGACGAACAAACCAGGACCATCGTTGATGCACTCTCGACAGTTGCTTCGTTGATCCCCTGCTGGTGTCACGCAGTTAACGATTAGTAGCAGAAGGCTGCTGAAAATCTCCGTCTTGGACAAGCTGGCACAATGCGATTTGACACCCCCCCCCCCCCCCGTCCGCACCAAAACCTAGCAGATCAACCCAGAATCCCCCAACCACAGTCTTCCCATCACCAAGATGGTAAGGACCTGGAAGGAGATCTCTAGATCTTCACGCTTTGGAGCATCCTCGAGTTTATTTAGTGTGGATGGGAAAGAGACGCCGTTGTTCTTCATCGGCTCTGGCCAGGAGACTCTCAAGTATATGGTGAGGAGAGAGATATAGAGGGGAAGAAAGAGAGCCCCTGGCTCAACTGATCTAATATTCAATTTGGATCCCAAGTTCCCGACCAATGGTAGTCATTGGACCAGCTTGATTCTCACGAATAGTAACAGGCTCGACATGGCCCGACCCAATGAGGTCTAATAACCTTTCATGTCATAACGAGTTGTCCCATGTGCCTAGAATCGAAATAAACTTGGTACAAGTGTTTTCATGTCTGGCCTACTCGAAGGCCCACGTGCCTGACAAGAGGCGTAGACAAGGCTATGGTCAAGGCCTTGAGGGAGACGACAACATATTTGAATATGGGAAGGGATAGCCACGGCCTACAACTATACGATGTTGCTGGAGGCCACGAGCAACCCATGTCGGTAGAAATATCACCACAGAACATCACTGAGAGCCGAGATGGCGAGGTCGACACGGAATTCCTAGAGGTGGATGTTGGCATCGGGGAGAGGACCGGGAGCATGGGAGTTTGTGGGGGAGGTCATAGACGACGTAGAGAAGATGCAAGCAACATAATGTGGCAAACCAAGGCCCGTGGAACAAGAATCACACTAGTGGCCGACCCCCAAGCCACAGGCTAGGGTTAGCCAGGGGCGTGACAGCTGGGAGGTGTCACAACAAAGGAGAATAGAAGAAGGAGACTGATGGTTAGCGACGGTCGGGATAGTAGTTGGCGATGACAATGTTACGCGGGTTGATGCCCGTGCTTGGCCGTGTCGAGCGGGAACCCTGAATTTCTCAATTTTTCTATCGTGCTAGGGCTAGCCCATGTTTCCCAACCACATGATTTAGCCTTGTTGGGCTAGGCTTCGGTCCTGGCTTTTTTCCCTGCCTTGGGTTGGCCCAAAAAGTCCATGTCCGATGGCCACCATTACTCGAGCTGCTCAGCTCTTATAAAAATCAAAACTCAGATTTAAAACCCAAAAAGATTTTGAAAAAGAGGGCAGACACACAGAGATGTATAGCATGCACATACAAATTTTCATCGACACATCTCAGCGGGTGTGACAAAAACAAATGTAAAGAGCAAAATCAAGTTTCTTTTGCCTTTTTAAGCCATAGTTTTGTTTTTTTACCCAAAATATAATGTAGCAGTATTAATTAATTTGTAAAGCGTATGAATCAAAGAAACTTCTCTGGATTTTTCAAATTGCTGGACTAATGGTAGCCCGAGCCAAAAGGCCGCACCCTTCAAATTATCCTCTTCCCTCCTCCAGGAGTCATGACTAGTGCAGTTCAACTATATAAAAATATTTTAGAATTCGAGCTACTGGATGTAACTGGGTCAGATTTTCACATTATCATATCTTATACTTCCGTCGTCCACAAATAACTAACTCGGATTTGTCTAGATTCGAATGTATCTAGACGCATTTTAGTATATAGATATATTCAAATCTAAACAAACCCAAGTCAGTTATTTATAGACAGAAGGAGTACAATATTTTTTGATCGGATGCATAGCGGATTGGATAATGAGATTTAAATGAGGATATACCAAATTGTGGAGTCAGAACAGAAACATAGCAAACTAAGTGTAAAGATAAATTTAGTACGGACATAAATAGATCGGAAACCATGCAACCAAACAAAATTGATAAAACAAGTATAAAAGCACCAATATAGCAAAAAATTGTAACACGGTAACATGGAGTACAAAAATATGCCCATATAGATGCAATAACACAATCACTAGGGTTGAGATATCACTCACTCATGCTTCAATGGCCCACTAACTTAGTAATGTTGAACTCCATAATCGGTACAATAACTATGTACATGAGCTGTTATTTAACCGACGAACTTGATAACCCAGTGACTACTAAATGTGCTATATATAAGATTAAATCTTTCGGTAAAAATCTAATGATCTGGTTTAACCATTAGATAGTCCTAATTATTTTTGGATAAATCATGTCTAAGTGCTATTTGACATATCTTATTCTATACAATATCCGGATATCAAGTTCGGAATTGGATATGCTAATATATTGGATTCTTTCACGCTGGATATGAATTCTTTAAAACAGTAGCTCCTATCTATTTACATCTGTAGACTACATGTGGCCCCTTTTTCTGAAAGAAAAATCAAAAAACATATCTCAAAGTTTCAAAAAAAATCTGAAATATATCCTGGATGTGGTCACTGGTTTGTACTACGCATACACAATCTCAATGTGAAATACTTTGCATTACGTGCTACACAAGAATAACAAAATCTGACAATTTTGTCTAGGAAACAAAGCATTTTGCATGCACATCAATGACTACATGCTTTGATTTTTTTTCAGATTTTTTGAGAACTTGAAATCGAGGTTTCAAAAAAATAAAACAAGGGCAACATATTACCCGAGCTTGCACCCAATCAAGATTACATGTTTTTTTTGTCTATTAATTCTGATTACTCCCTCCGACCCATATTTGTCTAGATACGGGCACTAAAACTTTACTAGATACGATACATTCGTATCTAGATGAATCCAAGTCAACTAATATAGATCGGATGGAGTACTAAAAGTAAGCACATATATTTGTTGTATGCATACTTGATGGCTCACAAGACTGAGTGCATGAACGTGCAGACTGATATATGTTACTCCCTCCATTTCACTATTATAAGAGCATGTACTCCCTTCGTCTCAAAGTAGATGTCTTAGGTTTTTTAAAATTTGGATGAATCTATATACTAAATAGTGTCTAGATTTATTCAAATTTTGACAAATTTAATATATCTATTTTGAGACGGAGGGAATAGATATTTTTAATATGAATTAGATATGCACCAAAATAAGCTAACATAGACAGAAAGAAGTGTCAACATAGATGCATTTTTCTTAAAAAAAACATAGATGCATTTTTTGTCCGTATCTAGTTCACACTGAATATAATAGTGAATGGAGGAAGTAAAAATGTTTAGAGTCATCTAAATCTAGACAAATTTGAGTCAACTAATATGGGGCGGAGGGAGTAGGGAGTAGGTTCACAGTTCTTTGCTCCAAGTTTATTGAAGTTCTAGTTTTGTCTTAACTGAGTTTAACACGAAGCCTGTAGAAAAAGTGCATCACCAAGCCGATAGAAAAATGTACAAATATCAGGAATTTGTCAAATATATACGGTTCAAAAATACATTCTACAGTATGATGAATCTAATCGAACTGATGCTGCGTTGAAAATGTTGATACATTTTTCTATAGACTAAGGTCAAAACTAGAACTTCAATTAATTGGACATGCAGAGTCCGTTCACTGATGTAAAACCTTTTATAGATATTTCAAAGTGGACCAGATACACTGCAAAATGAACAGACCTACACTCTAAAACATGTCTACATACATGTGTTTCAAAAAAAAGCTAGAATGTAGTATTACTTTAGTGAATGGAGGGAGTAGTTTTTTTGGGGGGATAACCAAAGTTGCTATTTCATCACAGGTTCCACATGACAGCTGAACAGACTAATACATATATTAACATAGAATATCATAATAAAACCTCTCTGATTATTGGAACATGAACTTTCCACGAAAAGTTACACATATTTTCGTCATTCTACTATCACTTCGCCCGAAACATACACCTTTTAACCCCTCTTCAGGACATGGAAACGTTAGAAGGCTATGAAAATGTGTGAGATCTTTCCTCAAATGCATTAGCATCATCACCATTTGTAAACCTGAAACGAAAGGTACAGTAAATAGCAAGACTGCAGTAGTTAGCCTTGCACAAGGAGTCTAGAGTCTCAACCGCTGCTGCTTCAAGGCCCCCATCTATGGGGGCCGGACCATCCTCCCCAGTGGAGGGGAGGCGACCGCTACTGCTGCCTAGGTCTCTTCGAGCTGCAACTCGGGCATTTGTACTGCTTTATGCTCTCCGCCTTCGCAGGAGTTATCTTCACACACTTGCCATGGTACCACCTCTCGCACACGTCGCACCCGATCCAGAACTCCTCGGCGCTGTATATACCGCCGCATGTCCCGCATAGGGTCTCGCTGTGGTCGCCATCGTCTTCATCGTAGCCTTCGTCAGCCTCCCTGGCATTATGTTCTACACGTGGTGGCGGTGGTGCCTCCCGTGCATGCTGGAGAAACAGTATAAAATCATACATAAGAGAAGGGAGGAGCCTAGGAGGTCAAAACAGCAAAGAATTTCTTTTACCTTGGCTGGCAGCTTGTTTCTACCGCTGTTGTCCATACCGCTTGATCTATCCCTCTCCTTTGACTGTCTCATCTCTGAGATGACTTCATAAACGGTTGCCAAATCATTCATCATGCCAAATAAACGCTTCCTGTTGGATTGCCAAGTGAAACAATAAGATAACATAATAACATCATGACAGCTTACTCTTTACAACAGAAGGGAATGCTACAATAGGGGGCAGCAAATCCGTTCTTTTATATTTGCATTCACAGTGTTACTTGACCACTGTCAAATTGATTTGCAACTACATATATTATCCTGATAAACTGTAAGACCTCTATAGTTGGACTAGGTCCACACATGATACAGTTTCTGCAAGCCCATCCCACATAAAATACAAAGTAGGGATCAAGCCAGGGACACTTATGATTGGGTAGCTACTTAGATACCCATATGATCAGGAAAGTAATTATAGGTTATAAATAAAGACTTAGATTCCCATCAAGAAATTCCAAAGCTAGAAGTTCTACAGAAACAATGAAAACAGACAATTGCTCAATTGATTATTCAATTTGAATTCCCAAGCGAAAAAGATGGGTAAAACAATAAGGTTTAATTCCCCATAAGGAACCAACCTATACCAACTGATTCCCACCCCTAACTGTTCTGCCTTAGCTTGTGCATGTCCTATTCTTCAAATCCAAACCAACTATTCAACCAGTTCTCAAAAATCTCAGTCTCTATAAAAAATCCGGAATAGATTCCTTGTGTGGCATCCTTTGACAAAGGACAGTACTATGTATGGTGATGCCAAATGAAGAAATACAGGCTTACTTGTCATCATCTACTAACATACAAGTGGTTTTTAGTAAATGAACTACTAATGGTACATCATTGATTGGTCTATAAATATACGAGCATTCTGATAATACGTAAAGTCTTTAAATGTCTACGGTTTAAGTCGTTGTAGAGATCTGATGGCATGGCACACTATATTTTTCTTTAGCAAAAAGTGACATTGCACATTCAGCCGAGTATTTATTTATCAGAGAAGGCTGAAATAATAGTTAGTGTTTACTCTATAACTAAGCTAAAAAATTAGTTATCTAGATGTAATTGAGTAATTCACTACATGGTAAAGGTTTAATATGATACCAAGCCACGCAGATTAATAGGACAGTTTACACAAAAAGAAACGGTTAACAGGATCCAATAAACTATTGATCCGAACAATTTTAGAGATCTCTACCGCAGAAGCAATAAATATTTATTACAGAACACAATTCAGATTTAACCACAATTGACAAAGCACCCAAAATGGGAAATACAATTTCGAGGGAAAAGGCAGGCACTATACCCTTTAGTTAGCATTGGGAAAACATAATGACTAAATGTGCTAAACTAACAAGCAATTGCAGGATACCAAAAGCAACTGTAATTGTTAGTCCCTCAATGCTAGCCCCTTGATCCCTTCAGTTCAAACTCCTCTTTGATCAGGGTAAGAACACCAAACATGGAAAAAAGAACGTGCATAAGACAACTTGAGTAGTACAATGTCTCTTTAAGGATCATAAAATTGGAAAAATTTCTCATGAAGGAAACAATCAACAAAGTGACAAGACTAAATTATGCAAAACTACAGTCTACAGGTACTATCACAAAACTCCAGACCTAAGTTCTTCCACATAGCTGCAGATTTAAGACTAAACCATTGCATGCAACCATAATGACAAGCCCAGCCCACCTGTAACGCAATCCTCTGGATCTAACTCCAGCCGTTTACAGCCTTGGTCGAACCTCTGTTATGAGGAGGTGCAAGGCCAAGAGGATAACAAGTTGACCAGGTTCGTTATTATTGTTGCATATAACAGTCCAACCTTAAATCTAGAGTTTTGCCACCCTCTTATGGGAAATATATGTTTCATACGACTGCATTTTTTGGAAGTTCTGCAAAATTTCCTCAAGGGAAAAAACATCTCTGTGGGAAGTACAAGGTAGAACCAACTTGTCTTAATCAGAAACATTGTTGGTTCCATTAGAAAGAAGGCATCTGTTGAGTATCACATCAACATTGATATCTTGTGGCAACATTGAGCGAAACACCTTTTCAACAGTAGCAAACAGAATTACCCTTTTTCACAGAAGGAACTTACGATGTCAACATTGTTGTTGGCTTAAGAAGAAATGTTTGTTCTTTACATACATCTTTGGAAGTTAACATGTTACCAAACATAGAGGGTCAAACAAAAAACATGGATGTGTTCCTCAAAGACATAACTTTCTAAGCTTATAACCACACCATCCTCCATCTGGCCATGGCCAGTGAGCACAGCACAAACTATACACAATAGCCTTATGCACATAACTGAAATCCATGGGCATATTAGGCATGGTTAGAATTTTATATCACAACTACACCATAGAAAAACAATTAGATTTGCCTCATTTCAGTGAAGTTACTACTCATGAGTTTATAACCTTAATCTTTCCTCACTTAACTATTTTTTCATTACTAGACGGAGAATGCAGACAAGAGACAACCATGATAGACTGGGTTAGATCTCCTTCTCCATGAGATCACAGAATAACCACTAAAGAAGTCCCAAAGATTCCCCATGTAGAGGTATACATAGTATCATAATGGTACGTAATAAATCGAAACAAGCCTACATATCAGCATTTACACGCGCGTACATAACCTTAACTTCTGACATCAACCATATATAAGACACAAGAAAGTAACAACTTGCCTCTATCTATGAGCTAATAATAGAATCCTATATGGTCAGGATTTAAGAATCTTAACATGAATGCCCCTGGATCCCCTTGTGTATACAAGACACCAACAGGTAACAACTTGCCTCTATTGAGCTAATAATAGTTCTCTAAACTGTTCGGATTTAAGAATCTTAATAACATGAACGCGTTACATTAGTGCTGAAGCACAAGCATCACTGAAATTTAAAGGAACACCATAATCAGCATACCTGTCGCTGCGGGTGAGCCGGGCGGCATAGTAGAAGGCGACGGAGACGAGCCAGGAGTCGGAGTGGACGGCGACGAGCGCGAGCCAGTCGCTGCGCTTCATCCCGTCGCGGGCGAAATTGATCCCGAGCGCCGGCTCCGGCAGCTCGGTGGGCACCTCCTCCGCCGGCAGCGCCACCTCCCACGCCTCGTTGGCGTAGCCGTAGAGGCACAGGTTCTCCTTATCTGCCGGGACAAAACCAAAACCACATCGCGATCTGAGGAGGCAGCTCGCGGCCAATCGAATCGGAACTGTAGTACTGGGGTGGGGAGAGATCGCGACGGGAGCTCACCTGGATCGCACTGCGCGTAGAACTCTTCGACGTCTGCAGGGCAAAGGGGGGAAGGGTTAGGGCTAGGGTTTGGGGTTTAGGTGGCCGGGAGGGACCGCGAGGGGAGGGCGCGTACCGTTGGTGAGGGCGCGGAGGATGGCGGAGCGGCGGGCGCGGTAGTCCTTGTAGATGTCCTCGACGGTGCGGGGGGCGGAGCCGCCGCCTCCTCCGGCGCCGGCGCGGCGGTAGGAGGCGTCCATCGCGGGGGGCGGGCGGCGACTCTTGTGATCTCCGGCGAGATGGAGGGGGGGAGGTGAGGTGATCGCGATGCGGGCGAGAAGCAGGCAGACGAAGTGAGGGAGGAGTACACGGGTGGTGACGCGGAAAGAGGGGGAGAGATGTGTAAGAAGAAGATTTTGCTCTCTTTGCGTCTTGGTCCCTGTAAACAAAATAGTCCGATCTCCGTGTCCTTTTTGGAAACCATTGTTGGCTGTAACGGGTGTAAACACATTGGATTTTGCTCTTTACCGTGTTTCTTACCATTGATGTTGCCGGATTCGAACGCGGGTCGAATTGTGGCGGTGCGAATTCAGATGCCGATTATATTTGATGTAGACTTGATTTGTAAACGTGATATAATTTACAAACTGAAAAAGGTCCAATAGAATTGTATTTCCTACATGTACCACTTCGACCTAGTATGATTGCTAGGATTCGAGGTGGGATGACCTTCGTGAGCAGGAAGAAAGAACACGGGAGAGAGAGAGGACAGAGTTCTATTCCCTTCTCATTTCAGTCATGGTTTTCAATACCCGCTCGGCTCGTGGCCTTATAAACCGCACACGACCCTGACAACTGTCACACGCGTTACATGTCACACTGCCACCACGTCACAACCGACTCGTGGGGCACACACAACCTGCTACGTAGACCCAGCCGTGACATTTCCCCCTGTAGAGAATCTGCTTGTCCCCAAGCAAGTATGATAGGAAAACGAGTTTTGAGGACCTCCCAATCTTTCCACGTCGCCGCCTCATCAGGTAGATGCTTCCACTTGATCAGGGCTTGCACAATAGCTTGATTCCCTTTCTTCACCATACGGCGATCCAGCGCGCGTTCAGGTTCAATGTCTCGTAGATCCAGAGCTGGAATGGTAGGAAGTTCAGAGAAAACCGGGGTATAATCCAGCCGATGCTCTTTGAGTTGTGACACATGGAACACGGGGTGTACGAGACTGTCATCTGGTAACTGCAGCCTGTAGGCCACCTTCCCGATGCGCTCCAGAATTTCAAAAGGGCCGAAATATTTGAAAGCGAGCTTTGGATAAGGCCGCGATGCAATGGATTTCTGAACATAAGGCTGTAGCTTCAGAAGTACCTTGTCACCCACCTGAAACTCACGTTCTGTCCTGTTGCGGTCTGCTTTAAGCTTCATACGATTTTGAGCAGCTGCTAGATTTGTTTTGAGCTGTTCTAACTGAGCTTCTCTGAGGGCCAAGAAATCTGTGACCGATGGATCATGCTCTGCACTAGGCACTACTGGAGGCATAGCACCAAAATTGGGCTCATGTCCATAGAGAGCTCTGAAAGGGGACATACCCGTCGAACTGTGCACAGAGGAATTATACCAGAACTCAGCGAGCGCAATCCAACTACGCCACTGTTTAGGATGATCCTGAATGCTGCAGCGGAGGTACATTTCCAGGCTTTGATTCACACGTTCCGTTTGACCATCAGTTTGAGGATGATAGGCGGTGGAAAACTTGAGTTTGACGGCCAGACGATCGAACAGTTCGCGCCAAAACTTGCTAGTGAAGATAGCACCGCGATCAGAGATAATAGACTTGGGCATACCATGGAGCTTGACAACTGAATCCACAAACAGACGTGCCACCTGCGGAGCTGAGAATGGGTGCTTCAGTGGAAGAAAATGGGCAAATTTTGTAAAACGATCGACCACCACTAAAATGGCATTAGCTCCTTCTGACAGCGGTAGCCCTTCGACGAAATCCATAGTGATATCTTGCCAAGCGCCGGCTGGAATTGGCAGCGGTTGAAGAAGCCCTTGCGGATGTTGATTTGAGTGTTTGGCATGCTGACAGATATTGCACTGTTTGATAAAGTCAGTGACCGCAGCCTTCATGCCTACCCAAGCAAACAATCTCTTGATGCGGTGATACGTTGCCTCCACCCCTGAATGTCCTCCAAAAGCGCTAGCATGAAACGCAGCTATCAGTTTAGTTTGAATGGCAGAGTTTTCACCCAACCAGACTCTGCCTTTGTACCGAATAAGCCCCTGCTCTAATGCATATCCTTGGTCATCGGGGCTGACGAGCGCCAACTCAGTGAGTCTCTTCTGCGCCACCGGATCAGTGACGTAAGAATTTAGAACCTCTTGGAGCCACAGAGGCTGCACCGTCGAACACGCTTGAATTGTCAGCAAATGACCAACCCTGGACAAGGAATCAGCCGCATGATTTTCCGCCCCTTTCCGATAGACAATCTTGAATTGGAGTCCCATCAGACGAGCCATCGCTTTGCGTTGCAGAGGTGATTGCAGGTGCTGCTCGTCCAAATAACAGACTGTGGTGATCTGTGCGAATTTCAAACTCACCCCGCTGCAGATACGGACGCCAACGTTCCACTGCCATGAGTAGGGCCAAAAATTCCTTCTCGTAAATTGAAAGTTGAGCATGAGTGGGGCTCAGTGGTTTGCTCAAAAACGCCAACGGATGGTTGTCTTGCATCAACACTGCGCCAATACCCAAGTCACATGCGTCTGTTTCCACAATAAACCGCTTGTGAAAATCGGGCAACTGAAGAACAGGAGTATTGACCATAGCCTGTTGCAAAGCAAGAAAAGCTGCAGTAGATTACTCAGTCCAAATGAATCCTTTCTTCTTGAGCAGATTAGTGAGCGGTCTGGCTATGATCGCGTAATTCCGAACAAATTTGCGGTAGTAACCGGTGAGACCCAGAAAACCCCGCAGCTCTGTCATGGTTGTCGGCTGCGGCCACTTGAGCATAGCCTATGTCTTCTTTGGGTCTGTCGAAACACCATCTGCAGATATGATATGCCCCAGATACTCCAGACTAGCACAAGCGAACGAGCACTTGCTCTCTTTGACGTACAGCTGATTATCACACAACAGACGCAACACTTCTGTCAGATGTTTCACATGAGTGGCTAATGAGGGACTGTAAACCAGAATGTCGTCCATGAACACCAGAACAGATTTACGCAGACAAGGTGCAAGCACTTGGTTCATTACGCATTGAAATGTGGCTGGAGCATTGCAGATACCAAAAGGCATGACGCGGAACTGATAGTGCCCTTGGTGTGTCTTAAAAGCTGTCTTGTGCTCATATACAGGCAACATGCGAATCTGATGGTACCCTGCTCGCAAATCGAGCTTAGAAAATAACTGAGCGCCAGCCAGTTCATCTAAAAGCTCGTCAATCACCGGCATAGGAAATGTATTTTTGATAGTAAGCTCGTTTAAGCGCCTGTAATCCACACAGAATCTCCACGAGCCATCCTTCTTCTGAACTAACAGCACGGGAGAAGCATAGGGTGACATGCTCTGAACTATGATGCCAGCCTCCAACATCAACTTGACCTGTTTCTCGATCTCATCTTTATGCGCCGGAGAGTATCGATAAGGCCTGGCATTAAATGCTGATGCCTCAGGCTTAAGTGGCACTGAATGATCATGAGGCCGTGGAGGAGGTAGAGTCGTTGGTGCAGCAAACACATCCGAGAACGATTCTAAAACAGTCTGAATTTCGGCCGGAACATCAGTATTGTGAGAGTCTGTATCAGATTTAACCACTGCTACTGCTCAAACGTCGTTTCATTTATACCACTTGAGAAGCTGTTCTATAGGCACCTCCCTAACATGATCATGTGATGGAGCCTGAATGCCCTGTAGCTTGATAAACTTTGCTTTATGTTGGAAAGCCAAGCAATGGTTCTGCCAATCAGCAACCATGGGGCTATGCTGTTGTAACCAATCCATGCCGAGAATAGCATCATACGCACCCAACTCTAACACTTTCATGTTAGTGACAAATGTCTCCCCCTGACACCACCAATTGAGCTCCTGTACCACCTGATTACAGTGCACCATATTTCCATCAGCAAGTTTGACAGCAAGTGGTTCAGTTGGTGTCACCCGACACTGAATTCGATCTAGCATATTAGCATTGAGAAAACTATCCGTGCTCCCAGAATCCACCAGAATTAACGGTACTTGATTGCCTACCAAAGCTCGAAGACGCAAAGTTTTTGCACCCTCTGTACCATTGAGAGCATGTATTGATATACTTCGCTCTTCGGCATTAGCAATGTCCTGGATTTCTAGCATCTCCAAAATTTCTTCCGTTAACTGCTCAGGAGTGGACTCAGTCTGTGCCAGATGAAGCTCCGCAGTTGGTCGCTTGCCACACTGATGTGTCGGCTCATATCGCTCACCACACTTAAAACAGAGCCCATTTGCGCGACGATAATCTCGGAGCTGCCTATCTTTCCACAAAGTACCCTCCCCCATTTTCAGCGTTGGTTTAGGCAACTCGACTCTAACCACAGTAGGATCCAGTTTCTGCTGCTGTCCATAGCGTTGCCCCCACTTACGAGAGTCAGCTAACACTTCATGTTGAACCACCGCCAACAGAATGGCACGCTCGACATTTTCTGGTACCTGGGCCTCGACAGCGCCACGAATATCAGACTTCAATCCTTTGATGAATTGTGACACGAAGAACTGCTCGTCGTAATGTGGATTCTGTAGAGATATGTGATAAGACAGAGTCTCAAATTGTATCTGATATTCCTCCACTGTCCCTTTCTGTTTGAGTGCCAGAAACCGTTTCATATATTTTCTGTGATCATCAGCGCCAAATTTTTCCTCGACCGCAAGCATCAGTACGGGCCAGGAAGTGATTTCATGCCGGAGTCTATAGGCTTTAAGCCAGAGCGCTGCATTCCCATCCATGTGTAAAGTTGCAGAGACTAACCAAAGGGAGGGATGGACATTGAAGAGCCGAAAATAATCGAGACACTTGTCCTTCCAAATCCTCGGTTGATCTCCGTCGAATCTGGGAAAGGACATCTTCAGGTTGTGCTTGACGGACGCATCACCACTAGAATTGGTTCGCCCACCTCCAGCACCACCCAGACCACCACCCCCAGCGCCTCCCAGTACTCCACCGCCAGCGCCCCCAGGTCTACCGCCGCCCAAAACGCCTCCTCCAGAGAATGCGCCGTGAGATGGCTGATGTGAAGCCGAGGCTCCCGGAGTGTCCCCTGTCCACGATGTGGTGCCAGGATGCATAGTACCCTTGCCCACCTGCATGATCCCCTCCGGATCCGTGTCCATCTCCTCCTGAGACGGTAAACGCCCCTGGAACTGGTCCAGACGTTCCAGAGTCGCCGCCAGTCTGTCCTCAATCGCGGCGAGCTGACGCGTTGTGGCCGAATTCATCTGAGCGCCGCCTTCTACTGCCTTCGAGATGAGATCCAGTTGGGCGACCACACCTTGCTGTGTGGTGTCCATGACCGCCACCCGACCATGGAGGAGATCGACCGCTTGACGAACCTCAGTAAGGGAAGCTGCCGCTGCTGCCGCCGCATCCCCCATCGCCGCCAACACCATCGCCGTCTGTGGAGACGGCTTCGCGACCTTGGCAGGAGCCGTAGTGACTCCTCGTCAACCGAATCCAACCGATCCACGCACCCGTTTCTCGGAATTTTACGGATCGGCCGCCTGACGAATTGGGAGCGCGCCCGCCTTGCGCCGCCACGGAGATGAGGGTGTTACCAGGAGAGCGTTCCAAGGATGGCCTCCCGAACCTGTCAATCCGCGGCGTGCCTAGAGATCGATGAATCTGATACCATATGTACCACTCCGACCTAGTATGATTGCTAGGATTCGAGGTGGGATGACCTTCGTGAGCAGGAAGAAAGAACACGGGAGAGAGAGAGAGGACAGAGTTCTATTCCCTTCTCATTTCAGTTATGGTTTTCAATACCCGCTCGGCTCGTGGCCTTATACACCGCACACGACCCTGACAACTGTCACACGCGTTACATGCCACACTGCCACCACGTCACAACCGACTCGTGCGGCACACACAACCTGCTACGTAGACCCAGCCGTGACACTACAAAACATTTATATAGAACAAATAATAATGATAACACGACAACACAAGTAACTATATAGTGACCACATGAACTAAATTGGTTCATATAGGGATCTAATATTGCAAATGGGCAACACGAAGGTTGAAGTTCACAATGTGTATATACTTCACTAGTCCACCAATCTGGCAAAACAATACTTCTCGGTATGTTTGTATGTGAGTTTTGACTTAACCATTGAACTCGGTAACTCACTAACTGGGTAACTATGAGCCAGGTGGTTTAAACTATTGAGTTGAAAAACGTACATTTTGGTTTGACATTGTTAGATTCTAATATTCTTATCTATTGGATTGCTTTCCAATGGATACATATCATTTATAAAGAATTCAAAACTAAATTCCTTGAGGAAATGATCCTATCTATTTACAACACAAGTTGGGTGTCCTCTCGTTGTGAGATTGAAACTTTAACACAAGTAACTGCTGACCTAAACTGCACACAACTCTAACCGTGGAATTTCTCTCAAACATCTCATGCAAAATTAGCAAAACTCAACACAATCTTTAGGGTATATATCTTATCCATATTCATTTTTCTAGTAACTTTCACTCTGCATTGTATTCGACGGCATACATATTTATATCTGCATATGTTTGAAAATATGATAATGGAAGTGTGAATGACATTGTCTTGTTCTACCCCTCGTAAATTCCTCTACACCATTGATAAAAGTTGAGGTAATTTCAGAGACTAAGAATATTTTAATAAGTATTGATGCAGTTAAGGGAGGTTCACCAAATTAAAGCTCCCAAGATGGCATAAACGGAACTGGACACGTTATAAGTATGTAGTCTAATGGGAACGGAAATAACTAGGCTTCCTAGTTGTGCACATGGAATCTCAAAGAAACTAGTATGACTAGATAGGGAGGTAAGTGAAGATTTTTCTCTTTTGTTTTATTGCATTTTGTGTTGCAATGAACTCTCACTTCTTTAGTTCTTTGTTGCAAATAGAATGGTGGTACATACAAAAGGCGATGGCATAATATTAACAATAAGCACTAAGTATTTATATATTATCCTCTACAATGACTTATTTTACTTCTATTCAAACCCTTCATTGCATAATACATGGCATCTTAGACATTAATATATTCCTGAAGTACTAAATTTGCTGATTTGGTATATGATGTTGTTACTAAGAAATACAAATTTATTTTAATTATGTGGTATTTTACAATTCTTTATAACTTTTTATATAGTCAAACATGGACCTGCAAGGAAACCAACCAAACAAATTGGCATTATGCATGATCGCTAGATCAATTGTCATGCACCCTCTATTCTGGTTTGTAGTTATGCGTCTCTTTGTTGTTATATTTTACATGTCTACTCTACACATAGCAAACCACTATGCATAAAAACAAACATATGCTTGCAATGAAATTAGTTGCAATTGTGAAACAACATATTAAACCACTATGTAAATTTTAGTGGTAAATACGAGTGATTTAGAGGATTAATGTTTTTACAAGTGTATCAATATATATTTAGTCCTTGACAATATTTATGATTGATGGTCGGTGACCCCTACACAAAAAGTGAATGAGAATACAAAGTATTCAAAGTCCTAAAAAATCATTGACTCCTGGGAGAGGTTGGTATCTTCATTCTTAGTTGATTTCTTTCCTAGGACAAAAACTATTAGAGCTAGACGTATGATCACTAATTTTAAAGGAGGTCCTAAAGAAAGCTTATATGAAAGATACACAAGGTTTAGGGGTCTGCTTGACCACTGCCCTCACCACAACTTCCCGCCTTGGTTGGTAATACACAGCTTCTACGCAGGTTTGAGTACTAATAATAGAAATGAACTGGACTCCCTTACCAATGGGTTGTTTACCGAATTTAGTGATGAAAGAGCCTAGAATTTGCTAGATACAATACATACGATGGAAAAATCTTATTATGCGGTCAAACTTAATGAAGAAAATCCTATAGAGTATGATTGCTTAAGAAAATATCTAGCTTCGGGTAAAGTAGAAAAACTGCTTGGAAACTTCAACCTTGACCCTCGTATGATTGTCCAAATTGTTAAAACCTACGCTGAGCATTTGCAGATTCCAAAAGAGTGGGAACGTTGCACACCGCCTTGTAAGGTCAAACCCCCTCAAGATAGTCCCAAGGACAAATTCTCGCGAATGCAGAAGAAGATGCTAGTAGAAGATGAAAGTATCCTTACAGAAAAATAAAGAGTAGAAGGGAAGAAAATAAAAGGATAGGTAAGTTGACTAGAGATCTGGGAACTATCAAGAAGAACATTGCAATAGTAAAAGAACTACCGGAGCCCGTGATGTTTGTGTAGGGGTTCGTAGCATGGAAAACAAAAAATTTCTATCGCATACAAACAAACAAGCCAAGATCTATCTACTAGATTGTAGCAACGAGTCGATGGAATAACTTACCCTCGAAGATTCCAAAGCGGTTAACGAGAGCAGATTCTCGTGGGTGATGTAGTCGTACTCTTTTCGATCTCAAGATCGCGTAGATGATCCTTCCGGCGCTGCGTTCCGGCAGCGCTCCCGCAGTCGGTCACACGTTCGGTACTCGATGAAGACCTTCCTCTCCCTTGTTCCAACAGGCAACGGAGGTTGTAGCACTCTCCTCGCGATTCCGGCAGCACAACGGCGTGGTACCGGAAGTAGAGGGGAGATCCCGCAGGGCTTCGCCTTAAGCCGGAGCGAGTATGGTGGAGTATGAGAGAGCTATTAGTGGTCTAGGGTTTAGACACACCAATTAGAAGGCTCTAAACCAAAGGCTAGGGCAATTAGAAGATCTAAACCAAAACGGCTCTAAACCGGAGGCTTTGGCTAGGGTTTAGATTAGAGGATAGGAACTTGTGTGTCTAGAGGAGGAGGCCCTGCCCCTCCTCTTATAGGTGGAGGAGGGCCGGCGGCCAAGGGGAGGGAGGGGAGTCCCTCCCCAACTCGGCCTAGGTGGTGCGCCGGCTTGGAGAGGAGGGACTCCTCCCCCAAGTCGGTTTCAACCTCCTCTTGCTTGTTTCCCTCAGTTTCCTGTTTTAGCCGTTTGACTTTTAAACTGGCCATTTGACTTTTCAGTTTTAGGATTCAATTTAATCCTTTATTTGGAACAGCGAGAACACTTAGTACATGATGCAATCATTCCAATATGTAATGACACATTCATGTACCCCTTCCCCCCCGGAGTGCCGGACATTCCGGAACCTTCTAGAACATTCCCGATGAAAACACCGGAATCATTCCCGAACTCCGAAACGGGACTTTCCTTATATGAATCTTATTCTCCGGACCATTCCGGATCACCTCGTGATATCCCGGATCCCATCCGAGACTCCGAACAACATCCAGTCTCTTTCTCATAATACCATAACTACTCAAACAACGTCGAATCCTTAAGTGTGTCTCCCTACGGTTCGTGAATTATGCGGACATGATCGAGACACTTCTCCGAACAATAACCAATAGAGGAATCTAGAAATTCATATGGCTCCCACATATTTCTACGATTACTTTGCGATCGAATGAACCACTTACATACGATACCAATTTCGCTTTGTCTCACGATAGTTTACTTATCCGAGGTTATGATCGTCGGTATCTCTGCATACCTAGTTCAACCTCGTTACTGATAAGTACTCTTTTCTCGTTCCCGTGATATGTGATCCCTTGTGAGCCAGTCACATGCTTGCAAGCTAATTGGATGAAATTTCACCGAGAGGGCCCAGAGTATATCTATCCGTCATATGGATGGACAAATCCCACTCTTGATCCATGTGTTTCAACCAATACTTTCTGAACACTCAATGCCACCTTTATAGCCACCCTGTTACGGTGTGGTGTTTGATGACATCAAAGCATCCATCCGGAAAAGGTGATATGCATGATCTCATGGTCGAAGGAATTAGGTTACTATGTATCAGAAAGCATATAGCAATTGAACTATTGAAATGACTTGATCTTTATTCTACGCTTATCTATAGGAGTATGTCCATCACATCATTCTCCTAATGATATGATCCTGTTGTTAATAACATCTCTATGTTCATGATCAGGAAACCATGATCATATATTAACCAACAAGCTAGTTTAACAAGAGGCTTTACTAGGGACTCTTATTTTAGTTTACAAATCACACAAGTATTAATGTTTCCGGTTAATACAATTATAGCATGGTATGTAAACATTTATCATAAGTGTGAAGATATGATAATAACCACTTTATTATTGCCTCTTGGGCATATCTCCAACAGTCTCCCACTTGCACTAGAGTCAATAATCTAGTTTCAAACCTTTGTGTATATAACACCTATGGCTTTCCGGTGTTGTATGTACACGATTGCTAGTGGTCAACTGATCTCCGGATCTGACACTTCCAGGTCCGTGTGTAATTGCATGTCTTTGCGTCTCTACGCATCACTCATTCTCTAATGAGATGGCTTTGTATAAATTTGGTCTTTCGGTGTGACCTTTAGTTCTTTGGGGTTAAAACATGTTGATAATATTGTCGCACAATATATCTTCATAGTATTATCCCTCTATGAACTACACCTAGTTTGATAACAAACTACTTGACACAAATGCCCACTTTTGCTGCTATAGTAGCAGTCATATACTTAGCCTTTTGTTGTAGTATCTATCACAATGTCTTAACTTTGGAACTCATCCAAATCCATTATGGAACTTACTTTCCATTATATTGTGCCACCCTTAGTTTAGATTGAGATAAACTTAATTTGTACTTTGTGACAAAGATAGTATCAATGTAGTACTTTTACAATGAACTAACCATCTATTTTTCACTTCTACAAATAATATACTCTTAGTTCTTCCAAAAGATCATAAGAATATCCTTACTATTGTCCAATGATCATCTTACGAATCATTCTGGTATATGCTCACAACATTTAGAGCATAGGACATATCTGGATTTGTACATATCACAGTATGATTGATAAAAATACTCTTTGTGATTTCATACATCAAGTATCAATCTATACTTGATTATTTGTTTCACTTTACCCAATGTCAATACACTTGAATATATCATCAACATTGAACTCTTTCAACCCTTTCTGTGCAACAAGAACCTTTTCTTGTAGTTTCTATATTGAACTCATTCAATATCTCGTCTATGTACTTCTGGCACAACCATATTAGCGTCTATTGATGCCAAATATTTGGGTTTTGCCTAAGTCTTTCATCGGGATGAAATTCTTAATATGTGTTAATAAAAGATACATTATTTCCAATCAACAATATGTCTTCCACATAATGTATTAGAAACATGTCTTAGCGCTCCCACTTAATTTCTTGCAAATGCAAGCATCTTCATTGTCTCTAATGAACTTTTAAACTCCTTTAACAGTTTCATCATAGTGAAGATTCCAACTCCGCGATGCTCACTTTAACCATTGAAGTTTGCATATGCTTTTAGCATCCCTTGAATTAACAAAACCCTATGGACCGTGTTATGCACATGTCCTAGGTAACGATTCTATTAGAAGAACTTGTTTTGTTTATTCAACTACCATATAACAAAATTATATGTAGTGGTTGCTACATTAATCCGTCTAGACTAAATATCACTATGACAAATCAAATCTTGTCATAGTCAACCTTTGAACATTGTTGTGAACTCTTTCCCAATATGTCGATTATAGATGTGAAACATCCATGTCTATTTCTTTATAGATCCAGACACAACTGTAAGGTCTTACACCTTTCTCGAGGGTCCTTCAAGTTCAAAACTTGATTTCTCGTGTATGGAATTATCACGGATTTTATGGCTTCAAGCCATTTGACGGAGTCAGGGCTCATCATCGCTTCTGTGCACGTAGTCGGATCATTATTGTCAAATAATGATTTAACTCTCAAATCTTGGTATTTGATTGATCACCCGACCTACTTGTTTCAATAGGAACTTAGATCTCCGCGACCACAACCTTTGAGGTACGCGAGCCATGAGCATTGTTGCTAACTCCGGAACACTTTTCGGCGCTGCGCAACTTTGCACATATAGCTAAGATTCTTTTAACCTTATAGCTAAGATTCTTTTAACCTTATCAAAGTTCTATTGTCCTCCCACTTAACTTTTCACGAAAAATTCCTTCTCAAAGAAACTTGACGTTCTAAGTGACAAACACTTTTGTCTCCGATGTTATGGAGGATTACTTAACAGTTATTCGAAATAACATACAAAGACAGGTTCATCCGACTTTGGTTGCAAACATCTTTCTTATGCATAGCATACCAATGTTTTAAGAAAGGACAACTTGGGTTTTATCCCAAACCATAACTTTATATGGTGTCATTTCAACGGATTATGATGGAGATCTTTTCAGTGGAAAAACGGTAATCTCTAAAGATTTTAATCTTTAAAATATAATGGCAGTTTTATGAATTATACCTTTGATCTTACCATGTCAAACAAGGTTTAATTACATATCTCGAACGTTCCATACTCTTATGGTGTTTCGGAAATGCAAATCCACGGAACGATTCCTTAAATCTTAGGTATTATGCTAAACTTGTAACTTAAATATTTTCCTTTATGATCTTATCATAAACTATTCATATTCTTGTTATAATGATTTTGCACTTCATCTTGAAAGTCTTTGAACTTTTCAAGTGTTTCATACTTTATCCTTATTAAGTAAATATTCATATATTCACTCAAATTTTCGGAGAAAGCAAATGAAGTTGAAATCCATCGCTCTTGACTACACATAATGGACTTTGTACAACAATATGTACAAGTTCGAATAAGCTAGTATTTCGTTCCCTTTTGGCCTATGAACGAAGTTTTAATTATCTCTAGGAAAGTTTCACAAGCGTCATTTGATCAAAAATCAAAAGACTCTAAAATTCCATCCATATGGAGTTTCTTCATGTTTTCTTTCCATTATAATTTAAACGGCGATGTCACTTCCTAAGTGATCTTTCAATCAATTTGTCTTTCGAAATTTTTAGCACTAGTTTTATGGATGTGATTTCTCCAACGAGATTTGTGAATCATCCATCTTTTATGGATTACGGCAATTATTTGAACAACCCTTTTGTTCTCATAATACCTGATAAAACAAATCTTGAAGGCAAGCTTTGATGTTTAACGAGCAACACAATAACCCTTTATTTGTTCTCGATGAATATCATCACATATTCTTTTGCTAATTACTTAGGCCTTTGTAGTTCATGAATTGTAATGTTTCGTATGACGATTCACACCAACAAATTCAGTATCAAATACTTAAGAACCACATTGTTTAATAAGCAAAGAATATAGCCATAACATGTATATCATCTATATACTTAAACTGAACAATTCTAGTCTTTTCTTTTCTGCCATATATTTATGAGATTCTCTTTCAGTATTTCCTTTTGTGTTTGAAAGAATCTATCAACATCAATAGTGGAGCCATGCACATGACACATAGTCCAAAGCGTGTATAGTTAAATACCAATGTCTTTGGACTTGCACTTTGAAGTAGATCACCATCATCAAATGTTTGGTGTTCTTTCAAATTCCTTTCTTTAGTAATCTCTTGGTGTAGTAAACATTTTACCTACATCAAATACCCACCCTTATCATGGAATTATCCATGTTCAAGCTACTTTTAGCTTATAACGGTGAATCGCGAGTATAATGTTGCTCTCCAAAACCTTTTTGGTGGATTAGGACAACTAGTGTCTCCAACCTTTTGCAAATTCTCATCAAATATGAAAACATGACTTTTGCCATATTATACTCTATCATGTTGCAACCAAAACTTCGTTTCAGATATCACAATATCTTCCATAAATCATGGTTTCTGAACCAACTCTTTCAGATCCTAGATAACCTTGATATTAAGACAATCCTTTGAATATCAAGAATCATGGAGACAAACATGATACTTATATACTAACATTGGAATTGTTACTCTTGATTTTAATACCAACTATTAAACTTCATGGAGTAATCAAAACTTACTGAAAGTTTGCAATGAGACTTTTAAACTTTAGATTAACACTTCAAAACAATACGATACCAGTTTGTAAAGTAACAAACCATAATTCTATAGTTCTATCATCTCAATTATAACTAAGCGCAAGGTGGTAAACGGATGCCAATGACTACAACAACTATGCAAATTCACTTTGAGTTAATTTATGATAAATAGTGTTCAACTTTTAATCATATTGTTGTTAAACTCCCACTTAAAACAATATCCCTCACATTGTTTTAGTGATCACACGAACCAAATCCACCACATCAAAACCGATCATCACGAGAGTTGATATAGTTTCAATGGCGAACAATCGTCATGTTCATCATATCTACTATATGATTCATGCTTTACCTTTCGGTGATCCGTGTTCCGAGACCATGTCTGTACATGCTAGGCTCGTCAAGATCAAACCTTAGTTTCCGCATGAGCAAATCTGGCTTGCTCACGTTGTATACACTTGCAGAATCTAACACACCCGATCATCACGTGGTGCTTCAAAACAACAAGCTTTAGCAACGGTGCTAACTAAGGGTGAACACATTATGACTTGAAATTCATGTGCATGAGGGATCATCTTATAATGCTATCGTCGTCTACTAAGCAATACAAGATGCATAAAGGATTAACATAACATGCAATTCAATAATATGTGATATGATATGGCCTTTCTTCTTTGTGCTTCCGATCTCCATCTTCAAGCACGAACATGATCTCCATCATCACCGGCATTGCATCAAGGTCAATGACGCTTCTCCATGGTTGTCGTCCACCGGCTTCAACTATTACAACTACTTTGAATAGACACGCGGGTCTTAACATAAATTAAAGACAACCATATGGCTCCAGCCGGTTGCCAACTTACAATAAGGAACATTGCATACATCAAATATAATCACAATTATGGCCATATCACATCACTGCACACCCCTGCAAAACAAAGTTAGACGCCTCTACTTTCTTTGCATGTTTTACGTGGTTTGGGGCTTCCAATAAGTGTCGTTCTAACTTACGAACATGAACCACAACATTGATACTAGCATTTTTGATCACCCGTTGTAAATTGGATCTTAACTATGCTAGGAGAAACAGGCACCCGCAAAGCCACTTATGCAATACAAGTTGCATGTCAAGCGTGGAGCAAGTCTCATGAACGATGTCATGTAAGGTTAGCCCGGGCCGCTTCATCCCAACATACCGCAAGATGCAGAGTACACAAGAAGCAATCGACAATAAAAGCCTCAACGCCCACAATGACCATTGTGTTCTACTCGTGCAACAGATCTACATATAGACACGTCTCTGATACCACTGTAGGGGTTCGTAGCATGGAAAACAAAAAATTTCTATCGCATACAAACAAACAAGCCAAGATCTATCTACTAGATTGTAGCAACGAGTCGATGGAATAACTTACCCTCGAAGATTCCAAAGCGGTTAACGAGAGCAGATTCTCGTGGGTGATGTTGTCGTACTCTTTCCGATCTCAAGATCGCGTAGATGATCCTTCCGGCGCTGCGTTCCGGCAGCGCTCCCGCAGTCGGTCACACGTTCGGTACTCGACGAAGACCTTCCTCTCCCTTGTTCCAGCAGGCAGCGGAGGTTGTAGCACTCTCCTCGCGATTCCGGCAACACAACGGCGTGGTACCGGAAGTAGAGGGGAGATCCCGCAGGGCTTCGCCTTAAGCCGGAGCGAGTATGGTGGAGTATGAGAGAGCTATTAGTGGTCTAGGGTTTAGACACACCAATTAGAAGGCTCTAAACCGAAGGCTAGGGCAATTAGAAGCTCTAAACCAAAACGGCTCTAAACCGGAGGCTTTGGCTAGGGTTTAGATTAGAGGATAGGAACTTGTGTGTCTAGAGGAGGAGGCCCTGCCCCTCCTCTTATAGGTGGAGGAGGGCCGGCGGCCAAGGGGAGGGAGGGGAGTCCCTCCCCAACTCGGCCTAGGTGGTGCGCCGGCTTGGAGAGGAGGGACTCCTCCCCCAAGTCGGTTTCAACCTCCTCTTGCTTGTTCCCTCAGTTTCCTTTGTTTTAGCCGTTTGACTTTCAAACTGGCCATTTGACTTTTCAGTTTTAGGATTCAATTTAATCCTTATTTGGAACAGCAAGAACACTTAGTACATGATGCAATCATTCCAATATGTAATGACACATTCATGTACCCCCCTCCCCCCGGAGTGTCAGACATTCCGGAACCTTCTAGAACATTCCCGATGAAAAACACGGAATCATTCCCGAACTCCGAAACGGGACTTTCCTTATATGAATCTTATTCTCCGGACCATTCCGGATCACCTCGTGATATCCCGGATCCCATCCGAGACTCCGAACAACATTCGGTCTCTTTCTCATAATACCATAACTACTCAAACAACGTCGAATCCTTAAGTGTGTCTCCCTACGGTTCGTGAATTATGCGGACATGATCGAGACACTTCTCCGAACAATAACCAATAGAGGAATCTGGAAATTCATATGGCTCCCACATATTTCTACGATTACTTTGCGATCGAATGAACCACTTACATACGATACCAATTTCCCTTTGTCTCACGATAGTTTACTTATCCGAGGTTATGATCGTCGGTATCTCTGCATACCTAGTTCAACCTCGTTACTGATAAGTACTCTTTTCTCGTTCCCGTGATATGTGATCCCTTGTGAGCCAGTCACATGCTTGCAAGCTAATTGGATGACATTTCACCGAGAGGGCCCAGAGTATACCTATCCGTCATATGGATGGACAAATCCCACTCTTGATCCATGTGTTTCAACCAATGCTTTCTGAACACTCAATGCCACCTTTATAGCCACCCTGTTACGGTGTGGTGTTTGATGACATCAAAGCATCCATCCGAAAAAGGTGATATGCATGATCTCATGGTCGAAGGAATTAGGTTACTATGTATCAGAAAGCATATAGCAATTGAACTATTGAAATGACTTGATCTTTATTCTACGCTTATCTATAGGAGTATGTCCATCACATCATTCTCCTAATGATATGATTCTGTTGTTAATAACATCTCTATGTTCATGGTCAGGAAACCATGATCATATATTAACCAACAAGCTAGTTTAACAAGAGGCTTTACTATGGACTCTTATTTTAGTTTACAAATCACACAAGTATTAATGTTTCCGGTTAATACAATTATAGCATGGTATGTAAACATTTATCATAAGTGTGAAGATATGATAATAACCAGTTTATTATTGCCTCTTGGGCATATCTCCAACAGTCTCCCACTTGCACTAGAGTCAATAATCTAGTTTCAAACCTTTGTGTATATAACACCTATGGCTTTCCGGTGTTGTATGTACACGATTGCTAGTGGTCAACTGATCTCCGGATCTGACACTTCCAGGTCCGTGTGTAATTGCATGTCTTTGCGTCTCTACGCATCACTCATTCTCTAATGAGATGGCTTTGTATAAATTTGGTCTTTCGGTGTGACCTTTAGTTCTTTGGGGTTAAAACATGTTGATAATATTGTCGCACAATATATCTTCATAGTATTATCCCTCTATGAACTACACCTAGTTTGATAACAAACTACTTGACACAAATGCCCTCTTTTGCTGCTATAGTAGCAGTCATATACTTAGCCTTTTGTTGTAGTATCTATCACAATGTCTTAACTTTGGAACTCATCCAAATCCATTATGGAACTTACTTTCCATTATATTGTGCCACCCTTAGTTTAGATTGAGATAAACTTAATTTGTACTTTGTGACAAAGCTAGTATCAATGTAGTACTTTTACAATGAACTAACCATCTATTTGTCACTTCTACAAATAATATACTCTTAGTTCTTCCAAAAGATCATAAGAATATCCTTACTATTGTCCAATGATCATCTTACGAATCATTCTGGTATATGCTCACAACATTTAGAGCATAGGACATATCTGGATTTGTACATATCACAGTATGATTGATAAAAATAGATGATAAACTCTCTTCTGAAGAAAATAAGAAATTGTTAGAAGTTTTTGTCCAACAATGTGAAGCCTTTGGATACACTCTTAACGACATAAAAGGGATATATCCTTCCATAGTGACTCATAAAATACCTATGGTTGAAGATGCTAAATCCTTTGTGATAATCAAAAAATGTTGAATCCTAGAATGAAAAAAGTGGTGAGAAAGGAGGTCATACGTATGTTAGACAATGGTGTTATCTACCCAATTTCTGATAGCAAATGGGTAAGTCCAACTCATTGCATACCGAGGGAAGGCTGCATAACCATAGTTAATAATGATAAGGATGAGTTAATCCCTACTAAGACAATAGCAGGGTATAAAATGTGTATAGATTTTAGAAAATTAAATAAGGAAACCATAAAAAGTCATAATCAAATACATCTCGTGAATAGCATTTTAGAAAGGATATCTGGCAACTCTCCTTTTTATTTTCTTGACGGTTATTTGGGATATTCTCAAATTGCTATTCAACCCGAAGACCAAGAGAAAACTACTTTCACTTGCCCTTATGAAACTTATGCTTACAGACTAATGCCCTTTGGTTTATGCAACGCTGCTGCTACTTTTCAAGAATGTGTTTTGAAGATATTTGACAACTTTGTTGAAAGTTCTATGGAAATTCTCATGGACAACTTTATTGTCTACGGAACATCTTTTGAGCAATGTCTTTATAATCTTAATAGGGTTTTGCAACGGTGTAGACAAACCAAGTTGGTTCTCAATTGGGAGCACAACCGATTTATGGTAATAGAAGGTATAGTTTTCAATCATAAAATTTATAAAAAAGGAATCGAGGTTGACGATTCAAACTTTATTACTTTAGAGAGGTTACCAATACCACAAGACATAAAAGGGGTTAAGAACTTTCATCGACATGCGGGTTTCTATAAGCGTTTTATTAAGGATTTTGCTAAATTGGCTGCTCCTTTAACTTATCTTCTAGACAATTATACCCCTTTTTTGCTTTTGATATAAATTGCGTTGATTCCTATGAACAATTGAAAAAGGCGCTAGTTTCTGCACCCGCAATTCAACCACCAAATTGGGATGAGTCGTTTGAGATTATGTGTGCTAGTGACTATGCTATTAGGGTTGTTATGGGACAAAGGGATGGATTAAACCTAAACGTTATTCAATATGCTAGTTTAGTTTTCAATGAAGATCAAGGAAATTATGCAACAACTGAAAAATAAATTAGCTATGGTTTTCGCTAGTGACAAGTTTAGACATTACATTATCAATTCAAAAGTAATAGTTCACACCGACCAACATGATTTAAGGCATATCTTAGCTAAGAAAGATATGAAACCCCTTCTAATTAAATGGGTCTTGTTACTATAATAATATGACCTGCAAATAGTTGATAGAAGAGGTAAGAATAATACAGTTGCTGATGATCTCTCACGTATGGAGGGTATTATAGAAGATCCTACTCCTATTAACGAATTTATGCCAGGTGAATATCTTGCAGATTTGGGATCACATGATCCTTGGTTTGCGAATTATGCTAATTTTCTTGTAGGTAAGTTTCTACCAAAAGGAATAAACTATAATCAAAGGAAGAAATTCTTTAATGATTTAAAGCATTACTTTTGGGATGATCCTTATTTATACAAGCACGAAATTGATGGGATAATTAGAAATGTGTACCTTACCATGAGATGAGAGCTCTTCTTAAAGTTTGTCATGATACTCCTTATGGGGGCATCACGCTAGTGACTATACAACTGCCAAAGTCTTACAATCAGGATTTTATTGGCCAACCTTGGTCAAGGATGCTCATGATTATGTTAGGAATTGTGATGCATGTCAACATATGATTAATATTAGCAAAATACAAGAGATGTTTATGAAATATAACCTCATAACAGAACCATTTGACATTTGGGGGAATGGATTTGATGGGACCTTTTATTTCCTCTAATAGTTACACTCATATTCTTGTTGTTGTTAACTATGTTACCAAATGGGTAGAAGCTATACCCACTTCTCATGCAAATGCAACCACTTCCATCAAGATGATTGAAGACATCATTTTTCCCAGGTTTAGAGTACCTCGATTTTTGATTACTGATGGTAGAACTCATTTATGAAGGATACTTTCACGAAGATACTTCAAAATATGGAGTCGATCATTGAGTAGCCTCACCTTACCACCCACAAACCAGTGGGCAAGTGGAGTTGTCCAGCCGAGAAATTAAAGTCATAATCTAGAATATGGTGAATAAGTCAAGAAAGGATTGGGCTGACGCATTATGGGCATATCTCACAGCATTGAAGAACCTAATGGGAATGACACCATATAAGATGGTCTATGGTAAATCTTGTCATCTCCCATTAGAGTTAGAACATAAGGCTCGTTGGGCTATTAAAACCATGAATTTTGATTTTAAAATTATGGGAGAAAACGTCTCTTAGATATTCATGCGTTAGATGAACTCGGAAATGAGGCTTATGAAAATGCACGGATATTCAAGGAAAAAATAAAGAAATGGCATGATAGAAAAAAAAAGAGAATAAGGAATTTAAATCTGGACATCAAGCTTTGCTCTACAATTCTAGGCTTAATTTTTGTAGGAAAGTTAAAATCCAAGTGGAAAGGATCATATGAAGTAGAGGAAGCATACCCCTCAGGGGCAATAAAGTTGAAAATTAATACTACTTCTTCTTCATCTTGGACTATTAACAGGCAATGTTTGAAACACTGTAGATTTGGGGGGGAAACACGGTGGAGCTAGTCCCTTTAATTACAGTCAAGGAATACATCACACAAAAGTAAGGTAACCAGATTAGTTGATTTGTTTTTGTATTTCTAGAAACTTTTTAGATCCTATTGTTGTGTTCATTGCTTCCATTTTTATGATGGGGACAAGGTTTCCAATATTTTGATGAGATGGTGATAGTCGATTTGGGTGGAGTTCAGGCTTGACAATCTGACTACACATGTGAGAACAAGCGCCAATGCAATCGCTAGGACAATGTCCTGGAGGTTACCGATCTTATAGAAGCCCGATTGACGAGGTTTGATCTCATCAATGCCCATTGTTATGGACTTGGGTTTTGGAGAAGATGGGGATGCTGGAGATCGCGGAACGGTTAGCAAACAAGCAACATGGGGACACAAGGTTTACCTAGGTTCAGGTCCCCAGAGGGAAAACCCTACTCCTGCTTGTCTGCTCTTGATTACGGCGGAACCGAAGGTTACAGGGGTGCGCAGATGCAATCTGGCGTGGAGGTGTGTATGCGAAAGTATGAGGAGAAGATCTAGGTCGTGCCCTCCTAGCCTTTATATAGACTCAGGCAGGTCCCGGGCATAGACCTAGTCGGTTACAGGTTCTAGGGTTTTACCCCTTTGAATTTTCTATCTACTCTAGTCTTGCTCTCCAAGGATCCGAAAGCGTCATGGGCCTTGGCCACCCAAAAATCTTCATGGGCCGGCGTATAATTGTCGTGGGCCTTCCTTGGGCTGGACCAGGTATGCTGAGATCATGTACCCGTGGGGTATAACCATGTCAGTAGCCCCCGAGTGTTCAGTCGAATCGTAGATTCGGCTGAGGACTCTGCAATCTTTCGGGTGCAACTATGTATTTCAATAGTTCATGTGTAGGGATTGTTGATGCGTGTGCCTGACTCACCCGACGGATAAGGGTCAGTTAACTGTCTTAGGATGAAACAACACGATCTTCTTCAGGTTCGAGTCCCTCAACTCGAACCCGGAACATATGCTAGCGTAATTCGACTCAGGCCACGGAGGACTTACAGGAGTGGAATTCCAGTGAATTTAATTGATGTACCCAACGCGTCCGTCGGGATTTTTCATCGCACCTGTTAGCACGGGTTTTTACTAGCAGAGCGCAGTCGTGTGCGTTGCCAGGCCATCAGATGATATCTGTAGGTCTTATCTTTGTGTCGCAGACACAGCATCCGAATGTTTATCACCGCGGAGGTGTTTCGGGTGGTCAAGGAGAACGTTGCTCACTTAACGTTTAGTTGGGGCAGAGTTGCCGAAAAGTTTTTGCATGCTGATCCGAAGGATCGCAGTCGAAGAATTCATAGGGTGCGCGACCAGCTCTCCCTATGGGAGTAGCCCCCGAGTGTCTGTTCGAGTCGTAGACTCGAGCGGTGACTTTAATTCAGACGTTGTTCAGTTGTAAGTCCATAGGACACAAAAAATTTCGGATGATTAAATCCGTCCTTCCTATGGGAGTAGCCCCCGAGTCCGTAGTGGAGTCGTAGACTCGACGGAGGACTTGAAGTAATGGTTCGCTTCTATTCATCTTTCGGGTGCACGACCAGCGCTCCTGATAGGAGTATCCCCCGAGTAATTGGTCGAATCGTAGACTCGAGTGAGTACTCTTAGCTTTGAAGCCGAAGAAATTGTAGCTGTTGCTAGTGTAGCTTTTGATGACGTCAGTGCTGACGATCGATGACCTCAAGCGTCTGCTGCGCCAGAGATGACTTGACTGGACGAACATGGGTCCCACTGTCTGACCTTGAATTGACCAGTCACGCGCGGCGTGGAGATAATTACGGCGTCGCCTCGATTTCCGTGCGTAGTGGACGGCGTGTTAGCGACGGTTCGTTGTGATGCTGACACGTGTATGGCCAGATCCTGCCGTTGGCGTTAGGTCTTCTCGATGGACGGCTGTCGTGCATCGTCTTCGTCTTTATAATCATTGGGGAAAACTTCAGTTTGTTTTCACCGCATCTATTCTTGCTTTCACTGCTTCCTTGTGTTCTGAGAGCTCTTGCTGCGCGCTGGAATATTCCTTCACATTTCCTTCTTCCATCCTGCGCTCTTGCCGCCGGTGCCGCCGTACCGCGATGGGGAAGCCGAAGAAGTCGTCGTCGTCTGCGGTTGGTACCAGCGCCGCTGGAGGGAAGAAAAGTGCCGCTGATACCCGTGTCACCGACGGTGGCTGGCGGCGATCGGAGACGCGGGAGAGTGATCTCCGCAAGCTTCGTGAGCGGGGCCTGATCCCGTAGGATAGGGAGGCCGTTAAACTCCCAGGCAATGAGGTAATCCCCCGTCCTACCGTTGGGTATCGGGTTATGTTCCTTGCCTTTGTCATTCGCGGATTTTCCTTCACAGTCCACGATTTCCTTCGTGGACTGCTTTTTCTGTACGGTGTCCAATTGCACCATCTTTCCCCCAATTCCCTTCTTCACATTGCTTGTTTTATCACTTTATGCGAGTGCTGGCTCGGTATTGAGCCACACTTTGGCCTCTTCCAGAAACTTTATTCTGTGAAGAGGCAATCTGGTTCGGATGGTGTTTATCCCATTGGGGGTTGCATCATCTCCCTCAAGCCCAATCTGTCGTTCTTTTCTTTTTCCATGTTCGAATCTGTCCAGTACTGGCGGAGGCGATGGTTTTATATCCGCGACGCCGTAGTACCTGGGCAATATTTTGGTCTTGTTCCTTTCGATCCCTCCCAAAAGATTGAGCCGAAAAGGTCTTGAAAAAACAAGATCTTGGATGGCGAGGTGGCGGAGATAGAGGCTCTCTATTGTCGGGTGGAGGATCTCCAGTTGATTCCGGAGAAGGAAGTGAACGTTGTGGATATCATCCGCACCTTTCTCGAGCGTCGGGTGCAGCCACTCCAGGCTAGGGCGCACCCGATGTTCCTTTATGCTGGCCGGCGTGATTCGACGAGGGTTTCGGCTGAGAAATTCTCCCAGGGAGATATCGACAGGGCCCTTCGCTCGCTGCTGAAGTTCAAGGCTGGAGAGGATATCCCGGGGAAGTCGCTGACTCCTCCGTTTTCTTCTCTGCTTCCTGTTCCACAGGTGTAGATCCGTGCGCGTAGCGCTATTTTTCGACTGCATTGTTTTGTGTTTGTTTGCTAACAAATTGTGTAGGGTTTCATAGCATGGAAAACAAAAAAAATTCTATCGCATACAAACAAACAAGCCAAGATCTATCTACTAGATTGTAGCAACGAGTCGATGGAATAACTCACCCTCGAAGATTCCAAAGTGTTTAACGAGAGCGGATTCTCGTGGGTGATGTAGTCGTACTCTTCCCGATCTCAAGATCGCGTAGACGATCCTTCCGGCGCTGCGTTTCGGCAGCGCTCCCGCAGTCGGTCACACGTTCGGTACTCGACGAAGACCTTCCTCTCCCTTGTTCCAGCAGGCAGCGGAGGTTGTAGCACTCTCCTCGCGATTCCGGCAGCACAACGATGTGGTACCGGAAGTAGAGGGGAGATCTTGCAGGGCTTCGCCTTAAGCCGGAGCGAGTATGGTGGACTATGAGAGAGCCCTCGATGATCTAGGGTTTATACACGCCGAGGAGGGGGCAAGGCCGGCGGCTAGGGTTTGACCTAGGTGGCGGCGGCGAGTGCCCTAGGGCCGGCGGCGGCTATGGAGGCGGCAGCGGCTTGGGGCTAGGGTTTAGAGGTAGGGAACTTGTGTGTCTAGGAGAGGAGCCCTGCCCCTCCTCTTATAGGTGGAGGGAGGCGCGCCAGGGGAGGGGAGTCCCTACCCAACTCGGACCCAAGGTGGGCCGGCGGTAGAGGTGGAGGGACTCCTCCCCAACTCGGATTCCACCTCCCCTCCACTTCCCAAAATAGCCGTTTGACTTTCAAATTGGCGTTTGACTTTTTCAAACTAGGATTTGATTAAACCCTTTATTTTGTTCAGAGATGACACCTAGTACATGATGCAATCATATCAACTTGATATAACACATTCATGTACCCTTCCCCTCCGGAGTGCCGGACATTCCGGAACCTTCTAGAACATTCCCGATGAAAACACCGGAACCATTCTCCAACTCCGAAACAAGACTTTCCTTATATGAATCTTATTCTACGGACCATTCCGGATCTCCTCGTGATATCCCGAATCCCATTCGAGACTCCGAACAACATTTGGACTCTTTCTCATCATTCCATAACTACTCAAACAACGTCGAATCCTTAAGTGTGTCTCCCTGCGGTTCGTGAATTATGCGGACATGATCGAGACATTTCTCCAAACAATAACCAATAGAGGAATCTGGAAATTCATATGGCTCCCACGTATTTCTACGATTACTTTGCGATCGAATGAACCACTTACATACGATACCAATTTCTCTTTGTCTCACGATAGTTTACTTATCCGAGGTTATGATTGTCGGTATCTCTGCATACCTAGTTCAACCTCGTTACCGATAAGTACTCTTTTCTTGTTCCCGTGATATGTGATCCCTTGTGAGCCAGTCACATGCTTGCAAGCTAACTGGATGACATTTCACCGAGAGGGCCCAGAGTATATCTATTCGTCATATGGATGGACAAATCCCACTCTTGATCCATGTGTTTCAACCAATACTTTCCGAACACTCAATGCCACCTTTATAGCCACCCAGTTACAGTGTGGTGTTTGATGTCATCAAAGCATCCATCCGGTAAAGGTGATATGCATGATCTCATGGTCGAAGGAATTAGGTTACTATGTATCAGAAAGCATATAGCAATTGAACTATTAAAATGACTTGATCTTTATGCTACGCTTATCTATAGGAGTATGTCCATGATATCATTCTCCTAACGATATGATCTTGTTGTTAATAACATCTCAATGTTCATGATAGGGAAACCACAATCATTTATTAACCAACAAGCTGGTATTATAAAGTGGCTTTACTAGGGACTTCAATTTAAGTTTAATCACACAAGTATTAATGTTTCCTTGTTAATACTATTATAGCATGAATGTAAACATTTGTCATAAACACAAAGATATAATAATAACTACATTTATTATTGCCTCTAGGGCATATCTCCAACAAATTGTTCTTCTCCTGTGCAGAGCTTCAAAGTGTCGGGTATGTCGCCTCCATTACCCGAAGTATATCCGGATGCTCCGGATAATGATGTGGTGGATTCCATGTCCGAGCTACCATCGGCGCGATCTCCGACTGAAGATGCCAACGAGTCGAGTGAGGACCACACGCGCAAACGATCGCGGAGCTCCAGCGAGTCTTCGGATGCTTAGACTCCTCTGACTCCTAGGAACCCTTCGTGTCTTGAGCGTCATAGTGACGGGCATGGAGGCTCTTCCTCTCCTATTCCTGCTCTTCCCGTGCGGGCTGTTGTACCGCACCCGCCAGCGAAGCGGAAGAAGGAAGAAAAGAAGGAAGAGAAGAAGGAAGAGAAGAAGGAAGAGAAGAAAGAGGAGAAGAGAGTCCGAAGGACCCCTCCTGTCTTCAACCTGAGCTCGCTGGACTCATAAGTTTCCTCTGTACTACTTTTTCTGTGATGTTGACTTTGTGCTTGTGCTAATTTGTTCTTGTGCAGGCACTCTTCGAACGATTCCTCCAGTGATGGTGCTCGAGAGATGATGGGGGAGTCGAAATTTGTGTCTCCTCCTCCTCAAACGGTGGCAACTTCTGAGGGCGCTGCTCCGAACCCTCCTCCGCAGGAGGTTCAGGTGGTTGCGCCTCAGAATTTTGCTAGCGGACCTTCAACGTCGCCATCGGATCATGTAAGTATTTCTGTCTCCTGCCATGGGGGGAGCCCCCGAGCATCTGTAAAAGAGTTTTATTGTTTTGGTCTTCCTTCGAGTCTCGGGGGGAGTCCCCGGGCGTTTTTCGTGTGTGTTTTGCTTCTGCTCTTTTCTGTTGGGCGTAGCCCCCGAGTCCTTTTCCTGATTAGTAGGTCTTCTTCCTGCAGCCTTTTGTGCAGGATGCCAAGCGACTGGTACAGGAGCACCTGGTGCTGGAGGCCAGCCTCAGACAGCTGCAAGGTATTGTTATGCCTTTGATGTTGGCTTCTTCGTGTACTCGTGTCCTGCTGTCTGATGCTTGTATTTTCTGAATGCAGAGGAGCATAACACTTCCCTTCGTGAGATTGATGCTCTCAAAAAGAGCCTCGGTCAAGCGGAGAAGAAGGCCGAGGTCGCCATTGGTGCGAAGGAGCGCCTCGAGCTGGAGCTGGCTACTGCGGCCGAGGCTAATGAGCGCCTGCAGCAGGAGGCCACGAACCGCGAGGAGCAGCTTGCCATGTTGCGGCTGCGCGTGAAAGAGAGGTGGCTGGCAAGCTCATGACGGCTGCCAAGGCTGTTTCGGGTAAGTATCTTTACTTGCATATTTTTTGGTTTTCTTTTCTTTCTTCTTTGATGCTTTGTTCATTCCTTCTCTTCTTTTTTTTCGTCTCAGATGCCGCGGGCATAGAGTTTGATCACGGTGCTCTGGAGCACGTGAGTGCTCTAGATAATGCTACTGCAGCGGTCGAAGATCGCTGCAGCACCGTCGTCAGTTCCCTTGCAAAGGCCAAGGAGGTCCTTGGCCGCTTCTACAAGGATCTTGTCCCCAAAGGTGCGGCTCTTGATGATGTTGATGCCCTGGCGGAGGCACTGCTAGCCGAAGCGCCTGCGGCGTACAAGCATAAGCAGAAGGGCATCGGCGCATCTATCGGGCTGGCGATGGCTTTGGCGGCTGGAGCGGAGCTGGACCTTCCCCAGATCACCTCCCGGATGCCGACGGCTGCGGATGGATCCGAGGTAGCCTTTGCTACTTATTCTGCCCGCTGTAAGCGATATGGGCCGAAGTTGATTGATCTGCTGGCCGAGTACGCGCTATGGCAGCAGGGGGAGGCCAAGGCGAGGCAATCCGGCTCCGAGGCTACTCAGGGTGTCGCATCTTAGGTGTTGTAGCTGTAGTCTTCTTTTGTTGTAATTATGTTGATGGACAAATCCCTGTACCACGTAGTGGCCTTTTATGCACTTAATGAATTTGTTGAGTTGTGTTTCTCCTCCGTCTGAGTGTTCATCTCTTTTGCATTTCTGCTGCTCTAGGGTCCTTCGGGTGCTGATCCCGTTGACACCTCGTCTGCCGCGCGGTTGCGGCCATCCTTGGATGATTCGTCGCAGCTTGCTTTCCTTCGAGACCGTGTTCGTAGTCTCGAGAAGGAGTTGCTTGGGGTGCGTGGCCATGCCGACGTTTGGAAGTCCAAGGCGGATCACGGTTCGGCCAGAGAGGAGTACTTGATGGCGGAATTGCTTCGACTGTCTGAGCAGCTTCAGTGTAAGTTTTTTCGAGCTGCTGCTCATTTCTTCGGATGCTTCTGCTGGCCTTGCATCTTACTTTTGTGCGAGTATCGCAGGTGCTAACCTTGATCCAAGGGAGGAGAAAGAGCGTGTTGCTGTTCGGGTCAATTGTTTGACTCAACAGGACATGGAAGCTGGCGGGTTCTTCTGGATGGATCGCGACCGTGCCATGGCTCTGGCAACGGTGCAGGATCGCGTTCACCAAGTATCCCGGGTGCTTCTTCAAGTGCAGACTTCACTCTCGTTGGTTCTGCATGTGATGTTTCCCCTGGATGCTGTGCCAACTCTGTCCGGTCTTCTGTCTAGATTTCGGAGCGTGACTCGTGTCCAGGAATTGGTGAGGCAGCAGCTCGTCGCAGGGGTGAAGGTTGCGTTGTCCCTTGTTAGGCTGCATCGACCTGATGTAGATCTGTCTGTTGTAGCGGCTGGGCCACCTCTTCGGCCGGATGGTGGCGAGTGGGATATGCGTCCGCATTATGCGGCTGTAAGGTAGTATGCCTAGCAGGTCGTAGATTTGTTTGAGCAGCGTGCTCAAGTTATTCTTCAGAATAGGTAGTACCTGTACAAATAGATAGATGTAAAATTCGTATGTTTCGACTAGGCATGTTGTGCCCTTTGTTATAAAGGTTTGGTTGTTGTTTGAGCATGCAGTGCTTTGTTTGAGTACGTGTCCTTTTCGTTATCCTGACGTTGTCAGCTACTCAGGTGTACACGTGTTATCCTCAGTCGATGAAATCGTGAGGTGGGGTGGAGCCCCCGAGTGCGTTTGTAGCATGAAGTAAATTTGCAAATAGCGAACGAAATTTTGGGGCGAGACACTTAGCTTTATTTATATCGTAATGGAGGAAGTACATTGTTTGGCTGAATAGCCTTGGCTGAAAAGCCTTATTGAAAGTAAAGGGGTAGGTAGCTAGGGGTAGAATCGTCGCAAGTGTGCGATGTTCCATGGGTTGGAGTATGCGACTCCAGACTCCACGTTCTTGAGGCGGTAGGCGCCATGTGGGATGACTTCGGTGACGATGTAGGGTCCTTCCTATGGTGACTCGAATTTCTTCGGTCGCTCTTGCTTGAGTCGCAAGACGAGGTCTCCTTCGACAAAGGACCTTGGGCGCAGCCGGCGGCTGTGGTAGTTACAGAGACTCTGCTGGTACACCGCTGATCGAGCTGCTGCTACGTCTTTTGCCTTGTCGAGTGTGTCGACGACGTCTTCGAGTGCAGCCGTGGATTCGGCTTCGCTGTAAGCGCCGACCCGGGGGCCTGGTGGCGTACTTCGGCTGGTAGCACGGCTTCGGCTCCATGCACCATGAAGAACAACGTGTAGCCAGTGGAGCTATTTGGCGTGGTGCGCAAACTCCATAGGACGGATGGTAGCTCTTCCGTCCAGGCTCCGGCCTTTCGTTCGAGTGGGCTCATGAGGCGCTTCTTGATGCCAGCGCCGATTAGGCCGTTGGCCTTTTCGACCTGCCCATTCGTTTGCGGGTGAGCCACTAAGGCGTATGTGATGTTGATCCCGAGGCCTTTGCAGAAGTCTTGGAATTCTTTGGAGATGAAGTTCGATCCATTGTCGGTGATGATGATGTGTGGTACGTCGAACCTGTAGACAATGGATTCAAAGAACTTGACGGCGGTCTTGCCCTTTTGGTTGGTGACCGGCATGGCTTTGACTCACTTGGTGAATTTGTCGACTGCGACCAGGAGGTAGACGTTCCCCCCTTTCGAGGACTTTGGCAGTTTGCCGATCATGTCGAGGCCCCATTGAGCAAAGGGCCAGGCTATAGGTATGGGTCTGAGCTCTGACCCGGGTGCGTGTGGTTTGTCGGCAAACCTTTGGCACACGTTGCATCTTCGGACGATGTCCTTTGCATCGCTCATGGCCGTTGGCCAGTAGAATCCAGCTCGTAGAGCTTTGGCGACAAGGGAGCGGCTGCCTGCGTGATGGCTGCAGATGCCCTCGTGGATGTCTTGAAGGATGGTTTTCCCGTTGCCGATGGTGACGCACCTTTGTAGTACACCCGTAATACTGCGCTTGTACAGCTCGCCATTGATGATGGTGAAAGCTTTTGTCCGACGAGATATGCGTCGGGCAACCGTCAGGCTGTCAGGCAGTTCTCTGTTTATCAAGAACTGGAGGTACGATCGCGTCCAAGTTTCTTCCACTGCCATGACCTGCATCAGGTTGACCATAGCGACCTCTGTGTCCAGTTTCTCGGGTCCTCCGTGTCCTTCAGGCAGCGTAGTCCCCGAGCGTTCTGCTTCTTCGGGTGATCCCTTGGGGAATTTCCGCTTGATGGATGGCACGCAGATCTGTTCGAGGAACACACCCGGTGGCACCTTTGCGCAGGTGGAGCCGATGTTGGCGAGTCTGTCGGCCACCTCGTTGCTTTCTCTTCCAACGTGCCGAAGCTCGCAGCCGTCGAATTCTCCTTCGAGTGCGTTGTAGAGTGCGCGTTATGCGATCATGTTTTCGGCGTGTGCGTCGCACTCGTTCATCGTCTGCTGGACGACGAGGTTGGAGTCACCGTTGATGACCAGGCGCGTTGCGCCGCAGATCTTTGCCATCCTCATGCCGTGGATGAGGGCTTCGTATTCGGCCTCATTGTTGGAAGCTCGGAATTTCATCTGGAGGACGTACTTCATCTGGTCGCCCTGCGGGGAGGTTAGTATGACCCCGGCTCCTGCTCCAGCTTCACGCTTGGAGCCATCGAAGTGCATCGTCCATGACTGCGACATGTCTGGGGTGTCTGGCAGCTGCAGCTCCATCCAGTGTACAAGGAAGTCCGGGAGGACTTGAGACTTGATTGCGAGTCGCTTCTCGTAGATGATGTCTAGGGATGACAGCTCGATGCCCCATAGGGCCACGCGTCCTGTGGCCTCTGGGTTATTCAGGATGCTGTTCAGGGGTGCCTCATTGATGACCATCACCTGATGTTCCTGGAAGTAATGGCTCAGCCGTCGAGCCGTCATGAACACGCCGTATGCGAGTTTCTGGTAGTGAGGGTACCGCTGCTTTGTTTGCGTCAGTACCTCGCTGAGGTAGTAGATTGGGCGTTGGACCCCATGGGTCTTGCCTTCTTCGGGTCGTTCGACCACTAGCATGGTGCTGACCACCTGGTGTGTGGCTGCTATGTACAGCAGCAGAGGCTCGCGCTCCTTTGGCGTGACCAAAACGGGCGAGGTGGAGAGTAGCCGTTTGAGACTTTCGAACGCATCGTCGGCTTCGGGCGTCCACTCGAATTTATCTGCCTTGCGTAGCAGCTGGTAGAATGGCAGGTCCTTCTCGCCCATGCGGCTGATGAATCTGCTCAACGCCGCTGTTCATCCTGCGAGCTGTTGGACACCCTTGAGGTTTTTCAGCTTCTCCATTGCCATGATGGCCCTGATTTTCTTCGGGTTCGCCTCGATCCCTCGCTGAGAGATGAAGTACCCAAGTAGCTGGCCCGATGGGACGCCGAAGGCGCACTTTTCGGGGTTGAGCTTGATCCTGTAGTGATCTAGGTTATCGAACGTCTTGCGGAGATCGTCGATGAGTGTTCTTGCCTCCCTGTTTTTGATGACTATGTCATCGACATAGACTTGGACGTTGCGACCGATCTGGTCCTTGAGGCATGCCTGCATGCATCGCTGGTACGTGGCACCTGCGTTCTTTAGCCCGAAGGGCATTGTGTTGTAGCAGAACACTCCGAACGGTTGTAGCCTGAGTAGGCGTCGAGGAAGGAGAGTTTCTCACATCCTGCGGTCGAATCGATGATCTGGTCGATCCGAGGAAGAGGGAAGTGGTCCTTTGGGCAGTGCTTGTTCAGCGACGTGAAGTCCACGCACATCCGTAGGATATCCGTGTCTTTATTGGGAACCATCACTGTATTTGCGAGCCACTCGCTTTCTTTGATCTCCCTAATGAAGTCTGCGGCGAGTAGCCTATTTATTTCCTTCCCGATGGCTTTGGCCCGTGTCTCGGACAGTCTCCGGATGGACTGCTTGATGGGCTTGGTGTCTGGAAATACGTTGAGTGCATGCTCGGAGAATTCCCTGGGAACTCCTGGCATGTCCGCAGGACACCAGGCGAAGATTTCCCAGCGCTCACGGAGGAATTCGACGAGCGCGCTTTCCTATGCGGGGCTGAGGTCGTTGGCGATCAGCGCCGTCTTGGAGGCATCCGTGTTGACGGTGGAGTCGAAGGACATGTCAGGTGTGTTTTATCGTGCGACTAGGGGTGCCCCATTGTCCGTCACCTCGCGGAGCCTTACGAGCTCCTCCTGCATGCCGAATGATTGGGAGATTCTGTTGAAATCCCTGTCGCATTGGTCCGATCGGGTGAAGCTCCCATGGATTGTGGGACGCCCTTTGGTCCTGGCATCTTGAGTAGCAGGTATGCGTAGTGTGGGACAACCAAGAAACCTTGTGAATGCTACACGCCCGAGGATGGCGTGGTATTGTGATGGCCAGTCCACCACTTCGAATTTGAGCCGTTCGAGTCGGAAATTGTCCGGCTTGCCGAAGATGATGTCGAGCCATATTTTGCCCAGGGGGAATATGCCCTTTCCTGGGACAATGCCGTGGAACGTTGTGTCTGATTGTTACAGGCTGCACTGCGGGATCCGCATTGCTGCTAGAGTACTTGCGAACATCAGGTTGATGCCGCTGTCGCCGTCCATGAAGACGCGGCTCATCTTGAAACCTCCGATCTGCGCCTCCAGCACCAGGGCAGCATGACCTGGGCGAGGGATCTGGCAAGGGTGATCCGAATGACTGAACGTGATGCAGGACTCCGATCCGCTGAGGTACTCAGGGATGGAGGGTGGAGTTGCCACGGCCAGGTTGATCTGACGGGTGATTTTCTTCTGCACCCTATTCGTGGGGTGCCCCTTCTGGATCATCAGTGCTCCTTTCAGCGGGGGATACCCATTCCCAGGTGGCGGTGGAGGAGCTCCATGCGCTATCTCTCCTGGTGCGGGTGCGTTCCCGAATCCAGGAAGTGGAGCTTGCTACCTCATCTGGACCATGCTTTCGCTGAGTTTCTGGAACTCGCGGCAGTCCTTGAGCATGTGGCTTGACTTCTTCTTGCCATCCTGCTTGTCGATGTAGAAGTGGATGGTGCATGGACCCGAAAGTTTTTCGTATGCTGAGGGTCCATTATCGCGGTCGCGGCGCTGCCACGACTGTGATGGGCGTCCTCCATCGCGGAAGTTTCCTCCACGGTATCTTCCGCTGTTGCGGTTGGCGTCGTTGTGGCGATTGGCGTAGCCTGCCGTGACCATGTCGGGTCCATCGCGATCGTCGTAGACGCGCGATCTTCTCTTGCTACGGCGCTCTCGTCGTCGGCCGTAGTCGTCATCTTCTTCCGATTGTGCTCGATGGATGGAATCTTCGCCGTCATCCCACCCGTTGGCGATGTCCATGAGGTGGTCTAGTGTTTTGGGCTTGACGCACCTGAGTTCCTCCTTGAAGTCTTGGCGCTTGACGCCGTCCCTGAAGGCGTCGATGGCTCTCTCTTCAGAGATGTGCGCTGCGGAGTTCTTGGTGTTGGACCAGCGTAGTACGTACGAGCGAATGGATTCGCCCGTTCGTTGAGTGCAGGCCCGCAACTCTTCGATTGAGGCGGGCCTCTTGCTGGTGCCCTTGAAGTTTCAGATGAAGCTGTAAGCTAGCTCCTCCCAGCTTTGGATGGACCCTCAAGATAGGCTGCTAAGCCAGATCCGGGCTGCGCCTGTCAGCTGCAGCTGAAGGCATTGCATGGCGGTCTCTTTGTTTCCACCGTGCAGTTTGACGGATGACAAGTGGTCGCTGAGCCATGCCTTTGGGTCTTGTGTGCCGTCGAACTTCGGAGTATCCGAAGGAAGTTTGAAATTTCGCGGCATCTTTGTTCGTCGAACAGATCTACTGAAGCATCGGGCCCCGCAGAGTTCTCCTTCGTCTTCGTCCATCTCGGATTCAGACGAACATGCGCGCTTGGCTCGCGCTTTGTCGATTTTGCGCCGTGTGAGCGCGTCTCTAGCGTCGTAGTCGCGGTTGTGATGGCGCGAACTCTTCTCCCTTCGAGGAAGGTCATGTTCCTCTTCTTCGGATGAAGGGGTGGGACTGTGGTCGAACCTGACCGGAGCTTTCTTCTTCGGCTCTGTGGGAGCTTCCTGGTGGAGCGTGGCTCCGAGAGTACGAGTCTGGTAAGTGCGGACTTGTGCATGGCTCTTTTCGGGTCCCCCTCCGGAGGTGGGTGGGCCGCGAGGTACGCAGTGGCTACCATGATCGCAGCCTGCAGCGTTTTCGGGATGACGTTGCCGTCGGCGTCCATCTCCATGAAGGATGTGTGGAGGGTTCGGGTCACCTCACGGCGCTCCTTGGGATCCATGTTCTCCATCCAAGAGCGGAGCTTGTTGCCTTGGTTGTCGTTCGAGGTGGAGCCGATGCCCATGGCGGAGAGCGCGGCTCGTCGCGCGCTGGACTCTGAGGCTGCTTGCTTGCGTTTGTCAAGCACCTCCTGCATCTTGACCTGCTTCTTGTGCTCCTCGATCAGGAGCAGATGGTAGGCCATCAGTAGATCTCGGGAGGAGTCTGCAGGCAGGACTATGTTGCCCGCCACGGCATTGCGTGCCTGGGCCCATCCTTCTTTGCTAAGGCAGATGACATGGCCGTTGGTGTCCCCTTCGGGTGGGGGGACTGGCTTCTTCTGTTCCCTCCGTTTCGATCTGGCGGGTTAGGTGTCGGGTTAGGCGGCGGGTTGGGTGTTTGCTGATCCATGTCACCCTGGATGACAACGGCGCATTGGTAGCGCTCGTAGATTGGTCCGCTTCTATCGCAACTTTCAGATCCGGAACCGTAGGTCCCTTCATCCGATGGCGGATCGCACAGATCGGAGTTGCAACAGCTGCTGTCGTAGGAATCATCTGTTGATGATGTTGTGCGTAGCACAGGGTGTGGGGTCCATGAAGCGGGCCTGATTGATGGTAGGGGAACCCGCTCAGGGAGGCGGAGGGTGGCAGTTTGCCCCACCTGGAATCAGAAACTCCCGAACAAGATCTCGAGTCTGTCGCCTACGGGCTCGAAGTCCTTCATGGTGGCCAGTGAAGTCGAAAGCGCCGAAGAGGAGGTGACTCTCCGTCGCCGCAGAGTTGTAGATCGATCGGGTTGGGACCGTCACGATCGCACAATCAGCGTCCCCAGTTCCCACAGACGGCGCCAATTGATGAGATTTGATCTCATCAATGCCCATTGTTATGGACTTGGGTTTTGGAGAAGATGGGGATGCTGGAGATTGCGGAACGGTTAGCAAACAAGCAACACGGGGACACAAGGTTTACCCAGGTTCAGGCCCCCGGAGGGAAAACCCTACTCCTGCTTGTCTGCTCTTGATTACGGCGGAACCGAAGGTTACAGGGGTGCGCAGATGCAATCTGGCGTGGAGGTGTGTATGCGAAAGTATGAGGAGAAGATCTAGGTCGTGCCCTCCTAGCCTTTATATAGACTCAGGCACGTCCCGGGCATAGACCTAGTTGGTTACAGGTTCTAGGGTTTTACCCCTTTGAATTTCCTATCTACTCTACTCTTGCTCTCCAAGGATCCGAAAGCGTCATGGGCCTTGGCCACCCGAAAATCTTCATGGGCCGGCGTATAATTACCGTGGGCCTTCCTTGGGCTGGACCAGGTATGCTGAGATCATGTACCCGTGGGGTATAACCATGTCACCGATCAGCCTGACCAACGAGGGTCTTAATTCCTACCTGAAATCGAGAACAAGTAAGAACTAATATTGCAATCAAGATATTGTGGATGAAGATAAAAGATTTATTGATAAGGTAGGATCATGTATAGTTGCGAAGTATAATAGGTCTCTGAGACACTCAAGCCTTGACAAAGTTGCAATGATGGCTAACTTTTAGTATAAACAAAATTTGAGTCTAAAAGTGATGGCTACAGCGGTATTTAAGGAGGAAAATGTGGGGTTTAGGTCAGCAATAGGTATGGTGACCTAACCGAACCCTAGAGGGCTTTTTCCTCTCAAATACGAACTATAAAAAGTGCCTAATTAAATTCCTGCGAAAATAACATAGGCTTGGCACAAAAATAAAGGTGACGCAACACCATATTAAGCTATGGATGAATCTATGAAGTAGTATTCTATTATATTTCGTCCAATTCTTTAATCATTATTATGGTGGCTTCAAAGTTCTGAAATCTCCACTACGGCGTCCTCTTCATTCCTCACATGCTTGTTGTTATCTTTATGCATGACCATGCTCTAATGCGTGTCCCTCTCGTCCATGTTAACTTCATCATTCCTAAGAGTAACAAACACATATGTTTTAGGCAACATCATATTCTCATGTATATGAAGAATAGTTCCAAGAAATAAAAATACCTGATAGTTAAGTTGTTTGGCACGAGCTCGAGTGATAGGTCCTTGTATTTGTGTAGCTGTAGGTACAGTGGTTGTATCAATAGCTGGGATGTCCTTATAATTTAATTTTCTGATTTTTTAAGCTACTTTTCGACCTGATACAGACGGGCCGTACGAGCGAACGTGCCCGTACCAGTAGTCGTTACACACTCGGCATTCCTTCCAGTTTTTTTCTAGTTTTCATAGTATGGTATGGCCGGGCGATACGGGAACGTGCGACCGTTAGTACCCCATGGCTGTTTTCTCAAATTGTGGTATGACCGAGCCGTACGGTCGCATCCGACCATACGCTTGGTCGTTACCAACATTGTGGGTTCCTTGTTTGTTTGTCCTATACTAAATAGATAGATAGATAGATAGAGAGAGAAGGCCAGTAGATTCCGAGACCGACATTAGCCTCTTTTTATCTAAGTTTATTTTCTTTTTTTATTTATTTTCTTATCCTTTTTGCCTTTTGCCATCACCTTTCAGATATAGGGTTCATCTTTCTTTGCCTTCTACTATGACACATCAGATCTCACTTGATCGTTCAAGAACCATGCAGCCTTTTCATATCAAGCAGATCTAGACCAAGAATGAAGAGAAACCGACAACACAAGTCAAAGGAAGGGAATTTGAGAGAGATTCTTTGTCTTACTCAACCAGAGAGTATACTCAAGTAGTTCCACTCCCCAACTGGGAGGACATGTTTCCGCACAAGTTGGAGATGCTCAGGCACGTGGAACAAAGAAAGAACAAAGAATAACCCCCCTCAACCCTTACAAGTATAACCTTTGTGGATCCTCTCTCAAATCTCCTCCTGGTTCCTATTCTCAGAAAGAAGAAAAATGGGATGAGATTAGAGACAAGATCAAGAACCTTGAAAATATTTACAAAGATTTTGTTGAAACTATTGGAGAAGGAGTTGACTCCTACTGTATGATGGACAAGGACCTCAAAAATAGGGTCAATGACATCAATGGTAGAGTTCAACTCTTGACTAAGATTATTGTTGAGAGGGCCGATGACTAGAATATTCTCTGCAAGATAATTAAAGAGAAGCATGTTAGCATCACATAACTGTCCACTCGACTTGCATGTACTGCTCATGCTTGCAGCCTCAAAGTAGAAGAAGAAGAAGAAGAAGAAGAAGATGATGATTTCTTCACCCCCAAGAAGGAGTAGATACTCACGAGGATTTTTGGAATCCTCCCCACCTTGATTCCAAGCTTGGGGGATCTGTGAAGACCTTGTAATCTATCTTTCAGTTTTAGCATATTTACTTTACCGCACGCATGTTAGGTTTTAATTCAAGAATTTGCATTAGTTGCATCATCTTCAAACTTCCTTTGTTCAAGGAAAGAATTATATACGTTGAGTTTCGAGACTTTATGGTATTTGCAGTAATATTTTGATTCGTAATTATTATATTAGATGAATGAATTAGGATGAGTGTTATGATACTTGTACACCTGTTATGATTTTAGGGTCTTCCACACCAATAAAGTATTGATTAATTATGAGAAGAAAATCTTGGTAACTTGTTATAGTCACAGGTTTAGGTTTACAAGATCCATAAAAAGTAGTGAGCATGATCAGGTGGGTCTATTATAAAAAATAGAGAAGAGATAAAAAGATTCAGCTATCAAGAGAATTTCAAGGCAAAAGAAAAGTGCAAGCTTGAAAATAAAATAGAAAAGGAAAAACAGAAGGGGTAACTCAAGCAATGATCATGAACCTTTCATTACTCGAATCTAGTGCTCAACCAATTTAACCATATTATTCTATAATATGCTTAACCCCTAAAAACTTCTTATAACATTATTGATATAAAATTTTGTGGAAGCCTCTAAGTCATGTGATGTGTAAAGGTGTCGTAGAACTCATGATGCAATTCTACATCTAATATTATACTTTTGTTTCAAATTTTGCCTTATTTATTGTAATGACTCATTCCTCATGAACATGATGACCTTGTCCATAATTCACCATCTTGCTCGTGGATGAGCAAGAGTCTAGCTTGGGGAGTTGATGAGTACAAAATTGAAGAATATTTACCTCTTGTTTTTGCATAAGTAGAGTAGGGTTTTGGGTATTTTACTGCATTTGTGTGCACCTTTTGTCCTTGTTTTCAACAGGATCCCGAATTACTAAGTCTCTTACGAACATATAAATTAGGACCATCATATTATGCTATAATATGATGTTTTTAAGTGATAAAAGTCATTTGATTTATTTTCCCTCGCGCTTGGGAGATTGGAAAGTGTGGAGGAAGCTCCAGGGAGCTTAACGACCACTGATATAGGTGGAGTCTGCCCGTACCGCCCGTACTGGGTCGCATCATGTATGCCTTGTCAAATACTCCCCCCCGCAAAGACAAAACTGAGATCTGACATTCGCAGAAACTTCCAGCCACAAAAAATCACATGAGAGAGGGATCCGGAGAAGGAACTTGGAGAAGGGCAAATCCTTACCGCTTCACGGATCATTGGAGAACATCGTATCATCCCCTTCACCATCAACCGCCGCATCTCCATCACCATTACTATCCGCATCTTCTATACATTGGATCTTGTTGTAATTCCAGATTCAATTGTGGTGTGCACTAGATTCATCCCCATACTTTTATCCATCCATTTGATTATGATGTTGTTGTTGATTGATTCCATGTGTGAGTAGTTTTCTTTGTTCTTGGGGAGATGAATAAACCTTAGCACTATTATAAAATTAAATAAAGATGATCTATTACTTGTGTCCATGATCTATTGATTTATGATATTGTGTTTGATCTCTCTCTTTAGATGGCATGTGTAGTCGGCCACATATCACTTGCCTTCTGGAGTAAAGAGAGGGTGAAATACTTAGGACATGTTTGGGAGTATTCCCAGGGTTATTCGTGACTACAAGCATTGTCTTATAACCTACACGGTCAAATGAGGAATAAAGAGAGATTCACTAAGCTAATTACGATATCCACGGAGAGACCCTTAATTGTGGTGGTTTGTATGGGTGACTTCTCTCAGACATCGCGGTGGTTATTTAGAGATGACCTTATTCCTTGGCTCAAGAAAGTGACTGCCTACGAGCCTTGTGGTGAACATCTTATTATGGAGCTCTCCACATATGTCATGACATAAGAAATAGGTTATCCTAATTATGATTAATTACAACATGCTAGTGGTGTATCCTACATCTCTGAGAAGGCTTTAGCCTTATTGAGTTCAACCACCATTCCAAATGCTTTCGTTAATTGCTCTCTTTTACTTGTTTTATTTTTTTTCCGCATTTGATAAAAAAACCTTTTAAACACTCTTTACTTGAAATCAAAGGCAGCTTACAAGTATCCTTTGGTATACAGTGACGAGGGGCATAAAGACCTTAACCAAGTATCTCTCTATGGTTTCGATAATGTTATTTTAAAACTAGCTATAATTGACATGTGTACTTGCAGTCATCAATCCTCCTAAGTCTCGAGCTTGTGAATACATCATTGTTATCCCCCGCCCCTCCACTTTAGTTCCACTCATTTACTTGTGATTAGATTACTTATAGCTTGTTATGCTATAGTATTTATTGCTATTGTGATCTTTACATACATAATTATTCACCTATTTGCATTTCAGGAGAATGTTATATATCCAAAAAATTCCTTAAATCAACTAATTTTATTAAAATTATAATTACATATTCCCCCCTCCTCTAGTCGGCACATTTCATCCTTAGAATTGGATTAACAAACCAATGACCAGCACATCCTCAAGCATACTCATGTTGGTGCATGAGCACTATTTAGACATTTTGTCAATATATCCATCCTAAAGAATTTTGTGAAATGTGTCCTTCCTCAAGAAATTTGTACCTTTCAATGGTACTAGTTCTTTATAAAGCATTATAGGGGTTCAATTTTGTATCTATCAGTTCATTCTATTAACATGGTGTGTGTATAGTGAGAATCTAAATGTTTACATTGCATGTACTTGTTGATTATAGTCCAACTAACAATTATCATATAATAAACATACAAACATTTTTCATTTAAGATATGTCTACGTGCAACCATGATGATATGTCCGTTGATACTTATCTAGCTATAGTTTTACAAACATCGACAATCATGAAGAACTAACGAGCTAGTTTCATGCATGTTCAGGACCCACGACACCACATGTACGTGATGTGTGAGTCGCACATACACGACATGCTCTCCAAAATACGCGTATGACCCAAGGGTATGGTAGCCGATTCCGCGCATCTTCGGTGCCCATGACGTGACCGACACATGATTTGTTTTTCCTCTTTTCATCTGCTATGTGTTTAGTCTCACCTACTTAGAGTGGCTTGAACCATCTTATAAACAAAATGTGCATCTCGGATCACAGCCATTTTTTGGAACTTTTCCTTAGGGTCTCCGGGTCCTATGAAAAGGCCCTAAAACATGGTTTTATCCCATTATTATGTTAAAACGACGTCCAAGAACGAATATTATATTGTAAACGGACAAGCATAAAGATAACGGTTTACTTATGCTATTTATTATTTCATCAGCCAGTTGTAGACCTCTTAACATGCGTCCTGAGGGCACGAACAGGGATCTAGTTATGTATAATTTTCGTTCGAATTTGAAACTTCCTAAATTTAATTTAAATTTTGATGTATTCCGACCAACAGTCGCCACTACATCAAGCACTTTGTCAAGATTCCCAACATATGCCAAATCAATTTGGACGTCAAAGGTGAATCATATCCTCTATGCAAGTACAAATCCTACCCATTTGAATGGTAGAATACTTCATACTCATCCCGTGGATATGCTAGGTTGATGATGAGGAGTACAAGGTATGTGAGGGTTGCACAAGTGCATGTGGATTTAAGACGGAGGCTTAGAAGATGGGAAGGAAGAATAGAGAAGGGTGTCTCAGGACTGGTACTATTACTGGGGCAGTCAGTACTACCGCTACCTGCATTACCGCATGGACGAGCTAATAGTACTACCGCCACAAACAAGAAGAGGTCGATACTACCGCCGACACTTCCGCCCTAGTACCACCAAAAATGGTGTATGCTTGCAGAATATACCCTGTTATTTTAGTCATAGGGAACGGTACTCGACTAGTATTACTGCTAGAGGCACGACCGATACTACCGCCATGATGCTCAAGAACTTTTTAGGAGCCCCGACCGGTACTACCGCCAAGAGGGCATGTACTACCGCCCATGCGTGTGAATGTGTGCAGAAATGATCCATTGACCATGTAACCTTATCTCCTAGTCTAGTACAGGTCCAAAAAATCAGTCTAGAAGCTTAAATACTATTTCCACTTTTTTGGTGGGAAACAAATATTTTCCATTTTCCGAAGGTCTAGAAAGGGTTGCCTTGTGCAGCGATAATATTCCGCCAACATGTCACTATAATTTCGAACTAAGATCTCGCCAATATCGTACAATGTTTTTGGAAGGTTGCCCAAAGATGATGAAAAGTGGATTTTCAAAAAATCCCATTGGTTCTTGATATATTGATTGTCTAGGTACCTTCAAAAAATATTTGGAAAAGTTTAAGAACAATCTGTTATGCTTACTTGTAGTTAAAATTTATAACAATTTTATTAAATTGACATAAAGTGATTTAAGTGAGCGCAGTTAGCTAGAAAGCATGAAAAATAGTAAAACCTAGGAATTGCATGAAAACATGTTCCACTTTATCTAAAAATTGGGATGGTTGATTTTTTAAACTAGGGTAGGTCCCAAATGACCGACGGATATGCTTCAAATTAACATGGTCAATGAAAGTATAAGTTACATCAAGAATCTCAAAAAGAGAAAAATACATCTAAGTCCATATACTTAGCATAAATAACACTAAAATTAAGCAAGAGAAAGCAGCGAGGTTTGCTCCTTCTCCACCAAGCAGCTAAAATTAACCATAATGTTCATACTACTACTTGCTTCACGCACACACACACCACACATACTCACGCACGCACGTGCACACATAGGCCAACCCCAAGGGTTAAACCCGTCGTATGGTATTAGAGCAAAGGTTTCTCATGGATTTGGGTTGTGTTTCTAGCCCACAAAAAATATTCTTGCCTAATTTCAATAATTTCCAACAAAATAGCCCAATTCTTATTTTTGACTGATTTGATATTTTGATGTGCTTTGGTAGGTTTTGATCCATAGATCCACTTGAAAACTTGTTGATCTTCTTTCCTTTACATTCTCATAGCCTAATTATATTGTTTGTCCTTCCAATTTAGTGGTTTTCTTGGAGTTTTTCCGTCAAAATCACGTAGAAATTGCGTCCTGACCTCGAAGCTAAAATCTAGGATTTTTCCGGTACTACCACCCTCTCGGTGGTACTACTGCCCCTAGAATATAAGAAATTCCTACGCACGGTTTTGATCCTACTTTCACATTTGGACCCGGATTTCGGTGTTCTTTATCTCATTCTGAAGTTACGAAAGATCTCCGCATCATCATCATGTTATATATGACATCTTCTTTAAACCAAATTATGTGGTCAAGAATAGAACCAACAATAAAGGGTGAAAATTATCGGTGAAAGGTATAAACATCCCACATCTTTCTGCATAACAAGCACCTACCGAGACTATTTTATCCATGATTTCTTCGGATTTGCATATTTGATACCTTCAAATTTGCGCATAACAAGCACCTACTGAGACTTAGTTCGTTGACTTAAGCATGGTGCTTAGATTGATGAACTGGCCTTGTGAGACCTATGTTTTCATCACTTGTGAGCTAACCCCTTGCTTCCAAAAGTACAAAAATATGTTTTTTAGTTTCCAAGCAGGTTCTCGAGGAAGGCGACCACAAAAACCATATCAAGGAATATTCTCTGAAGCAAAGGTCCATGCCCATCAAAATAGAGGATATTCCTACCTCAACGGTAAAGTGCGTCACCATTTCTTTCACTTAAGCTTGGGGAGATAACCACTTCTCACACTCTCTTTTGATAATTGCATTTTCTCTTTTGTTTTAGTGATCTACTGAAGTTTGGTTCTAGCAAAGCTATAAGTTTGAGGAAGGTACTTTTGCATGTGTAGAGGCTTGTGAAATGTTCTTATTCAATAAATTTTATGTGTAATCATGTATCCCTCTGTTTTTAAATGCTTGCTCATGTGAGTTTTCTTTCGTATTTGTAGGATATATTTGTTCATGTTAGACCACATACGAGTTGATCTAGAACTTTGATGCACCCTGTCAAATCATTATCGATCTTGTGATTTTTTTGTGATCCTTTAGAATACATTGCCATGATTTCTAAAGAACTTGTTTGACATCACTACTAGATTTGTCTTAAATAAATAGTTATGAATAGTTCGACCTCATCGTGTTTAAAATAATAGACTCAATAGTTTGCTTACAAAGGAAGTTGTGAAATAAAAATGATATTTGGAGGTTTTGAGATTTATGCCAAAACCATGCAAATTAAAAGAAGATACCTTATGATTGCATATTTGCATCATGTTTTATATTATTATTTTGCAATGTAGTTGTAGGATCTTGGTATTTTACGACGTTCGCATGCATCTTTTATGTCTATACTCATCAGGATCAGGACAGATGATGGATACGATGGACACAATTCTTGGACCAGTTGTACTGGAGCGAAAAGGAGTCAAAAATAACATAAATTGCTAATTTGGGAAATATCAATAACACCAGAATAAAACTTGCGGTGATCGCAGCAAGCAGAAGCTTTAACAACCAACTATACGGCAGGAATACTTCTTCCGGCCGTATAGTTGCTGATGCCACCACCTCTTCAAATAGTTTCGCCCCATGCAATCAGATCGAGGAGACGACATAGAGAACACCCATAAATCGCAGAAAACCTCACCTCCAGCAGGGATCTGGAGGGGGAACTTGCCCAAGGGATCCATCTTCGCCCTACGCAGATCTGGGAGGCCAAGGCATCGATCTTCATCTTCATCAACCGCTGCATCACCAACATCTCCATCCATCCCATCTAGATCTTGTTATAATTCTCGTACTAGTTGTGGATTTATACAAGTACTATTCATCTATGATAGATTCCATTGTCTTTGCCATGATGTTGATTGCCTCCATGTCTGAGTAGATCATTAGTTCTTGGGGAGATGGATAAACCCTAGCATATGATTGAGATAAGATAGTGTAAGGGTCCCAACCTTTAGATAAGGTAGAGTCCCCTGTGTTTACAATGCTAGTCCCTGGATCAATAGCTAGCATCCATAGTTAAGATGTAATATCAAGAAACAAAGGTCATAATATAACTTTATAACCAGGAATAATATAATTTTATTACATCTTACATACCTCATTTGGCTATTACATTACATTGCAGCGGAATAACTATAAGCATGGGGTCCTTCATCTTCAAAGTGCCACATGCAAACATGTTGGTTGTAGACTTTGTAATCCTAATCAATCAATCTTCACTAAAATCAATCAAACCTGCAACATTACAAGTTACAGCCACAAGGGTCAATACATTTGAATTGTATTGGCAAGTTTCACTACTATGTTGAATATAAGATGATCCTATCAATACATGCATATTTGGCTAAGTAGGGTTTTAGGCTCATTTGCAGAAAGCAATAATTTATCCTATCTTTTCAAATGGTTTTGTTTCCTTTGTCAAATCTTTCTGAACCCCTTGGAATCCACCAAGTGTCTTTGTCAAAATCTCTTGAGTTCCTTGGTAACCCCAAGTACATCAAGTTTTATCAAAATCTCTTGATCTCCTTGGTAACCCCAAGTGCTTCAAGTTTTCATCAAAATCTCTTGAGCTCCTTGGTACCCCCAAGTGCATCAAGTCTTTTGTTTTCACTTAGAAAGTTTTCTTTTTAGAAATTGGAATGTCGAGATTTCCCATAGCTTCAAGCTTTAGTTGCTCAGTATTGTCCATAACCGAGGACACGGCTAAGTACTTAGATTTTATTATCTTCTGTAGAAGTAGTACACTTTACCCACATGTCACAATCTCATCTTGTTGCCACCAGTGGCCGCTGGATTGGTACTCACCAAGATGGAGTACTGGCAGATTGAGAATGTGACGAAGTCTTTCCAGAGGGTCCTCCCATACACCATTTCTAGCTTGTCTTCAGTACCCATGTAGGATTCCAGGTCCTCATTTTCAGTAACCTGAAGACAATGCATGGGTCTTCCCAATGTAGTTGACTAAGCCAGAGCCATAAGTAGCATGTGGTTGTACACGAAAGCCACAATTGGAGAAACATGTTCAATCTCTAAGTTTCCTGGGTGGTTTTCTTTTGGAGCCCAACACAAAGAGATTTCCATAGACATGGTTCCTTCTGTTGCCACCTTCTCCAAAACTCAAAGTCCTTGTCCACCCAGGTGGTTCATTGAGTCCTTGTTTTATTATATAAAAACACAAGTCCTTTTCTCAACTTCATAAAATCTCAACATGTATCTCTTTTCAAAACATAGCAAGGCTAAGCATGTAACAACTACATTGTTTTCACTAAGGAATGTATGGGGTATCCTATTAGGATTTAGCATAGCATAAGTATAGAAATTCTTTTCATGCATGTTTCAAAATCCACTAAGTATAATGAAATAGTAGGACTTTAGATGATAGTGTCACTTGCCTTTCTTTTGGTAGGGAATGTTGGTTCACTCCTTGATCTTGCTAGTCTCACACTTTTCTAACTTCACTACAATCAATCAAGCAAACACAATATCAACTAGCATTCCAAACCAATAATCAATCAAACAATTCACACACATAAAACAATGGGATCTAAGTCATGCATGTAAGCATGCAAGAGATAGTATTATTTGCAAGGATGGTTTCCACTAGGATCTAAATTTTGTAAGGCTCAAGGTGGTCACTTCCTAAAGTGGCATAGTCATTTGCAAAAGGGTTTCATCCATAAACCTTTTTTAAATCCATTCATCATTTTATGTGGTGGAAAATGTTTTTATCAAATCAAAACTCCATGTTGTTTACCAAATAAGTTGTTGTTTCTCAAAACTTGGTGTTTAGGGTCAGTAGGTTTGAGTCAAATCATTTTTCCAAAGCTTTTACTCCAAAAACATTTTCATAGCAAAATCATTATTTTTATTTGGCTAGAAATGGGCTAAATCAATTAATCAATCCTAATCTTTGCCAAAAATCATTTTTAAATCCACAAGTTGGTTCCTAAGGTCAGTAGGTTCACCACAAACAAATTTGCAAAGATTTCAACCTCAAAAACATTTTTGAACAATTTTTCTAATCTATACAAGCATACAAATGTTTCTGCAAAAACAAACAATCTACCAGAGGCTTTTTACTAAACAAATTACATGATTGGCTAGGGCTTGTTCCACTGATTCCAATGATATAAAGTTTGCAAATTTTGGACGTGTGGATCAAATGTTACAAAGGTTTCAAAATTTAATCTCTAACAGATTCAAATCTGTTTTAAAACGAAGCCTGGGCCATGTGTCACGATGTCACTGGCTGGTACCGCTTCGGTCGGACCGTGCTCTGCGGTGCGTTGGATCTAAACAGATCGCACGGCTCTGGTTGCGTACCCCTTCAGCATTTAAGTGATCTATCTCGTTCGTCCGATCTAGATCCTACGGTCCACAGCAACTCAACCAAGAACTGGCGGCGCTGCGCGGCGGCAGACGACCGCGACGGTCAGGCGATGGGCTAGCGGCGGTTCTAGGAAGCAAAGAACAAAGTGGGGATGGTCACCGTGATCGCAAGGATGTGGTGATGCTCGAGGCGTGGTCGGTTGGTCGAGGGGCGCACTGGTTCTAGCAGGATTGCTCGCCGGAGTGGGGAACGGCGTCAGGCGGCTCTGGTTGTTGTCGAGGGAGATGCTGTGGTTCGCCCCGAGGGAAAATGAAGATACAGTTAGACGCGTAAGATCAAGGCGAAGCTGCTTGCGTGAAGGAGAAGAAGAGGGGCGGTCGGATTCTACCTGGGGAACTCGCCGGAGTAAGGCGCAGTCGCGGTGGTGCTCAGTTGAAGATGGTGCCGTCGTTCTGGAGCGCCCGCGATTGAACGAAAGGCACGGTAAGGTGCGCCTGGGAGTGGGGAGTATGTGTGCTTGGTCGGGGAGGCAGGAGGTGGCACGGTTCGGCCGGAATCGAGGAGGGACGATGGTCGGAGCAGAGGTGTTGCAAGCTCGAATTGAGGCAGCCTAGGGGCTCTCGTGCTGCGGTATTTGAGGGGAAAGGAGGAGAAGGCGCAGGCGTTTAATACCGCGTGGTCGTAGGGGAAGTAATGGCTGTGGTTAACGCGAATTGATCGCCGGCGTAAAGGGCAGGAAACGGCAGGGCGTCGTCTGCGCGAGGAAGAAGATGAGCTGGAGAGGTGGGGCATGCCTGTCAGCGAGAAAGAGAGACAGGGGGAAAGGGACACCAGTCAGTGTTTGCGCGGGTTCAAAAATGAGTGTGAATCGTTTTCTTTCGGGAGAGAGGGAGTGGGCTGGTACTGGGCCTTGTTGGGCTTGGCCAGTTGGGCTGCTGTCTGGTTCCATTTTTTTTTCTTTCCAAATGTTTTATCTTTTTCCAATTCTATTTCCTGTTTTGAAAATCAAACAACAAATCAAACATTTCAAAACCATTCAAACATTCACCAAACATTGTAATTGAATTTGGTTCTGTTTAACAACATAAACCAATTCCCAAAATAAAATAATATTTTTATTTTAGGGTCCATTATTAATTAAATAAATAGACCTTTTTTATTAATCAAATAGATTTTGATTTATTTAAAATTCCATTTGAAATCTAAATATTATCAAAACCAAATCAGTAGGTTTTATTTGAAAATAAAGAACACTTGGAAAACTTGTTTAAAGTAAATAAATAAGTTTTGATGTTTAATTAAAATAGTAAAACTTTTATTTTCAATAAACATGGATACTAAATCCTTATTATTTTATTTAAATAAACCTTTACTATTTTTATAAAAACAAAATGTTTTATTTCAAATGCTTGACCAAGGTTTATTTTGGTTCCATAAAATAATCCTTATTTATAAATCTACCTTTTCTTTTGAAAACCAAATCTTTTATTTAAAGATTCAAAATAGTAATTCCAAATATTTTTACTTTTCCTTTATTAAATGTTTATCTTTTTAAATCACTTTAGGATTTATTTGATCCAAATTGGTTTGAAGGTTTCCAATTGGATTCAAAAAGTTTCTTCTCACCCTGAAAATCAACAAAGTTTTATTTTATTCATTTATTTTTCACATTACAAGATTTGGAAAATCTTGGGATGTGACAGATAGAGATTATCATGTTATACAACACTATGTGTATGTGTTAATTGTATTCATCTTGATGTTGAGAGTTGTCCACCTTTTAATGTTTGCCTCTTATGGGGACTTGATGAAGGGGATTATTTGTTGGTAGACGGAGGGGTGATAGCACTTATTGTGACTATAAAACTATTGTCATTCTTTACGTAGTAACTTGGGGAAGCAAGAAGAACTCATTAAGCCATGTTCATGACACGGGAGAAATCCCTTAATAGCGAGATAATACGATTGATGTCGTTTACCTGTTAGCTGTGGTTATGGCAGATGATGTGTGCAGTGGTTGCTGCATATTCGCCCATATATAGAGATCCTTTCACATACATATATGTCATGAGAATATTTGTTATGATAATCTTGATTACTCTATCTAAATTTCTAGCGGTGTATCCACCACTCCCCGAGAACGCCTTTCCCCTCTTTTAGTTCCAGGCTCTCTTACATACGCGATTCCTACTTTCTGCATTAAATTTTACTTTAGTTTATTTAATTGTTTGCTCAATCAAAAACCCCAAAACAATTATATTTTTTTTGCATCTTAAAATTATTTCTTAAGTACTTCGTTTAATTTTAGTTAAAAGCATTTTAGTCTTTTGCCTGCTGCTCCCTGTGGGATCGATATCTTTATTTCGAAACTAGCTACAAACGATATGTGCACTTGCAGTCATTAGGCTATTTTTTGGCGCCGTTGCCAGGGAGCTTAGCACTATAAGTCATTTTAATTTTAGTTATTTACTTTTGTTGTACTAATCTTTGATTTAAGTTACAGGACCATAACAATTGACAATGCTTAGCATTTAATCCCGATTGAGGCAGTTAGGAAAATGGGTTCGTCCATGGACGCTTTTATAGCTGTCAACAAAAGCATAAATCCTAATGGTATTGAGATCCATCCTTTATTACTTGAATTGCTACACTCTAAGAAATTTGCAGGAACCGATAAAGAGATTCCATATGGGCACTTATAATTCTTTGAAGATGTTTTTGGTTCCTTTATATTCGATAACTGTAATCTTGATAGGGTTAAAGTCTAGTTGTTTAGACAAACACTCTCAAATAATGTTTGCAACTGGTATAGATATTTTTGTGCAGAGGCACCAAGGACTTGCACGGAATTGATAATCAATTTCCTATCAAAATATTACTCAGAAAGCAAAGCTCACAGGATGAGAGGTACTATTATCAGTTTCAAAAATAGTCCTGATGAGAGTTTATATGAAGGATATCTGAGGTATAGAAGTTATCTAGATAATTGCCCCCATCATCATTTGCCTGATTGGTTAATCACTCACACTTTTTATGGAGGCTTAATGATAAAAATGGAACGATCTTAGATACCGCTTCTAATGGTAGTTTTCTATCCTATACCTATGATGAAGCCTGGAAATTAATAATGAAAATGAGGGAGACAACAAAAAAATCTTAAAGATGAGGAGAGCATTATGAATAGTTCTTCTGAATATGTTTGTGTTAATGATTTTCTTGTATATGAAAAGACTTGTGCAATGATTAAAACCCTCGGTATTGATTCTTACTCAGTAAAGAAAATTATTGAGAATTACGCAGGGCATCTACAGGTACCTACAGAATGGAAACCCTATAAGCCCCTCGAAGAAAAGAAGTGTGCAAGAAAAAGTGTACCAATAGTAGAGTTTTCCTCTGAACCTATTCAAGAGAATATCAAGAAAAACTGCAGAGAGGAAGAACACATAAAGAGAAGATTAAAGAAACTAGAAAAGAACCCCGATGCTACCAATGCAAATATTGTTATGAAGGATCTTATGGAAGCACGAACCATGGATAATGAAGTGGTTATGCTAGACCTTGAAACTTCAGAATTCATCGAATGTAAGATACGAGGTAACGAAACTTCTAAGCTTATGACCCCTATATATTATCGGGAAACTTTCTTATACTGAATATGTGAACCGATTTCCACTATAAATATTATGTCTTCATCACTTTATGAGGAACTTTGCTACAAATTAAATAATCCAGATGTGGAACCGGTAGACACTACTATTAAATTGTCAAATAGAACTAATATAAAACCGGAAGGTGTTATTAGAAATATCTATGTCTTTCTTGGAGCACTTATGTACCTCCTTGATTTTCATATTGTTGATATGCCTCGAGATTGTTTTTGCCTATACTTTAGGCAGGCCTTTTGTCTCCATAACCAACGCTTGAATTGATAATAAGGAGACTATTTCAATGTTGTTTAGAGAAAAGGAAATGACATTCCACTTCGCCAAACTAAGGAAGAGGCCATATGAACAGGAAAATATCAAGGAAGGGAAAACAATTGCCGAGCTAGCCGCAATTCATTTTAGCACTCCGCAAGATGAATTAGAGAGGACCCTAATTAATTGGAGGAGGTACCAGATGATGAGGAAAGAGAAGACATGGATGATTACCTTGATTCCGTTCCGGAAGCGCATAATCCACATGACTATGAAGAATTGGTGAGAAAAGGAGATGAAGAACCTCCGCCAATTGAATTGAAACGGCTTCCAGACGATATGAGGTATGAGTTCTTAGATAATGAAAATAAATGTCCTATTATTATTAGTAAAAATTTATCAAAAAATGAAACAAATAAACTCATTTCAGTCTTGATCAAGCATCGTGAAGCATTTTGATATACTCTAAGTGATATTAAAGGAATAGATCCCTATATTGTAACACATAAGATTACTATGCTTGATAATGTTGTACCTGTAGTTGACACACAGAGAAGGTTTAATCAGAAAATGAAGGAAGTAGTAAGAAAATAAGTTATACGCTTATTAGATGTCGGCATAATATATCATATTTGTGACAGTAAATGAAGGGTTTCGCGGCATAGTAAATCAAAATTTTCTACGGATGCGAACAGAGGGAAAGCCAAGATCTAATCTAGGAGATGCAAACAACGAGAGAGATTTGATTAGATCTTCATACCCTTGAAGATTCGCACAGCGGAACGTTCGTCGGAACGTGGGTGATGTAGTCGTACTCGCTTCTCCTCCTCGCGATCCGATCCGATCTAGCACCACAAGTGGCGGTGCCTCCGTGAGATGCACACATGCAGCACCTCGACGTCTCCTCCTTCCTCGGACCAGCGAGTATAGTGGAGAGATAGATTGGATCTACAACACGACGGCGTGGTGTATATGGTGGAGAATTTCTGCAGCAGGGCTTCGCCTACAAACAGTCGGGAGGGAGAGAGGAAAGCTAGCAAGGCTGCTAGGACTTGGAGGAAGGTGTGTGTGGGGGGAGGGGGCGCACCACCTCTCTATATATAGAGGGGGGGCGGCCAGCCCTTGCCCCTCCTCCAAGCCTATCTCTAGTTTAAACAATTTAAACTCTCCCTTATCTAGAAATCCTATCTCTAGTTTAAACGATTTAAACTCTCCCTTATCTAGAAATTCTATCCCGAGATTTAAACGAGTCAAATCTCTCTAGAATCGGCTGGGCCCTATGGGGCCTTGTCCCCCTAGCCCAATGCGGCCAGGACACTCCCTCATAGGCCCATGCCCCCTCCCGGAAGGTGGGGCCACGTTGGTACCCTTCCGGAAGGTTCTAGAAGCTTCCGGTACAATACCGATTAACCCGGAACAATTCCGAACTCCAAAAACTGCACTGCCTTATATGAATCTTATTCTCCGGACCACTCCGGAACCTCTCGTGATGTCCCGGATCCCATCCGAGACTCCGAACAAAAATTCATAAACCAATTATCCAATCTATCCTAGCGTCGAGACACGTTAAGTGTGTGACCCTGCGGGTTCGAGAATATGCAGACATGATCTTCTATCAATAATCAACAGCGGGGTCTGGGCACCCATATTGACTCCCACACATTCATCGATGATCATATCGGATGAACCATGATGCCAGGATTCAATCAATCCCATATATATTCCTGTCGGGGGGTTGACCTCGGGTAGGTCAGAGACGGGGAAAGACAGAGGTACAATCCCCGTCTAGTTTCCGAGTTATGGTCCAAGTCGGCCGAATCATGAATACGTCGGCCGATGTACGGAGGCGAGAAGCCCGTGTATATGTATCAAGTAGTTACCCGGCCGAGTTACTAAGAGGGTCGGCCGGGTTAGCCCAAGTGATCTTGATGCAGGTGAAGAACGAGCCGAGTTACACAAGGTAAGGTAAGGCCAAGTGATACGAAGCTTGCAGGAGAAGGAGAAGCCCAAGGTCAAACTATAGCTGTAGGATAGAAGGAATCAGAGTGGAGCCAAGCACAAGAGACAAGGATGCACAACGTCAGAGGGGCAGAAGGAGGTCACGGAGGTGACAGTCCTGGAGCCCGAGGCACGCAGGAGGGGGCCACTGGAGCCTTGCCGTCGTTAGAAGGGCGACAGGGAAAGGAGGCTGCCGAACTACTATTTTGGGACAAGCATATTCCACGAATATGCTTGCCTCGTCAGCCCTAAGGGCACCCAAGGCACTCCTTTATAAGGAGAGGCTTGGACCCTGAGGAAGGCATCGACTCTTTGAGCACCGTTAGGCTGGGGAGATTCATCTTGTCCCCCTGTATACAGCTCGAGGAGCATTTGTAACCCATCAAGAGAGAAATAAAGATCATAAATTTAGCAGCTTGAGTGTAGACACGGTTGCATCTTCCCTCCCCAGATCCCACTAGCATCCATTGGCCCCATACTTTAGCCTACCCATGGCATCTGCCGTGCCACCACCACGACAGTTGGCGCCCACCGTGGGGCCAGCAGCGGTGCTAGCTGGAGTTGTGATCCGGACAGGAAACTTCATCAACACCGGCGAGCGCGTTGTTTCTGGCTTGGTCCAGAGATTTGGTCTCTGCGACTATGTCAGCGACAATGCAGGAAGCTTCAGGGGGAAAACTCCCCCACGCAACGGGGTCTTCATCAGCCTGGGTGAGCACAGGGTCTACGTCGGCATCGACATCACCGGCATTTATCCTCACCAGGTTGTTATTGCAGGGGAGCCACCTCGAAGCGCAGCAAGCCGTCCATCAAGAGAGCATCCTGCAGGCAGCGTCGAGGTGATGGTCGCAGCAGGAGCTCAAGTTGGAACATCAGTAGCCGGGTCAAGCAGAGAACCCGCCGCAGGCGCACAAGGCGCACCCAAGCAGACCACGCTGCAAACCACTGAGGTAATTCCGCCAGTGACAAGCCCGACCGAGGTACATGACACCACCCCAAAGGCACCACGAGTGAGAGGGCCACCTCTGGAAAGGCCAGAGAACATTCTTCAGGCGACTATAGAAAACTTAACCACACCTGTAGCGCCGATACTTGATCCGGCAAATGCTCAGGCAGAGTTAGAAGAAACCAGGCAAAAGGTGCTGGTAGAGGCCAAAAAAGTATCAGCCTTGCGGGAATCCTTGAACAGGACCCTGAGAGAATATGCAAAAGCTAATAAGCTTGATATCGCACCCGAGCGGGTGGACGAACTAAGATTAAGAGGGAAGAACCTCATGGATGACATTAACAAAGAGCATGAAGCTCACAGAGCAGAATCAGGTGATTTGGGTTTGCCGATGTACAGTACCCCGGCGAAGAACCTGAGAGCGGCAAATGCCGCGGCATTGGAATTAGAGGGGTTGACCGGGGAAGCTCGGCAGAAACAACAAGAAAGAGTGAATGAGCTGGTGCGCATCGTGAACCAGCAAAATGAGGAAATACTCAGAACTAACCCTGCAAGACCAGGGGCTTCACGGATGGTTTATTCGGCAGGGGCAGCGCCTGCCTTATCCGCGGCAGCAGCATCTTCACCCGGAAACAACGCTCGAAGAGACAAAGCAGTAACCTCAGGGAAGAGGAACAAGCAAATTGTTCCATATGACCCGGCAGTGGCTGGAAAGGCAAATGAGAATAGAGGCAATGCAAGCCGAGGTAACAGTGGGGAGAGAAACCACGACCGTGTGGAAAAATACGGCGGGGGCCGAGGCAATGAGGATCTCGGCAGGAGAGAACCCGCGAGAGGCAATCATGAAAACCAAGCCCCGGCCGAAGTAAGGAGAGAGATGCCGCCCAACCCGCAACCAAGACAAGAACCTCGGCAGGAAAGAGAAGTAAGGCCAACTCGCCGCAATCAGATGAATGAAAGGTACAATGATGGTTATTCCGAGGTGGAATACGTAATCCAGGGTGGAAACAATCACTATGGGATGCAGGACAGAATCCTGTACAGGGATTTACCAGCGAATGATGCGAGAGTAAAGTTGGATCGGCTATACCGATCCGAACTGTTGGAAGAACAAGGTCCACCAGGCCCGGCATGTTTTGGACCACGGATCATGGGCGAACCACCAGTGCCGAATTTTCAGTTAGCAAGAGGCACAAAAACATACAACGGAAGTACCAAGCCACAAGACTGGTTGATTGATTATGCCACTGCTGTGAAGATAGTGGGTGGCAATTTAAGATGGGCAGTGCGGTATGTCCCACAGATGTTGGAAGGACCAGCCAGGTTATGGTTGAATAATTTACCAGCCGGCAGTATCAACTGTTGGTTAGATTTCGAGGAAATGTTCGTCAGCAACTTTACCAGCACGTACAAGAGGCCAAATAGGCCACAACAGTTAGCCATGTGCAAGCAGAGGCCGAATGAAACAGATAGAGAGTTTTTAACTCGATGGTGCAACCTGAGAAACTCATGTGAGGGAATTATCGAATCGCAAGCAATCGCTTGGTTCGCGCAAGGCTGCCATTACGCCAGCGTGTTGTGGTAGCGCCTGCAAAGAGATATGCCAACCACACTGGCAGAAACTATCAGAATAGCAGACTCCTATGCATTGGGCGACCCAACCCAACCGGAATTAATGTCGGCAGATCATCATGAGCAACAGGACCATTATGCGAGAGAATTGGCCGGGTCGTCCAGGCGTGATTTCAGAGGAAGAAGAAGAGAGGAGAGGCCGGATTATAGATATAATTCGGCCCAGGTGGCGGCAGTAGCACAAGATCAGCCGAGTCAAGGAGCAACTCAACGACAGAAGAATGGACCTCAACAGTGGACATCAAGAAATGAGGGAAAAAGGCAGTGGACCCCAGAGCAAAAGAAGCAATGGCAAGAGAGGCCGAAATACACGTTCGAATCCATGTTAGATCAGCCGTGCAAATTTCACACATCAAACCCATCCAGACCAGCCAATCATACGACCCGCCAATGTGCCTGGATGAAAAATGCGATGGGGAACCCAGCAGGAGTTCAGGCTCCCCATCAAGTGCAACAGCAGCATCAGCCGCAATTAACTGGAGCAAATACACAGCAACTGATGCTACCGCCCCCTCCCCCTAGGTACGATAACTCGGATCGGAGAGATGCAGTGCATCAAGTAATAAACCAGGTCCAGGACGGAAGGATGAATCCGGCAAATACCGGACGTAATGATTACAGGGAACATCACCAGTCTTATTGTGTGTTCACAACGGAACAGCAGGACAAGCAAAGTGTGCAGCGCCGGCATATGGAAGTGAATGCAGTTATGCCGGCAGTACCAAGATACCAGCCATGGTCTGATCAGGAGGTGACCTGGAGCATGAAAGACCACCCCAGAATAATGCCGAGTCCAGGATCATATGCACTTGTGTTGGATCCGACATTTGTTGGCCCAAGCATCAACGTGAAATTTTCAAAAGTACTTATTGACAATGGGAGCAGTATCAACATCATGTACAAAGATACCATGCATAATCTCGGAATATCGCAGAATATGCTGCAGTCCACGAGGACAACTTTCCATGGGATAGTGCCAGGGCTTTCATGTGAGCCCATCGGTAAAGTCCGAGTGGACGTATTATTCGGTACAAGAGATAACTGCAGAGCAGAAAATTTAGAATTTGAAGTGGTGGATCTGGAAAGTTGTTATCATGCTCTACTCGGACGGCCCGCACTGGCCAAATTCATGAGCAGCTGTCATATAAGTTATCTAAAGATGAAGTTACCCGGACCACAGGGGGTGATAACAGTTGCAGGGGATTACAAGAAGTCAATGGAGTGTGCTTCAGCCGGGTCAAATTTGGCCGAGTCATTGGTTATAGCAAGAGAAAAGAAAAGGATTCAAGAGGTAGCAGCCCTCGCTCATTCGGCACAACTGCACATGCCGGCACTGGCCAACCCACATGGCAGTGTCTCTTTTCAGCCGACTAAAGAGACGAAGAAGTTTCAGATTGATGAGCAATTCCCAGAGCGTACTGTTACTATTGGTGCAGGCCTTGACGCTAAATAGGGAGGCGAGCTCACCAACTTCCTCCGTGAGAATCGGGACATATTTGCATGGTCAACTCAAGATCTGCAAGGTGTGCCGAGGGAGTTGGCTGAGCACTCTTTAAACGTTAGGCAAGGAGCAAGGCCGGTGAAGCAACCTCTCCGCCACTTCGCCGAAGACAGGAGAAAAGTAATAGGGGATGAAATAGCTCGGCTCCTCGCAGCCGGGTTCATCATGGAGGTGCTATATCCGGATTGGTTATCAAATCCGGTGCTAGTAGAAAAGAAGAAAGATGACCCCAATGTAGCCATTGTATGGCGAATGTGTATCGACTACACCAACCTGAACAAGCCATGTCCGAAAGATCCTTTTCCATTGCCTAGAATAGACCAAGTCATTGATTCGACCGCTGGTTGTGAGCTGTTATCGTTTGTAGACGCGTATTCTGGTTTCCACCAGATACCGTTAAATCCGGCCGATCAAATAAAGACTGCATTTATCACCCCGTACGGGGCTTATTGTTATCGCACAATGCCATTTGGCCTGCGAAATGCAGGAGCAACATATCAAAGATGCATGCAAAAATGCCTGCATGATCAGATAGGAAAAAATGTACAAGTGTATGTGGATGACGTGGTCATCAAAACTAAAGAGAGCAAAACTTTGCTAGAAGATATACGACAAACTTTTGCGAACCTGAGAAGGTTCCGAATGAAGCTTAATCCAGAAAAATGCACATTTGGCGTGCCGGCAGGAAAACTACTCGGTTTCCTTGTGTCCAGCCGAGGTATCGAGGCTAATCCAACAAAGATAAGAGCAGTAGAAAGAATGGAATTGCCAAAATGTTTGAATGATGTACAAAAATTCACGGGCTGCTTGGCCTCGCTTAGTCGATTTGTATGTCGGCTAGGAGAGAAGGCACTGCCGCTTTATCAGCTGATGAGAAAGTCGGACAAATTCAGTTGGACTGCGGACCTTGCATTTCGTGAGTTGAAAAAGATGCTAGTTATGGCACCCATTTTAGCTTCTCCATTATCGAAAGAACCTATGCTACTCTATGTAGCGGCTACCAATCGAGTAGTTAGTACTGTAGTCGTAGTGGAACGACTTGAAGATGGTAAGTCGATTCAGAGGCCGGTCTATTATCTAAGTGAAGTATTATCCACTTCAAAGCAGAATTACCCGCACTATCAGAAGATGGCTTATGGAGTATATATGTCGGCAAAAAAGCTTAAGCATTACTTTGAAGAGCACCCCATCAAAGTAATCTGTGAGGCACCCATAGCCGACATATTGAGCAACAAAGACGCAAGTGGACGAATAGCGAAATGGGCGATCGAGTTATCACCGTATGCTCCACAGTTTGATAGAAGAGATGCAATCAAATCTCAGGCTGTCACCGACTTTCTCGTAGACTGGGCCGAGGTGCAGTATGAGCCACCATTGCCAGATCCAAATTACTGGACAATGCATTTCGATGGTTCCAAACTAAGGAATGGTTTGGGAGCAGGAATAGTGCTAACCTCGCCTAAAAAAGACCAATTGAAATATGTACTGCAAATACATTTTGCTGCGTCCAACAATGTAGCTGAATATGAAGCGCTAGTCCATGGATTGAAAGTAGCAAAAGAAATTGGTATACGCCGAATCCTATGCTATGGTGACTCGGATCTAGTAGTACAGCAAGTATCAGGCAGTTGGGACGCGTTAGATGCTAATATGGCTTTATACAGATTCCATGTGCAAAAAAGCAGTGGATACTTTGAAGGATGTGAATTCCACCACATACCTCGAGCAGAAAATGACGCTGCCGACACATTGTCAAAATTAGGATCAACTCGGCAGTTAATTCCTCCCGGTATTGCCCTGGAGCACCTCAGGAAACCATCAATAGTCCCATCACCAGAATCCGAATCTATCTTTATCCCAGCAACTTCTGCAGAAGATCACACGCCAATGGAGGTAGATCTGCAGAATGACTTGGAACCCCTAAAGAGGGGGACAGCCGAGGTGAGCACAATCATGGAGAGAGCCGAGGTATATACGTCGGCAGAGAACATGGATATATACAGTGAGATCACATCAGAAAAAGTAACACTGATATGGGCGCAACCCATATTTTCTTACCTAAAAGACGCGATGTTGCCGAGTAATGAGGTATTAGCTAGACAAACCGTAAGAAGAGCAAAAACCTATACAATCATAAACAATGAGTTGTATAAGAGAAGCGTCACAAACGTATTGCAGAAGTGCGTGAGTTCCACAGAAGGTCAGGAAATCCTTCTAGACATACACCAAGGAGAATGTGGGCACCATGCCTCATCTCGCGCTTTAGTAGCCAAGGCATTTAGGCATGGATTCTACTGGCCAACGGCATTAAAAGAAGCAAAAGAATTAGTTAAGAAATGCAATGGGTGTCAGAGATACGCAACCAGAATACATATGCCATCGGCCGAGTTAAAAACAATACCCATCACTTGGCCATTCTCTGTATGGGGTTTAGATATGGTGGGACCATTCAAGCCGGCGCGAGGAGGAATGACCCACATATTGGTTATGGTAGACAAATTCACAAAATGGATTGAAGTGAAACCAATTAAAAAGTGTGATGGGCACACAACAGTGAAATTTCTCAAGGATATCATCTTGAGATACGGGTACCCGCACAGTATTATTACGGATAATGGCACAAACTTTGCAGAAGGAGCTTTCGCTAGATTTTGCCGAGAGAAGCACATAAGACTAGATATTGCCTCTGTGGCTCACCCAGCATCCAATGGACAAGTGGAAAGGTCTAATGGACTGGTGCTGTCAGGAATAAAACCGCGACTCGTCGAACCTTTGCAAAGGTCGGCAGGATGTTGGATCGAAGAAATCCCAGCCGTACTATGGAGCCTCCGGACTACTCCGAATAGATCAACAGGCTACACTCCATTCTTTCTGGTGTACGGGGCAGAGGCCGTACTTCCAGCCGACATAATATATGACTCGCCAAGAGTTGCTCAGTACACAACCTCAGAGACAAATGAGATAGCTCGGCAAGATGCCGTAGACCTGCTGGAAGAAGCCAGAGAGTTGACATTATCACGATCGGCTATTTATCAACAGAACTTGCGGCGGTATCACAACAAGAAAGTAAATCCAAGAGTATTCAAAGAAGGAGATTTGGTCCTCCGACTCGTGCAACGCACGGCCGGCATGCACAAGTTGTCACCCCCATGGGAAGGACCGTTTATTGTGAGCAAAGCATTGCACAACGATGCATATTATCTCATCGACGCTCAGTCCCCCGGAGGGAACAAGGCAGACAAAACTGGCGAAGAAACGAAGCGTCCTTGGAATGTGGCTTTACTTCGGCCATTTTACTCGTAGCATTATATCTCAAAGTCAAAATCCAATGATGTATTTGAACCTCGGCACCCAGAGCAGTGACTCGGGGACTGCCATATGTTATATTTATTTCGTCTTATGTATTTGAACCTCGGCACCCAGAGCAGTTACTCGGGGACTGCCATATGTTATATTTATTTCGTGTTGTGTGTTTGAATCTCGGCACCCAGAGCAATGACTCGGGGACTACCATATGTTATATTTATTTCGCGTTGGGTACTTGAACCTCGGCGCTCGGAGGAGTAACTCGGGGACTGCCATATGTTATATTTATTTCATGTTACGAATATGAACCTCGGTGCCCAGAGCAGTGACTCGGGGACTGGCATATGATATATCAATTTCGTATTAATATCTAAACCTCGGCATCTAAAGCAGCGACTCGGGGACTACCGTATGCTACCTAAAACTTATGCTAAACGCACTCATATCAGTCTTATACTACCTCTGAAGTTTGATTTACATATGGAAGTTTCGTACAATAAACAATGATCCAGCGATCGCTATATACTTCCACAAACGAAGTAGTTAACTTATGTTCAGAACAGATCAATATCATATGATATTCAGAGCTCACGCCTGGATAAAACCATAAAAAATAGAGGCAAAGATAAGCCCTAAAAGGTCAGGAAATTAAGGGCCAGCAAAGCAAGAATTCGGACGAACATCCACTTAACCAAATGTCACAACAGTACATGGCAAAAGAGATTCGAATCATACAAAGAGTTGACAAATATTTCGCCTACATCATACGCCCGGCATGCCAGGGATCGGAAATAAATTAGGCGTTGTTCGTTGGGGAGGCAGCTACTTGCTCAGGTGCGGGGCACTCCGAGGTAGGAGGAACTTCGACTGAGGTGGCCTCGCCCTCCGCCGACCCAGGTGCAACTTCGGTGGAAGTACGCGGTTGCTCAGGAGCATCAGTCCGTGCGGTAGAATGCCCGGTACCTTTGGAAGAGGATCGCGCATCGCCGTTGCTGTCCGAGCTTGAGCTGGAGCTATCAGATGCAGCCGAATCATTTTCACCTTCCCCCTGCTCAGCTGAATTATCATCCGAGGCACCCTCAGCCACAACCTCCTGATCCGGGTCTGGGAGAAAACTCGGCCCTTCATTCCATGTGTGTATGTTGGCGTACTCGACGAGTTGGAACGCCCGAGCTTGCCGAAGGGCAACAAAAGTGGGATCTTCAACCCAGCGGGAGCCAGTGCGCAAATTTCTCAGGATGTCAAGAGATATGTCTTCATACCATCACATGATAACAGTAAGGGCCATGTCGGCACCAGCACGCCCAGCAGATTCTCTCCAAAGACTCAACTGCCTCTCAGATGCCATTAGCCTTGTCACCAATAACTTGACTTCATTGATATCAGGAGTCCCCGAGGTATTCGGCCAGAGTACATGGTAAGCTCGGATAGCGGCCTGCACCAAGTCCCGGCCCATAATTTTCATCGGACCAACTGCGGCACCAACGGCAACCAGGTAATCCTCCATTGAATATTCTGAATCAACAGTAACAGGTTCACCTCGGCGCGCGCGAGCTGTAAGAACCGCTTTAGAACTCACGGGCTTGGCCTCGGGGAAGTGATCTGCGCAAAGCATGAACGTGTCAAAGGGTAGCAGGGACAAAAAAGAAAAATATAATTCGGCCATGCCAAGTAGCTTACGATGAATGTAGCTCATCATTATCTGAAGGTCTTTTGCCCAATCAACCTTACTCTTCTCAAAACGAGCAATTTCCTCGCTCAAACCCCGGGTTTTAAGTTCGGCAGCTTCAAGGAGTTCTTTGTTCTTCTGCAGATCCAAAGTCAGCCGATTCTTTTCCTCGGAAAATTCTTGGTCGACCTTTTCTAGTTCGGATTTCTGAGAGAGCTTGAGGGTATCCACCTCGGATCGCAGGCGAGCTATGTCATCATCTTTTTCTTGTAGTTGCGCCGAATGAACCGCGTTTTGTTCTAAAAAATGCAGCATCACGTCAGGCATGGGCATGCAATCTTGATGTGACACTGCAAAGTCTTGCAACTCGGCTTTACCACGGCCAAACGCAATAAGGAACCTTAGCATATATATTAAAAGGGGGAAGGAGTAAAATAGAAAGGAAACTAACCTTCCAGGTTCTTGATCTTCTTTTCAAGGCGAATATTGAGGTTATTAATGTTACCTATTCAACAAGAAGTAAGCCGGCATTCCGTGGACGAATACATGAGAACATTGGGAATAAGGAAAAAGAACTATCGACATACCAGCCTTCTTCGCCACGGGAAGAACTTTCTCGTACTTCTCTTCCAGCTTGCGGTGCGAAAAAAGCAACCTCTGGAACTCGGCAGTCCGCCGGTCATGTGCAACCTGAGTAATGAGGCAAAATGATAAATCAACGAGTAAAAGCTAAACCAGATCCGAGTCAAGCAGGACTTAACTCAGATCTAGGTGGCTGGATATTCAAAGCTAAATTAGATCCGAATCAAGCAAAGCTTAATTCGGCTCTAGGTGGCTGGATATTCAAAGCTAAGCCAGATCCGAGTCAAGCAGGACTTAACTCGGATCTAGGTGGCTGGATATTCAAAGCTAAACCAGATCCGAGTCAAGCAGGACTTAACTCGAATCTAGGTGGCTGGATATTCAAAGCTAAACCAGATCCGAGTCAAGCAGGACTTAACTCGGATCTAGGTGGCTGGATATTCAAAGCTAAATTAGATCCGAATCAAGCAAAGCTTAATTCGACTCTAAGTGGCTGGATATTCAAAGCTAAACCAGATCCGAGTCAAGCAGGACTTAACTCAGATCTAGGTGGCTGGATATTCAAAGCTAAATTAGATCCGAATCAAGCAAAGCTTAATTCGGCTCTAGGTAAAGCTAAACCAGATCCGAGTCAAGCAGGACTTAACTCGGATCTAGGTGGCTGGATATTCAAAGCTAAACCAGATCCGAGTCAAGCAGGACTTAACTCAGATCTAGGTGGCTGGATATTCAAAGCTAAACCAGATCCGAGTCAAGCAGGACTTAACTCGGATCTAGGTGGCTGGATATTCAAAGCTAAACCAAGTCCGAATCACACACAACTAAGCTCGGACCTAGATGGCCGGATTAACGAACCTTAGAAATAAATTTAAGTCAAACTTCCAAGTATACAACAAGTTATTTCCTTGCAAGTTTCGGGGACTAGAGCATATGGTAACATCGGAGGAATAATTTAAGACTCAGAGAAACAATAATTACCTCATTCATCTTGTTGGTATCAACGATGAACTTGGCAGCATGGTCAAAACGGCCGCTGATGTCAGAAAGCTGAAAGGGCTGGTTCATAGGATTACCCTCAAACTGATCAGCAGCATTCCAATTATTGGCGTACTCAATCAGCGCTCCAAGGCTGTTCCCACTAGCTGTCCGAGTTAAAACTTTACCCCGGGCAGGCTGTTCGACCACGGCAGTCGCAGGGCTCTTATGAAGAGCAAGCTGGGTGCCGGCGGCCGAGGTAACGGGGACTTTGGTAGGCGCAGCTCCCTTACGCAGCACGTCAGCAATACTCGGCTGAGAAGAGCCGGCAAGACCTTTCTGAGAAGAAGAAGTCTTGACGGCAATAGCTTTTTTCGCCTTAGAAGAGGCATCAGCAGGAAGTGACGCCTCGTAAGTGGGGACGACGTCCTTAGGAGCAGCGGAGATTAAGGTCGCAGAGGGCGCCGAGATAACGACCTTTTCGGCCGAGGTCGGAATGGCCGTAGAAACTGCCGGAGTAGATAGAGGCTCAGTAGCAGTGCCGGGGCCCATAGAAGGGGCGGCGGGTTCGAAGAAAACTTCGGAAGGCCGGTTCGAATCCAGGTCAATGGAAGGGCTCTCAGGGACATCGCGACGAACAGGCGACGTATTCGGAGTTGGAGGAGAAGCAGGACGAATAGGACTAGGAATCCTGGTATCATCAGCGGGAGGAGGAGATGGCGGCCGAATCGGGCGGCTAGTCATACTAGGACCGTCGGGTTTAACAGAAAGAGGAGCACTGCAAAAATAAGAAAGAAGATTCGACAGTATGAGAAACAGAAAGAGAGAAACAAGAAATATAAGCAAAAGGAACTTACCCTGCGACCCCAGGCATAGTCTTGCGCCTGGGAGGGTTCAGAGCGGATTTCTTCATTCGTTTCTTAGGAACCGCCTCCGAGGCACTAGCGGGAGCCCCGCGTTTCCCCGAGGTAACGGGAGGTCGGGAAGCAATAGGCTCGGCGTCGTGAACCTGACCGGCCGGATTAGCTGGGAAAGTAGAAGCCGGAAATGCATAAGAAATAGGCATGGCGGCAACTACCTCAAGAATTTGGACCTCGTCCGAATCACCTTCCTCCTCGTGCGCTGAAGTCTTGCCGCGAGCTCGAGCCGGGGCAGGATCCGATTTAGGGACGAACTCCTCGGAGTCCGGCTCACCAGTATCTGGGGTACTCCTGTCTGCGGGCCAAGGGAGCAGCAGAACTTCGGCGTCCTTGTTTTTCTGCTCTGCGAACCTCTGCAAGACAAGGAAAAAGAGAATTAGATAAACCAGTTTCTAAAAACAGTGGAATAGCAGAGCGATGTTGATTAAGCTCACCTCGGGAGGCGGATGATCGCGGGTGAATGGTTTTAATCCCCAAGCCCAATCCTCAGGCATCTCAGTCTTAAAGATAGCTCGGACGCGCTTATAAATAAGGTAGTTATCCAGCTCCACGGTTGAGACTCGATTAGGGTCAAGAGGACCACTCATGTAGCACAGCTTGTGGGTCCGCTTCTGGAAGGGGCAGATCCGGCTACTAATGAAAGTTGCCATCAGGTCTTCGCCGCATAACCCAGCCCGGATCAACTCTTTAAGCCGAATCTCGAAGGCCTCGGCCAAGGCATGAGTTTTCCTTGGATTATAGAGCCAGTTCACTTTAGAAGGTGGGCCAATTGAGAATGGAGGGAGCCGAATCTTGTCCTCCGCCCCTCTGTTCTTGACGTAGAAGAATGATTTGTGCCACTTCTTGCACGACTCCAATCCAGTGACACGAGGGAACACGGATTTCCTCCGAGGTGTGATAGACGCCGCCCCACATTGGGTGAGCAACTTCTCGGAAGGGTGCAGAGATTTGTCAGGGACAACGTTGGAGCGGATCTGGAAGAACTTCGACCAGACATGCACTGACGGCCACAGGCCGAAGTATCCCTCCGAAGCGGAGATGAAAGCAGAAAGAGAAGCTATGGCGTTTGCAGGAAGATGATGCGGCTGAAGACCAAAGTAATCGAGGAATTCTCTAGCGAAATCACTAAGAGGGAGACCGAAGCCGCGGGCGAAGTGCGACATGAAAACCACATACTCGCCCTCTCTGATATCCGGAGAGGATTCGCTGCCGGGTAAACGGCAAGAAACCTCGGCGGGAATTCTTCGAGTCCGGATGAGCCATTCAATCTCACGGCGTGTGACAGAAGAACCCTGCCACGAGCCTCGCTCGGGCCCGGAGCCAGCGCCGTCGTCCTCAACCAGAGCGCCGCTAAACGAACTAGACATATGTGCGCCGGAAAGATCGCCGGAGGAAAGACTGGCGGCGGAGGGGAGCTTAGAGCTGCAAGGCCCCGTCGGGACTTTGCACGAGAACAATGGCGAAGAAACAGAGGAACCGTCGCACGAGCACGGAATCGGAGCAGATGAATCTAGGGAAAGATCAGGGCAAGGCGACCGGAGAGGACTCACCGACGACGGAGCTAAAGCCGCGGAGCGCCGACAAAGCAGGCAGAACGGCGCGGCGGAATCTTCACCGGCGGAGGCCCTGGCAAGCGAGCGGCGGCGGAACTGCAAGAGGACGCGCCGGCGAGAGGAAGGAGGAGGACGGAGGCGAGCGGTAAGGGGAAAAGTGAATCCCCCAAACGCAGTCCCCATCTTTATAATCGAGCCTTGAACAGGGAAGTGGGATCGTGGGTGTGGCAGTTGTCTGTGTAGATCGTGGGTGCAGCACGAATGCACAACGGTGACCGGAGCCACACCAACGGCCACACACGAAGAAAGAGCGTTACGATCCCCAAGGGGAACGGCGCCCGAGGCGTCGCAGCGGCGGCGCAGCAGGTACAAAGTTAACTGTAGCTTGTCAGTAAGTACTGTAGAGGGACCTAAAAACTAGAAGAACAATGATGGGGATGACACGTAGGACATGGCGTACGAGGGAAGTAATGAGGAAACCTCGGATGAAGGTATAACTCGGAAACAAAACTGAAGAATATAATGAAGCTGATATGACCCGGCCAAAGCTATCGACAGGGCCACACCAGCTTCGGGGACTAATGTCGGGGGGTTGACCTCGGGTAGGTCAGAGACGGGGAAAGACTTTGGTACAATCCCCGTCTAGTTTCCGAGTTACGGTCCAAGTCGGCTGAATCATGAATACGTCGGCCGATGTACGGAGGCGAGAAGCCCGTGTATATGTATCAAGTAGTTACCCGGCCGAGTTACTAAGAGGGTCGGCCGGGTTAGCCCAAGTGATCTTGATGCAGGTGAAGAACGAGCCGAGTTACACAAGGTAAGGTAAGGCCAAGTGATACGAAGCTTGCAGGAGAAGGAGAAGCCCAAGGTCAAACTATAGCTGTAGGCTAGAAGGAATCAGAGCGGAGCCAAGCACAAGAGACAAGGATGCACAGCGTCAGAGGGGCAGAAGGAGGTCACGGAGGTGACAGTCCTGGAGCCCAAGGCACGCAGGAGGGGGCCACTAGAGCCTTGCCGTCGTTAGAAGGGCGACAGGGAAAGGAGGCCGCCGAACTACTATTTTGGGACAAGCATATTCCACGAATATGCTTGCCTCGTCATCCCTAAGGGCACCCAAGGCACTCCTTTATAAGGAGAGGCTTGGACCCTGAGGAAGGCATCGACTCTTTGAGCACCGTTAGGCTGGGGAGATTCATCTTGTCCCCCTGTATACAGCTCGAGGAGCATTTGTAACCCATCAAGAGAGAAATAAAGATCATAACTTTAGCAGCTTGAGTGTATACACGGTTGCATCCCCCCTCCCCAGATCCCACTAGCATCCATTGGCCCCATACTTTAGCCTACCCATGGCATCTGCCGTGCCACCACCACGACAATTCCCTTCGTCTCGCGATATTTTACTTGCCCGAGATTCGATCGTCGGTACCGTCATACCTAGTTCAATCTCGTTCACAGCAAGTACTTTACTCGTTCTATAATCCGATATCACTTTGTGATTAACTCCTTAACCACATGCTTGCAAGCGGTGTTGATATCGATTACCGAGTGGGCCCGAAGTATAACTCTCCGACCTGGGAAGGACAAATTCCATCTCGATACATACAACCCAACAGATACTTTCCGATCACCTGAGAGACACCTTTATGATCACCCTCTCATAGGATGACGTTTGATGACCTCAAAGCTTTCTTCCGGTACCAGGGAGTTGCATTATCTCATGGTCTAAGGAATACAATATTTGACATAAGAAAAGCTTCGCAAAGATGAACACGATGAAACGATCTAATTGCTTCGCTTAGTTTGGGTCTGTCCATCATATCATTCTCCCAATGATATGATCTCATTATCAATTGACAACTCATGTCTATGGTTAGTAAACCTTAACCATCATTGATCAATGAGCTAGTCCATAGAGGCGTACTAGGGACACGGTGTTGTTTACAAACCACACAAGTATTAATGTTTCCGCTTAATACAGTTCTAGCATGGAATATAAACTTTATCATGAACAAGAATTATAATAATAACATCTTTATTATTGCCTCTAGGGCATAATTCCAACAGTCTCCCACTTGCACTAGAGTCAATAATCTAGTTTACATTTGGCAACAATCTCACACCCATGGCACTGAGGTGTTGATCATGTTTTACACGTGGAAGAGGTTTAGTCAATGGATCTGCGACATTCAGATCCGTATGTACTTTGCTAATCTTCAGATCTCCATCTGCTATATAATCTCGGATTATATGAAACTTGCGGTTGATATGCTTGGTCTTTGGATGATATCTTGGTTCCTTAGCGAGTGCTATGGCGCCAGTGTTGTCACACAATATCTCCAGTGGGTCCAATGCACTTGGAACCACGCCAAGCTCAGTGATGAAGTTTCTGATCCAAACTCCTTCACTTGACGCTTCTGCAGCAGCCATGTATTCCGCTTCTACTGTAGATCCCGCGATCACGCTTTGCTTGCAGCTTCTCCAGCTCACAGCTCCTCCATTCAAAATATAAACGTATCCTGTCTGAGATTTGGAATCATCCTTGTCGGTGTCGAAACTAGCATCGACGTAACCTTTTACGACAAGCTGTTCATCACCCCCATAGACTAAGAACATTTCTTTAGTTCTATTTAGGTACTTTAGGATGTTCTTCACGGCTGTCCAGTGTTCCACTCCTGGATCACTTTGATATCTGCTCGTCAAACTAAGAGCATTGGACACATCCGGTCTAGTACACAGCATGGCATACATGATGGAACCTATGGCCGAGGCATAAGGCACTTTGCTCATAGCTTCCCTATCATTTACCGTAGCTGGACACTGAGCCTTGCTCAATATCTTACCTGACAACATAGGCACTGAACCTTTCTTTGCCTTATCCATTCTGAACCTTTTCAGAACTTTGTCTAGGTATGTACTTTGGCTTAAAGCTATCAGGCGTCTTTGTCTATCTCTATAGATTTTGATGCCCAATATATAAGCAGCTTCACCTAGGTCTTTCATTGAAAAACACTTGTTCAAATAACTCTTCACATCGTTAAGCATGTTGATGTCATTTCCGATAATCAATATGTCATCCACATACAGTACCAGAAACGTCACCGAGCTCCCACTCACTTTCTTGTAGATGCAAGCTTCGTAGCAATTTGGAACAAATCCAAAGCTCTTGATCACTTGATCAAAACGAAGGTTCCAACTCCGAGATGCTTGCTTCAGTCCATAAATGGAACGCTGAAGTTTGCATACTTTACTAGCATCCTTAGGATCGACAAAACCTTCGGGTTGCATCATATACAACTCTTCATCAATGTTGCCATTGAGGAAAGCAGTCTTGACATCCATCTGCCATATTTCATAATCATGAAATGCAGCAATTGCTAATAAAATCCGAATGGACTTAAACATCGCTACGGGAGAGAAAGTCTCATCGCAGTCAACACCTTGAACTTGTCGAAAACCTTTTGCGACAAGCCGTGCTTTATAGACGGTAACATTACCATCCGCGTCTGTTTTCTTCTTGAATATCTATTTGCACTCAACGGCCTTTCGGTCGCTAGGAGGATCCACCAAAGTCCATACTTGGTTTTCGCTCATGGATCCCAATTCGGATTTCATGGCTTCCAGCCATTTCTCAGAGTCTGGGCTCATCATCGCTTCCTCATAGTTCGTAGGTTCACTGTCTTCTACTAACAAGACAGTCAAGACAGGGTTGCCGTACCACTCAGGAGGGGCACGCGACCTTGTCGACCTGCGATGTTTAGTAGCAGCATCGTCCGAAGCTTCATGATCCTTGTCATTAGCTTCCTCTATTGTTGGTGCAGGCGGCACTGGAACAATTTCAGGTGATGCGCTACTCTCCAATTCAAGAGAAGGTTCAATAACCTCGTCTAGCTCTACTTTCCTCCCACTCACTTCTTTCGAGAGAAACTCCTTCTCAAGAAAGGAACCGTTCTTTGCGACAAACACTTTGCCTTCGGTTCTGTGATAGAAGGTATACCCAATAGTTTCCTTAGGGTATCCTATGAAGACGCATTTCTCCGCTTTGGGTTCGAGCTTGTCCGGCATCAACTTCTTGACGTAAGCTTCGCATCCCCAAACTTTAAGAAACGACAACTTAGGTTTAGCACCAAACCACAGTTCATACGGTGTCGTCTCAACGGATTTAGATGGAGTCCTATTTAAAGTGAATGCAGCGGTTTCTAATAGGGTTCGATTCCGGCGTTCAGACACACCATTCCACTTGCTTTAAGATGCGTGAGAAAATCATAACTCAAATATTCACCTCCACGATCGGATCGTAGAAACTTAATCTTTCTGTTACGATGGTTCTCCACTTCATTCTGAAATTCCTTGAACTTTTCAAATGTTTCAGATTTATGTTTCATTAAATAGATATACCCATATCTACTTAAGTCATCAGTAAAAGTGAGGAAATAGCGATATCCACCTCGCGTCGAAACACTCATCGGTCCGCATACATCGGTATGTATGATTTCCAACAAGTCCGTTGCTCGCTCCATCATACCGGAGAACGGGGTTTTGATCATCTTGCCCATGAGGCATGGTTCGCATGTGTCAAATGATTCAAAATCAAGAGAGTCCAAAAGTCCATCAGAATGGAGTTTCTTCATGCGCTTTACACCAATATGTCCTAGACGACAGTGCCACAAATAAGTAGTATTATCACTATCTACTTTGCATCTCTTAGCCTCAATGTTATGGATGTGTGTTTCATCCCTTTCGAGATTTAGAAGAAATAAACCATTCACAAGAGGTGCATGACCATAAAAGATGTTACTCATATAAATAGAACAACCATTATTCTCCGATTTAAATGAATAACCGTCTTGCAATAAACACGATCCGGAAATGATGTTCATGCTCAACGCAGGCACATAATAACATTTATTAAGGTTTAAAACTAATCCCGAAGGTAAAACTAAGGAGAGCGTGCCGACGGCCATCACATCAACTCTTGATCCGTTGCCAACGCGCATCATCACCTCATCCCTCGCAAGCCGCCGTCTATTCCGTAGCTCCTGTTTCGAGTTACAAATATTAGCAACTGAACCGGTATCAAATACCCAGGCACTACAACGAGGGCTAGTAAGGAAAACATCAATAACATGTATATCAAATATACCTTTGATGGTGCCAGCCTTCTTGTCCGCTAAGTACTTCGGACAGTTGCGCTTCCAGTGACCCTTGTCCTTGCAATAGAAGCACTCAGTGTCCGGCTTGGGACCAGACCTGAGCTTCTTCTCAGCAGGGGCATTGCGCTTGCCGCCGCCCTTCTTGAAGGGATTCTTTGCTCCCTTACCTTTCTTAAAGGAGGGCTTGTTGACCATCAACACATGATTATCCTTCTTGATGTCCACTTCCGCAGCCTTCAGCTTTGCGAAGAGCTCGGTGATCGTATCAGTGGAACCAATCTGATTATGAGTCACTACAAAACTTTTGTAGCTGGGAGGGAGTGATTGCAGAACCCTGTCAATCTTGAGCTCCTCTGGAATCGTGCATTCCAGTTGCTCAAGGCGTTGAGTGTAGCCCGTCATCTTAATGGCGTGCTCACTAACGGAACTCCCTTCCTCCATCTTGCAGTTAAAGAACTTCTCGGAGATCTCATATCTCTCAGAACGGGCCTGAGTCTGAAACATGGTTTTCAGATCCTCGAGAATCTCGAAGGGCCCGGGATACTCTTCAAAACGATTTTGAAGCTCCGGTTCCATAGCAAACAACATGGTGCTCTTAATCACACCATAATCATCTTTGCGCGACTGATAGACAGATTTCTCATCAGCCGGCGCAGTTGCAGCAGGGGGGTCACCTAACGCTTTTCCAAGGACATAATCCTTTTGTCCGCCAGACAGAATGATTCTTAGATTGCGGAACCAATTGGTGAAGTTAGACCCATTGTTTCTAAGCTTTTCCTTCTCAGCAAAAACGTTGAAGTTGAAGTTGGATTTGGCCATGTGATCTATAGTATTTGCAAGTACAATTTAGACTATGTTCATGATAAATAGTTCAACTTAATCAAATTACTAGATGAACTCCCACTAAATTCAACATCCCTCAAGTTGTTTAGTGAACACGATCCAAATTCACCACACCTAATCCGATCATCACGAGAAGAGATGTGGTTTCAATGGTGGACAACGAAGTGTCGATCATATCATTCATATGACTCATGCTTAACCTTTCGGTTCTTGTGTTCCAAGGCCATGTCTGTACATGCTAGGCTCGTCAAGTTAGACCCAAGTATTTCCGCGTGTGCAAAACTGGCTTGCACCCGTTGTATGTGAGCGTAGAGTCTATAGCACCCGATCATCACGTGATGCTTGGAAACGACGAACTTTCGCAACGGTGCATACTTGGGGAGAACATAGTTTTTATCTTGATCTTTAAGTGAGGAATCATCTTATAATGCTACCGTCGCGATCTAAGCATAATAAGATACATAAAGGGATAAACATCACATGCATATAACTTTATGTGACATGGTATAGCCAATCTTTGCGCAATGATCTCCATCTTATGCGTTCCGGCATGATCTCCATCACTCCACCATGATTGCCTCCACCACGAATAGCAACTACAACTATTGCTAACTACTTAGCGATAAAGTGAAGCTATTACATGGCGTATAAGAAGTTGACTCGCAGGTCATACACAATTATAAAGACAACCATATGGCTCCTGCCGGTTGTGTACTCATCGACATGCAAGTCGTGAAACATTACAAAACATGATCATCGCATACAATATACACATCACATCTTGGGCCATACCATATCACAGAAAACACTCCCTGCAAAAACAAGTTAGACGCCTCTACTTTGTTGTTGCATGTTTTACGTGGCTTATGGGAGTAGATGCTAAGAACGATTCTTACCTACGGAAAGCCACAACGGTGATATTATGGTTGCCAAACTCCGGTGTTAATCCCATGACAACTATAGTGAGAGAAACTGACATCCACCAGCCGCATGTGTGGTACAAGCCACACGTCAAGTGCGGAGCCGGTCTCGCGAACGGCGTCGCGTAAGGTTGGCCTGGACCGCTTCAATCTCACTATCCCGCATCATAAGAAGAACACAAACAAGAGGCTTGCAACAGAAAACATCAACGCCCGCAACAACCATGTTGCGTTCTACTCGTGAAACACATCTACGCATAGATCTAGCTCTGATACCACTGAAGGGTTTCGCGGCATAGTAAATCAAAATTTTCTACGCATGCGAACAGAGGGAAAGCCAAGATCTAATCTAGGAGATGAAAACAACGAGAGAGATTGGATTAGATCTTCATACCCTTGAAGATTCACACAGCGGAACGTTCGTCGGAACGTGGGTGATGTAGTCGTACTCGCTTCTCCTCCTCGCGATCTGATCCGATCTAGCACCACAAGTGGCGGTGCCTCCGTGAGATGCACACGTGCAGCACCTCGATGTCTCCTCCTTCCTCGGACCAGCGAGTATGGTGGAGAGATAGATTGGATCTACAACACGACGGCGTGGTGTATATGGTGGAGAATTTCTGCAGCAGGGCTTCGCCTACAAACAGTCGGGAGGGAGAGAGGAAAGCTAGCAAGGCTGCTAGGGCTTGGAGGAAGGTGTGTGTGGGGGGAGGGGGCGCACCACCCCTCTATATATAGAGGAGGGGCGGCCAGCCCTTGCCCCTCCTCCAAGCCTATCTCTAGTTTAAACAATTTAAACTCTCCCTTATCTAGAAATCCTATCTCTAGTTTAAACGATTTAAACTCTCCCTTATCTAGAAATTCTATCCCGAGATTTAAACGAGTCAAATCTCTCTAGAATCGGCTGGGCCCTATGGGGCCTTGTCCCCCTGGCCCAATGCGGCCAGGACACTCCCTCATAGGCCCATGCCCCCTCCCGGAAGGTGGGGCCACGTTGGTCCCCTTCCGGAAGGTTCTAGAAGCTTCCGGTACAATACCGATTAACCCAGAACAATTCCGAACTCCAAAAACTGCACTGCCTTATATGAATCTTATTCTCCGGACCACTCCGGAACCTCTCGTGATGTCCCGGATCCCATCCGAGACTCCGAACAAAAATTCATAAACCAATTATCCAATCTATCCTAGCGTCGAGACACGTTAAGTGTGTGACCCTGCGGGTTTGAGAATATGCAGACATGATCTTCTATCAATAATCAACAGCGGGGTCTGGGCACCCATATTGACTCCCACACATTCATCGATGATCATATCGGATGAACCACGATGCCAGGATTCAATCAATCCCATATATATATTCCCTTCGTCTCGCGATATTTTACTTGCCCGAGATTCGATCGTCGGTACCGTCATACCTAGTTCAATCTCGTTCACAGCAAGTACTTTACTCGTTCCGTAATCCGATATCACTTTGTGATTAACTCCTTAACCACATGCTTGCAAGCGGTGTTGATATCGATTACCGAGTGGGCCCGAAGTATATCTCTCCGACCTGGGAGGGACAAATTCCATCTCGATACATAAAACCCAACAGATACTTTCCGATCACCTGAGAGACACCTTTATGATCACCCTCTCATAGGATGACGTTTGATGACCTCAAAGCTTTCTTCCGGTACCAGGGAGTTGCATTATCTCATGGTCTAAGGAATACAATATTTGACATAAGAAAAGCTTCGCAAAGATGAACACGATGAAACGATCTAATTGCTTCGCTTAGTTTGGGTCTGTCCATCATATCATTCTCCCAATGATATGATCTCATTATCAATTGACAACTCATGTATATGGTTAGGAAACCTTAACCATCATTGATCAATGAGCTAGTCCATAGAGGCGTACTAGGGACACGGTGTTGTTTACAAACCACACAAGTATTAATGTTTCCGCTTAATACAATTCTAGCATGGAATATAAACTTTATCATGAACAAGAATTATAATAATAACATCTTTATTATTGCCTCTAGGGCATAATTCCAACAGTAAATTGGTTAGCCCAACTCATTGCATACCAAGATAAGGTGGTCTTGATGCTGCTATGAATGAGGATGGTGAGCTAGTTACTATAAGACCTATTGTTGGATATCGCATGTGCATTGATTTTAGGAAACTAAACCGTGAGACATAGAAAAATCATAAACCTATACCATTTATGGATAAAATTTTAGAAAGACTTAGTCATAATTCTTATTTCTGCTTTCTTGATGGTTATTTCGGCTATCCTCAAATTGCTATACAACCAGAAGATCAAGAGAAAACGACTTTCATTTGTCCTTATGGCACATATGCTTATAGATTAATTCTGTTTGGCTTATGTAATGCATCTGCAACTTTTTAAGAATGTGTTTAAAAAAGCTTTAATGATCTTGTTGAGAAGACTATCGAAGTTCTAACAAATGATTTCGTTGTTTATGGAACAACATTTGACAATTGTCTCTACGATTTAATCAAAGTTTTGCAAAGATGCTGGCAATCAAATTTGGTTTTGAATTGGGAGCAATGTCATTTCATGGTAAGAGAAGGTAAAGTTTTTGGACATAAGGTTTCAAAGAAGGGTATAGAAATAGATAAGTCTAATATAAATGCTATAGAAAATCTTCCAGTACCTCAGGACATAAAAAACTTAAAAATGTTTTTGGGACATGCAGATTTTTATAGGAGTTTTATAAAAGATTTTGCTAAAATAGCTATGCCTCTCACTAACCTTCTTGAGAAATATAATGTCGGGGGGATAATCCCTGGGTGGGGAAAGCTAGGCATAAGTAGGCCGACTCCAGAAGATGCAGGCTGCCTGGCCTCCAGGAAAGACAACTCTAGCCGACTGGCAAGCAAGCCCGGCTGGGCTTATAACCTTCCCGGCTGGCCCGTCTAGCCGGTGGCCAGAAGAATCGGCCGGGTGACCGTTTCCACCCGGCTCACTTCGGATTCGATGGAGAGCACGGAAGGGCTGACGCTCCGTGCGGGGTACGCTTCTGGCTCTCCCTCGTCAGCAAGGAAGCTGGCATGCCGTCATGACCAGTGCTACCCAAAAAAGATAAAGCAAGATGGTCGGCCGGACTGGCGAAAGCAGTCCGGGTGACCGTTAAATCAGGGGTGACGCCCCAAAGGAAGCCCGGGTAACCGCTAAAGAGAAGGATGACGCTAAAATAAGGGCAGACTGGGTCCTGGCCCACCGACTGGGCCCTGCAGTCGGCCCTGCCCTGTAAACCCATATCCAAACAGTAAACCCTCGGACCCGATCTGTAATCTGCCCCCCAGACCAGTATATAAGGGAGGGCAGAGCCAGGGTTCTAGGTAGGCAACAATAGAAGGATAGAAGTGTTAGCATCAAGTTCCCATCTTCCCCTAGCTCTCGATAGTAGCTAAGGAAACAGCTCAAGGAGCATTTGTACTGAGCATCAGCTCCCATACATAGTTCATCTTGCAGGAGTAGGGGCGTTACCTCGCAGAGAGGGCCCCGAACCTGGGTACATCCCTGTGTTTGCAGTGTACCGTGCCCAACCCGTTGCATGAGCCACCGAATGCAACCATGTGTCCCTTCTTTGCCATCCCCGATGGCTCTGCCGTGTTCCACACCACGACAGTTGGCGCCCACCGTGGGGCACAGCGCTTCAGATGGGATCATCTTCCGCACGGGACTTCCGCTCGTCGCCGGCAAACGCGTGGCCTCTAGCCTCGTTCTCACGCTAGGTGCCTTCGACTGCGTCATCAACAACGCAACGTGTTTTGCCGGGAACACCTTCCCCGCCGACGGCTCCATCATGCATTTTGGAGACGTTCGCGTCTACATTGCCACTATCGCTGAGGGTTTTCCCAGCGTGGTCACCCCCATCCTCGACGTGCCCCTCGCCCGCGTCCCAGCCGTAGGGAGTGGTCGCGTCGAAGTCATGATGGTAAACGCTCGCGAAAACCATCGGCAGACTCAAGAACGTCGGGCAGGAGGAGAAAACTCCGTGCTCGAGCAAGAGCAAGACCCGCTCACCGCATCCATCCAGCATCTCCGTGCTCCGGTCGTCGCCGAGACGGATCCAGCGGCAACACTCGAAGCTACACGCCAAAAACTCCTGGAGGAACCACCAAGGTCGCGGCTAACCAGCATCGGCTGAACGCCACCGTGCACGAGTACAACGCAGCTCATGGCTTCTCCAGGAAGATCCAGCACCGGGGGCGCAACCTGGCGTCGAAACTGGACCGCGCCGCCGACTCACATGAAGGTGTGGCGCGACCCGTCTAGAGCACTCCCGCCAAGAACACGAGGGCATCCGAGGTAGCGGCCGCGGAGCTAAAGCACCTAGAGGGCGAGGAACTTCATCGCCACTAGGAGCGTGTGCAGCTCCTCGTGGCCACTGCAAACAAGCAACAAGCCGAGGGCGTCCCCATCCAGGTGGGCAACTCCCGCGACATCGTCGTCCGTAAAGGCGCAGACTAGACGGCGCATGGAGGAAGCAAGCATCAACAAGCCTCTTCTCCAGGAGGGGTTGGGAAAAACAGCAGCCCGCGTGGCGAATCTGGCAACCGCGATCGCCACAACCGGGACGCCGCCGCCTCAAGCGTAAGTCGCGCAGGCGGAGCCTCCCAGGGGAAAAAACGCAAGCATCGTAGGAGGAAGCAGACGCGAACAAGAACCCGCCTGCGACGCGTTTGAAGGGCTGGCTCGGTCCCCGAGAACCGGCTGACGCACGGGAGCGCATTGACCTCCTGGTACAGTCACGCACCTTGGAGGAGGAAAGTCCGACTGGCCCAAAGTGTTTCGGCCCGCGCATCCGGAACGAGCCGTTTCCGAAGGGATTTTCGCTCCCAAGGGACACGCCAAAGTACAACGGAACCTTCAAGCCCGAGGATTGGTTGGTTGATTACACCACAGCGGTGGGAATAGCCAATGGCAGCCTCCGCCTGGCCATCAGCCACGTCCCCCTCATGCTCGTCGAGTCGGCGAGGACATGGATCAATAGCCTCCCCGACAACAGCATCAACGCATGGTTGGACTTCGAAGAGGCGTTCATCCACAACTTCACCGGAACATACAAGCGGCCGGGTCGGCCTCGCGAGCTTGCCCTCTATGTACAAGGCAAGGATGAGTCGAATCGCGCCTACCTCACCCGGTGGACCAGCATGCACAATTCGTGTGAAGGGGTGCGTGAGCACCAGGCAATAGACTTCTTCACCAGCGGCTGCCGAGACGGCACCATGCTGAAGCACAAGCTCAGTCGGGCAGACCCGCAAACCATGGCCCAGGTCATGGCCATCGCGTACAAGTACGCCACCGCGGATGCAGCAACGAAGAAGCCCATCGTGGTGGACGACCAAGGCCAAATCATCACGGACGAGCAGGCGGAGCGACGCCAGCCGGACGACCATCATCCCCGATGGCACAGTCACGACAATCGCCACGGCAAGAGGAAAGACGACCAGCCGGATAGCCGGTACGGTACAAAACAAGTAGCCGCGGTGCATGAGGATCCGGCTGCAGGGGGAAGCCGGAGGCAGAGGCCGGACGACAGGCCGCCTCGGCCTAAGTACACCATGGAGTCCATGCTCGACGGGCCGTGCAAGTTTCACAGCGGCGGCAACAAGCCCGCGAATCACACGACGCGCCAATGCAGCTGGACAAAGAAAATGGCCGAAGCCGGTGGACTCCCACCACCACCTCCACTGCCAGCCGGAGGCCCACCGGATAAGAGGGAACGGCGCAACCGCCGAGAGGATGAGGAGGATGGTTACCCGCGGTAGGTGGGTAATTACCACATATTCCTGGCGGAGACAGAAACGAATCACGCCAAGCGGAGACGCGAGGCGGAGGTGAACGCAATCGTCCCACCCATTCCCCAGTACCTACACTGGTCCAACCAGGCGATCACCTAGAGCAAGGAGGATCATCCGACCGTGTTGCCAAGCCCTGGCAGCTACGCGTTGGTCTTGGACCCCATCATCATCTCCAAGAAGCATTCATGCCGCTTCTCTCGGGTACTGATCGATGGAGGGAGCAGCATCAACCTCCTTTACCGGAGCAGCCTCAAGAGGCTGGGCATCAGTGAGTCCTAGGTGGAACCTTCAAGCACTTCATTCCACGGAGCAGTACTAGGGCCATCGCACTCCCCAATCGGCAAGATCCAGCTAGACGTCATCTTTGGCAGCGAGAACAACTTCCGCCGCGAGCCAATTTGGTTCAAGGTCGTGAATCTCTCCAGTGCCTACCACGCCATACTAGGGCTCCCAGCTCTGACCAAGTTCATGGGAGTACCGCACTACGCATACCTCAAGATGAAGCTGCCGGTCCCAAAGGGAGTGATCACTGTCGATGGATGCTACAAGCGTTCGATCGGATGCGCTTCAGACGGCTCTAAGCTGGCTGAAGCAATGATCATCGCTGAAGAGAAGCGCATCATAATGCAGAACATGGCGGCTCTGCAGAAGGATATGCTGGCTGGAGACCCCAAACCGGCTGGAGAATCGCAGTTCAAGCCCTCGCAGGGGACAAGGAAGATCCTGCTGAACGAGGAGGACCCAAGAAAGTTTGTCCTGGTCGCAGACGGCCTGGACAGCAAATAGGAAAGCGCTCTCATCGATTTCCTCCATGAGAATCGGGACATTTTTGCATGGTGCCCCAAAGACATGCTAGGTGTCCCGAGGGAACTCGCCGAGCACTCCCTTCATGTTCGACCGGATGCGAAGCCGGTCAAACAATCTTTACGTTGCTTCGCAGAAGAAAAAGGAAGAACCATCAGTGAGGAGATCACACGGCTGCTCGCAGCCGGCTTCATCATGGAAGTTTTCCACCCGGAATGGCTCGCCAACCCGGTGCTGGTGCTGAAGAAGAACAAGACATGGCGCATGTGCTTTGACTATACCAGTCTCAACAAGGCTTTCCCCAAAGATCCTTTCGCCCTGCCGCGGATTGATCAGGTCATCGACTCCACTGCCGGGTGCGATTTGTTGTCTTTCCTGGACGCTTACTCAGGGTATCACCAGATCAAGCTCAAAGTAACCGATAAAATAAAGACATCGTTCATAACCCCGTATGGAGCATACTGCTACACCACCATGCCCTTCGGGTTGAAGAACGCAGGCGCAACCTATCAGCGCTGCATGCAGAAATGCCTGCAGACGCAGATTGGAAAGAATGTACACGCTTACGTCGACGACATCATCATCAAGACCAAGGATGGCACACGCTCCTTGAGGATCTGAAGGAAACATTCGACAACCTCCGTCGCTTCCAGATCAAGCTGAACCCGGAGAAATGCGTGTTCGGCGTCCCAGCCGGCAAGCTCCTGGGCTTTCTCGTCTCCGAGCGCAGAATCGAGGCAAACCCGGAGAAGATCGGGGCCATCGAGCGCATGGAGCTGCCATAGAACCTGCGCGATGTATAGAATTTCACCGGGTGCCTCGCTTCTCTCAACCGGTTCGTTAGCTGGCTGGGAGAGAAGGATCTTCCTCTATACCAGTTGATGAAGAAGACAGACAAATTTGTCTGGACAACTCAGGCGGATGAAGCTTTCCGAGACCTCAAGAGCATGCTCACCTCGCCACCTGTCCTGGCGGCGCCAGCAGCAAAGGAGCCCATGCTGATGTACATCGCTGCCACAAACAGAGTGGTCAGCGTGGTATTGGTCGTGGAGCGACCAGAGGAAGGAAAGGCTCAGATGGTCCAGTGCCCCGTATACTATCTGAGTGAGGTGCTCTCGCTATCCAAGCAGAACTATCCTTACTACCAGAAGCTGGTGTACGGCGTGTACATGGCCGCCAAGAAACTCAAGCACTACTTCCAGAAGCACTCCATCCGGGTGGTAGCATTGGCCCCACTCGCGGAAATCATCGGCAACAAAGAAGCCACTGGCCGTGTGTAAAAATGGGCCATCGAGCTCGCTGCGCATAACATCCAGTACGAGCCACGCACAACAATCAACTCGCAAGCATTGGCTGATTTCATCGTCTATTGGGCGGAGACACAATGCATTCCCCCAGTGCCGGATTCAACTTACTGGAAGCTACACTTCGATGGATCAAAAATGAGGGGAGGACTTGGAGCCGGAATCGTGATAACCTCTCCCAAAGGCGACCGGCTGGAGTATGTTCTCCAGATCCACTTCAAAGCTTCCAACAACGTTGCCGAGTACGAAGCACTCATCCATGGGCTCAAGATGGCCAAGCAGATAGGCATCCAGAGGGTACTGTGTTTCGGAGATTCAGACTTGGTGGTGCAACAAGTATCTGGCGAATGAGACGCCAGGGACGCGAACATGGCCCTTTACCGCTTCTTCGTCCAGTAGCTGTGTGCCTGCTTCGAAGGATGTGAGTTTCACCATGTACCCAGAGCCAACAATGAAGCTGTTGACGCTTTGGCCAGGGTCGGGTCAACAAGACAATCCATCCCGCCTGGGGTCTCCCTCGAGCACCTGCGCAAGCCCTCCATCACTCCCTCACCAGAGTTCGATTCCATCGTGCTCAACGCGGACCCAGGAACAGCCGGTGCCGCGGCACACCCGGGGACTGCCGCATCGCACCCAGGGACTGCTCCATCGCACCCGGGGACTGCCGCATCGCACCCGGGGACTTCCGCATCGCACCCAAGGACTGCTACATCGCACCCGGGGACTGCCGCGCCGCACCCGGGGACTACTTCGCCGCATCCAGAAACTACCACGACGCAGCCCGCGGTCGACATCAACGCCTTTCCACCCGGTAGGCCTCCCGACGCTCCGGAGCCGGTTGTCCGCGAGGAGATCAAGCTCATCATACAGACGGTGCACACCATACGGGAGGCGCCCGACTGGGCAAAGCCGTACATGGATTTCCTGGCCATGGGCGAACTCCCGACAGAAGAGGTGGCAGCACGACAAGTGCGACGAAGGGCAAGCGCCTACACCATCATCAATAACGAGCTGTACAAGGGTAGCGTCGGAGGCATGTACCAACGATGCGTCAGTCAGGAGGAAGGAGCCAAGCTTCTAACGGACATACACCAGGGTGAGTGTGGCCACCATGCCTCGTCAAGGGCAATAGCAGCCAAGGCCCTTCGGCATGGTTTCTATTGGCCGACGGCACTGAAGGACGCTGAAGGAATAGTCAAGACATGCAACGGCTGCCAGCGATTCAGCCAGCTGAAGCACACGCCGTCTGCGGTGCTCAAGACAATACCGATCACCTGGCCATTCGCGGTCTAGGGCCTGGACATGGTCGGACCATTCAAGACAGCTCGATCCGGTATGATGCACCTACTCGTAGCCGTGGACAAGTTCACCAAGTGGATCGAGGCGAAGCCAATCAAGAAGCTGGATGGAGCAACGGTGATCAAGTTCTTCACAGACATCATCATCCGTTTTGGCTACCCACACATCATCATTACTTACAATGGAACCAACTTTGCGAAAGGATCCTTCGCTCGTTTCTGCAGGGAAAAAGGGATCCGTCTGGATCTGGCATCGGTTGCACACCCACAGTCCAATGGACAATGCGAGCGTGCTAATGGTCTGGTTCTAGCCGGAATCAAGCCAAGGCTCATTGAACCGCTCGTTAGGACACCCGGATGCTGGATAGAGGAGCTTCCAGCAGTGCTCTAGAGCCTACGCACCACACCCAATCGCTCAACCGACTTCACGCCGTTCTTCCTCGTCTATGGGGAAAAGCCATTCTCCCCACAGACATCCAGTTCGACGCACCCCGCAAGCAGCTCTACACGGAGCAGGAAGCCAAGGAGGCAAGGGAGGACAGCGTGGACTTGCTCAAGGAGGCCACGCGAGTTGTCTCTATCCAAATCAGCAATTTACCAGCAAGACTTGCGCCGATACCACGCCAGCCGGATCCAGCCCACCTCTTTCCGCGAGGGAGACCTGGTGCTGCGCCTGGTCCAGAGCACCAAAGGAATGCACAAGTTGTCCCCGCCATGGGAGGGACCATTCATCGTCAGCCGATCACTCCACAACAATTCATACTATCTGATCGACGCGCAGCAGCCGACGAAGAACAAGGCAGATCGCTCAGACGAGGAGACGGAGCTCCCATGGAATGCCAGCCTGCTCCGGCCATTTTACACTTAGAAAAGTGTATGTATCTTCCCTTTTTATGTAACAAGTGAACAAGATTGAAAGCCTTGGCGCAGCGCTAAGGACTTTGTGCCAATTCCGCACACCATCTGCATTTTCGTACCGGCTGTCCTAGGCCCCACGATTTCTACAGACGGCATAATATTGCACGCGGCGTCTAGAGTAACCTCTTCGGTTCCGGCTTCAGTACGCATGTCGGCTATTGACCCGGCAAGAGCAAAAACTCAAAGCGCTCGCGGCAAGAAGATGCCAGCATAGAAAGCAAGGGCGTCCAGGCGAACCAGTCGCGCCCTACAAGAGTTAAGCCAACAACAGCGAACCGAAGTATCGCGAGGCATGCCAACATAGCCAGTCCTTCGGTTCCGGCTGCAGACCACAACCCGGCTGACAGCCGGCAAGGAAAAAATGCTCGAAGGGCCAATACTCGCTAAGAAAAGGGGAGTTGCTAACGGCCTAACTCGAAGGGGCGCGTATCTATTTTCCTTCTACGATAAGTACCAACTAACGAATGAGCATATGCACAAGAAAACTAATCCAAAGCAACGCTTTGTCTTGCACGACCCGAGCCACAAATTGGCAGGAAACAAGGTGGCAAAAGAGCTTCGCCCTGGCTGGCTACCCCAGCCGGCCCGAACCTCGGGGACTACACCCAGCGGACGCGCTCCCGCACACCCGTAAACTCAAGTCAAGGTAGCCAAAAGAGCTTTGCCCCGGCTGGCTACCCCAGCCGGCCCGAACCTCAGGGACTACACCCAGTAGAGGCGCTCCCGCGCACCCACAAACTCAAGTCAAGGTAGCCAAAAGAGCTTTGCCCCGGCTGGCTACCCCAGCCGGCCAGAACCTCGGGGACTGCACCCAGTGGACGCGCTCCCGTGCACCCACAAACTCAAGTCAAGGTAGCCAAAAGAGCTTCGCCCGGGCTGGCTACCCTAGCCGGCCTGAACCTCGGGGACTACACCCAGTGGACGCGCTCCCACGCACCCACAAACTCAAGTCAAGGTAGCCAAAAGAGCTTCGCCCTGGCTGGCTACCCCAGCCGGCCTGAACCTCGGGGACTACACCCAGTGGACGCGCTCCCGCGCACCCACAAACTCAAGTCAAGGTAGCCAAAAGAGCTTCGCCCTGGCTGGCTACCCCAGCCGGCCCGAACCTCGGGGACTACACCCAGTGGACGCGCTCCCGCGCACCCACAAACTCAAGTCAGGACGGCAAAAGAGCTCCAACCCGGCTCGCTATCCCAGCCGGCCCGAGCATAAAAGACCGCAAATGATAGAGGCATAAGCAAAGATAAGTAAAAGGCACCAAGCCATGAATCGGAGCATGAAGGCTATGCACAGATTCAAAAGTCGGCGACAGAAGTCAGCCATAGTGTAGCACAACAAAGTAACAACTTTCACAAATACACCCGGCATCCCGGGGATCAAGAGTCGGGAGCTAACGAAGTAGAAGGAGCAGGAGCAGGGGCTGGATCAGCAGGGGCGGCACCGGCATCAGTTGAACTAGGCTGGTTGCTGGAGGCGACGTCAAGGGGATTCCAAGGCGTCGGGACCCAGTGGAACGGTCGTGGCTCTCCGGGGGCACTGAAGTCACACTCCAAGTCCACGTAGGTGCCAATCTTTGCCCCGCGGGCCTGGAGCGCAGGAGTGCTGGCGCGAAGGCCCTCGTAGCTCGTCCCAACACGGAAGCCGCAGGTGAGCACGCTCAGGTCGGCACCCGGATACCACGACTTCATCAGAGCAAGCGCCATCTCCACTCCGCCTCGAGCAGCCCACTCTTTGTGCACGTCCAGCACGTCGATGCCCTTGGATAGAGCCACGGCTAGACTGGCCATGTCGTGCACATCTCCCGCGTCCGGCCAGATGTAGTGGAAGAGATCGTTGCCAACGGCGCGCAGGCCATTTCTCTCCTCCGCCACCACCTTGACCAAGTCGAGGGCAGTCAGGTCGCGCCCAACCTCTTCCACGGGCAGCTTCTCCATGGCCATCTCAGTCGCCTCAGTATAATGAGTTGTATCCAAGCACAAAGCAGAATAAACGGACAAGATCGAGCAAGTCACGGTACAACGGAAGAAGGAAGCTGAAGAACTTACTGATGACCATCTCCGAGATGTTCTGGAGGTGCTGAGTAAGCTCCCCCTCCCTGCGGCGAAGAACTTGGATTGTCTCCTCCTGTTGGGTGGAGATCATCTCAAAGTTCTTCAGCGCCTCCGCCCGGATGTCAACTGTATTCTTGCCCTGCTCCACGCTAACCTCAAGCTGGTGCTTGGCCGCGGCAAGTTGATCGAACTGCGCTTGTCGCGACTTGTTCGATTCCTCCAGCCGGACAACCTCAGCTTTGAGGCCTTCCACCTCCCTCTCCTTGTCCTGGATCATGGCTGTAGGAGGATACCAGATGGTCAACAAAAAACGGGAAAAGGGAGCCAATCGCCAAGACAGATCTAAAGAAGCAATCTTACGACCAAGGTCCCGAGTGTTCTTCACAGACTTCGCAAACGCTTTCTGCAGCAAGAAAGCAAATGAGCAACAGAGAAGCAAACCGGATGGAAGAACGGAAAATCTATGAAGGGCAACGACTTACCTCCATCAAAACAGACATTTTTTGGCCTCGCCAAGGCCCTTTTCCATTCCCTCAACCAGGTGGCGAACCTGGCTGAGTGCGACGGGCGCCGAGCCGGAGAGCTGGGCAAGGATCGCACCCGGCGTCAGCACAGCCGGAGATGGCCTCGAGCCGGTGACGATAACCTCGTCATCATCGGCAGCTACACCCGAAGGCGGAGCCACCACCAACTCCCTCCCAGTCGGTTGACCACCATCCGGCTGGACGCCATCCGTCGCAGCCGCCTGCGCGCCCCCAGCTTCCTCCGTCACCTCAATAATGACGGGCCTGGAGGAGCTGCTTGGAGCGTCGCTCCAGGCCGGGTTCACGCCAGCCCCGGGACAGAGGAGGGGGTCTTCGGGTCCTGCGCAGCCGCAAACAGCTGGCCCAACCGTGAAGACACAGGCGACTGGTGAAGCAGCCCCGTGGTCGGGGAGCCCTCAGGCGCCCTGGGCGGAGATGGCGGAGATGGCGCAGCCGGGCCAGCCGCAGCTGGCGCGGGCGCAGCCGGCGACCTCGCCACCTCTTCAACCGGCGGAGGAGGTGGAGGAGCAATGACGGCGGCGCCACCATCGCCAAGCAGCATGGCCTTGCTGCGCGGAATGAAGAATCAAAGGAGGGACCAGCAAAACCACAGAGCGCCAAGCAAGGGCAAGAGAGATACTAACCCAACGACGGACGGTAGAGCAACAACCTGACACCCTCGACGCGTCTTTTTCGTCTCAACTGGAGCGGGAGCGGCAATAGGTGCCGCCCTCTTTCCCCGGGCTCTCGCCACGGGTTTCTCTCGACCCCCTCCTCGTCGATGACATCGACTGCGGCACAAGCAAAGAGTAAAAACCACAATCTCAATAACAAAGGAGAAAGAAAAAGCTACGGTCAGCAACCTACCAGGAGGATTCGAGGGGCCGTCGTCCGCCCAGACGGGAAACCCTTCGGGCTCCGTCTGGGGGTACTTCTTCGGTTTCCTATCCTCCAAGAAGGACGGTGTGGCATCCCGCAAAACCACTACTAGAAAATCGCGTTGAATTTATGCATTGCATCGTCATCATCATGCATTGTTTGCCAAAACTTTTTCGCAAAGCCAGATTTGTTTTCCAAACGCCCCATCTTAGTTCTAATGCAAACCCCGGGTCTCCGGATTATTTTGTTTTGTTGCTATCGGGTTGCAAACGTTCCAATTAAATTAAATAAAATATTAAGTTATTTTAGTGGGGGCAGTCGAACGGGCCGATTCGACCCGAACGACCACCCCCAGTACAAATCGGACCAACCTAGAAACCTTTTTCTACCCGGTCCTAGTCTACCCACCCCTCCAGCCACCTCACCCCACCCAATCTCCTCCCGCCACCTCACCTCTCCCCTCTCCCTATCCTATCAAACCCTGCCACCTCACCAGGCTGAACCGCTCCCCTCCCCACCTTCTCTCCCCTCTGGCCCCACCCTGCTGCCCCATTCCCACCCCCACACGCCTGCCGCCCCGGCCCCACCTTCCCTGGACCCACACGACCAGCCTCCCCACCCACGCGCCCCGTCCCCCATCCTCTCCCCCACGCTCCCGCAGCCACCTACCCACCACCCCGCGTCGCCCTCCTCTGCACCGGCCACCGCCGTCTTCCCCGTCGCCGGCCACCTCCTCCCTTGCTCGCCGACCCGCGTCGCTCCCTCCCTCCCCTCTGCTTGCTCCCCCCTCCAGCTCGTGGCCCGGCGAGGCGCCGCCCTCGGCCGGCCGTCCCTCTCCCCGGCCGCCGTCGGGCCCCTCCTCTGCGCCCGCTTCCCCCGTCCGCGACGACGACGGCCCTCCGCCCGCCGCCGCTCGCCGGACCCCGCGACCCCCTCTGCAGCTCGCCGCCGCTCCCCCCTGAAGCTCCTCGCCCGCCCCAGGCCGTACCCCGCCGCCACCGGCGTCCCTGCCCCGCCTGCGCCAGCTTCCGTCGCCGGCGCGCCCGCGTCCTCGCGCGGCCCTCACCTCCTCCTGGCCAGCGTCGCCGGCGCGCGACCTCGCCGTCCGCCCCGCGTCCTTCCCCGGAGCGCCGCCTCCTCCCCGCGCCTCGCCAAGCTCCACCCCGCGCCGCCTCCGGCTCGAGCTCCGCCGGCCCGCCTCGCCGGCCTCGACCTCCGGCGCCTCCGCCCCTTCCTCCTCGCCGGCTTCCGCGCGCCGACCCCGCCAGGACCCCGTCTCCGGCGAGCCGCCCCGAGCCCGTCCGCATCGCCGCCGCCCCGGGCCTACCGCGTCCGCCGCCCCGAGCGCGCGCCCTCGCCGCCGCGCTCGCGCCGCGCCAGCGCCGGCTCCTCGCCCAGTGATGCCTCCACCCACCACCGCGACCCCCGCCTCCCTCGGGCCCCGCTCCGGCCACCCTCCGCCGCTCCCCGACCTCGTCGCGGCCGCGAGCTCCGGCGACCTTCCCCACCTGCGCCTGCCCCGTCTCCGCGCGACGAGCCCCGCCGCCGGCCTCACCGCGCCTCCGCGCCGTTCCCCTGGAACCACCTGGCCCCACCAGCGCCCCGCGAGCTCCGGCGAGCGTCGCCCCGCCAGCGCGTGACCCGCCCCAACCCGCATCAACGACCCCAAAACCCCGAGGCCTCGACACGGAACATGGAGGACACCGTCATGGAAACTGAAGACCCCGTTCACGGACTCGGATGGCCATGGCCGGCCGAACCTCGCAGACGTCAAGCTCTTCCTCCTGGAACCCTGAAGATCCCCGTTGTGGAGCCCCAAATTCGCCACCGATGATCAGGGTGAACCCCAAGATCGTCTCCCCGGAATTTGACGCCTCGAATCCTGCGGGCCCGAAGACCACGGACGCGACAAGGTCCACCTCACGGAACCCCGAGAACTTCCCCCCTGAACGCCAAGTTCGCCGACACGGGTGCGACGAGTATTTCTTCGAGGACGCCAAGTGCTCCTTCCCGGATCCAAAGACCGAACCCGAACGCCAAGACCGACTCGACGGTGCGGACCCGACAAGATCCTCGCAACGACAAGAACGGCACCGACCCAGGGCGAATCCGCTGTCCCGACACGAACCAAGTCCCGCACCCGGACGCGACAAGAACTACCCCCGATATCCGAGCACGACCCCGGAGTCCGAGAACGCTTCCGTCGAACCCCGAACCCCAGATCCGTCGAACCCTGGATCCTGAGACCGACCCCGAACCCCGGAACCCCAAGATCGTCGAGACCCCTAATGTGTGACCCCTCTTCCCGAAAACCCTATTTTATAACATAATACAACTTGTTGCATATTAAATTGTCATTCATATCGCATGCATATCATCGGTTTGGGGGCCTTAGGCCGATTCACCTCTTAATTAAATATGGGGCCCATATGCGGGCGAATCTAGCCTTATATTGGCCTCATTTAAATTTGTGTAGCGAACCCGGTGCTATTATCTGCCATGTTAATACAACATTTAAAATGCGGGGTTTCTAAATAACATGAACCACCTAACTAATTGTCGGGACCCCGATCCCGCTTAATATGACCTAATCGCACCGCACCTTTGCCATGTCATGCATCATACATGCATCATGCCGATCTTCTGCCGTGTATTAAGTATTGCATCCGGTGTTTATTCTAGCGTTTTGCTTCTTCGCGGATAAGGCCGTTGAGTTGATGTGAGCTTCGCCCCGATCTTCGGTTGAACCCTTCGACAATGTTTTCAGGCGAGCATCTCCCCCTTTCTACCTATCTTACTTTTATAGTCTTTATTCCCTCCTGTTGATCTATTGCTATCGGTGTTGCGATGCTTTAGTTTCCGTACCTGTGATATACCGTGCAGCCCTATATTGCCTTGGCCACATCCTAGTACCGGTTGTTTGGTAGATAGCTGGACTTGCGCGTCGTAGTCGCGTGCTCAAGTGCTGTTGCGTGTCGTCCAGTGCCACAGTTGTTGATGTATTGCCGCATGTTGTTGTTGGAGATGATGCTAGTTTTACTTATCGCACACTTTAATTCCTGTTTAACAACTAAAATTGAAATAAGCAGAGGCATCGGTGGGTGATAGAAAATATTTGGTTTCCGAACGCCCACTTGTGTCCCGTAAGACCCCGAGTACTTGATACCTGTTCCTTGATTTATCGCGCTATCCACATGCAGGGAGTATGGGATCCCCCTGAGCCAGAGCTTGATTCATTCATATTTCTTGGGGCCACAAACTAGTTTGAGGTCTTATTTACGATCATGTACTTATGCCATGCTACTTTCTGTATTTAAATTGTGCGAGGAGCACACTGTACTGTTTAGGTAAGCGGAGTGATTACGCGGTATCGACAAGCCCAGCCACACTTTCGGGTTCCCAGTCGCTTACAGCCATTGACGCAAACCTTGAGTCCGTCTCAGAGCTTGCTTACTCCGTTGCGGGATCTAATCAAAGGGGTGGCCCCCTGAAATATTTTTGAATCCTATGATTGTTCAGTCGTGAAAGCCTCGTTGGGTTTTGATTTGGTTTTTCCGAGGTTGATCGAGCGTGTGTTGCTATTGGTGCACCCCGGCCGGGTAAAACTTTCTGAAAGCCGTGTCCGCGGATATGGACGACTTGGAGCACAGTATCTCGATCATAGACAAGCATAACTAAAGTTTATTGCTGTAAATTTGACTTTATAATGACTAGTAATCAGCTTCACTATAATGGAATGGCTAATTAATACTGCCCACAACTGCTTGTTTGGAGTGTCGCTTGCGACCATTGTACCTGACTAGTAAGTATTGCAACTACAACGAAATGGCTGAATAAAAGTACCAACAACTTTTGGGTTTCGGGATTACAACATGCTATCTGTATATGATTAGTAATTGCTGCAACTACAACGGAATGATTAACTAAAAGGGCTCACTGCTTACTTTATCAGGACGGTTATCTATACCTGACTAGTAATTGTTGCAACGATAACCAAATAAGTAAAACTGCCAACTGTGTGAGTTCCTCGGTTGACTTCCTCGTTTGGTCTCGAGGGGGAAACACCAGGATGGGTTTGTTTGGTGTTAGTTTCAGGTTGGATCCGGATAGGTCATTCTTACCCCTCTCTGATAACCGCCAGTTGTATCGAGTCTCTATAGGTTGTTTAGTGCATGCTGCCGCTGCCGCTTCAGTCCACCATACCTATGTAGGCGAGGACCGCCGAATTCTAGCCTCGCCGTGTACTGGCCTCAGTACTGACGCTCCTCTTTTCCCTTTGCCCTTTGTCGGCACCCCTTTTGTTTAAGCAGGTTTGAGGTCGACGCCGTTAGCAGGGTTACCCTTCCGGCTTGGCCTGGGCAGGGTTATGGACGCCATTGGTTATTCTTCAGGGCTCTTAGCCCCATTTGCTTCTTGTCCGTAGCCGGACGCTCTATCGTTTTCAAGGTGTTTTGAATCTTGTATATTACATCTGTATTCTTGACTCTTTGAGTCGCTGTTATATATATCTGTTCTGTGGGTCCCATCGAGGACTGTTGTGTAATGTTATTACTTCGTTTTCCACCCGCACGAAAGTGCCTGGTGGGCACCTTTGAATCGTTTCTATGCGGGTTTGGCGAATTTTGCTCAAACTTGCATAGGTCTGATTCCGAGGGTGTTACAGACGGAAGCGGGAAGTCACACATTCCATCCTCAGCTAGCTGCGCCATGAACAACTAATCAAAAAGGGGGCATAAGGCACCCAAGGAAAGCTAGCAACAACAAGAAGCGAGACACAAAACAATCAGAGAAAAAAACTTACCCGAGGCGGTAGGCGGCCGCGATGATACGGGGGGCAGGAGTATGCCCAGTTGGCCTCGATGCGGAACTTGGAGATCATGGAGACCCAGTTCTGTAGGTCCTGGTAGGGCACATCCTTGCGCGACGTCCTCGTCGGATCGTTGGCGGTCGAAAGGTGGCACATCTTGTGCGACCACTTCTGCAGCGGAAGCACACAACGCACCATCCATGACAAGGTGATGTCCCGAGCGGTGAGCCTCTCCGTCTCCACCATCGTCTCCAGCCGGGTGGCCATCCGTTCGAGGTCCGCCACCGCATACATGCCCTTCGTCGTCCAGCCCTTCTGCATCGAGGGCACGTCGGTGAAGGGTGGAAGGCAGATCCAGTCAATCTCTATGGCATTGCTCACATAGAAACATGAGCGCTACCACAGCTTGACGGTGTCGGGCAGCTCGAACCGCGGCATCGCCGAGGAGGTCCGCCGGTAGACGGCGTAGCAGCCCGTCTACGTCAGCGAGCCACCCTTGGTTTCTAGGCCTTGAAGTGGAAGAACTTGAGAAAGTTCACCACCTCGGGCGACACCCCAGGGTATGACTCGCAGCAGGCCGCATGATGCGACAGCTGCGCCATGGCGTTGGCGCCCAAGTGATGAAGCTGGAGGTCGAAGAAGAGAAAGAGCTGGAGGAGGAAAGGGCTAACGGGAAGGCCGAAGCCGCGGGCGAAATGCGCGAGGAAGACGACGCGCTCCCCCGACCGAGGGTTCGGCACCCGCTCCCCCTCCAGCTTGAGCCGGTGCTTCACAAGCATCGACGAGGGAAGAAACATCCCTCGCCAGTACTTGTTAATGAGCTCGTCGGTCACAAAGGACCCGCACCAGCCGCTGCGTTGCTCCGGCAGCATCTCGAAAGAGGAGGAGGCCGTGGTGGACGGAAAGAAACTGGACGGCGGCAACATGGAGAGGGCGTGCAAGAACAAAGAGCGTTGGGGCACGAGGGGAAGATGAGCCGGAGGATGGTCAAGTGTGGGAACCGATCCCCCTCAGAGCTCTATTTATCCCCGCGAACGACATAGTCGCCCCTTCGGCTACTGCACGACGCGTGGCGTCGCGGAACCATAGCCACACGGCGCTTTGGCTCCAGATCCTCTGTGCCATCGTAATTGCCACAGAAGATCCCCGGGCGTTGGCAGGAGACGAGGCGTACGCACTTGCCCCGATAAAACGATGTGGCAAGTTTGCGTGCGCAGTTGCCATAAACGGACGCAGCGACGCGGAAGTCAAACTGACGCGACATGCGCCAGACCACAATCGTGGGTGACGACATAAACGACGTCATCCAGCCAAACGTTTCGTCTTCGGCTGCGCCAGGCGGTACCTGCATTTGCTGTTTACACCCAGTGGACGGCCATCGATTCCACAGTGGTTAATTCCAGCCGGAAAGCAAAAGCAAAAGCTGCAGCCGAAGGAAATAAAACAACTCTCTCAGGACAATAAGAAGCATAGAATATCTTGCCCATCGGCCAATCCCATATGTGCTCGGGGACTAGTGTCGAGGGGATAACCCCCGGGTGGGGAAAGCCAGGCATAAGTAGGCCGGCTCCAGAAGATGCAGGCCGCCTGGCCTCCAGGAAAGACAACTCTAGCCGACTGGCAAGCAAGCCCGGCTGGGCTTATAACCTTCCCGGCTGGCCCGTCTAGCCGGTGGCTAGAAGAACCGGCCGGGTGACCGTTTCCACCCGGCTCACCTCGGATTCTATGGAGAGCACGGAAGGGCTGACGCTCCGTGCGGGGTACGCTTCTGGCTCTCCCTCGTCATCAAGGAAGCTGACATGCCATCATGACCAGCGCTACCCGACGAAGATAAAACAAGATGGTCGGCCGGACTGGCGAAAGCAGTTCGGGTGACCGTTAAAGCAGGGGTGACGCCCCAAAGGAAGCCCGGTTGACCGCTAAAGAGAAGGATGACGCTAAAAGAAGGGTGGACTGGGTCCTGGACAACCGGCTAGGCCCTGCCCTGTAAACCCATATCCAAACAGTAAACCCTAGGACCCGATCTGTAATCTGCCCCATATACCAGTATATAAGGGAGGGCAGAGCCAGGGTTCTAGGTAGGCAACAATAGAAGGATAGAAGTGTTAGCATAAAGTTCCCATCTTCCCCTAGCTCTCGATAGTAGCTAAGGAAACAGCTCAAGGAGCATTTGTACTGAGCATCAGCTCCCATACATAGTTCATCTTGCAGGAGTAGGGGCGTTACCTCGCAGAGAGGGGCCCGAACCTGGGTACGTCCCTGTGTTTGCAGTGTACCGTGCCCAACCCGTTGCGTGAGCCACCGAATTAAACCATGTGTCCCTTCTTTGCCATCCCCGATGGCTCTGCCATGCTCCACACCACGACATATACCCCGTTCTACTTAGATTATGATTGCATACAACTTTTGAAAGACTTAAAAAGAATTAGTTTCGGCACCTATCATACAATCTCCAAAATGGGACGAACCTTTCAAAATCATGTGTGATGCTAGTGACTATGCTTTAGGAGCTGTGTTAGGACACCAAGACAGAAAGAACTTAAATGTTATTCACTACGCTAGTAGAACTCTTAATAAGATTCAGAAAAATTATGCTACTATAGAAAAAGAGTTCCTAGCTATAATTTTTGCTTGTGACAAATTTAGACATTACATCATTAATTCTAAGGTAATAGTTCATACATATCACCAAGATTTGTGTCACCTCCTTGTGAAAAAGGATGTGAAGCCCAAGTTGATTAGATGGGTCTTATTACTACAAGAATATGATTTGCAAATAGTATATAGGAGGGGTAAGGATAACCTACCAGCAGATCATATCTCTAGAATGGAGGGAATAATCATTGACCCCATCCCTATAAATGAGTCATTTCTGGGAGAATATTTAGAAAATGTTGAAATCGCTGATCCTTGGTTTGTGGATTATGCTAACTATCTTGCAAGAAAATTTCTACCTCCTGGTATGACAAGAAATCAAAGAATGAAATTCTTTAATGATCTTAAATATTACTTTTGGGGTGATTCTTATTCATATCATCATGGACCTGATGGAATGATTCGAAAGTGTGTTCCTAACCATGAAATGAATGCAATTTTTCAAGCTTGTCTTGATAGCCCGTATGGAGGACATCATGCAGGCAAGCAAACTAGAGCAAAGGTACTTCAATCAAGATTCTATTGGACCACCTTGTTCAAGGACGCATACAGGTATGTAGAACATTGTGATGCTTGCCAGAAAAGGGGTAACATAGGTAAAAGACAAGAAATGACAATGAATTATAGTCTTATAATTTAGCCCTTTGATGTATGGAGAATGGATTACATGGGACCTTTTATAGAATCAAATGGTTACACTCATATTCTTGTTTCTATCGATTTTGTCACTAAATGGGTTGAAGCTATTCCAAAAAGCCATGCAGATGCAGCTACTTCCGTAAAGATGATCAAGTATGTCATATTCCCCAGGTTTGGAGTCCCTAGATTTTTAGTCACTAACGGTGGTTCTCATTTTAAGAAAGGAACTTTCAGGAAAATCCTTTACAAATATGGAGTAACTCACCACGTTGCTTCACCATACCATCCTTAAACAAGTGGTCAATGAAGGGTTTTGCGGCATAGTAAATCAAAATTTTCTACGGATGCGAACAGAGGGAAAGCCAAGATCTAATCTAGGAGATGTAATCAACGAGAGAGGTTGGATTAGATCTTCATACCCTTGAAGATTCGCACAGCGGAACATTCGTCGGAACGTGGGTGATGTAGTCGTACTCGCTTCTCCTCCTCGCGATCTGATCCGATCTAGCACCACAAGTGGCGGTGCCTCCATGAGATGCACACGTGCAGCACCTCGATGTCTCCTCCTTCCTCGGACCAGCAAATATGGTGGAGAGATAGATTGGATCTACAACACGACGGCGTGGTGTATATGGTGGAGAATTTCTGCAGCAGGGCTTCGCCTACAAACAGTCGGGAGGGAGAGAGGAAGGGCAGCAGGGCAACTAGGGTTTGGAGGCAAGGTGTAGGGGGAGGGGGCGCCCTAGCCCTCTTTATATAGAGGGGGGCGGCCAGCCCTTGCCCCTCCTCCAAGCCTTGGGCCGGCGGCCAAGGGAGGGAGGAGTGGGGGGTGAGGACTCTCCCCCTTCTAGAAATCCTATCTCCAGTTTAAACCCTCCTGGGGCGGCTGGGCCCTATGGGGCCTTGTGCCCCTGGCCCAATGTGGCCAGGACACTCCCTCATAGGCCCATTCCCCCTCCCGAAAGGTGGGGCCACGTTGGTCCCCTTCCGGAAGGTTCTAGAAGCTTCCGGTACAATACCGATTAACCCGGAACAATTCCGAACTCCAAAAACTGCATTGCCTTATATGAATCTTATTCTCCGGACCACTCCGGAACCTCTCGTGATGTCCCGGATCCCATCCGAGACTCCGAAAAAAACTCATAAACCAATTATCCAATCTATCCTAGCGTCGAGACACGTTAAGTGTGTGACCCTGCGGGTTCGAGAATATGCAGACATGATCTTCTATCAATAATCAACAGCGGGGTCTGGGCACCCATATTGACTCCCACACATTCATCGATGATCATATCGGATGAACCATGACGCCAGGATTCAATCAATCCCATATATATATTCCCTTCGTCTCGCGATATTTTACTTGCCCGAGATTCGATCGTCGGTACCGTCATACCTAGTTCAATCTCGTTCACAGCAAGTACTTTACTCGTTCCGTAATCCGATATCACTTTGTGATTAACTCCTTAACCACATGCTTGCAAGCGGTGTTGATATCGATTATCGAGTGGGCCCGAAGTATATCTCTCCGACTTGGGAGGGACAAATTCCATCTCGATACATACAACCCAACAGATACTTTCCGATCACCTGAGAGACACCTTTATGATCACCCTCTCATAGGATGACGTTTGATGACCTCAAAGCTTTCTTTCGATACCAGGGAGTTGTATTATCTCATGGTCTAAGGAATACAATATTTGACATAGGAAAAGCTTCGCAAAGATGAACACGATGATACGATCTAATTGCTTCGCTTAGTTTGGGTCTGTCCATCATATCATTCTCCAATGATATGATCTCATTATCAATTGACAACTCATGTCTATGGTTAGGAAACCTTAACCATCATTGATCAATGAGCTAGTCCATAGAGGCGTACTAGGGACACGGTGTTGTTCACAAACCACACAAGTATTAAAGTTTCCGCTTAATACAATTCTAGCATGGAATATAAACTTTATCATGAACAAGAATTATAATAATAATAACATATTTATTATTGCCTCTAGGGCATAATTCCAACAGTCTCCCACTTGCAATAGAGTCAATAATCTAGTTTACATTTGGCAACAATCTCACACCCATGGCACTGAGGTGCTGATCATGTTTTGCACGTGGAAGAGGTTTAGTCAATGGATCTGCGACATTCAGATCTGTATGTACTTTGCTAATCTTCAGATCTCCATCTGCAATATAATCTCGGATTATATGAAACTTGCGGTTGATATGCTTGGTATTTGGATGATATCTTGGTTCCTTAGCGAGTGCTATGGCGCCAGTGTTGTCACAGAATATCTCTAGTGGGTCCAATGCACTTGGAACCACGCCAAGCTCAGTGATGAAGTTTCTGATCCAAACTCCTTCACTTGACGCTTCTGCAGCAGCCATGTATTCCTCTTCAACTACAGATCCCGCGATCACGCTTTGCTTGCAGCTTCTCCAGCTCACAGCTCCTCCATTCAAAATATAAACGTATCCTGTCTGAGATTTGGAATCATCCTTGTCGGTGTCAAAACTAGCGTCGACGTAACCTTTTACGACAAGTTGTTCATCACCCCCATAGACTAAGAACATTTCTTTAGTCCTATTTAGGTACTTTAGGATGTTCTTCACGGCTGTCCAGTGTTCCACTCCTGGATCACTTTGATATCTGCTCGTTAAACTAAGAGCATTGGACACATCCGGTCTAGTACACAGCATGGCATACATGATGGAACCTATGGCCTAGGCATAAGGCACCTTGCTCATAGCTTCCCTATCATTTACCGTAGCTGGACACTGAGCCTTGCTCAATATCTTACCTGACAACATAGGCACTGAACCTTTCTTTGCCTTATCCATTCTGAACCTTTTCAAAACTTTGTCTGGATATGTACTCTGGCTTAAAGCTATCAGGCGTCTTTGTCTATCTCAATAGATTTTGATGCCCAATATATAAGCAGCTTCACCTAGGTCTTTCATTGAAAAATATTTGTTCAAAGAACTCTTCACATCGTTAAGCATGTTGATGTCATTTCCAATAATCAATATGTCATCCACATATAGTACCAGAAACGTCACCGAGCTCCCACCCACTTTCTTGTAGATGCAAGCTTCGTAGCAATTTGGAACAAATCCAAAGCTCTTGATCACTTGATCAAAACGAAGGTTCCAACACCGAGATGCTTGCTTCAGTCCATAAATGGAACGCTGAAGTTTGCATACTTTATCAGCATCCTTAGGATCGACAAAACCTCCGGGTTGCATCATATACAACTCTTCATCAATGTTGCTATTGAGGAACGCAGTCTTGACATCCATCTGCCATATTTCATAATCATGAAACGCAGCAATTGCTAATAAAATCCGAATGGACTTAAACATCGCTATGGGAGAGAAAGTCTCATCGTAGTCAACACCTTGAACTTTTCGAAAACCTTTTGCGACAAGCCGTGCTTTATAGACGGTAACATTACCATCCGCGTCCGTTTTCTTCTTGAAGATCCATTTGCACTCAACGGCCTTTCGGTCGCTAGGAGGGTCCACCAAAGTCCATACTTGGTTTTCGCTCATGGATCCCAATTCGGATTTCATGGCTTCTAGCCATTTCTCAGAGTCTGGGCTCATCATCGCTTCCTCATAGTTCGTAGGTTCACTGTCTTCTACTAACAAGACAGTCAAGACAGGGTTGCCGTACCACTCAGGAGGGGCACGCGACCTTGTCGACCTGCGACGTTCAGTAGCAGCATCGTCCGAAGCTTCATGATCCTTGTCATTAGCTTCCTCTATTGTTGGTGCAGGCGGCACTGGAATAATTTCAGGTGCTGCGCTACTCTCCAATTCAAGAGAAGGTTCAATAACCTCGTCAAGCTCTACTTTCCTCCCACTCACTTCTTTCGAGAGAAACTCCTTCTCAAGAAAGGAACCGTTCTTTGCGACAAACACTTTGCCTTCGGTTCTGTGCTATAAGGTATACCCAATAGTTTCCTTAGGGCATCCTATGAAGATGCATTTCTCCGCTTTGGGTTCGAGCTTGTCCGGCATCAACTTCTTGATGTAAGCTTCGCATCCCCAAACTTTAAGAAACGACAACTTAGGTTTAGCACCAAACCACAGTTCATACGGTGTCGTCTCAACGGATTTAGATGGTGCCCTATTTAAAGTGAATGCAGCGGTTTCTAATGCATAACCCCAAAATGATAACGGCAAATCAGTAAGAGACATCATTGATCGGACCATATCTAATAGGGTTCGATTCCGGCGTTCAGACACACCATTGCGCTGTGGTGTTCCAGGTGGCGTGAGTTGTGAAACGATTCCACTTGCTTTAAGATGCGTGCGAAAATCATAACTCAAATATTCACCTCCATGATCGGATCGTAGAAACTTAATCTTTCTGTTATGATGGTTCTCCACTTCATTCTGAAATTCCTTGAACTTTTCAAATGTTTCAGATTTATGTTTCATTAAATAGATATACCCATATCTACTTAAGTCATCGGTAAAAGTGAGGAAATAGCGATATCCACCGCGCGTCTAAATACTCATCGGTCCGCATACATCGGTATGTATGATTTCCAACAAGTCCGTTGCTCGCTCCATCATACCGGAGAACGGGGTTTTGATCATCTTGCCCATGAGGCATGGTTCGCATGTGTCAAATGATTCAAAATCAAGAGACTCCAAAAGTCCATCAGAATGGAGTTTCTTCATGCGCTTTACACCAATATGACCTAGACGACAGTGCCATAAATAAGTAGTATTATCACTATCTACTTTGCATCTCTTAGCCTCAATGTTATGGATGTGTGTTTCATCCCTTTCGAGATTTAGAAGAAATAAACCATTCAAGAGAGGTGCATGACCATAAAAGATGTTACTCATATAAATAGAACAACCATTATTCTCCGATTTAAATGAATAACCGTCTTGCAATAAACACGATCCAGAAATAATGTTCATGCTCAACGCAGGCACATAATAACATTTATTAAGGTTTAAAACTAATCCCGAAGGTAAAACTAAGGAGAGCGTGCCGACGGCCATCACATCAACTCTTGATCTGTTGCCAACGCGCATCGTCACCTCATCCCTCGCAAGCCGCCGTCTATTCCATAGCTCCTGTTTCGAGTTACAAATATTAGCAACTGAACCGGTATCAAATACCTAGGCACTACAACGAGGGCTAGTAAGGAAAACATCAATAACATGTATATCAAATATACCTTTGATGGTGCCAGCCTTTTTGTCCGCTAAGTACTTCGGACAGTTGCGCTTCCAGTGACCCTTGTCCTTGCAATAGAAGCACTCAGTGTTCGGCTTAGGACCAGACTTGAGATTCTTCTCAGCAGGAGCATTGTGCTTGCCGCCGCCCTTCTTGAAGGGCTTCTTTGCTCCCTTACCTTTCTTAAAGGAGGGCTTATTGACCATCAACACATGATTATCCTTCTTGATGTCCACCTCCGCAGCCTTCAGCTTTGCGAAGAGCTCGGTGATCGTATCAGTGGAGCCAATCTGATTATGAGTCACTACAAAACTTTTGTAGATGGGAGGGAGTGATTGCAGAACCCTGTCAATCTTGAGCTCCTCTGGAATCGTGCATTCCAGTTGCTCAAGGCGTTGAGTGTAGCCCGTCATCTTTATGGCGTGCTCACTAACGGAACTCCCTTCCTCCATCTTGCAGTTAAAGAACTTCTCGAAGATCTCATATCTCTCAGAACGGGCCTGAGTCTGAAACATGGTTTTCAGCTCCTCGAGAATCTCAAAGGGCCCGGGATACTCTTCAAAACGATTTTGAAGTTCCGGTTCCATAGCAAACAACATGGTGCTCTTAATCACACCATAATCATCTTTGCGTGACTGATAGACAGCTTTCTCATCAGCCGGCGCAGTTGCAGCAGGGGGGTCACCTAACGCTTTCCCAAGGACATATTCCTTTTGTCCGCCAGACAGAATGATTCTTAGATTGCGGAACCAATTGGGGAAGTTAGACCCATTGTTTATAAGCTTTTCCTTCTCAGCAAAAACGTTGAAGTTGAAGTTGGACTTGGCCATGTGATCTACAGTATTTGCAAGTATAATTTAGACTATGTTTATGATAAATAGTTCAACTTAATCAAATTACTAGATGAACTCCCACTAAATTCAACATCCCTCAAGTTGTTTAGTGAACACGATCCAAATTCACCACACCTAATCCGATCATCACGAGAAGAGATGTGGTTTCAATGGTGGACAACAAAGTGTCGATCATATCATTCATATGACTCATGCTTAACCTTTCGGTTCTTGTGTTCCGAGGCCATGTTTGTACATGCTAGGCTCGTCAAGCTAGACCCAAGTATTTCCGCGTGTGCAAAACTGGCTTGCACCCGTTGTATGTGAGCGTAGAGTCTATAGCACCCGATCATCACGTGATGCTTGGACACGACGAACTTTCGCAACGGTGCATACTTGGGGAGAACACAGTTTTTATCTTGATCTTTAAGTGAGGAATCATCTTATAATGCTACCGTCGTGATCTAAGCATAATAAGATACATAAAAGGATAAACATCACATGCATATAACTTTATGTGACATGGTATAGCCAATCTTCGCGCAATGATCTCCATCTTGTGCGTTCCGGCATGATCTCCATCACTCCACCATGATTGCCTCCACCACGAACAGCAACTACAACTATTGCTAACTACTTAGCGATAAAGTAAAGCTATTACATGGCGTATAAGAAGTTGACTCGCAGGTCATACACAATTATAAAGACAACCATATGGCTCCTGCCGGTTGTGTACTCATCGACATGCAAGTCGTGAAACATTACAAAACATGATCATCGCATACAATACACACATCACATCTTGGGCCATACCATATCACAGAAAACACTCCCTGCAAAAACAAGTTAGACGCCTCTACTTTGTTGTTGCATGTTTTACGTGGCTTATGGGAGTAGATGCTAAGAACGATTCTTACCTACAGAAAGCCACAACGGTGATATTATGGTTGCCAAACTCCGGTATTAATCCCATGACAACTATAGTGAGATAAACTGACATCCACCAGCCGCATGTGTGGTACAAGCCACACGTCAAGTGCGGAGCCGGTCTCGCGAACGACGTCGCGTAAGGTTGGCCTGGACCGCTTCAATCTCACTATCCCGCATCATAAGAAGAACACAAACAAGAGGCTTGCAACAGAAAACATCAACGCCCGCAACAACCATGTTGCGTTCTACTCGTGAAACACATCTACGCATAGATCTAGCTCTGATACCACTGAAGGGTTTCGCGGCATAGTAAATCAAAATTTTCTACGGATGCGAACAGAGGGAAAGCCAAGATCTAATCTAGGAGATGCAATCAACGAGAGAGATTGGATTAGATCTTCATACCCTTGAAGATTCGCATAGCGGAACGTTCGTCGGAACGTGGGTGATGTAGTCGTACTCGCTTCTCCTCCTCGCGATCCGATCCAATCTAGCACCACAAGTGGCGGTGCCTCCGTGAGATGCCCACGTGAAGCACCTCGACGTCTCCTCCTTCCTCGGACCAGCAAGTATGGTGGAGAGATAGATTGGATCTACAACACGACGGCGTGGTGTATATGGTGGAGAATTTCTGCAGCAGGGCTTCGCCTACAAACAGTCGGGAGGGAGAGAGGAAGGGCAGCAGGGAAAATAGGGTTTGGAGGCAAGGTGTAGGGGGTAGGGAGCGCCCCATCCCTCTTTATATAGAGTGGGGGCGGCCAGCCCTTGCCCCTCCTCCAAGCCTTGGGCCGGCGGCCAAGGGAGGGAGGAGTGGGGGGTGAGGACTCTCCCCCTTCTAGAAATCCTATCTCCAGTTTAAACCCTCCTGGGGCGGCTGGGCCCTATGGGGCCTTGTGCCCCTGGCCCAATGCGGCCAGGACACTCCCTCATAGGCCCATGCCCCCTCCCGGAAGGTGGGGCCACGTTGGTCCCCTTCCGGAAGGTTCTAGAAGCTTTCGATACAATACCGATTAACCCGGAACAATTCCGAACTCCAAAAACTGCATTGCCTTATATGAATCTTATTCTCCGGACCACTCCGGAACCTCTCGTGATGTCTCGTATCCCATCTGAGACTCCGAACAAAAACTCATAAACCAATTATCCAATCTATCCTAGCGTCGAGACACGTTAAGTGTGTGACCCTGCGGGTTCGAGAATATGCAGACATGATCTTCTATCAATAATCAACAGCGGGGTCTGGGCACCCATATTGACTCCCACACATTCATAGATGATCATATCGGATGAACCACGATGCCAGGATTCAATCAATCCCATATATATATTCCCTTCGTCTCGCGATATTTTACTTGCCCGAGATTCGATCGTCGGTACCGTCATACCTAGTTCAATCTCGTTCACAGCAAGTACTTTACTCGTTCCGTAATCCGATATCACTTTGTGATTAACTCCTTAACCACATGCTTTCAAGCGGTGTTGATATCGATTACCGAGTGGGCCCGAAGTATATCTCTCCGACTTGGGAGGGAAAAATTCCATCTCGATACATACAACCCAACAGATACTTTCCGATCACCTGAGAGACACCTTTATGATCACCCTCTCATAGGATGACGTTTGATGACCTCAAAGCTTTCTTCCGATACCAGGGAGTTGTATTATCTCATGGTCTAAGGAATACAATATTTGACATAGGAAAAGCTTCGCAAAGATGAACACGATGATACGATCTAATTGCTTCGCTTAGTTTGGGTCTGTCCATCATATCATTCTCCAATGATATGATATCATTATCAATTGACAACTCATGTCTATGGTTAGGAAACCTTAACCATCATTGATCAATGAGCTAGTCCATAGAGGCGTACTAGGGACACGGTGTTGTTCACAAACCACACAAGTATTAAAGTTTCCGCTTAATATAATTCTAGCATGGAATATAAACTTTATCATGAACAAGAATTATAATAATAATAACATCTTTATTATTGCCTCTAGGGCATAATTCCAACAGTCAAGTGGAACTCTCTAATAGAGAATTAAATACCATACTCGAGAAGACGGTGGATAAATCAAGAAAAGATTGGTCATACAAGTTGAATGGCACTCTTTGGGCATACCATACTCGTTTAAGAATCCGATAGGTATGACACCATATAAGATGGTTTATGGTAATGCGTGCCATTTACCTTTAGAATTGGAACACAAAGCCTTTTGGGCGATCAAGAACTTAAACTATGATTTTAAAGCAGCGGGAGAAAACGTTTATTAGATATTCATGCTTTAGATGAGTTTAGAAGTGAGGCTTATGAAAATTCAAGATTGTTTAAAGAAAAAGTAAAAAGATGGCATGACAGAAAAATAGAAAATAAGGTCTTTACAAGTGGAGACAAGGTTTTGCTCTATAATTCTTGTCTTAAGTTGTTTCCAGGAAAGCTCAGATCAAAGTGGGAAGGCCCCTATATAGTTGAATAAGCCTATTCATCAGGAGCGGTGAAGCTCTAGGGAAAAACACCCTCTCTTTTATGGGTGGTGAATGGACAACGCTTAAAGCACTATCGAGAAAAATAAGATATAATTGCAGTCACCATACGTGTGATCACCCCAGAAGAGGTGATTAAGCAAAAATATACAAGGAAAGTCAACTGCAAAAAGGAAAAAATCGAGCCTAAATGAGCAACATCACAGTCAGGCTATTGACCATAAAAGAGCGCTCCATGGGAGGCAACCCATGTGAAAGAAAGTGAATCCATGTAGCCTTTTCATGTCAACGAGGTTTGGAGGAAGAAAGAAGAGAAGCCCGTGAAGAGGATCGAAGAAGTAGAACCTAAAGGAGCATCATCACCATCCAGCCCAAAGATCAAGGAGATCAAGCCTCTCCCAAATTGGGAGGACATGTTCCCGCGGAGGATGGACATGATGAGGCAAGCAGAGAAGAGAAAGAGAAAGGATGAGTATCCCCCTAATCCTTATCGTCACAACATAGGATCTTATTATAAACCTCCTCTTGGTCCATCACCTCTCAAGCCTAAGAAGGTGCGGCCAGATGAGATTCATGATAAGATCTATCAATTGGAAAAAGCCTCGAAAACATGTGTTGAAACTATTGGAGAAGGGATTGAATCCTACTAGATGATGATCGAATACCTTGAGCAAAAGGTCAATGAAATCGATGGTAGAGTTGGTTTCTTGATTAAAACTGTTTTTGAGTTGGCAGATGAGAAGAAATTCCTCCAGAAGAATATTTTGAAGCTTCAATTCGACATGGCCGAGCTTAGCAACCGCCTTTCAAGCATAGCTAAGGCTTGAAACGTAGAGGAATAAGGCGATGTTCTTCTCACCCATGAGAAGGAATAGATACCAACAAGGAGTTATTTGATCCTGCTTGGCTTGATTCCAAGCTTGGGGAGATCTTTAAGACCTTGTAATCTATCTTATAAGTTTAGCTTTTGCATTAGTTCAAGCTCATAAATAAATTGTGCATCATTAGAATTCCCTTCAGGAATATTCTATCCCTTTCTGAAATTCCGAGTTTATCATTATATATGGAGTATTATTGAGTTTGTGGTCATCTTATTAGATATATGGACAAGATTGAGTATTATTTTACTTGCACTTGATGATAGCATTAGTAGTCTTCCACATCCTTGGTATGAATGGAACATACAAAGGTAATTTATTTGATATGTTGTGAGTTCGTGGTTTGATTTACAAAGAAATAATTATCCAAGTAACAAAGTTGAGAAATAAACCTTGAACAAATAAGAATTGAAAGTGATGTCAAATTAGAGTGAGAACAAGATGAGGTAGAATATTCAAGCCATGAAGATACTTCATATACAATTGGAATTTGATAATTGAGATTGTCAATCTTTGAATTCCCTCATGAGGTGGAATGTATGGCTAGCTTCTTTGGACAACACTTAAAGATAAAAGTGTGAGAAAAAAGAAAAGAAAATGTGCAAAGAGCAAATAGGCATACACCATTGTCTTGTGGAGAGACAAAGAAACGTTTGATATTTTAAATCCCAAGTGAATATGTTAATCGTAATACACTTGGGACTACCTCGCTAACTCATTTGGTCGAACCAACACAATTTTACATCATATCGAGAGATAACCTTTTGTGAACTATTAAATGCTAAGGTGTGGAAGTCTAATAATATTATTCAGATAGTTCAAGTAAGGTACTATTCATGAATTTAGTCTTATACATCTTGTATGATAAGCACATACTGCAAATGCCTCATTTATTTTATTGACTCAACTTCATGAATATGAGGATCACATCCATTAAGCTATAATCTTGCTCGGGACGAGCAAGAGTATAAGCTTGGGGAAGCTGATGAGTGCATATCTGCTTCATGCTTTATATTATTATTTTGCACGTCTATTTTATGGCAAAATAGACATAAACTATTTCAAGTAAGGTATTTTACGGCGTTCGCGTGCATCTTTTATGTCTATTTTTACCATGATCAATATAGATGATGGATACGATGGACACAATTCTTCGACCAGTTGTACTGGAGCGAAAAGGAGTCAAAAACAGCGTAAATCGCTAATTTAGAAAATATCAATAACATCAGAATAAAACTCGCAGTGATCGCAGCAAGCAAAAGCTTTAACGACCAACTATACAACGGAAATACTTTTTCCGGCCGTACAGTTCCCGCTGTATAGTTGCCACCACCACCGCCTCTTTAAATAGTTTCGCCCCGTGTAATCCGATCGAGGAGACGACATACAAAACACTCAGAAATCACAAAAAACCTCACCTCCGGAAGGGATCTGGAGGGGGAACTTGCCTAAGGGATTCATCTTCGCCCTACGCAGATCTGGGAGGCCAAGGCATCAATCTTCATCTTCATCAACCGCTGCATCACCAACATCTCCATCCATCCCATCTAGATCTTGTTGTAATTCTCGTACTAGTTGTGAATTTATACAAGTACTATTCATCTATGATAGATTCCATTTTCTTTGCCATGATGTTAATTGCCTCCATGTCTGAGTAGATCATTAGTTCTTGGGGAGATGGAGAAACCCTAGCATATGATTGAGATAAGATAGAGATTATCATGTTATACATCATTATGTGTATGTGTTAATTGTCTTTATCTTGATGTTGAGAGTTGTGAACCTCTTAATGTTTGCCTCTTATAGGGACTTGATGAAGGGGATTACTTGATAGCACTTACTGTGACTATAAAATTGTTCTCATTCTTTACGTACTAACTTGGGGAAGCAAGAAGAACTCATTAAGCCATGTTCATGACACGGGAGAAATCTCTTAATAGAGAGATAATACGATTGATGTCGTTTACTTGTTAGCTATGGTTATGGGATGATGTGTGCAGTGGTTGCTGCCTATTCACCCATATATGGAGCTCCTCCCACATACATATATGTCATGAGAATATTTGTTATGATAATCTTGATCACTCTATCTAAATTACTAGCAGTGTATCCACCACTCCCCGAGAACGCCTTTTCCCCTATTATAGTTCCATGCTCTCTTACATACGCGATTTCTACTTTCTACATTAAGTTTTACTTTAGTTTATTTAATTGTTTGCTCAATCAAAAACCCAAAAACAATTCTATTTTTCTTGCATCTTAAAATTATTTCTTAAGTACTTCGTTTAGTTTTAGTTAAAAGCATTTTAGTCTTTTGTCTGCTGCTCCATGTGGGATCGATATCTTTATTTCAAAACTAGCTACAAAAGATTTGTGCACTTGCAGTCATCAATACCCAAACCACATATGTGAATTTTTTTCATACTCTGTTTAGGAGTTAATACTATGTTTGATCTATTTTATGTCTTCCCATGTGAACTAAGCATATGTAGTTCATTTTCACAACTCCCAAAAGAATAAAAGTACAGAAGGGAGTTAAAAGCTTTAGTGCAAAGAACATATAGATATTCCTATGAACATGAGAGGAAATAAAAGCGACCATTCAAAGTTTTTGAATTCCAAGGGGATGTGCGAAGCTCTAGATACTTATGGAAAATAAAAGAGCAAAGAAATTTTTTTTGGCATTGTCTCGTTACTAAAGAATAGATTTTTTGAGGGCTCAATAACTAAAGTTTGCACTTGAGAGCCTTGACTAGATGGAATGATTGGGTGATTTACTTTATTCCTATTTGAGTTTGACATCTATCTATGCTAAGTTTTTACCTTACAAAGGTGAGGAGAAAAAATACAACTTTCAAGCTAGATTTACTTTTGACATTGGGCATAGAAAGTTTAATTAATCTCCAGTAGTTTGGAAGTCACATAACTAATCTTGTGTTGCTATGTATGATTACGTTCTATCTTGCTTTGAGCTTGTAGGAAAAATAAGGATACATGTTGATCTTCAATGGTAAGATAGATGATAGCATGAAGTTATTAACCATCTTCTTGCTCGAGGACGAGCAAGGTTTAAGTTTGGGGAAGTGGATGAGTGGCAAATATGTATACTTTTAAGCATATAGAATGTGCATAAAACCACTCATCTCATTCTTTATCTAGTTATTACTATGCCTAAATATGCACGATTACAAGTTCTTATTCATATTCATATAAGTGTTGCATAACTATTAGTTTTTATTATGATTTTATTACCTTTTGTTGTATTTGATATGTGTGTATGTGTTATGGACAATTATGGACAAAGCAAGGCAAAATGAACAAAAAAAAGACAATATGGAAGAGCTACAGGCACCAGATAGCCATATGAAGAGTGGAAAAGTGATATTTTTCTATCAACTCAAAATGAATATCCAAGACCATGATATTGCATCTATCATCCATACGAACTCAACGAGCATAAGAACACCCAAATCAGAGTTTTTATAAAAAAATAGCGGTCAATATACCGAAGGAGTCAGACGCTTTAACGAGCATCGGTGAGGGCGTGTGTAGTCGTACGGTCCGCCCGTATCGTGGGTTCTGGGCAACGAAAAATATCAGAACTAACGCATTAGGAGGGACAATTGGAGACGATCCTTAGCGTATATAAGAGAGGAAGGAGCCAAGGGAGAAGGCATCCATGTACATACCTCCATGGAGGAGCCCTAATGCCTTGCCAACTCCATAGCCGCCACCTCCACTCAGATCCCCAACATATCCTCCTCCTCAGGTCCCCTCCATGGACGATCATGAAGGTGACCAACAAGAGCAAACCAAATTGTATCAGGTGTAGTATGTATTTGTATCATGTTATTCATTGAGTTTATCATGTTCTTCGTATTCTCTCTCAAATTTTTCACAAATATGTGAAGATCAGACCAACCCAAAGGCCAAACCCATCAAATTTGAATGCTAATTTTGCAATGGGTTTGGCCGTTTGAGAGACGCAATTAGATGCTATGTACGGACAATGCCCGTGATAAGCGCAATTGGATATTAGGTACGAACAATGCCTGAACACATGTCCACCGTTTCCTAAATGGATAAAATCAGATTGAAAAGGGACGAAATTTGGAAATACTCATTGGAGATGCTCTAGGGACAAAGCGCAAAGCCATCCCCGCAAAAAAAAAAAAAAAAAAAAGCAAAGCCATCGTGGTACTGAGTGAACTCGACATTGCCAATTTGCAAACAGTGATTAATGCACGTAAACTCGATGTTGTAGATTTGCAGAGAGTGATGACAGCCAACACAAACGTTACAAAACTTCGGAAATAGTACAAGTACTTCAACAATCGTACAGAAACAAGACGAAAACGAAGAAAATTTAGAACCTCCCGTCTCTCGATGAGGAAAATAAAAGAAGAGAAAAACATCCGAATGCATGTCACGGAACCATCCGGCTCTCCATCACTTTCCTCGTCACATACACCACGCGGCTGCCACGGCGACGGCCACCCCGCACAGAGCGCCGGCGAGGCCCCGCATCCCGCGGGGCGCCGCCTCCGACGCAGTGTCCGTATCAGCCTCCGGCGCGTCGGCCACCGCCACCGGCCCGGCCTTCTTCTTCTTGTCCTTATCCGCCGCCGGCGCCGGCGCCGGCGCGGGCGCGGGCGGCACGGGCGGCCCGTAGAGCTTCCACGGCAGCAGCACCTTGTCCACCTGGTACACCACCAGCTTGTCGCCGGTGTACAGCGTGCCGTCGACGGTCGCGTTCACGACGCCGGTGGAGATGTTCACCCTGCCGCCGCCGTCGGCGGTGACGTTGAGCGGGTACTTGCCCCTTCCCGTGTCCCCGGCCTGCGTGCGCAGCGGGTTGCTCACCGTGTCGAACTGCGACATGGGGAGCAGCTGGGAGAGCACGTGGAACTGCACCAGCGACGTCTTCTCCTGGTCGGAGAGCGCGTTCAGGGAGCCCGACTTGAGCGCGGTGAAGGCGTTGTCCGTCGGCGCGAAGATGGTGAAGCCGGCGCCGGAGGAGGCCTTGCCCTTGAGCTGGCTGTCGATCTGGTCCTCCTCCTGCGTGGACTTGAGCAGCTGGAGGAACTTGGTGAACTGCCCGGCCTTGGTCAGCACCGCCCTGATCGACTTCGCGGGGGCCGCAGCCGGCGCCGGCGCCGCCGCCGCCGCCACGGTCTGCCCGTGCACCAATGGGGCGGTTAAGGAGAGGGAGAGGAGCGCGAGGAGAACGGGAGCCGCCATGGATCGCATTTGCTTCTCCATTGCCTTGTGCAGCTGTGCTTCTTAGCTTGTTCCGTGTGATCCTACTTCGAGCTTGCTGTGCTAGCTATATATATAGGGTGATTGCAATTAATGGGAGTGGGATCAGAAGGTTAATTATGGAAGAGGCTGTACGTAGGGTGAGATGGAAGTAGATCGATGGATGGATGGATGGAACATTAACAGGTGGATTGCTTTGGTTGCTTCATGGAGCAGCTAAGTGCTAATTAGTGGGCTTTTGATTAAACCTTTCTGTGGATTACTTTTGTTTTGGCAAACCCAAAAAATAACGGTGTCCTGTAGCAAATTTTTCCTTCATAGTAGGATTTCTTTTCTATGACATAATTCTGTAGAACTTTTAACATCCAGTCGGAACCTCTTTTACTCATTCCTATAACATCGAGGAGTATCCATTAGTTCCATACTAAGGTTATTTGTATTCATGTGCTTCACTCTTCCGATCCAAAAGTGCTAATCATGAAACAAATACTTGCACTCTCTGCCTTGCCAAATGTTCATATTTGCACGTGTAGTTACAAATAGCGTGACAAAATGTTAATTAGTTGTTAGTTATACACCTACTGTGGCAGGAATTATTTTATGTAAACCCAGTTTTGGAAAATTGTGAAAAGTTCGCACAATTAGGAGCATACAATCATTAGCCAAGGGTTGGGATCTCATATTCATAAGATGATTTCTCCAAGGAGACATAACGACTGTTTATCTTAGCACGGTGATCCATCCATCGTTGGCTGGAAGGTCACACTCAGCAGTGCAGCCTGGAAGCGCCTATCCGAGCTGTAACGCGAGCAATTATCTCACGGCTCTCACGTGAGGACGGGCCGTCTGATCGGATGGACGCTGTGGCCATCACCTTGCAGATGCTAACACCGGACCCAACAATCTGGGTCAAGAGGGGGTGGCGCATCCATCAGCCATGCAAAGCACGAAGAAATCACAAGCAAGCGAGCAGCTCGATGAGATCGGACGTGATATCACTGATTCTGAACACCCAACCGTTTCCGTTTGCTAGCAGAGGCAAAGCTGGCAGGAGAACAACCTCTTAACAGCCGGCTGCTTAATCATGAGAAGAAACTCAAGATGTGTAGAAAGAAAACCTTCCAGAAAAGAAAAACATCAAACGCGGTAAGCCAGATCCCAGGGAATTAGATGCTATGGACAGCTAACTGATACCTTGCTTAAAGATTTATACTTACATTGGATATCTTGAGGTGTTAAGAGTTCACAGCCAACTCACAAAATAATTCTGAAACTGACACTACTTATTTACACAGCAGACTTGAGCAGACATAAATGAAATCTGGCCTTGAACTAGGATAAATGGTGAGAGGGTGCACCGTTTGGTGTTCCCTCATTTGGTGTCCTTTGCGGCATCGGCTTTGCAAACCGGGCAGGCGTTCTTCACCTCCAGCCACTTCTTGATGCAGCCCTTGTGGAAATCGTGCCCACATTTCAGCCTCCCAAGTGAATCCTTGTGCTTGTAATCCTCCTACAGCAAGCAGTTATGGGTGAACAAGCTTATAGCAAGGAAAGTGGAGTGTGATATGGCATTGCTGGTGACCATGTTACATAGGGGTATCATCTTACCAGGCAAATCACGCATCTTTCATTGTCTTGACCATTATGTGTGTTGGCATAAGAGCTGTGGCAGGCTAGCTCCATCACACAGCCTGAGATTTTCTCGTCCGCCAGGCCAGTGTTCACATTGCCTATTCTTTCTTCCAAAGCCAGGAGCTCCTGTACATCAGCATAGAAAATCCCATTTGTTTCAAAACATAAAAGAAATTGATGCTACGGTGGCCAATAGGCAATAAGAGGATAGATTAGTTTTTCCTACCTCGTAGCTCATGTCATCAATGTCAAGTCTCATGTCCCAGTGAGGATCAAAGGCTTCTCTCGATTCGTGGATGACTAACTGGTCCAGCATCATAAACCGCTTCAAAATAAGAGCAGCTAAATTAGATACAATGTCAAAATGCATAGTATTTTCAAACAATAAAGAGAAGAAAACATTGTCTACCTCGGCTGCCGATCTTCCCAAGTTATTGTCCTCAATCATCAAAGGATGGAAACAATGATAGGAATCCCTCATCCTTCTACTCCTTGCGTTACCAGCGTGCCCTACAGATACATGCCTTGGATGTCTCAAAGATGCAGCAGCTTCAGCATGTAATGGCTGGACACTTGATGATGCTGCAGATGTTGCAGGGGGGTAGCTGGGGATTGCAGGTTGATAGCGGGGGGTAGCAGGCTCACACCGGAGTACCGCAGAGTTGGAAGAAGTCGGAAAAGCTGGCGGAGGATAATTGCGGGCAGTGGTATGGTGAGCTGATCTAGGAGCATATCCACCATGAGCAAATGGTGCACTGTCAGAAGAACCAGGAAGTACTGGCACAGGAGCACCTATGTTGGTGCTCTGCGGAGCAGGATAGTATTGCCTCTCTCTGAATGCTATGCTAGTGCTTCCATCTGTTCCTGGTGAATAGAAGAAAAAGCTCTTAGCTTCTTGAATAGCGATAATCTGGAACAATATTAAATTCAAATAAATGGGAAACCACCTTACCAGGAAGGTAACCCATATTTTATTAAAAGCTGTAAGAGTTGAAGTTGGGTACCAAATATTATGCTTAGTAGTATAAGATAGACCCAAATATAATATCCTGAGAACTGAGATACTCAGTGGTGAGACCACTGTGTGTACTTTGAGCTGGCCTTGGTTCGATCCCTGTGGGATGAATAAACCATTGCTTCTCGCCTCCTTAAGAATACACTGAGGCATATCTCCTTAGCGTCTATTTTCTTCAAACATGATATCAACATACCACGACTATTATTCCATCCTCTGCCATCTAATATATGACTAGTTCACGACTACGCAAAGTATTGTACTACATCACTACGAACAGTGTAATGAAACATTGTTGAAACACATCTGATTAAAAGCAAAGGCTACTGCTTGAAAGACAGAAATTGAAACTAACCTGGGGGAACAATTCTTGGAGGTAGAGATGAAGGAGCTCTATCCCGTTGTACTGGTGCACTTCTGAATGGAGCATTTGCATTTGGACGGTAAGGTGGCACATGAATGCTGCTGCTTGATGGGCAAGCTGTAGGTGGATTGTATTCTGAATGGATGGAATTATGATCGTGGCGTCCCCTCACATTCCTCTGAGATCCTTCATGATTTATAAAGTGATGATCATTCCAGTGGCTTGAACCCATGCTTGATGTTATTTGTGGAAGGCGGGATTCAGTAGTAGGAACTGGATTTGGAGGCATGTAACCAGAAAATTGATTGCTGGAAGAACTGCCAGGATAATAGCCTCTGGCACTGACACCATCGACAGGATGAGTGATTGGATTTCTTCGCTTCAGTGAAACCCTTCTGTCATCCACATGGATTCCAGGAATAAAATTATCCTCAGGTCTATGTGGATAACTTAGATGCTGTTGAGTATTGTGTGGTGTATAGCCGCTACTAGAGCTTCCAGCAGGAGGATAAACAGCATGGGAAGCATGAAAGGTTCCAGGGGCTCCACTCTGCTGACCATAAGACTGACCGGCATAGCTTGAAGATGGGAGGTCATTTGATCTAATTATTGTATCCCCATAACCAGACGGCCCAGCTCCATTAGTTGTATCACTTCTAGGATGCATAAATAACTTTTGACCTGAGATAAACAAGGTACAACTGAATGAGTTGGCCATAATTGAGATACATGAATAATACTAAAACACTATGTGAGTTAAGTTCTTGCACCAAAAGGCGGAGGTTCATTGCGTGGCTGGTTCATATGATCCATCCTGGACATCTGGGGATTGTTATACTGATGCCCAGCCATGACACATGTACAGTCTGATCAGATGTTTGCTTAATCTGGAATTTTGAGGCTCGAGATTAGTATTTCATCTAAACAAGCTACAGCTGCAAATCTAGAAGAAGGAAAATTAAAGGTGAAGTGACTATATGCAGCATAAATACGCATAAACTTCAGGGGCAAATACGACCATTTCAAACCTTACAACTGTGACATTTGAGATTAGAATCATGCAGACCAGAGATGCCCAAAGTCAAATTATTCAGTCATATGCAGTTATTTAACTGGGATTTTATATTTTGGAGAATGTGCAAACACAAAGAGAAGAAGCAAATAGATCAAAGAGTTAAGGAGCATGTGCCAAGATCAAAGATCAACAAGACCAAACACAAGCAACACATGCACACATAGCTACTCCTCATGGCAATCCCCGCAACCTTTAGTTGGGCATTATTGTTCCGTTCCATCACAAATATCACAAAGTTGGAAAATACAATTCAAATATCCAATGCGTAACGAGAATGTCCTCAGACCCCACAAGATATCTTGGCAGTAGATGTGATATTTTCACATGTATAGCCACATATCTCTCTGAAATGGTGCTAAGCAAATTTGCTCTATCAATTTGGCAGAGAACATCTGACATGAATGTAGGTAAAGTAATAAGGTTCAAATGGTACTGAGATAATAAAGCCAAAGCAAAAAATACTTTGACCACAAACTATGATTTGCCTATCAGAACCAGACAAGCCAATGCCAATGGTTTTGCGTACCAATATTCTGTGCCATATTTGTTGCTGGAAAAGCTAGTTGCTCAATTTAAGTAGCAGAGTATAATGACATAGGTTTGGTAAAGGAAGCACCAGGGGCTAGAAAGTAACAATAGACTACAGGACTTGTCCAAAAGTTCAAAATTTTCTTCTTTTTGAAACTTAATTTATGGCGTCTGAATTTTCAGTCACCGGAATTTTAAAACATCTTTGTAGGATACATACCTTACGCTGATAATGTTACTCTAAAAAACATTACCCACCTTAAGTTTTCTAGGTACCAAAAAATAAACTACATCTGCTATACATGTTAAAGTTGTACAGATAAAATTGACTACAGCTTTCTGTAAGTTGATTGTGCTCCAGAACATACTGAGATATGATTCATAATACAAACTGGTAAAGAAACATATAGTGCAGTCCGTGAAATTGATAATTTAAGAAATTTGAACTATTGTGCCTAAATGTTTTGGTGATTTTTCATGCACAAATTATGCAAACATATCTTTTTGAAGATATTTTGACTTCATGCTGAAAAGTCAAAAGCAACTATTTCCACTATGTGTACATTTTTATATGATTATACATATATACTTCCAACTTTAGACAGGATTTTGACAAAAATAGGTACTAAGCAGCATACCAATACTACATTCATCTTTTCACCAAGTGATAAGACACCCATGATATTAGTTACACATCAAAAATATTAGGAATTTAGGATAATGCTTTACATAAATAATAAATACTTAAGTTCGAACCATGAAAAACTGCCTTCACAAAATATATTTTAACAAAGCCAGGCAAGAAAGATAACACCAGAACCTCGGGTGTACAGTAGGTAAAATAACCAACTCAAATAGCCAAAAAAAAATATGATAAGCATATGTAATCATGATAATACAATAAATAAAGTCATTGAAGTTGGAACTGGTCTACACTGAACTTTGGTGACAGCACTCTTCCCATAGTCAACTATTATTTACATTCTAGCAAGTATAAGAAATATCTGACTGAAAATTGAACATTTACATAGTATGAGATGAGCTCTTATCACAATGAGCTATGGCACATGGAGAGATAGATAGTGTACACAATGCTATAAACAAAGTAACATAATTTGATGTCTAAGACACAGGTGTAATCCTAGCTATCAGCTTCAGACGACCCAGAAATATCGTCAAGTCAGGTGGAGGTGGTCATAGCATGCCAGGTAGAAACATGGCCCGTTTAAATAGATACCAGATGTGTGATATTGGTAAGGTTCCTCCATGAAATTGGTGTGCCCTTTTGTTCTGTTTATGTGCGCATGCATCTTCTTCCAGCCCCATCGATTGATCTATGTTTGAATATCCTTTTTCTCTTTTCAATTCTCATCATGACTATCTGCAAATGCATTCTCTCAACACCATAAGAACTGAGCTTGTTTTCAAGGGTCCAGATACCCTCATCACACAGCCAGTTCTACGTCTTAAGCTGAATTCATCTTGGAAAAGGACCTTCGATTCAACTAATTTGGTAGGGACCATTAGATCTTACATTACTTTTCCAGATTTTAAACCATTCTATTGGTAAATTAATCATCCAAACCATGACAAGCAAATTGATGGTTCTTGTATGAAGTGCATGCTTGCACTGCTCCAATTAATACACAAATCGATCACGAAATCCTTCTACACATATTAACAGTGGCCATTGGTTCATATACCATCACCAACATACTTGGTCCATGAATTTCACCAAACAAACCACAATAAGCTAAATGCACTATGCGCCATGTCTGGCAGCAGTTGGGTACGCTTATCCAGTTCCCAAAAGGGGCGCCACTTCCAAAAACCACATTGGGGCCTGACTTGTATGCTTAAGAATATTGTCGCCGTTAGTCTTGCAAGGGGTGCCAACCTTCTCTCACCCTAAGGTCAACATACAATGACTTTGAGCATATGCCCTTTCTGAGGCCAAATAGGTCCTCAAATGGCATAAATCAAGTGGAAGAGCTCTTCCATTTGCTGCTGCTGCAGTCAGTACATAGCACTGGAAAAATGAATCAAGAAGCCCAAAAATGCCCATTTGTTTGACCATAGCTTCATTTTGGTAAATCAAGAAGTCAAACAAGAAAATAAAAAATCTCCATTACTTTGAAAGATCAATTAGTACCTGCAATATTATTAATATCTCAGTCCAAATGGAAGAAGTACTAAAAAGTAAGGGGGAAATATTCAGATTACACTAATATCTGTAAGCTATAATCCTTTCAGAATAGATACAGCTTCCCTTGTTTCAGGATTAGTCAGAACAGCAATAATTCTAGAGAAGGTTGAGAAAAGGAAGGCCAACGACAAACCCATCGAAAAAAGTCAAGGGAGATGAAAGGAAAGGGACTGTCCCCAAGAAAAGATGATAGTACCTATGGAATAAAGTTTAGCAGCTGGCAGTGGTAGCTTCCAACTTACTCGTATAGTATTTCTGAAACTATTCACTAACCTGGGTTCCTGACCATCGGATAACTGGAGGAAATGACAATTGCTTACCCAACCTAATTCCCGCATTTGCCCAATTCGAAGTCAAACAAACAATGAAATTGAATCATGTCCCCACAGATTGAACTCCAACTCTAACAGATCTTAGTCACTGCTTTCAAGGACGTGGGCTATTTCGGAAGCCAAATCTCACTATAACCTGCATTTCCATAAGAAATAACGATTTGTGTGCCATATCTGACATAAAATACTGTATAGATGGTCTTCAAAAATTTCAACAAAAAATACCTGAAGATGCGGAAGACATGTTGGTGTAAGTGATGTAGAATTTCATGCATAATCATCAAAGCAAAGGACAACAGTGGTGTGCCCTTTTAACATATAGAACTGTTCTGCTTCTAAGGAAGAGCTGAGGATGTAGAACTTGTATGCTCTGTTGGATGCAGCTTATAAGCAACCAGCGTGGATGGCAGGATCAAATAGTACCTTCCATGATCTAATGGTCAAAGCATTGCAGGACGGGGTTACACTTGAAGGCTGAGATATATCACGAGTTATACACATCACATGATTTTTTATCTTATGATCACTTAGATGTTAAGAGATAGCATGAACTACATTCCCATTAATATGATTTTTCGTGTGAGTATTCTTATTCTCCGCTGACATATACAATTAACTGTGACCACTGAACAGATCAAATGCATGGTGCACACAAAAGTTCAACCTAAATGATCAAGTTCAGATTAAATAGTGGGTGTGGATGCTTTGAGATTGAAAATGATAAAACTGCAAACAAAGAGAACAAGGAGATAAAAACAAAGAGACTGTTAGTTGGGACCAGGGAAGTAGATGTACCCCCGCCACACGGCTAAGAGTTCTCTTGACTACAAATTCTGGAGCTTAAATAACTCACCTAATGGATATATTTCTAGTTAGAAAACAATAAAAGGGTCCAAAGGTTTCAATTGGCACTTTGGCAGGTCAAAAGTATAAGGGTTTTGACTTTTGAGCACTACAAGAGTAGGAACTAAGAAGTAAGATTAGGAGAAAAGATGATGAACTCATTGAACAGGATCAACTAGTGTCCGGAAGCACCAACCAGGCTGAACCTATACAAAGAAGCTGAAACACATCTGTGACATGAGTAACGGCGAATCCACCAAAAGGGTATAATAAATACAATTGTCGAGTGAGACGACCGTAGAGCAACCATTGAGCAATCAAAGATTATCAGACAGCACAGCATGTTTGACATAAACCAATGATTACTACAGAACAAACAAGCTTGGGCACTGAGGTCAGAATAGGTTAGGAGCATTTCACGTTTATGGGGACCGTGTTTGTGTGCACCGGCTGATCTTATGAGACTGGTCCAATAGGGTCACAGATCGGAAGTCACACCAATGGCCTGAAGTCCAATAGGGAAGGAATCTATCGACAGAACTTGAAGCTGAAGCACGGCGATGTTCATCACAACGATCAATTCACCAAAATGTCATACAACATAGCACTACGGTCAAATACGTGTAGAAGGGAGGAGATGCGGCTTCAATTCAATTAATCAGATATTGTGCAGGTCCATTGTGCCGATAATTGGTGATCAGAGTTCACAGCATGTTGGAGGCCACCAGGTCCCGAGTACAGAACCAAACAAGCTGCGGCAGAGAGCCTACAGCGCAATAAGGGGGACATGTCGCATTAACTGACACGGACGTTGCTTCGCCGCCTACATCGCACGATCACGAGCACCTCGGTCCAATCCGGGAGCAGAATCAACCAGCAGCGCCGCTCGAACCCACACCCATCTCGCCAATTAGAAAAGCGACATCGACGGAGACCCACCGCCTCAAAATCCCCCAATCAATCAATCAATCCGACCTCGAATCCCACTCGTCCCCCGCGGCGCCCCCGAAATCCACCTGCGTACACCGATCACCCCGCCGGAAACGGGGCCTCTCCGGCCAGGAAGCCCCCGATCAGACCGACTCCACCCACCGAATCGGACACACGCACGCGACGGGATTGAGCGGGGTTTGGGGATCGGAGGAGGCGCCGTTACCTTCGCGGGCGGCGCGGTTCCGCGACCTCGTTCCTGCGCGCGCCTTGTCCTCCCTCCCTCCCTCTCTCCGCCGGCGCGAGGGGGGAGGAGGGTTTGGTCTCTGTTCTTGTCCGCGAACACGCAACCGCTTCCGCCCCTGCCCCTGTGAGTAAATGGGGACTGGGTGATTGAAGGGGGAGGTGTCTGCGTCTTCGAGGGAAAAGGGGGAGAGCGTCGCCGGTATTTATAGGGGCCGGGAGGGTGGAATATTTAATTGGGTGAGGGGCGGGCCCGCCGGTCAGCGAGAGATTTTAGTATTTTGTTGGTGTGGACGAGAGGACAAGCAATTGGTGGGCAGTGGGCAATGTGCTTTTCGTGCCCGGAGTTGACGAGCCCACGTTTCGAAACCGTGGTGCGGGAAGGAAAGGTATGCTGTGTGCGCCAAGTCTGGACTGGACTTTGCAACCGCCGTACGTCAAGTATGAAACAAAAAACATGTAAAAAAAGAAAAAATAATAATTTTATATCAAAAAGAATTTATATAATACGAAAGGAAGTGAGCTATGTTCTCTAGAGTAGCGTTTTGTTGGTAGGCGTTACACATTTATCGGTGTGGGTGGATTGACGGGTTCTTACCAAGCCCTACTCATGGTTATGTAGTGTCTCGAAGGCGCTATACTAGGGTATAGCGTCTTTCTGAAGAGCGAGCCGTGCAGTACGACCCAGTTTGATCTAGCTACACTCGTTTCTCTTGAAAAGAACAGAAGTGAGATAGGGTTTGAGGTTAGCGGCTCCCCTCTTAAACCCCTCACCCAAATTGCATAGAGACCTCACTCATTCTCTTGGTTTTGCCTAATTAAAAACTTGTATTTTGGTGGAATTTATTTAAATATTGGGAACCCTAGAATTTCAAATTGACCTAAAATGCACGACGAATTTTTGTTGCATTGGCCAATGATGGCTTCGATGATGGCTATGAAGCATTATACTTAAGATTTGTAGGTTAGGTTTGGAATTTTGTTAGGTTGATAGGCCTAGATAGAGTTAGAGTTGGGGTATGTGACTAGGAATTTGTGTTAAGCTTTCCATGACTAAAAATTCTTCTCGTTGTACTTTTCAAGTGCATATTTAATGGATATATTTATCTTCTATTATTGCAACTATTTCATAAATAGCGAGAATTGTCCATGTTCATCATGTGGACAAGCATGGCAGCAAGGCCCGGCTCTCTAACCACAAAATCATGGCTGCGAGGCACTAATATGTCACCCCAAAATTCAGGGTGACAAGGCACGACTATGTCCCCCCTCCATCTACCGATGACGAGGGGCGGCTTTGCCCTCCTCCCCCAAACTCCCGGCTACGAGGCTGACTCTGCTCTAAACTCACGGTGGTGAGGCGCATCTCTATCCCCTAATCTTCCGGCGGCGAGACGCGACTCTCTCTCTCTCTCTCTCTCTAGACTGATGAAAGAGCGAGTCGTTGTTGAATAAAAGAGCAATTTACCAAGCGAATTAACCATAATAAACGCTAGATTAAGGCAGATAGCGAATACATATTAAGGCAGATAACAGAAATAGCGAATACAGATTAAGACAGATAACCAAACATATTGCAAGGCATAGAACTTGAGATACGATCAGAACAAAGTTGTGAAAGAGGATGTACATCATAGCAGAAGCAGAGGAACCGCCAGCGTTCGCGTTGGCACCGTCGTCAACCATGTTGTGGAGGAAGAGGTTGCTAATGTCGGGGAAGAAGTCCTCGTTGGGGAAGACGCCGGTGCAATCGCTATCCATGAAGGAGTCTGTGATGAAGCCAGTAGGCGTGCCAATAGCGCTCCCAAAAAACCTTATCGCCCTTCTCCCGTACAGGAATCGAAGCAGCGGGATCTCGGAGGCCTACTGTCCCAGCTCGCGGTGCACGCCCCAAGACGGGATGGGGAAGAATAGGTAGCGCAGTGCTCTGGAACTAAAGACGCAAAGGGATGTGGAACTATGCGTATGAGAGGAGGCGTGACCTCTCTCTTATAGGCACAAAGGGAAGGAAGACATGCTGCGCAGGAGATGAAACGAATGGACGGAAGTTGAAGCGAACAGGCAGCCAATCGGACAACCTCCACTCAGTTCGTATTCATTTCCACTTAGCTCGTATTAAAAGTCCACTCGAGCAAAACGTTTCAGCTTCTGTACAACTATTCATATACCATTCATGTGTGGCAAAATAAAGCTCGGCTCGGCGAGATTCCTGCAACCAGCAGCGCGCGCGTCGTGGTGTGGCGTGGCGTGGAGAGGCGAGCGAGGAGAAGGAGCGCGCGTGTATATGTCTTCTCTTCTCAAGCTCGTATAAGTGGTGGAAGAGATCTCCTTATAAGCTGTTCCAACTTTCACTCAACTAGCAATGTGAGACTAAACATTTGTCCTAGATCTTGCCTTACATGAATGGGCCAATGGGCCTCTAAGATTTCAGGAATTTATTGGCATATAATAAATGGGTTAGGCCTATTTAGGCAAAATTCCAACAATCCCCCACCAGATCCCAGAGGCACATGAAGTTTGTCTTTGGTTCCAAAACATTGTTTATATATCGGTACTGTAATGGAGACTGTTAAGTTGAACTTCCACCTAGAGCTTTATATTATACTAGACTGCAACTTGTACAGTGGACTATGCCTTGAACTGCAAGTTTGCTGCGAACCTAGCTTTGCATAAAGTCTTGACCGATACTATGCTACCATGGGACTTCCCCGCGGGTGGAGCTTATGCGCCATACTCCATGACCTTTCATGAATTTATTAGAGAACACCCTACTTTATAGACTGTGACGTTTTAACAGTCAGACTCATATAGGTGTGTTCTTCAAAAGATGTTCTGCAAGACAATATCTTTGCTTAAGATAAGCCACTTAGAACATATTAAGATAATAAATCAAACCTGTCGTGCAGAATAGGAAAGTATTGCATCTTTATGGAGTGATGTTTATTAAAATAGGGATACTTTTCTCTCAGCTAACCAACAGCTTGTCTCCCAATTCTAATTCACGGGATCTCCGATCACATAGAGTGGTTTATCACTGTGGAAAGCTCAAAATATGGGTCTCATACTCATCTCCTTCGATGCATTTTCTATCATGTTGCGTGATAGACCCTTTGCGAAGGGATATGCCAAGTTTTTAGATGTTTGGATATAATCCAATGTAATAACTCCGGAGTTTCTCATTTTCCTGACAGATTTCAGTCTCCTCTTCACATGTCTTGATGACTTCATATTATACTTAGAACTATTTAGCTTGAAAATCACAGTTTGATTATCGCAGTTCATAAGGATTGTGGGTATTGGTTTTTCAACCACAGGTAAGTTCATTGAGAGTTTACGAAGCCACTCTGCTTCAAGTGGCTGTGTCTAATGCTGTGAGTTCTGCTTCCATAGTTGAGCTTGTTAAGATGGTCTGCTTACAAGACTTCCAAGAAACAGCGCCACCAGCAGTGTGAATACATATCCACTTGTGGCCTTTATCTCGTTAGCATCAGATATCCAATTTGAATCACTATAACCCTCTAGTACCCTCGGATACCCGGTATAGTGAATTCCATAGCTCGCGGTGCCTTTTAGATAGCGCATAACTCTCTCAAGAGCATGCCAGTGATCATCTCCTGGATTTAAAACAAATCGACTGAGTTTGCTTACAGCAAAGGCGATGTCAGGCCTTGTGGCACTAGCTAAATACATAAGCGAGCCAATAATTTGAGAGTGTCTCAGTTGGTATTTAGCATTTCCTCGATTCTTTTGAAGCAACACACTAGGATCATACGGTGTAGGAGAAGACTTGCAGTCGCTATTACCCGAAACGACTCAAGACCTTTTCCACATAGTGAGACTGAAGCAATGTAATTCCACCATCATCATCTCTCAATAGCTTGATGTTCAGGATAACATCAGCTACTCCCAGATCCTTCATCTCAAAGGAACGAGATAAGAAATCTTTGACCTCCTTAATTGCATTAAGGTTGGTTCCGGAAATCGGTATGTCATCAACATACAAACAAAGGATAACTCCCTCACCCCCACCATGGCGATGGTACACATATTTATCAGCTTCATATAACACAAAGCCTGCAGTAGTTAAACTTCTTTCAAACTTCTTATGTCACTGCTTAGGGGCTTCTTTTAGCCATATAAAGACTTTAAAAACTTGCACACCTTTCCTTCTCGACCATTTGCCACAAAGACATCTGGCTTATCCATGTAAATTTCCTCATCCAACTCTCCATGAAGAAAAGTTATCTTAACGTCCATTTGATGAACGAGAAGACCATGAGAGGCAGCCAATGAGAGTAATACTTGAATGGTGGTCAATCTGGTGAGAGGTGAGTAAGTGTCAAAGAAGTCTTCACCTTCTTTTTGAGTATATCCCTTGGCCACAAGCCATACCTTGTACTTCTCAATAGTACCATCAGGTCTAAGCTTTTTCTTAAACACCCACTTGCATCCTACAGGTTTGCACCCATAAGGGTGATCAATGATCTCCCATGTTCCATTAGCTAAGATGGAATCCATCTCACTATGGACGGCTTTCTTTCAGTAGTCAGCATCAGGAGATGCATATGCTTCTGAAATGGAAGTGGGAGTACCATCCACAAGATACACAATGAAATCAACACCAAAGGACTTTGTGGTCCTCTGTCTCTTGCTCCTTTTAGGAATTTCATTATCATCCTCCTTAGGACTTTCAGAGTGTTCAGAAAATGTAGCAAATTCCTGATTAGATGAACTAGGTATCTCTGGATTTGATGAGTTAGATTTATCCTTTATAGGAAAGATATACTCAAAGAAAGTTGCATCAGTTGACTCCATGATTGTACCGACATGAATGCCAGGTACTTCATATTTTACTTTCAAGAATCTATAACCAATGTTATGGAAAGCATAGCCCAGAAAAACACAATCGATGGTTTTTGGTCCAATCTTGCGCTTCTTGGGGATTGGTACATTAACCTTTGCCAAACAACCCCAAGTATGTAAGTAAGAGAGTTTTAATCTTTTTTTCTCCCATTCTTCGAATGGAGTAATTTCTTTGTTCTTTGTGGGAACTCGGTTTAGGACATGACACGCAGTCAATAGTGCCTGACATGGATATACCCCACGGGTACACGGCATCGGTATGTCTAGTCCAGCCCAAGGAAGGCCCACGTAAGTGCATGCATCCCATGAAGATTTCGGGTGGCCCAAGCCCGTGATGGTTTCGACTTCTTGGAGGACAAGTCTAGATTAGATAGAATTTCAAAGGGTATCAACCCTAGTTTGTAACCAACTCGATCTATCCCGAGACTTGCCTATCTATATAAAGGCCGGGAGGGTACGGCGAGAAGGATCTCTCTCAACACTGCATACACATCTTCACGCCAGATTGCATATGCGCACCCCTCTAACTTTCGGTTCCGCTGTAATCAAGAGCAGACAAGCAGGAGTAGGGTTTTACCTCCGGGGGCATGAACCTGGGTAAATCTCGTGTCCCTGTGTTGCTTGTATGTTAACCATTCCACGACTTCCAGCATCCCCATCTTCTCCAAAGCCAAGTCCATAACAATGGGCATTGACGAGACCGAACCTCATTAGTGCCTCCCCACACCATTCCTTAGAGAGACCTGATGTGTCTAACATGGCGTTAACCAAATTTGTTAGAGTACGGTTCTTTCTTTCGGCTACTCCATTTGACTGGGGTGAGTAGGGAGGCGTCCTCTCATGAATTATTCCATGTTCCACACAAAAGGAATCAAACTCGTTGGAAAAATACTCTCCACCATGATCAGACCTAAGCCTCTTAATCTTTCGATCAAGTTGATTTTCTGCTTCAGCTTTATAGATTTTGAAGAAACTCAAAGCCTCATCTTTTAATTTCAAAAGATACACATGACAATATCTCGTAGAGTCATTGATCAAATTCATGAAATATTTCTTTCCATCTTTTGTCAACACACCATTCATTTCACAAAGATCAGAATGTATGAGCTCTAGTGGTGTTAAATTTCTCACGTCTGTAGTCGTATGTGACTGGTGAGGTTGTTTAGCTTGCACGCAGACTTGGCAATTACATCCCTTAACAGTTGTGAAATCAGGAATTAAATTCATTTTGGCTAGCCGCGTCATACAACCAAAATTAATATGACAAAGACGAGAGTGCTAGACATTTGATTCAAAATTCGTCTAAATATGATTAACAACTTTATTACATATCTCTGAAAAATATAAGCGGAATAAGCCTCCGCACTCATAGCCTTTACCAACAAAGGTTCTATACTTAGAAATTACAAATGTATTGGACTCGAATACAATCTTGTAGCCATCTCGACACAAAAGAGATCCGCCAACAAGATTTTTATTTATTGAGGGAACATGATAAACGTTCTTCAAGCGCACGGTCTTTTCCGAAGTGAACTTCAGATCGACTATACCAACACCATGAACAGAAGCATGCAAGTCGTTCCCCATCAGTACGGATTGAGTCCCGCTGGCCTGATATGAAGAAAACATGGAAATATCAGAACAAACATGTACATTAGCGCCCGTGTCAATCCACCAATCAGGAGAATGACATAATGAAAGAATAGTAGGTAATATACCATACCCAACATCTTTCATCTCAACGTCGCTCATGACAATATTAGCAGTCTTGCTTCCCTTCCCATGTTGGCGCTTGTCAAAGCGGTTGGGACAAGCAGGAGCCCAATGATCAGGATCACCGCACACATGACAAGCACCTTTCTTCTTATCAGTCTTCTTTTTAAAGCTGGTAGACTATGAAACCTTGTTCTTTCCATCGAACTTTATGATACGTCCAATTTGCATCACCATTCTATATCATAATTTGCCCTATTCATTGATATATTTCATATTAAGAGGTGTTACTTATGTCTTTTCATCTGTTTTTGCATGTTGGATGATTCTTGGAGGATGAACTGCCGGAGACGGGATTCTGATGGAAAAGAGGTGTTTTCATGCAATTTCGCGAAGATCAGGAAAATACAAGAAAAACTACGGAAAATAATATTTTCCCAAAACGAAGAATGCCAGAAGGGGAGGTGGAGCTGGGCCATAGGGGGCCCACACACCCCAGGCGCGGGACACCCTAGGCCGCGCCTTGATGACCCATAAGTATAGGGGGTGTATCGTTGTACTTTTGATAAATAGGAGTGTCGATTCCAACGGGGAGCAGAAGGTGTTGACTAGTGGTATGGAGCAGGAACTCTCTGTAAATACTTAGCAAACGGATTTTTAGTGGTTTTCTGATAAGGCAACAAAACAAAGTGCAAGTAACAAAGACCAAGAACAAACACAGCAAGTGGCCAAATCCTTTCTTAGCAAAGGACAAGCCGGTGGAAATACTTATAAGGACCAAACATTCTCGAGGACACATGGGAATTCTGTCAAGTGCTTTCGCTTCAGATAGCTGAGTACTCTTCTTTGGTGTTGTAAGTGTTGTGTGGGTGAACCTGTGCTAATGTACCGACCTTACTTGGACTAATACATACTTGTGATTAACCCCCCTGAAAGCATCTGCAACTATAGGAAAGTAATTAAGATATTAACCTAACCACAACCTTAAACTCTGAGATCCTATGCTCCCTTATGCAATGGTGTCCTAACGGGGGTTCAAGTTTCTGTCACTCCGGCAACCCCACGATTAGTAGCCAAATACACAATGCATTTCCCTAGGCCTATAAATGGTGAAGTATCATGTAGTCGACGTTCACATACACCACTAGAAGAATAACACCACAACTTAAATACTAAACCATTGAATAATAACTCAACACAAATCCACTACTAACAACATGACTTCTCCCATGTCCTCAAGAACTAGACGAACTACTCACAAGACAACATATGGATCAAGATCAAAGATGATATGGTGATGAGTAACAATCTAAACATAAACAATAATCCAATGGTTCCACTCACAAGCATCAACTACAATAGTAATTAACACTAGGAAAGTTTTCCCTAAGAACTAATGCAAGATCCAACACAATTGTTACAGCGGGACGGAGTGGTGATGATGGTGATGGTGGAGATGATGTTGTGGATGATGATGATCCCGATGAAGCCTAGCTTGATGACGGTGTTGATGGTGACGATCTCCCCTCTCCGGAAAGGATTTTCCCTGGCAGAAATCTGTCTGCCGGAGAGATCTTTCTCTCCCGGTGTTTTCCGCCCCGCAGAGGCGGCGGAAATCTATCTGTGGTCGCTCCCCTGGTGTTAGGGTTCCGTAAGGAAGATATAGGCGAGAGGGCGGAGTCGAGAGCCGAGCAGGTGGGCCACACCTGCCTTAGGCGCGGCCTAGGGGGGCCCGCTCCTAGGGGGTGTGGGCCCCCGGTGGCCCTTCTACGCCTCCCCTTCTGGCTTCCTTCGTCTTCCGGGAAAATATAATTTTCCCATATTTTTCTGGTATTTTTCTGATCTTCGCGAAATTGCATCAAAACACCTCTTTTTCCATCAGAATCCAGACTCCGACAGTCCATCCTCCAAGAATCATCCAACATGCAAAAACAGTGGAAAAGACATAAGTAATACCTCATAATAAGACATATATCAATGAATAGAGGCAAATTATGATATAGAATAGTGATGCAAAGTGGACGTATCAACTCCCCCAAGCTTAGACCTTTCCTTGTCCCCATGCGAAAACTGAGCTCAGTAAACATGTCCACGGGTTTATGGAGTGAAGTGTTGATAAAAGAATACGGACAAGAAGCATCACACTTACCATTACACAACTCATAGAAGAAAGCAACTCACCATTATATAACTTAGCTTGCAACAAGTACAGGAGTCACAATAGATATGCATAAAGATAAATCATAATTGGAATTGGAAAACTTTGTTCCTGGTCAGAGAACAGCTGGCAAATAGTCTCACAAAAAGCCTTTTGTAGAAGTTCTATAACAGGAGCACTCTTTGATCAAAAAGGTTTTTCAATGAAGGCTTTCAAAGTAATACTCAATAGATAAAAGTCTTGTGCAAACAAGGAAGATAAAGAACATGATTGAATAAATCACCATATGAATGCTTGAAACACAACAACTCAAATGCTTGCTGGAGATAGAGATGAAGTAGGTTTACTGACTCGACTTAGAAAATAGGAGAAGGGTCCCTTCATAGAGGGTAGCAGGGAATTCAAGTCATAAAGAGTTTCCAAAAGATTATGGTACTTACTAGCTTTGAGCCCTCATTGCCCCTATCATAGGCATCTTGAGATGATTAAGGTTAAAGTGCACAAAGATGGATTATATGCTTAACGAAATATAAGTTGTCAATCTCAGGTCCCTTGAGTACGAGGGCCGCTCCTCATGCTACTCAACTTCGGTCACCGGTAAGTTCTTGTCATTGTAAGCACATGTTTATCATAAAGAACCGCCAACGGGGTACCCCTTGCACATGGTACAAGAGCTATCACATAACCAAAATGACAAGGCAAGGAGACAATGAGCATCTCAGCGATCTTTTTATTTACTATGTGCATAGCTTTTTATTGAGGATGCTTCACAGAATGCTCACTATGGTGATGCTACAAGTTTCCACCATGATTAGGCATGGCTTAGGCTAGCGGCCCAGGCGATTCTATAACACAAAATACATACTCCATGGACTTACAAGTTCCATCTTTATTTCACACCATCGACATCCACAAACAAAAGAGCATGATTTCAACTGGATATGTACCCATAAGTGTTGAAAGTGTTCCCCATGACATCATGGTTCTGCTAATCCCAACGTATATATGCAAGCATATACAACTTCGATGACACAATGGTTCAAGTCTATTAGGGTCAAGAAAATAAGGTGTGCCATCAAGTTCATGAGAGCTTTACTAACTAGTTTTCACATAACAAAATAGTTTTTAATTTGAAAGATAGACGAAGCTTGAGAATTTAATTGGAATAGCAATAATGCTAATAAGTAGATATGGTGGACACAAATGGCACGGGTTTTGGTTCAAAGGGTTTGGAATAATGAGAAGTATGCCTTCTCAAAACAGGTTTTTGGCTAGCAAAGGTAGGTAGCAAGCAAAAGAGTTTAAAGAAACAAGCAAACCTACAAGTGATAAAGCCAAACATGCAATCTTCCTTGAAGACACAAAAGATCTTAAATAAAGAATACTAAGCTTATGAGCCAACAAGAAAGAAAATAAATGATACAAAATACCTGTAAGCTTTTTATCTTTTCCTTTCAAACCTCAAAAAGTATTGCTACTGACCAAAACTCGGTTTACCAAAACCAATTTAGATCCACTTTATGATCCCAAAGTGATGCCAATACTGATCAACAAGATCCATCATATAATAGAGATCGCAAACTAAAATAAGAAGTGCAAAAAGTAGAAGATGAAACCTCTCATTAATAATCCATAAAGGCACACACACCAAGGGATACATAGATAATCAACTAAAGGAGAGGTACTTCCACATGCAAAGCAAACTATAAGATAACCTCTCTACCAAAGATATGAATCCACTAAAAAGGTAAAAGATAAAAGATAATGGTGGTGATACCGCGACACTCCCCCTAAGCTTGGAACAAGCCAAGGGGATGCCAAACCTGATGATGAATTACTCCTTCGGTGGTGGTGGTGTTCTCTTTTCCAGGGTAAGGAAATCGTCCAGCATCTTTCGAAGCCTGTTATTCTCCTCTTGAAGCATATCCACCTTCATCCTCAAAGTACAGTACTTATCACAAAACTCGTCAGTGGTTCAAAGGGCTTCCACTGCCTCAGGGCAGGATCTGAAGTCTGGAACGGAGGCTATGATCCCCTGCATGTTACGAGAAAAAGCATGTCCAGTGTTAATTGATCCTACAAAAGTAGGTTTCCTTGCCCTTGTCCTTGTGGCGGTTTGTTCTTCCAACTTCATCTCCTCCACGGGCTTCTTGCCTTTTTCGTTGGCGGAGACCATGGTGCTCTAAACTTGAGAAGATTTCCTGACAGAAACAGATCGAAACGAAAACACGACGAGAACACGATGCACGAACCTCGGGGGATCCAATTTATGACCTTGAACCAGTTGTTCCAAAAAGAGGTCCAAGGTCATAAACTGGATCAATAGAAGCAAGTTGTTCCATCCTGAAATCTTTATTAGGCAAGCTGTTTTCACAAGGAACTTTAACAAATTTGGAAAAGTTAAACTCATAAGAATCTCCATCAAACTTAGTTAAAACTTTCTCCTTCTTACAATCTATAATAGCTCCACAAGTGTTCAAGAAAGGTCTACCAAAAATGATAGGACAAGTTTTGCTAGCTGCTGAATTAAGCACTAGAAAATCAGCAGGATATTTAATCTTACCACAGAGAACCTCCACATCTCTTACAATACTAATGGGGCAAGTGGTTTCCTTATTTGCAAGGTGAATAACCACATCAATGTCCTCAATCTCACAAGGACCAATTTCATGCATAATTTCCCTGTAAAGCTCATAAGGAATAACACTAGAACTAGCACCAATATCACATAAACCATAATAGCAATAATCACCAATTTTAACAGAAAGCATAAAAACACTAGATTTTATAGCCTTACTAGGATGAGAGATAATATTAGAAGCGTCTTCACAGAATATAATGTGCTCATCCTCTATATTTATAGCGTCAAGATCTTTCACAATGGCTACCGCAGGTTCAATATTCAATTGCTCACCAGGATCCACAGTTTTCTTAGTACCTTTATTATCTGCACTAATCATCATAGAATACTCCTTTACCTTAGATGGAAAAGGTATTTTCTCAATATAAGGTTCAAGCACAATATGATTAGTAGTACAAACTTCGATGCTTCTAACATGAACATGACTAACAACTTATTTATAAGGTGCATGGTACTTATTCCACTTCTTCTTGGTAGTTTCTATGTAAGAGCCAAAGGCTTTAAAATAGTTGGAAATATTTTGGGAATCAAGACCAAGCTCATTACTAATATCACGGAAGTCATCAGTTCCCATAAAAGATTTAATGCATTCATAATCATAGTTTATACCTGACTTTCTTCCTTCGTCATTCTCCCAAGCTTCGGTGTTCTCTTGATTACGGTATAGTAGATCCCATTTAGCTTCTTCCTTCATACGTGTGAATGATCCAGCACAAGAAGCATCTAGTAAATCTTTATCATGAAGATAAAGCCTAGCATAAAAATTATTGATGATAATATTGTTAGGGAGTTCATGAATAGGACATTTAAGCATAAGTAACTTCAATCTCCCCCAAGCTTGAGCTGTACTCTCTCCATCACGAGGCCAAAATTTATATATCAGATTTCTATCCTTATGAATCTCACTGGGAGGATAGAATTTAGAATAAAAGAGAGATGCCATTTCCTCCCATTCCATGGATTGTCTATTCTTCAGCAGCTTATACCATTCTTTAGCTCTCCATTTCAAGGATATGGAGAGTAACTTCTTCTTCACATGTTCAGTTGTGATACATGCACACTTAAACAACCCACATAATTCATGGATAAAAAGCAAATGATCACCGGGATGAACAGTTACATCCCTACAAAAATAATTATCCATAACACGATCAACAATACTTGTAGGTATCTTAAAAAGATATATCTCAGCAGGTGGTGGTTCATCCACTACCCTAGCAGTGGTAGTAGTTTTCCCAAACAGAAAAACCAAGTGGGTTATCCATATTGGAAACAAAGTAACAAACAGAAACAAAAAGAAATACTCACAATAGAAGTTTCCTTACCAGTTCCACTCTGCAATAGCGCTTCACTCCCCGGCAATGGCGCCAGAAAATAGTATTGATGACCCACAAGTATAGGGGGTGTATCGTAGTACTTTCGATAAATAGGAGTGTCGATCCCAACGAGGAGCAGAAGGTGTTGACTAGTGGTATGGAGCAGGAACTCTCTATATGTAGGGTTTCGTAGCATGGAAAACAAAAAATTTCTACCGCATACAAACAAACAAGCCAAGATCTATCTACTATATTATAGCAACGAGTTGATGGAATAACTCACCCTCGAAGATTCCAAAGTGTTTAACGAGAGCAGATTCTCGTGGGTGATGTAGTCGTACTCTTGTCGATCTCAAGATCGCGTAGACGATCCTTCCGGCGCTGCGTTCCGGCAGCGCTTCCACAGTCGGTCACACTTCGGTACTCGACAAAGACCTTCCTCTCCCTTGTTCCAGCAGGCGGCGGAGGTTGTAGCACTCTCCTCGCGATTCCGGCAGCACAACGACGTGGTACCGGAAGTAGAGGGGAGATCTCGCAGGGCTTCGCCTTAAGCCGGAGCGAGTATGGTGGACTATGAGAGAGCCCTCGGTGATCTAGGGTTTAGACACACCAAGGAGCAGGGTCTAGGGCCGGCGGCGGCAGCAGGAGGTGGCGGCGTCGGCGGCTGGGAGCTAGGGTTTTGGGTGGAGGTGTTGTGTCCTTGGAGGGGCAGCCCTGCCCCTCCTTATATAGGTGGAGGGGGCGCGCCAGGGGAGGGGCGTCCCTCCCCAACTCGGTTTCCCAAGTGGGCCGGCGGTGGAGGGGAGGAACTCCTCCCCAAGTAGGTTTCCTACTTCCCCTCCACCTTCCAAAATAGTCGTTTGACTTTTCAAATTGGCGTTTGACTTTTCAAACTAGGATTTGATTAAACCCTTTATTTTGTTCAGCGATGACACCTAGTACATGATGCAATCATTCCAACTTGGTATGACACATTCATGTACCCTTCCCCTCCGGAGTGCCGGACATTCTGGAACCTTCTAGAACATCCCCGATGAAAACACCGGAACCATTCTCCAACCCCGAAACAGAACTTTCCTTATATGAATCTTATTCTCCGGACCATTCCAGATCTCCTCGTGATATCCTGGATCCCATCCGAGACTCCGAACAACATTCGGTCTCTTACTCATCATTCCATAACTACTCAAACAACGTCGAATCCTTAAGTGTGTCTCCCTACGGTTCATGAATTATGCGGACATGATCGAGACACTTCTCCGATCAATAACCAATAGAGGAATCTGGAAATTCATATGGCTCCCACATATTTCTACGATTACTTTGCGATCGAATGAACCACTTACATACGATACCAATTTCCCTTTGTCTCACGACAGTTTACTTATCCGAGGTTATGATCGTCGGTATCTCTGCATACCTAGTTCAACCTCGTTACTGATAAGTACTCTTTTCTCATTCCCGTGATATGTGATCCCTTGTGAGCCAGTCACATGCTTGCAAGCTAATTGGATGACATTTCACCGAGAGGGCCCAGAGTATATCTATCTATCATATGGATGGACAAATCCCACTCTTGATCCATGTGTCTCAACCAATACTTTCCGAACACTCAATGATACCTTTATAGCCACCCAGTTACGGTGTGGTGTTTGATGTCATCAAAGCATCCTTGCGGTGAACGTGATATGCATGATCTCATGGTCGAAGGAATTAGGTTACTATGTATCAGAAAGCATATAGCAATTGAGCTATTAAAATGACTTGATCTTTATGTTACGCTTTATCTATAGGAGTATGTCCACCATATCATTCTCCTAACGATATGATCTTGTTGTTAATAACATCTCAATGTTCATGATAGGGAAACCACAATCATTTATTAACCAACAAGCTAGTATTATAAAGAGGCTTTACTAGGGACTCTATTTTAGTTTACAAATCACACAAGTATTAATGTTTCCTTGTTAATACTATTATAGCATGAATGTAAACATTTATCATAAACACAAAGATATAATAATAACTACATTTATTATTGCCTCTAGGGCATATCTCCAATAGTCTCCCACTTGCACTAGAGTCATCTAATCTAGATTACATTGTAATATACCGAACACCCATGGCAGTTTGGTGTTGGTCATGTTTTGCCCTCGGGAGAGGTTTAGTCAAAGGATCCGCCACATTCAGATCTGTGTGTACTTTGCAAATCTTTATGTCCCCATCTTGGACATGTTCTCGAATAGCGTGAAAACGTAGCTTGATGTGCTTCAGCTTCTTGTGTGACCTTGGTTCTTGCGCATTGGCTATGGCGCCCATGTTATCACAGTAGATAGACATTGGGTCCGGCGCACTAGGAACCACACCGAGCTCTGTAATGAACTCTTTCATCCATATCGCTTCTTGTGAAGCCTCCGAAGCAGCCATGTATTCCGATTCAGTTGAAGATCTCGCCACAACGCTTTGCTTTGCACTCCTCCAGCTAACTGCTGCACTATTCAAAGTAAATACGTATCCAGATTGTGATTTAGAATCATCCGGATCGGTGTTCCAACTAGCATCGGTGTAACCATTAACAACGAGCTGTTCATCACCTCCATAAGAAAGAACCATATCCTTAGTTCTTCTCAAGTACTTAAGGATGTTTTTGCCCGCTGTCCAATGATCCACTCATGGATCACTTTGATATCTGCTAGTCAAATTAACAGCATATGCAATGTCGGGTCTAGTACATAGCATGGCATACATTAGAGATCCTATGGCTGAGGCATAGGGAGTCTTACTCATCCTTTCTCTATCTTCTGCCGTTGTCGGACTTTGAGTTTTACTCAAGGTCGTATTGGGCAACATGGGCAAGAACCCTTTCTTGCTATCTTCCATTCCAAACCTCTTTAGAACCTTGTCCAAATATGTACTTTGTGACAATGATATTAGGCGTCTCGATCTATCTCTATAAATCTTTATGCCTAATATATAAGCTGCTTCGCCAAGATCCTTCATTGAAAAACTATTATTCAAATATTCCTTGACACTATTAAGAAGGTCTACATCATTCCCAATCAACAATATGTCATCTACATATAGTATTAAGAATGCTACAGAGCTCCCTCTCACTTTCTTGTAAATACAAGCTTCTCTGTAAGTTTGTATAAAACCAAAACTTTTGACCACCTTATCAAAACGTTGATTCCAACTTTGGGATGCTTGCTTCAATCCATAGATGGACCGTTGAAGTTTGCATACCTTGTTAGCATCTTTTGGATCGACAAAACCTTTGGTTGCATCATATACAACTCTCCATCAATGTCGCAGGGTCATCGGTGTTGTCCACCAACATGACATTCATAACGGGATCATACCAATCAGGAGTGGTACGAGTTCTCGTTGACCTACGAGGCTCTGTAGCAACTACAACCGAAGTTTCATGATCATCATCATTAGCTTCCTCTCTTATTGGTGCAGGCACCACAGGAACTTATTCCGGTGCTGCGCTACTCGCAAGTTCGAGAGAAGGTTCGACAACCTCGTCGAGTTCTACTTTCCTTCCAGTCACTTCTTTCGAGAGAAATTCCTTCTCTAGAAAGGATCCATTCTTGGCAACGAAGATTTTGCCTTCGGATCTATGATAGAAGGTATACCCAATAGTTTCCTTCGGGTATCCTATGAAGACGCATTTTTCCACTTTGGGTTCAAGCTTGTCCGGCTGTAACTTCTTTACATAGGCTTCGCAACCCCAAACTTTAAGGAACGACAATTTAGGTTTCTTCCCAAACCATAATTCATACGGTGTCGTTTCAACGGATTTAGATGGTGCCCTATTTAAAGTGAATGTGGCTGTTTCTAATGCATAACCCCAAAATGATAGCGGTAAATCTGTAAGTGACATCATAGAACGAACCATATCTAAGAGAGTTCGATTACGACGTTCGGACACACCATTACGCTGTGGTGTTCTAGACGGTGTCAATTGTGGAAGTATTACGCATTTCTTAAAATGCTCGCCAAACTCGTAACTTAGATATTCACCTCCACGATCAGAACATAGAAATTTAATCTTCTTGTTACGTTGATTCTCTACCTCACTTTGAAATTCCTTAAACTTCTCGAAAGTTTCGGACTTATGTTTCATGAAATAGATATACCCATATCTACTCAAGTCATCCGTGAAGGTAAGAACATAACGATAACCACCGCGCGATGCTACACTCATTGGACCACACACATCGGTATGTATGATTTCCAATAAGTCCGTAGCTCGCTCCATCATACCAGAAAATGGAGTCTTAGTCATTTTACCCATCAGACATGCTTCGCATCTTTCAAGTGATTCGAAATCAAGTGATTCAAGAAGTCCATCGGAATGGAGTTTCTTCATACGCTTCACTCCAATGTGACCAAGACGACAGTGCCACATATAGGTCGAGTTATCGCTCGATTTCAAACGTTTAGCCTCAATGTTATTAATATGTGTATTTACACTATCGAGATTCAATAAGAATATACTATCTATCAAAGTTGCATGTGCATAAAACATATTACTCATATAAATCGAACAAACATTATTATCAGACTTAAACAAGTAACCGTCTCGCAATAAACAAGATCCCGATATAATGTTCATGCTTAACGCAGGCACCAAATAACAATTATTTAAGTATAAAACTAATCCCGATGGTAGATGAAGGGGTAGCGTGCCGACCGCGATCACATCAACCTTTGATCCGTTTCCCACGCGCATCGTCACCTCGTTCTTCGCTAGCTTCCGTTTATTCTGCAGCACCTGTTTCGAGTTACAAATATGAGCAACCGAACCAGTATCAAATACCCAGGCACTACTACGAGTACTAGTGAGATACACATCAATAACATGTATATCGGATATACCTTTCTTCTTGATGTTGCCATTCTTCAAATCCGCCAAGTACTTTGGGAAATTCCGCTTCCAGTGACCTTCTCCCTTGCAGTAAAAGCACTCAGTATCAGGCTTAGGTCCAGCCTTGGTCTTCTTCGCCGGTGCGGTAACTTTCTTACCACCCTTCTTGAAGTGTCCCTTTTGCTTAGACTTGCCTTTCTTGAATTTGGTGGTCTTATTGACCATCAACACTTGGTGCTCTTTCTTGATCTCCACTTCTGCAGATTTCAACATGGCAAAGAGTTCTGGCAACTGCGTGTTCATGTTTTGCATATTGTAGTTCATCACAAAGTTCTTGTAACTTGGTGTTAGTGATTGGAGGACACAATAAATCCCCAAAGCATTAGGAATCACTATACCCAAGCTTTGAAGTTTGTTTGCGTGCCTAGACATCTTAAGCACATGCTCACTGACGGAGCTGCCCTCTTCCATATTGCAGTTATAGAACTTTTCAGAAGCCTCATAGCTCTCAATTGCCGCATGAGTCTCAAAGATCAATTTGAGATCACGGACAATATCATGTGGGTCTGAATTCTCAAACCTTTTCTGAAGCTCCGATTCTAAACCATACAAGATAGCACACTGAACTGTGGAGTACTGAGTCTTCCGAGCGAGGTAAACATTCTTTACTTCATCGGTATCAGTAGCTGGAGGTGGGTCACCCAGCGGTGCATCCAGCACATAGGTCAAATTACCAGCTGTGAGGACAATCCTCAAATTGCGGAACCAATTCGCGAAGTTGCTTCCATTGTTTTTTCAACTTTTCTTTCTCTAGGAACGCATTAAAATTGATGGTAGGGGCCGCCATTGATCTACAACATATTTGCAATAGTTTAGACTAAGTTTATGACAAATTGAGTTCTAATTAATAGTTAAATTAATCTAGGTGAACTCCCACTCAAAACAACATCCCTCACATTGTTTTAGTGATCACACGAACCAAATCCACCACATCAACACCGATCATCACGAGAGTTGATGTAGCTTCAATGGCGAACAATCGACATGTTCATCATATCTTCTATATGATTCATTCTTTACCTTTTGGTGATCCGTGTTCCGAGACCATGTCTGTACATGCTAGGCTCGTCAAGATCAAACCTTAGCTTCTGCATGAGCAAATCTGGCTTGCTCACGTTGTATACACTTGCGGAATCTAACACACCCGATCATCACATGGTGCTTCGAAACAACAAGCTTTAGCAACGGTGCTTACTAAGGATGAACACTTTAGAACTTGAAATTCATGTGCATGAGGGATCATCTTATAATGCTACCGTCGTTAACTAAGCAATACAAGATGCATAAAGGATTAACATCACATGCAATTCATAATATGTGATATGATATGGCCTTTCTTCTTTGTGCTTACGATCTCCATCTTCAAGCACGAACATGATATCCATCATCACCGGCATTGCATCAAGGTCCATGACGCTGCTCCATGGTTGTCGTCCACCGGCTTCAACTATTACAACTACCTTGAATAGACACGCGGGTCTTAACAGAATTTAAAGACAACCATATGGATCCTGCCGGTTGCCAACTTACAATAAGGAACATTGCATACATCAAATATAATCACAATCATGGCCATATCACATCACAGCACACCCCTTCCAAACAAAGTTAGACGCCTCTACTTTCTTTGCATGTTTTACGTGGTTTGGGGCTTTCAATAAGTGTCGTTCTAACTTATGAACAAGAACCACAACATTGATACAAGTATTGTCAATCACCCGTTGTAAATTGAATCTTAACTATGTTGGGAGAAACAGGCACCCGCAAAGCCACTTATGCAATACAAGTTGCATGTCAAGCGTGGAGCAAGTCTCATGAACGATGTCATAGCCCGGGCCGCTTCATAGCACCATCCCGCAAGATGCAAAGTACATAAGAAGCAATAGACAACAAAAACATCAACGCCCATAATGACCATTGTGTTATACTCGTGCAACAGATCTACATATAGACACGGCTCTGATACCACTGTAGGGTTTCGTAGCGTGGAAAACAAAAAAATTCTACCGCATACAAACAAACAATCCAAGATCTATCTACTAGATTGTAGCAACGAGTCGATGGAATAACTCACCCTCGAAGATTCCAAAGTGTTTAACGAGAGCAGATTCTCGTGGGTGATGTAGTCGTACTCTTGCCGATCTCAAGATCACGTAGACGATCCTTCCGGCGCTGCGTTCCGGCAACGCTTACACAGTCGGTCACACGTTCGGTACTCAACGAATACCTTCCTCTCCCTTGTTCCAGTAGGCAGCGGAGGTTGTAGCACTCTCCTCGCGATTCCGGCAGCACTACGGCGTGGTACCGGAAGTAGAGGGGAGATCTCACAGGGCTTCGCCTTAAGCCGGAGCGAGTATGGTGGACTATGAGAGAGCCCTCAGTGATCTAGGGTTTAGACACACCAATGAGGAGGGTCTAGGGCCGGCGGCTAGGGCTTGGAGCTGCCCAAGTCGGTGGCTAGGGTTTCCCTAGGCGGCGGCAGCAGGAGGTGGTGGCGCCGGCGGCTGGGAGCTAGGGTTTTGGGTGGAGGTGTTGTGTCCTTGGAGGGGCAGCCCTGCCCCTCCTCCTTATAGGTGGAGGGGGGCGCGCCAGGGGAGGGGAGTCCCTCCCCAACTCGGTTTCCCAGTGGGCCGGCGGTGGAGGGGAGGAACTCCTCCCCAAGTAGGTTTCCTACTTCCCCCCCCCTCCCTTCCAAAATAGCGTTTGACTTTTCAAATTGGCGTTTGACTTTTCAAACTAGGATTTGATTAAACCCTTTATTTTGTTCAGCGATGACACCTAGTACATGATGCAATCAATCCAACTTGGTATGACACATTCATGTACCCTTCCCCTCCAGAGTGCCGGACATTCCGGAACCTTCTAGAACATTCCCGATGAAAACACCGGAACCATTCTCAACCCCGAAACAAGACTTTCCTATATGAATCTTATTCTCCGGACCATTCTGGATCACTCGTGATATCCCGGATCCCATCCGAGACTCCGAACAACATTCGGTCTCTCTTATCATAATACCATAAATACTCAAAACAACGTCGAATCCTTAAGTGTGTCTCCCTACGGTTCGTGATTATGCGGACATGATCGAGACACTTCTCCGAGCAATAACCAATAGAGGAATCTGGAAATTCATATGGCTCCCACATATTTCTATGTTACTTTGCGATCGAATGAACCACTTACATACGATACCAAATTTCCCTTTGTCTCACGATAGTTTTACTTATCTCCGAGTTATGATCGTCGGTATCTCTGCATACCTAGTTCAACCTCGTTACTGATAAGTACTCTTTTCTCATTCCTTCCCGTGATATGTGATCCTTGTGATCCAGTCACATGCTTGCAAGCAATTGGATGACATTCCACCGAGAGGGCCCAGACTATATCTATCCGTCATATGGATGGACAAATCCCACTCTTGATCCATGTGTCTCAACCAATACTTTCCGAACACTCAATGCCACCTTTATAGCCACCCACTTACGATGTGGTGTTTGATGTCATCAAAGCATCCTTCCGGTGAAGGTGATATGCATGATCTCATGGTCGAAGGAATTAGGTTACTATGTATCAGAAAGCATATAGCAATTGAACTATTAAAATGACTTGATCTTTATGATACGCTTTATCTATAGGAGTAGGTCCACCATATCATTCTGTAGGGGTTCGTAGCATGGAAAACAAAAAATTTCTATCGCATACAAACAAACAAGCCAGGATCCATCTACTAGATTGTAGCAACGAGTCGATGGAATAACTTACCCTCGAAGATTCCAAAGTGTTTAACGAGAGCGGATTATCGTGGGTGATGTAGTCGTACTCTTTCCGATCTCAAGATCGTGTAGACGATCCTTCCGGCGTTGCGTTCCGGCAGCGCTTCCGCAGTCGGTCACACGTTCGGTACTCGACGAAGACCTTCCTCTCCCCTGTTCCAGCAGGCAGCGGGGTTGTAGCACTCTCCTCGCGATTCCCAGCACAACGGCGTGGTACCGGAAGTAGAGGGGAAATCCCGCAGGGCTTCGCCTTAAGCCAGAGCGAGTATGGTGGAGTATGAGAGAGGGCTATTAGTGGTCTAGAGGATTAGACACACCAATTAGAAGGCTCTAAACCGCAGGCTAAAGCAATTAGAAGCTCTAAACCAAAAACGGCTCTAAACCGGAGATTAGAGTAGGAACTTGTGTGTCTAGAGGAGGAGGCCCTGCCCCTCCTTTATAGGTGGAGGGGCTGGCGCCCAGGGGAGGGGGAGTCCCTCCCCAACTCGGCCTAGTGGCCGCCGGCTTGGAGGAGAGGGACTCCTCCTCCAAGTTGGTTTCAACCTCCTCTTGCTTGTTTCCCACAGTTTCCTGTTTCCCATAGTTTCCTGTTTTCACAGTTTCCTGTTTTAGCCGTTTGACTTTCAAACTGGCAGTTTGACTTTTCAGTTTTGGAACAGCAAGAACACTTAGTACATGATGCAATCATTCAATGACACATTCATGTACCCTCCCCCCCCCCCCGGAGTGCCGGACAATCCGGAACCTTCTAGAACATTCCCGATGAAAACACCGGAATCATTCCCGAACTCCGAAACGGGACTTTCCTTATATGAATCTTATTCTCCGGACCATTCCGGATCACCTCGTGATATCCCGGATCCCATCCGAGACTCCGAAAAACATTCGGTCTCTTTCTCATAATACCATAACTACTCAAAACACGTCGAATCCTTAAGTGTGTCTCCCTACAGTTCGTGAATTATGCGGACATGATCGAGACACTTCTCCGAACAATAACCAATAGAGGAATCTGGAAATTCATATGGCTCCCACATATTTCTACGATTACTTTGCGATCGAATGAACCACTTACATACGATACCAATTTCCCTTTGTCTCACGATAGTTTACTTATCCGAGTTATGATCGTCGGTATCTCTGCATACCTAGTTCAACCTCGTTACCGATAAGTACTCTTTTCTCGTTCCCGTGATATGTGATCCCTTGTGACCTAGTCACATGCTTGCAAGCTAATTGCATGACATTCCACCGAGAGGGCCCAGTATATCTATCCGTCATATGGATGGACAAATCCCACTCTTGATCCATGTGTTTCAACCAATACTTTCCGAACACTCAATGCCACCTTTATAACCACCCAGTTACGGTGTGGTGTTTGATGTCATCAAAGCATCCATCCGATAAAGGTGATATGCATGATCTCATGGTCGAAGGAATTAGGTTACTATGTATCAGAAAGCATATAGCAATTGAACTATTGAAATGACTTGATCTTTATGCTATGCTTATCTATAGGAGTATGTCCACCATATCATTCTCCTACGATATGATCTTGTTGTCGATAACATCTCAATGTTCATGATAGGGAAACCACAATCATTAATCAACCAACAAGCTAGTGAAGTATAGAGGCTATACTAGGGACTTCAAATTAAGTTTACAAATCACACAAGTATTAATGTTTCCGGTTAATACAATTATAGCATGGTATGTAAACATTTATCATAAGTGTGAAGATATGATAATAACCACTTTATTATTGCCTCTTGGGCATATCTCCAACAGTCTCCCACTTGCACTAGAGTCAATAATCTAGTTTCAAACCTTTGTGTATATAACACCTATGGCTTTCCGGTGTTGTATGTACACGATTGCTAGTGGTCAACTGATCTCCGGATCTGACACTTCCAGGTCCGTGTGTAATTGCATGTCTTTGCGTCTCTACGCATCACTCATTCTCTAATGAGATGGCTTTGTATAAATTTGGTCTTTCGGTGTGACCTTTAGTTCTTTGGGGTTAAAACATGTTTGATAATATTGTCGCACAATATATCTTCATAGTATTATCCCACTGTGAACTACACGTAGTTTGATAACAAACTACTTGACACAAATGCCCTCTTTTGCTGCTAAAATAGCAGTCATATACTTAGCCTTTTGTTGTAGTATCTGTCACAATGTCTTAATGTTGGAATTCATCCAAATCCATTATGGAACTCACTTTCCATTATATTGTGCCACCCTTTGTTTAGATTGAGATAAACTTAATTTGTACTTTGTGACAAAACTAGTATCAATGTAGTACTTTTACAATGAACTAACCATCTATTTGTCACTTCTACAAATATTATACTCTTAGTTCTTCCAAAAGATCATAAGAATATCCTTACTATTGTCCAATGATCATCTTACGAATCATTCTGGTATATGCTCACAACATTTAGAGCATAGGACATATCTGGATTTGTACATATCACAGTATGATTGATATAAATACTCTTTGTGATTTCATACATCAAGTATCAATCTATACTTGATTATTTGTTTCACTTTACCAAATGTCAATACACTTGAATATATCATCAACATTGAATTCATTCAATCCTTTCTGTGCGACAAGAACCTTTCTTGTAGTTTATATATTGAACTCATTCAATACTACATCTATGTACTTTCGGCACAACCATATTAGCGTCTATTGATGCTAAATATTTGGGTTTTGCCTAAGCCTTTCACCGAGATGAAATTCTTATCTTGTGTTAATAAAAGGATACATCACTTCCAATCAACAATATGTCTTCTACATAATGTATTAGAAATATGTCTTAGCACTCCCACTTAATTTCTTGCAAATGCAAGCATCTTCATTGTCTCTGATGAAATTAAACTCTTTTAACAGTTTCATCATAGTGAAGATTCCAACTCCGCTATGCTTACTTCAACCATTGAAGTTTGCATATGTTTTTAGCATCCCTTGAATTTAACAAAACCCTTTGGACCGTGTCATGCACACGTCCTTGGTAACCCTTCTATTAGAAGAACTTGTTTTGTTTATTCAACTACCATATAATAAAATTATATGTAGTGGTTGCTACACTAATCCGTCTAGACTAAATATCGCTATGAAAGATCAGATCTTGTCATAGTCAACCTTTGAATATTGTTGTGAACTCTTTCCCAACATGTCGACTATTTTATAGATGTGCAACATCCATGTCTATTTATTTATAGATCCAAACACAACTGTAAGGTCTTACACCTTTCTTGAGGGTCCTTCAAGTTCAAAACTTGATTTCTTGTGTATGGAACTATCACGGATTTTATGGCTTCAAGCCATTTGACAGAGTCAGGGCCCATCATCGCTTCTTTGCATGTAGTCGGTTCATTATTCTCAAATAATGATTCAACCCTCAAATCTTGGTATTTGATTGTTTACCCGATCTACTTGTTTCAATAGGAACTTAGATCTCCATGACCACAACCCTTGAGGCACGTGAGCCATGAGCATTGTCGCTGCCTCCGGAACACTTTTCGGCGCTGCGCAACTTTGCACATATAGCTAAGGTTCTTTTAACCTTATCAAAGTTCTATTGTCCTCCCACTTAACTTTTCACGAAAAATTCCTTCTCAAAGAAACTTGACGTTCTAAGCAACAAACACTTTTGTCTCTGGTGTTATGGAGGAATACTCAACAGTTATACAAAGACAGGTTCATCCGACTTTGGTTGCAAACATCTTTCTTATGCATAGCAAACCAATGTTTAAGAAAGGACAACTTGGGTTTTATCCCAAACCATAACCTTATATGGTGTCATTTCAACGGATTATGATGAAGCTCTTTTCAGTGGAAAAACGGTAATCTCTAAAGCTTTTAATCTTTAAAATATAATGGCAGTTTTATGAATTATACCTTTGATCTTACCATGTCAAACAAGGTTTAATTACATACCTCGAACGCTCCATACCCTTATGGTGTTTCGGGAAATGCAAATCCACGGAACGATTCCTTAAATCTTAGGTATTATGCTAAACTCTGTAACTCAAATATCTTCCTTTATGATCTTTATCATAAACTGTTTATATTCTTGTTACAATGATTTTGCACTTCATCTTGAAAGTCTTTGAACCTTTCAAATGTTTCATGCTTCATCCTTATTAAGTAAATATTCATATATTCACTCAAAATTTCAGAAAAAGCATATGAAGTTGAAATCCATCGCTCTTGACTACACATAATGGACTTCGTACAACAATATGTACAATTTCCAATAAGCTAGTCTTCCGTTCCCTTTTGGCCTATGAACGAAGTTTCAATTATCTCTAGGAAAGTTTCACAAGTGTCATTTGATCAAAAATCAAAAGACTCCAAAATTCCTTCCACATGGAGTTTCTTCATGTTTTCTTTCCAGTATAATTTAAACGGCGATGTCACTTCCTGAGTGATCTTTCAATCAATTTGTCTTTTGACATCTTTAGCACTAGTTTTATGGATGTGATGTCTCCAACGAGATTTGCGAATCCATCTTTTATGGATTACGGCAATTATTTGAACAACACTTTTGTTCTCATAATACCTGATAAAACAAATCTTTGAAGGCAAGCTTTTGATGTTTTAACGAGCAACACAATAACCCTTTATTTGTTCTCGATGAACATCATCACATATTCTTTTGCTAGTTACTTAGGCCATTGTAGTTCATGAATTGTGTTGTTTCGTATGACGATTCATACCAACAAATTCAGCATCAAATACTTAGGAACCACATTGTTTAATAAGCAAAGAATATAGCCATAACACGTATATCATCTATATACTTAAACTGAACAATTCTAGTCTTTTCTTTTCTGCCATATATTTATGAGATTCTCTTTCAATATTTCCTTTTCTGTTTGAAAGAATCTATCAATATCAATAGTGGAGTCATACATATGACACATAATCCAAAGCGTGTATAATTAAATACCAATGTCTTTGGACTTGCACTTTGAAGTAGATCACCTATCATCAAATGTTTGGTGTTCTTTCAAATTCCTTTCTTTAGTAATCTCTTGGTGTAGTAAACATCTTACCTACATCAAATATTCACCCTCATCATGTATTTATCCATGATCAAGCTACTTTTAGCTTGTAACGGTGAATCGCAAGTATAATGTTGCTCTCCAAAACCTTTTGGAGGATTAGGACAACTAGTGTCTCCAACCTTTTGCAAATTCTCATCAAATATGAGAACATGACTTTTGCCATATTATACTCTATCATGTTGTAACCAATACTTCGTTTCAGATATCACAATATCTTCCACACATCATGGTTTCTGAAACAACTCTTCCAGATCCTAGATAACCTTGATATTAAGAGAATCCTTTGAATATCAAGAATCATGGAGACAAACATGATACTTATATACTAACACTTGGAATTGTTACTCTTGATTTAATACTAATTATTAAACTTCATGGAGTAACCGGAACTTACTGAAAGTTTGCAATAGGACTTTTAAACTTTAGATTAACACTTAAAACAATACAATACCAGTTCGTAAAGTATCTAACCAGAATTATATAGTTCTATCATCTCAATTATAACTAAGCGCAAGGTGGTAAACGGATGCCAATGACTACAACAACTATGCAAATTCACTTTGATTTAGTTTATGATAAATTGAGTTCTAATTAATAATTAAATTAATCTAGGTGAACTCCCACTCAAAACAACATCCCTCACATTGTTTTAGTGATCACATGAACCAAATCCACCACATCAAAACCGATCATCACGAGAGTTGATATAGCTTCAATGGCGAACAATCAACATGTTCATCATATCTACTATATGACTCATGCTCTACCTTTCGGTAATCCGTGTTCCTGAGGCCATGTCTGTACATGCTAGGCTCGTCAAGATCAAACCATAGTTTCCGCATGAGCAAATCTGGCTTGCTCACGTTGTATACACTTGTAGAATCTAACACACCCGATCATCACGTGGTGCTTCGAAACAACAAGCTTTAGCAACGGTGCTAACTAAGGGTGAACACTTTATGGCTTGAAATTCATGTGCATGAGGGATCATCTTATAATGTTACCGTCGTCTACTAAGCAATACAAGATGCATAAAGGATTAACATCACATGCAATTCATAATATGTGATATGATATTGCCTTTCTTCTTTGTGCTTCCGATCTCCATCTTCAAGCACGAACATGATCTCCATCATCACCGACATTGCATCAAGGTCAATGATGCTTCTCCATGGTTGTCGTCCACCGGCTTCAACTATTACAACTACTTTGAATAGACACGCGGGTCTTAACAGAAATTAAAGACAACCATATGGCTCCTGCCGGTTGCCGACTTACAATAAGGAACATTGCATACATCATATATAATCACAATCATGGCCATATCACATCACTGCACACCCCTGCAAAACAAAGTTAGACGCCTCTACTTTCTTTGCATGTTTTACGTGGTTTGGGGTTGTTAATAAGTGTCATTCTAACTTACGAACAAGAACCACAACATTGATACTAGTATTGTTAATCACCCGTTGTAAATTGGATCTTAACTATGCTAGGAGAAACAGGCACCCGCAAAGCCACTTATGCAATACAAGTTGCATGTCAAGCGTGGAGCAAGTCTCATGAACGATGTCATGTAAGGTTAGCCCGGGCCGCTTCATCCCAACATACCGCAAGATGCAAAGTACACAAGAAGCAATCGACAATAAAAGCATCAATGCCCACAATGACCATTGTGTTCTACTCGTGCAACAGATCTACATATAGACACGGCTCTGATACCACTGTAGGGGTTCGTAGCATGGAAAACAAAAAAATTCTATCGCATACAAACAAACAAGCCAGGATCCATCTACTAGATTATAGCAACGAGTCGATGGAATAACTTACCCTCGAAGATTCCAAAGTGTTTAACGAGAGCGGATTCTCGTGGGTGATGTAGTCGTACTCTTTCCGATCTCAAGATCGTGTAGACGATCCTTCCGGCGCTGCGTTCCGGCAGCGCTTCCGCGGTCGGTCACACGTTCGGTACTCGACGAAGACCTTCCTCTCCCTTGTTCCAGCAGGCAGCGGAGGTTGTAGCACTCTCCTCGCGATTCCGGCAGCACAACGGCGTGGTACCGGAAGTAGAGGGGAAATCCCGCAGGGCTTCGCCTTAAGCCGGAGCGAGTATGATGGAGTATGAGAGAGGGCTATTAGTGGTCTAGAGATTAGACACACCAATTAGAAGGCTCTAAACCGCAGGCTAAAGCAATTAGAAGCTCTAAACCAAAACGGCTCTAAACCGGAGATTAGAGGATAGGAGCTTGTGTGTCTAGAAGAGGAGGCCCTGCCCCTCCTTTTATAGGTGGAGGGGCTGGCGCGCCAGGGGAGGGAGGGGAGTCCCTCCCCAACTCGGCCTAGGCTGGCCGCCGGCTTGGAGGAGAGGGACTCCTCCTCCAAGTTGGTTTCAACCTCCTCTTGCTTGTTTCCCACAGTTTCCTGTTTCCCATAGTTTCCTGTTTTCCACAGTTTCCTGTTTTAGCCGTTTGACTTTCAAACTGGCAGTTTGACTTTTCAGTTTTGGAACAGCAAGAACACTTAGTACATGATGCAATCATTCAATGACACATTCATGTACCCTCCCCCCCGGAGTGCCGGACAATCCGGAACCTTCTAGAACATTCCCGATGAAAACACCGGAATCATTCCCGAACTCCGAAACGGGACTTTCCTTATATGAATCTTATTCTCCGGACCATTCCGGATCACCTCGTGATATCCCGGATCCCATCCGAGACTCCGAACAACATTCGGTCTCTTTCTCATAATACCATAACTACTCAAAACAACGTCGAATCCTTAAGTGTGTCTCCCTACGGTTCGTGAATTATGCGGACATGATCGAGACACTTCTCCGAACAATAACCAATAGAGGAATCTGGAAATTCATATGGCTCCCACATATTTCTACGATTACTTTGCGATCGAATGAACCACTTACATATAATACCAATTTCCCTTTGTCCCACGATAGTTTACTTATCCGAGGTTATGATCGTCGGTATCTCTGCATACCTAGTTCAACCTCGTTACCGATAAGTACTCTTTTCTCGTTCCCGTGATATGTGATCCCTTGTGACCCAGTCACATGCTTGCAAGCTAATTGGATGACATTCCACCGAGAGGGCCCAGAGTATATCTATCCGTCATATGGATGGACAAATCCCACTCTTGATCCATGTGTTTTAACCAATACTTTCCGAACACTCAATGCCACCTTTATAGCCACCCAGTTACGGTGTGGTGTTTGATGTCATCAAAGCATCCATCCGGTAAAGGTGATATGCATGATCTCATGGTCGAAGGAATTAGGTTACTATGTATCAGAAAGCATATAGCAATTGAACTATTGAAATGACTTGATCTTTATGCTATGCTTATCTATAGGAGTATGTCCACCATATCATTCTCCTAACGATATGATCTTGTTGTTGATAACATCTCAATGTTCATGATAGGGAAACCACAATCATTAATCAACCAACAAGCTAGTGAAGTATAGAGGCTATACTAGGGACTTCAAATTAAGTTTACAAATCACACAAGTATTAATGTTTCCGGTTAATACAATTATAGCATGGTATGTAAACATTTATCATAAGTGTGAAGATATGATAATAACCACTTTATTATTGCCTTTTGGGCATATCTCCAACACATTCTCTTAACGATATGATCTTGTTGTTAATAACATCTCAATGTTCTTGATAGGGAAACCACAATAATTTATGAACCAACAAGCTAGTATTATAAAGAGGCTTTACTAGGGACTCTATGTTAGTTTACAAATCACACAAGTATTAATGTTTCCTTGTTAATACTATTATAGCATGAATGTAAACATTTATCATAAACACAAATATATAATAATAACTACATTTATTATTGCCTCTAGGGCATATCTCCAACACTATAAATACTTAGTAAACGGATTTTTAATGGTTTTCTGATAAGGCAACAAAACAAAGTGCAAGTAACAAAGACAAAGAACAAATGCAGCAAGTGCCCCAATCCTTTCTTAGCAAAGGACAAGCCGGTGGAAATACTTATAAGGACCAAACGTTCTCGAGGACACATGGGAATTCTGTCAAGTGCTTTCGCTTCAGATAGCTGAGTACCCTTCTTTGGTGTTGTAAGTGCTGTGTGGGTGAACCTGTGCTAATGTACCGACCTTACTTGGACTAATACATACTTGTGATTAAACCCCCTGCAAGCATACGCAACTATAGGAAAGTAATTAAGATATAAACCTAACCACAGCCTTAAATTCTAAGACCGTACGCTCCCTTATGCAATGGTGTCCTAACGGGAGTTCAGGTTTCTGTCACTGCGACAACCCCACGATTAGTATCCAAATACACAATGCATTCCTCTAGGCCCATAAATGGTGAAGTATCATGTAGTCGACGTTCACATGACACCATGTGCAAGGGGTACCCCGTTGGCGGTTCTCTATGATATGCATGTACTTACAATGACAAGAACTTATAGGTGACTGAAGTTGAGTAGCATGAGGTGTAGCCCTCGTATTCAAGGGACTTGCGATTGCCAACTTATACTTTTTCAAGCATATATATTCCATAGTTAGTTCACTTTAACCTTAATCACTTCAAGATGCTTATGATAGGGGCAATGAGGGCTGAAAGCGAACAAGTACCATAATTTTTGGAAGCTCTTTTTGAAACTTGAAATCCCTGCTTCCTTTACAAAAGGCCTTTCTTCCACCATTATTGATTCTCCACCTTCTACCTTTAGGCACCATTAAGAGAGCATAGTTGCCATTCTGTGTGTAGTGTCCCAAAGCTTATTGATTGATGCATATTGTGATATTACTTGTTCTTGTGCTATTTGTTTCTAGTCACCCTTGTGAACTTTGGAGGTGTCCTATGCATCTATTTGATACTCTATGAGGGACAAACTGATTGCCACCATGCCATGTTTTCTGTATGTGCAACAAACAAACGTTTTTCAATGCATGTTATTCATGATCTTTGTTTGTAGCCTTTCATGTTGCATGCATAGTTACTATGTCCTATTGTAGAACTCCATATTTCATGCACATGTTTAGAGTTCTTTGATCCTAGCTTTCAATGCTTGCAAATGGTTTGATCTTGGTTTTGATGGTGCATGTCACCTCAAAAAATATTATTTTTATCACTTACCTACTCGAGGACGAGCATGAGTTAATCTTGGGGATGCTTGATACGTCGGAAACATATCTATAATTTTTGGTGATCCATGCTTGTTTAGTATCTATTTTGCTTTGTTTTGTCTTCACTTTGAGGTGTTTTGATATCTTTTCTGGAACTAACCTCTTAACAAGTTGTCACAGTGCCAGTTACCTGTTTTCTTCTGTTTTTCGTTCCAGAAAGGCAAAAAATCAATATTCTCGGAATTGGACGGGACAAAAGCCAAAGTCATTATTTTCCCGGAGCAACACGAAACCACGAAGCAGAGCCGAAGGGGGGCCACAGGGTGGCTACACCCCCTAGGAGCGGGCAAGCCCTGGAGGCGCCTACAGGGGGTGTGGGCCCCCTGGACCTCCATCGACCTTGACTCCTGCGCCTATAAGAAGCCTCCTACCCAAAAACCCTAAGGCATCCAAAATACTTCCAGAAAAAGCTCCATAGCATCGCCGCCACCAAAGGGAGATTCGGGGGACAAACAGTTTCTGTTCCGGCACCCTGCCAGGACGGGGAAGTGCCCCCAGAGCTATCTCCATCGCCATCTTCATCACCCTTGCTGATTCCCATGATGAGGAGGGAGTAGTTCTTACTCGAGGCTAAGGGCTCTACCGGTATCTATGTGTTCATCTCTCTCTATACATGGTCATATTATGATCATGAGCTTTGTAATCAAGTAGATCTACCTTGCTACTCAAGTGCTTTAATATATCTCTGCTCTCCCCATGTGTGTGAAAGTGATAGCGTGCACGCCATGGTGGCACTTAGGTTTGAGTCTACATAAATACTCTTTGTGCTTTAATAGATCTATGCTTTTCCCCACGTGTGTGAAAGTGACAGTGTGCATACCGTGTGTGGCACTTTGGCTAGATTGAATATTTGTTATGAGTATATTTGGAGTTGGATGTCTCTATGAAATTGTGGTGTTTGTTGGAACCATCTAGCGCTCAAGGTGATAGTGTGGGGTTATCTAGATTGGGGAAGGCGGACTTTGAGGAGTGATGTTATAGCCTTATCGATGATTAGAGTGTCCAACCGGAGATTAGTTAAGAGTAGTATCATAAAGATAGGATATTTATATGAGAGAGTGTTCACTAGTGAAAGTATGATCCCTAGGCCTTGTTTCTAAACATTGAAACACCGTTTGCTTCTAGATTTGTTGCATGTTTGCTTGCTTTAGTCTTTACCTCACCGTCAAGCTATTTTCTGGCACTCACACACGTTACCCCACGTCAACAACAAGTCAGAAGCTATTTTCTGGCACCGCTACCACTTGTATTTCACTATCTCTTCGTCGAACTAGTGCACCTATAGACCTAACAAGTGTATTAGGTGTGTTGGGGACACAGGAGACTTCTTGTATCTTGATTGCAGGGTTGCTTGAGAGGGAATACCTTTGACCACTTCCTCCCTGAGTTCGATAAACTTGGGTAATCCACTTAAGGGAAACTTGATGTTGTTCTACAAACCTCTGCACTTGGAGGCCCAACAATTGTCTACAAGAATAGAAGTGCGTAGACATCAAGCTATTTTATGGCGCCGTTGCCGGGGAGGTAAGGTAAAAAGTACTCACATCCTCCAGTGTGAGTGCTCAAAGTTATTTCCTTTAGATTCTGTAGTTTTGTATTTTTGTTTCTTGTTTTCACTAGTTAGGCTTAATGGAAAACAACAACAAAATTAGAGAGCTTTATAGTGTGTATCTTGAGTTAGGATGAAGTGTTTGAAGAGAAAATTTAAAAACCTATGGAGCTTTATTTGCATGCTAATAGCAATGTTACTAGTATGAAATTTTTGAACACCATTGTTACTAATGGTATGGAAACGTCTAAGCTTGGGGAAGCTAGTTTTTATGAAAAAGATCTTTTTAGTTCCCCATCTTTAGGGAAGAAAATTTGCTCTGATGATATTTTATCTCTCATATGTGGTAATTCTAATGATACTTGTGATATTTTAAATCCACATACTAAAAGTGTTCCTTTTAAAATACCTATTGAAATTGTTGAACGTGTTATGAATAAATTCTATTTTGGAGATGGAACTGTCCATCCTAGTGATCATTTACTCTTTATACATGAATTATGCGAGTTGTTCAAGTGTGCAGGTATTTCAATGGACCAAGTTAAGAGGAAGCTATTCCCTTTCTCACTTAGGGACAAAGCAAGGGAGTGGTATGAGCTACTAGATGATCCTCATCATTTGGAGTGGAAGGAACTTGAATCTCTCTTTTACACTAAATTTTATCCTCATGAAGTTCATAAAGATAGGAATTATATTTATAATTTTCATCCTCATGAGGGAGAAAGTATTGCCCAAGCTTGGGGGAGATTGATGTCACTAATTCTCAAATGTCTCATTCATGAGCTCCCCAATAATATTATTATCAATAATTTTTATGCAAGGCTTTCAGGACATTGCAAGGACTATCTAGATACATGTTCAGAGGGATCCTTCACAAGTAAGAAGGTCAAAGCTAAGTGGTATCTTCTTGAAACAATTCAAAGCAATACTGAAGACTGGTATAACGACATAGGTAAAGGACCAGATACAAACTATGAGTATGATTGCATTAAGTATTTTGCTAAAACTGCTGATTTTCAAGAGCTTAGTGCTAAATATGGTCTTGATCCTCAAATTATTTTTAGATATTATAGATCCTTTGCTTCCCATAGTAATGCTCCTAAAGAAAAATGGGACATGTATCATGAAACTTTTAAAGACACTTGCATGGAAAATGAAAATGTTATTAATGATTGCAATAAACATGCTCAAACTTCTGAAAGTACTATTTCTTATAAGCATGTTAATTTTCGTTGTATGTATATAACTTGTGAGAAGAATCAAATAGAAGAAGAATATTGTATCACACACTGGAATGAAAAAACCAGAACGTGGTATAAGGCTTAAATGATCTTGGTAAAAAAATTGTGCACTCTATCCTTTTATTTGTGAAATCTGCTATGAACTGGGTCATTTCAATTTTCAATGCTCATGCCATACTAATGACCTTTCTAATCCAATGAGTAATTCAAGCTTGTATTGTGATAACGCGATCACTGATAATCAACATGATGAACTTACATTGTTTTTGGGGTGTGAAGAGTTATCAAGAAAAACTTTTTTGGTAGACATGAGTGATTTTGGTATGAATTGCGTCCTGCATGGGTGTCATCTTTATTGTGTTGATAATTGCCACGCAACTAATTACATACAAAATCTTATAAAAGATGATATTTTACCAAAATATGATAGGACTGATATGAGTTTTGTTCTTATTAATGAAAAGGAGGAATCCTCCAAAGTTTCTTCTATTGTCTCTAACAATAAATCAGGGTATGTGGAGAAGCTTCATTTCAAGCCTCTACCTCCTAAAGAGGAGAAGAAGAAGAAGAAGAAGAAGAAGAAGAAGAAGAAGTGGAGTAAAAGGATAGAGGAAACAGTATCTCCCTCTAAGCATGTTGCTCCTATCATAGTTTTTGCTGATGAGTCTGAACTAGATGATGTTCCTATGCCTGTTACCTATATTAGTGATCATGATTGGGAAAAGCACACTACTTTTGATATTGAAAATCTACTTGGCACTAATTCTGAAAATGATAATGTTAATAATTGTTGCGTTATTAGTGTTATCCATGTTCCTTCCAATGATAATATGTTTCCAAATGAACACACTTGGGAAGATAGCTATTTTATTGAATTTGCTCCCACTACAATTAATAAGAATGGCTATTCTTATGTGGAGAGTAATAATCATTTTATGCATGTGGCTCATGATAAGAATGTTTTATGTGATAGTTATATTGTTAATTTTGTTCATGTTGCTACTAAAAGTTATTATGAGAGAGGGAAACATGGTCTTATGCATCTCAAAAATATTAAGTTTCCCCTCTTTATGTTAATTTTTTTGAAGCTGCACTTGTTTTGCTTTCCTATGCTTGTTGCTTTGTGCTTTCATGACTTGTTTCTTTACAATATTCCTATGCATAGGAAGTGGGTTAGACTTAAATGTGTTTTGAATTTGCTTCTTGATGCTCTCTTTTACTTCAATCCATATTTCTTATGTGAGCATCTTCTCAAACTATCATGCCTAACTTAAAGGCGTTAAAGAAAAGTACTTGTTGGGAGATAACCCAAGAGTTTCCTTGAGTCTTGGAAGTTATTACTTCAGTAATGACCTCTCCTTAGTCTTTTTGTTTGTTTTTTGTGCCAAGAATGACCTCTAATGACAGGGAAGTAAGATTTGGGGAGTTGCTGTCCCGAAACAGATTTTTGTCCTCCACCATAAAAAATTGTGAGGAGTCTCTGTAAGTAGGATTGATCTAATAATTTATGAATAAATCCCCCAGTATGTTAGCTAACTTTCGTTTTTAATTTGAGCAACAGAAGGTATTAGAAAAAATTGGTTTCTACCCGCAGGTCTGTTTTGACAGATTTCTGCCATTATTTGCATTTGCTTCTTATTGATTCCCTTTTGAGTTCTCTTTTGGGGAATTGAGCTTTTTTAAGGAGTTGCTACAGTAGCATGTGTTTTTATTGAAAAGTTTTGCTATTACAAAGCTTTTCCAGAGGTCTAATATCTTTTGAATACACTAATGTTGCTAATGAATATTGTGTGAAGTTTTGTATGAAGGAAAAAATTTAGGTGTAGAGAGAGAATGATATAATGAGATGAAGAATGGACAAAAGCTCAAGATTGGGGATGCCACCATGGTTTCACCCCAAGAAATATCCAAGAGGTACAAGCGTCAAAGCTTGGGGATGCCCAAGGCATCCCCTTCTTCATCAATAAAAAGCTCAAGTCTTTCTAGACACTTTGTTTTTATTGTTTCATGCGTTGTTGTGTTGTTCTTGGAGCATCTTAGTTTTTGTTTTTGGTTTTTGTTTGCTTAGTTTTCTTGATTAAGTTGGTTGGTTACACCACACTTTTTTTTGGAGAGAGACACATTCTGTTTTCATTACCTAGAACACTCTTGTTTTCACTCTTATTGTTTTGTGAGTATTCACTTTTGCTAGCATTGTGTTTAGCCTTAGTTTTCTTGTGCTTTCAGCTTAGAACTTTTTAGTTCTTCTTTTTGGATTTGTGAGACAAGCTCACTGATCTTTATTGAGTATTATCTTTGTGAGTTGTTTCAAATAAGTTGATTGGTGTTGGAAAAGAGTAGGAAAGTTCTTGCTTGATTAGTACAAAAGGAGCTTGCTTTGACTGTGACTTAGACTTTAGCATGACATGCTAGGTGTTGTTTTGACCTTATGCTTAGTGATTATTGCTATATCATGTCTTGTTCCAAACAATTGGGATTGCTTAATGTGTCTTGAAGGAATCATGTGTTGTTTTAGCATGCAAAAGCATAGTGTTATGGTATTCTCCTTTGATGCTTTGCTTGTGTTAACTTGACACATGCTCACACCATGTTATGACTATGACAAGTCACCATAGCCTCTATGATCATTTAGTCCTTGACTTGTAGTACCACTCTATGCTTTGATTAGTAATGTTTTGTCGCTCTGCATGATTATGTCAATTATTGCTCTCTTAGTTGGTTGCTCCCAGTCTTTTGCTAGCCTCCACTTGTATGAGTAAGCTCTACTCATGCTTCCAACTCCCAAGAAACCAAGTTATTCCAAAGTGTATACTATAAAATCCTATGTATGGTGTGTTAGACCATTCCAAGTATATTCTTGTTTTCAGCTATCTTCCAATTAAAAACTATTTTGTTATGTGAAAACTTAGTGATTAAAGCCCTCACGAACTTGATGGCACACTTTATATTCTTTGCCCCTAATAAACTTGAACCATTGTGTCATCTATGTTGTATATGGTTGCACTTATACGTTGGAATTAGCAGAACCATGCTGCCATGGGGAACGTTTTCAACATTGCACTTGTACTTTGTACACAGTTGATATCATGCTCTTTTGTCTATGGATGTCACCTGTGTGAAATAAAGAGGGAACTTATAAGTCCATGGAGTATGTGTTTTGTGTTAGAGAAACGCCTGGGCCGCTAGACTAAGCCATGCCTAATCATGATGGAAACTTGCAGCATCACCATAGTGAGCTATCTATGAAGCATCCTCAATAAAAAGCTATACATATAGTAAATAAAAAGATCACTGAGATGCTCATTGTCTGCTTGCCTTGTCATTTTGGTTATGGGATAGCTCCTGTACCATGTGCAAGGGGTACCCCGTTGGCGGTTCTCTATGATACGCATGTACTTACAATGACAAGAACTTGCAGGTGACTGAAGTTGAGTAGCATGAGGTGTGACCCTCGTATTCAAGGGACTTGAGATTGCCAACTTATACTTCGTCAAGCATATACTCTAGCTTTGCCACTTTAACCTTAATCACTTCAAGATGCTTATGATAGGGGCAATGAGGGCTGGAAGCTAACAAGTACCATAACTTTTGGAAGCTCTTTTTGAAACTTGAAATCCCTGCTTCCTTTACAAAAGACCTTTCTTCCACCATTATTGAGTCTCCACCTTCTACCTTTAGGCACCATTAAGAGAGCATAGTTGCCATTCTGTATGCAGTGTCCCAAAGCTTATTGATTGATGCATATTGTGATATTACTTGTTCTTGTGCTATTTGTTTCTAGTCACCCTTGTAAACTTTGAAGGTGTCCTATGCATATATTTTCTACTCTATGGGGGATAAGATGATTGCCACTATGCCATGTTTTCTGTATGTGAAACAAACAAACATTTTTCAATGCATGTTATTCATGATCTTTGTTTGTAGCCTTTCATGTTGCATGCATAGTTACTATGTCCTATTGTAGAACTCCATCTTTCATGCACATGTTTAGAGTTATTTGATCCCAGCTTTCAATGCTTGCAAATGGTTTGATCTTGGTTTTGATGGTGCATGTCACCTCAAAAATTATTCTTTTTATCACTTACCTACTCGAGGACGAGCAGGAGTTAAGCTTGGGGATGCTTGATACGTCGGAAACGTATCTATAATTTTTGATGCTCCATGCTTGTTTAGTATCTACTTTCATTTGTTTTGTCTTCACTTTGAGGTGTTTTTATATCTTTTCTGGAACAAGTTGCCACAGTGCTAGTTCCTTGTTTTCTTCTGTTTTTGGTTCCAGAAAGGCAAAAAATCAGTATTCTCGGAATTGGACGGGACAAAAGCCAAATTCATTATTTTTCCCGGAGCAACACGGAACCACGAAGCATAGCCGGAGGGGGGGCATAGGGTGGCCGCACCCCTCCTAGGCGCGGGCAAGCCCTGGAGGCGCCTATAGGGGGTGTGGGCCCCTGTACCTCCACCGACCTTGAATCCTGCGCCTATAAGGAGCCTCCGACCCAAAAACCCTAAGGCATCTAGAATACTTCCAGAAAAACCTCCATAGCGCCGCCGCCATCAAAGGGGAGATTCGGGGGACAAAAAGTCTCTGTTCCGGCACCCTGCCGGGACGGGGAAGTGCCCCCAGAGCCATCTCCATCGCCATCTTCATCATCGCTGTTGATTCCCATGATGAGGAAGGAGTAGTTCTTCCTCGAGGCTAAGGGCTCTACCGGTAGCTATGTGTTCATCTCTCTCTCTCTCTCTATCTCTCTCTCTCTCTCTATGCATGGTCATATTGTGGTCATGAGCTTTGTAATCAAGTAGATATACCTTGCTACTCAAGTGCTTTAATAGATCTCTGCTCTCCCCATGTGTGTGAAAGTGACAGCATGCACGCCATGGTGGCACTTAGGTTTGAGTCTACATAAATACTCTTTGTGCTTTAATAGATCTATGCTTTTCCCCACGTGTGTGAAAGTGATAGCGTGCATACCGTGTGTGGTACTTTGGCTAGATTGAATATTTGTTATGAGTATATTTGGAGTTGGATGTCTCTATGAAATTTTGGTGTTTGTTGAAACCATCTAGCTCTCAAGGTGACAGTGTGGGGTTATCTAGATTGGAGAAGGCGGACTTTGAGGAGTGTTGTTATAGCCCTACCGATGATTAGAGTGTCCAACCGGAGAGTAGTTAAGAGTAGTATCATGAAGAGAGGATATTTATATGAGAGAGTGTTCACTAGTGAAAGTATGATCCATAGGCCTTGTTTCTAAACATTGAAACACCGTTTGCTTCTAGATCTATTGCATGTTTGCTTGCTTTAGTATTTACCTCACCGTCAAGCTATTTTCTAGCACTCACACACGTTACCCCACGTCAACAAAAAGTCAGAAGCTATTTCCTGGCACCATTACCACTTATATTTCACTATATCGTCGCTTAACTAGTGCACCTATATACCTGACAAGCGTATTGGGTGTGTTGGGGACACAAGAGACTTCTTGTATCTTGATTGCAGAGTTGCTTGAGAGGGAATACCTTTGACCACTTTCTCCATGAGTTCGATAAACCTTGGGTAATCCACTTAAGGGAAACTTGCTGCTGTTCTACAAACCTCTGCACTTCGAGGCCCAACAACTGTCTACAAGAATAGAAGTGCGTAGGCATCAGCCACTTGCTGCAATTGTTTGTTGTTTTATTTACTCACACTTTATTTCCTTTCTTTATCAGAAAACCCCTAAAAATCCGTTTGCTAAGTATTTACAGAGATTTCCTGCTCCATACCACTAGTCAACACCTTCTGCTCCTCGTTGGGATCGACACTCCTATTTATCGAAAGTACTACGATACACCCCCTATACTTGTGGGTCATCAAGAATATTTTCTGGCGCCGTTGCCGGGGAGTGAAGAGCTATTGAAGAGTGGAGATGGTAAAGGAAACTTCTACCGTGAGTATTGTTTTTATTTCTGTTTGTTACTTTGTTTCCAATATGGATAACCCACTTAGTTTTCTGTTTGGGAAAACTACTACCACTGTTAGGGTAGTAGATGAACCACCGCCTGTTGAGATAGATCCTTTTAAGATACCTATAAGTATTGTTGATCGTGTTATGGATAATTATTATTTAGGGGATGGAACTGTCCATCCTGGTGATCACTTGCTTTTTATCCATGAATTATGCGGGTTGTTTAAGTATGCAGGTATCACAACTGAATAGGTGAAGAAGAAGTTACTCTTTATATCATTGAAAGGAAGAGCTGAAGAATGGTATAAGCTGCTTAAGAATGGAAAATCCATGGAATGGGAGGAAATAGTACCTCTCTTTTACTCTAAATTTTATCCTCCTAGTGAGATTCATAAGGATAGGAATCTAATATATAACTTTTGGCCTCGTGATGGAGAGAGTAATGCTTAAATGTCCTATTCATGAACTCCCTAACAACATTATTATCAATAACTTTTATGCAAGGCTTTCTCTTCATGATAAATATTTACTAGATGCTTCTTGTGTTGGATCATTCACACGTATGAAGAAAGAAGCTAAATGGGATCTCCTAGACCGTATTCAAGAGAACACTGAAGCATGGGAGAATGACAAAGGAAGAAATTCATGTATAAACAATGATTATGAATGCATTAAATCCTTTATGGGAACTGATGACTTCCGTGATATAAGTATTGAGTATGGTCTTGATTCTCAAAGTATTGCCAATTGTTTGAAGGCTTTTGCCTCTTATATTGAAATTCCTAAAAAGAAGTGGAATAAGTACCATGAACCTTATAAAGATGTTGTTAATCATGTTCCCGCTAGAAATACTGAAGTTTGTACCATTAATCATACGTTGCCTGAACCTTATGTTGAGAAAACACCTTTCCCAGCTAAGATAAATAAGTATTCTATGATAATTAGTGCGAATAACAAAGGTACAAAGAAAATTGTGGAACCCGATGAGCAAATAAACATTGAACCTGTGGTAGCTATTGTGAAAGATCTTGTCACTAAAAATATAGAGGATGAGCACATTGTCTTCTGTGAAGACGCTTCTAATATTGTCTCTCATCCTAGAAAATCTAGAAAAGCTAGTGTCCATGTGCTTTCTGTTAGAATTCATGATCATTGCTTTTATGGTTCATGTGATATTGGTGCTAGTTCTAGTTCTATTCGTTTTGAGATTTACAGGGAAATTATGCATGAAATTGGTCCTTGTAAACTTGAGAACATTGATGTGGTTATTCACCTTGCTAATAAGGAAACCATTTTCCCTATTGGTATTGTAAGAGATGTGGAAGTCCTTTGCAGTAAGATTAAGTATCCTGCTGATTTTCTAGTGCTTGGTTCAGCAGCTAGTAAAACTTGTCCTATCATTTTTGGTAGACCTTTCTTGAACACTTGTGGAGCTATTATATATTGTAAGAAGGAAAAAGTTTTATCTAAGTTTTATGTAGATTCTTATGAGTTTAACTTTTCCAAATTTGTTAAAGCTCCTTTTGAAAATGAACTGCCTAATGAAGATTTTAGGGTGGAACAACTTGCTCCTATTGATCCAGTTTATGACCTTGGACCTCTTTTTGATGATTGTAAGTATGCTCATTTTGATGGTAAAGTTTTTTCTTGTGACAGTTATATTGTCAACTTTATTCAAAGTTCTACTAAAAGTTATTATGAGAGAGGGAAACATGGTTTTATGCATCTCAATAATATTAAGTTTCCCCGTTTTATGTTGAAAGCTTTGAAGTTGCATTTGTTTTGTCTTCCTATGCTAGTGGCCTTTTGTTTCAATAATTTGTTTTCTCATGAGACTCCTTTGTATAGGAAGTGGGTTAGACTCAAATGTGTTGGATATTTGCTTCTTGATGCTCCCTTTCACTTCAAATCTATACCTCCTACGTGAGCATGTTTGAATTTATCAAGCCTAACTTAAAGGCATTAAAAAAAAGTACTTCTTGGGAGATAATCCAATATTTTTGTTGAGTCTTGAAAGTTATTACTTGAGTAATAACCTCTCCTTATCCTTTTTGTTTTGGTTTTTGTGTCAAGATCAACTAATTTTGAGAAGTAGAGGAGTTGTGAAAAGTGGCTGTACTGGGAGAGATTTTTGTGCTGCATTGTAAAAATTTGTGAAGGATCTCAGTATAACGGATGGAGCTGTATTTTTCTGTGCTTCTTCTCCAAGTTGTTATCCAACTTTCATTAGTTTTGCACTTTTTGATTTGAGCAACGGAAGTTTTTCGAAAAAAATCAATCTTTAACTGCTGGTCTATTTTGACAGATTTCTATCATCACTAGTTGAATGCCCGTGCGTTGCCACGGTTAATGAAATTTTATCAGCACACATGTTAGACATATAAATTTTACACTAATAAAAAAGATGTCAAATTTTGATTAAAACTTCCATGAAACATTGATTCTAAAATGCATCAACTTAATTATGTGAAACTTATGAGAGCTTAGGTTTTTGCATGTAGGGACGGGCAAAAGAAAAACAATAATTAGCCTTTTCTCTTTATATTTGTTCTAAAATTTTAAAAATAAATAAAATAAAAAACAAGAGAGGAATAAATCTCTCTCTTTTTTGTGGGAGAGGCAGCCCATCCATGTGGCCAGGCCACCGACCACCCTTGGCCATCTCCTAGCCCATCAGAACCCAGATCCCGCATCGGTGTGCCTTTTGCACCGAGAGCCGGCCGCCGGATGTGTTTTCGCCATCGGGCCTTCCTCACCTACCCTATCCTCTCCTGTCTCTCTTCCCAAACCCAATGGCTAGGCCACCTACCACCCCGTGGCCATCTCCTAGACCAACAGGAACCCGGATCCCACCTCGGGGTGTCTTTTGCACCGAGACCCTGCCTCCAGCTGTGTTTTCGCCATCGAGGCCTCCGTCAGCTACCCTATCCTCTCTTGTCGCTCTTCCCCAACCCGATGGCCGGGCCACCTACCACCCTGTAGGGGCCATTTCCTAGACCAACAGAAACCCAGATCCCACCTCGGGGTGTGTTTTGCACTGAGACCCTGCCGCCAGCTATGTTTTCGCCATCGGGGCCTCCCTCACCTACCATATCCTCTCTTGTCGCTCTTCCCCAACCCAATGGAGCTTTCGCTCTAGCCCGATCCACCTAGAGTCACCTCCCTATCGCGAGCATCTCCTGCTGCTCCTCCTAGCACCGGTCACCGCCGCCAGCCCTCGCGTGGCCTTGCTCCCCTTTTGCGCGGCCACCTTCCTACCCCGAGCTCCCTCTCAACAAGGTTATCTCTCACCTCGATAGGCTCCAGCCGCAGCTCTGGTCGTCGGTGATCCTCCTCGCTAGCGACACCCCCTTCGCTTGGTCTAAGACCATGTCGTGGACGTCCTCGACCTTCCTGCAGCGTTGCACCGTCTCCAGCTCGTCCTCCCGTGGCTAGCTCTGCCTCATCTTTGGTTGTCGCTGATGTCTCTGTTCTGGCCATCAGCGCCTCTGGCTCAGCCGCTGGCCTTGCCCTACTTCGCGTCTTCCCCAAGCGCCTCTAGCACTCGCTCGAGATCCCTTGCCCTCCCGTCTATCCTCGCTCCAACCCCGCCAGCCACCGCTGCCTTGAGCACGTCCTCGTTGACCCGGACCACACCACCAGACGCCTCCTCATGTATGTCTTTGACGACCACCTCTGCAATGATCCCAACAAACACGTCTCTAAAAAAAGTCCTAGCTGGCAATCGAAGCAAGCCAACCTGGGTTGAGCATACGGCGATTGTAGGCGAGCGGTGTCAGAGGAGCGTCGCGGCGGCAGAGCTCGGCCCGAGCGCCCAAGGTTGTGGGCGAGCTACGCTCAAGCTATAGGAGGCGAGGCCTGCGGGCGCCGTGTGGAGGCGAGGTGAGCGAGGAATAGGCTAGTTCGCTTGACAGACCGTTTTTTTCACTTAGCGGTGGTATCCTAGTAATACCCTTGAAAAGTCAGGGGCAAAGATGTCCAGAAAAAATCGAAACGATAAATTGTGAAGAAAAAACTACCTCGAGACAATTATTAGTACTTCCTGTGGTTCGGTTATTAGTCACACGTAGTTTAAAAAGATCTTTAACCATTAATTTTGGTTATCAAGATAATACATTATATGTCACAAAAAATATAACGTTGGAAACTTCTTTCGAAGATGAGTCCGATAGTATAAGTTTTGTGAGATATTATATAAAATTTGTTAATAAAAATAACGGTTAAAGTTATTCTCAAACTGTGTGCGTGCCTAATAAACTGGTACTCCTTCGATCCATATTAATTGACTTTGATTTGTCAAAATTTGGATAAACCTATTATTAAATAGTGTCTAGATTTATTTAAATCTAGACAAATTTGAGTCAATTAATATGGGCCGAATGGAGTAGTATAGATTTTTTTAAAGAAAATTACATACCTCGAACTAACTTTGAAAAAAAAAACTGCTTTGGCGTCATACGATGGGATGGTTAAAGGTCCACTTGTATGTTCTCTTCTCGTCAGCGTGTTCCCAGAGTCCAAGTTCCTCACATCAGCCTCGGAACAAACCGACCGGACAGCATGATCGGCACCGTCCGCTCAGCGTCGCCCGCTTGGGGTTCGTCCTCCAAGCGCCGCAATAGTTTAGGGAGTCTCGCTCCGTGTTAATTGGATTCAGATCGGGACTATCTGCGCTTTACCGAGTAGAAAAAGAAACCGGTCCTGTGACTTACCATGACGGACGAAAATATGGCAAAGACGAAGACCACCTTAAGACAAACAGAACCTATCTCTTCTCTACTATATAATTTCTCTAGCGGTGGTTTTCATCGCACCTTTTTTTTCATCCGTCGTCGTCCGTCGCTTTTTCCTTCCTATACATATCGGTCTTGGTTTCGTTCGGCCTTCCTATACATATCGGTCTTGGTTTCGTTCGGGCGGCAAGAGATCTACGTATAGAAACCGGATAGAAGCCTTCCTATATTATACAGGAAAAAAACGAACTGGTGGGGCAAAGCACGCCCTCCTCTCCTATCCCGAACTAGGAAACGGCTGCGTAGAATTTCGCGGCAGCGTAGGGTGTCGTCGCCACCAGCCTGATCTCTCGATGTCTCTTGATTTGGCACACATTTGACGTCCTCGATCATCGTGAGGCGGTGTCCAGCTAGAAGGCCGGCTGGAACTCGCTGATCTAGGGACCTCGGTGCGCAGTGCTGGAGTAATCGATGGTCGTCATGGAGGTGCATGCGGCCGCTGCCCTTAGGCTCATCTTGCGGATGCGAGTTATGTGCGGAAGTAGTAAAAACCTATGTCGCCGCTGGCGGGAGCCCTTCACGGAGGGTCGCCCTGAACCTGCCCGTGTCTAGCCCTGAGAGTCCCACCCCTGCGAAGCGGATGTTGTGCGAGCTCTGCTAGAGCCTTGCTCTCGCAGGTGGTGCCGTCCAGGGGACTTGCATGTTACACTCGGGGACACTCAAGATCTTAGGAGTTGGAGGCGCCTCGCCGGCAGGACGAGCCGGCCAAAGAGCAAGAGTGCAAGACCGTCTCGAAGTAGAATGCCCCGGCCCCCGGGGCTGCGCAAGGTGGCGTCGACGCGTTCGTGGCCCTCTTGTGCTTCTGGAACCTGGAGCATCATCGGGAGAGCCGAAGAGGGTCCCGTCGTGATGTTGTTGTTGGCTCCGTTCCGGCCGAGTCGCCATGGGGAGACCCGAAGAGGGTCTTCACACGGGTGCTTGATCGACCTTGGATTTGGTTCTCAGCGTGCTCCGGCAGTCGTGCGTGCCGGCACTTCGAGCCGCTCTGCCGCCACCGCGCGCGCTTGCCACCGTGCTTGCCCGCGTGAGGTAGAATCCCGACCATCGTTGGCGCGCAAGGACGCATGCTTGCCCGCGCGTCGTCGCGTCGTGCGTCGTTGTGCGTGTCGGCACGTCGAGCCGCTCTGGCCCCACCGCGCTTGCCACGGTGCTTGCCTGCGTCCGCGTGAGGTAGAGTCCCGACCATCGATGGCGCGCGCAAGGACGCATGCTTGCCCGCGCGTTCCGCTCCTTCCACGCGTGTCCATGCCGTGACCGTCGCAGTGATGCCTCGCGTGTTGCATTATGAAACCGGGTCTTGCTACTGCAGCCTCAAGGGACTTGTACGTGATGGTCCCGACGCAACCCACGAGCCTTCCTAGCGTGCCCATGGGGTGACGAAGAAGACCTGGCACTTCGTTGTATTGCGTCTGTTGCATCGTATGAGCTAGCTAGCTAGCAAGTGATCCATTAACCTGTGTGCTTAGCTTGTACATGGGCGCGTCTCGAAGAGACGGGTGAGCATGTACGTGGAACTAGCTACTTCCTGTCACCATTAGTCAATCGCCATTGCGAGAAGTAGCAGAGCAAAGGTTATATGGTCAGGGCCCAGGGGTCAACAAAACCACCGTCGGTCTGGAAAAAAGCTATAGCTACGAGTCAGGGGTCAATTACCTGGTTTTAGAAAGATGAGGGGGTTAAGTGTGCCATTTTAAACTTGAGGGGGTGCTGCGTACTTTCTATGAAACTTGAAGGCTTAAGTACTTATGTGGGTTATCTACAATTTTTTCGTGTATTCATGTGTACTTCATTTGCAACTTTACAGATTCTTCGCCACTATCAAATGAGTTGTTGTTGTTCACGACTTCCGAATCACCTGGAATATGATTTATTAGGAACTTAAAAAATCATTTAATCTGTTTTCACCATGTCCGCATCCGATAGAGACCATGTGAAATACGAATGGTGAAAATAATTTCTATGTCGCAACCCAGCTACATACCGTAAGTGAATTAGGTCAGTTTGTTTGGCTTGCAGTCTGATGGGTCGAGATAAGACTAATGTATGGCTCTAAACCAGTGCCATCAGATTTTTTGTGCTGGTTATTTCATTGTTACCAAGTATCCAACATCCAGCTATTATAGGAGATATTCAGGATATTATAGAAGATCTAACATTGTTACAATATCTTAAAATTAGAGTCTGAGAGTAGCGTCCGTGGCAACGCACGGACATTCAACTAGTAATCTACAAATCACGATATATGCAGAACTTGAGTTTACACAAACTAATATTTACTTGTACCGCTAGCTCATTTGGATACACCATAGAACTTATTTAATCTTCCTAAAAAGGCAACAGAGGACAATCCATATGTGGACTAAAAATTATCATGCTACTATCAACCCTCAATCAACAACTAAAACAGAACTGATAGAGGAATTGTTCTTTTATATTGATAAATGACTGACTTCAGCACCTTTGCTAACTTTTAGCAGTTGAAGATTAGAAGTTTCTTTGAGAAATCTATTGTTCAGTATATTGTTAGATCCATATCATGCAGCCTCACATCTTTGGACTGGCATGTCAATTCTATCTTATCCCATGCGAATTACAAATTCACCAGGAAAAACTCAAAATAGAGAGAAATGAGTTGTAGTCTAGTCTACATCATCAGAGAGCATACTTCCCTACCACTAAGATAGACCTTTTGTTGCAGCTGCAGATTTCTCCAAAGGATCATGAGAATGAGAAACCGAACCTAAACTTTGCCATTAAAGGAAGGCCATTCACTTGATGTAGCGAGACATCCATTTGAAACTTTTGCATAGCCTATCTTGCGGACAATGCTTTATATGGATACCTCCAGGGACCACACGTTTGAATCTGAAAGGTTCATATTGCCCTTGAAAGTTATGGTTGTTTCCATCTCTCTGTGGGTTAGTAGCAATATGTAATCCAAGAATTATCCAACTCCATGGCCATCATCCCGTCGGTTACTACTTGGACATACTTGCTAGTACTTGTTAGTTCACACCCGTAAGGCTGCAATAATGCAAAACAACCAAACGTAAAGAAAACCCTTTATAATCCAGGGCAAAATAAGCCTGCCAAACAGAACAGCGCAAACATATTAAGTCAAATAGTTGTATTCTTTGTAGAGCCTTGCTTCGGTATCCCCCCTAGACAAAAATTTCAACGCCGATAGCGGGTATCGGGTGGGATCGGGGTGGAGACCGGGTGGAGAACGAGTCGCGTACTGGCCCCGTATACAACAATCGCGCATACTGAGATCAGGCGGGATCGGGATCTAGTCGTACTGTTTGTACAGCCGGGCGTCGCTAGGAGAAAACAAGGTGCAGATTGTACATGGTCGATAGAATCGGCTTGATCATGTAGATCTCTCGGCCGCCATTGCTGGACGCACGCTCGCTTGCCCCCCTCACATACTTCCTCCACCCCCCACCCCCCTTCGCTCTACATCCACCAGGACGCCGTCCCCTCCATCTATAGTAGAGCAAGCAAGGCTGGCAATGGTAGAAACACAAGTAGCACACGCTTAAGAAGCTGTGGAATAAGACGCAGAGACGGACTGACACCAATCTCTATCACAGATCACACCGCTCTGCCTCTACCTCTCTAGTCTGGTCGTTACCAGCCACATTCACATCATCGAGAAGAAGAAAAAGAAGGGGGGATTCACGACATTTGGATCAATAGGCAGACTCCACCCCTTCTTCTTTCCTCGTTAACTGATAGCAGCTGGTCTATACCTCACGCAGTCCGCTTACCCACGACGGTCGCGGCAGGAGCTCGCCGGGAGCGGTGGGTGAGGAGGGTGGATTGGGGATAAATGCGATGGGGACGAAGGGGAAGAGGACCGATATTTCCTAGATCGACCGGTCGGTCTCCACCTCGTCCGGCTAAAATAAACGGTACAACTGTACGTACATACTCGCCCGTACGTGTTGACCTCTCACCCGGAACCCACTCAAAACAAACCCGGAACCCGGTTTCGCATAAAAAAAGCTCTAGGGGGGGATACCGAAGCAAGATTCTTCTTTGTATACTACTACTAATTTACAGAACCAACATGGTGAACATGAATTTTTGGCATATGTTCCTCGATTGAGAAAATACATCATATTCAACAAGATGACATGAAAGAAGCATGCAGACATAAGTAAAAAATGAATGGCAGTAGATTTTATATCCGATTCCAGAATGCAACCAATATATTACCCCTAAAATATTTATGCAATCACTAACAAATCGGGGCAGAGTGTGACGGCTGATCTGTGTCTTAGCGACTTAGCCATGCCATTTGAGAAAGTTGTCGTGGATTAGAGAATTCAGACAACAGCATAGGGGATTAGGCAGTAGCAATACAAAGCCTGCATCGCCGTTACCTTTTAGGAGGCCGGTAGCCTTCATCAGATCCCCGTCCTCCTCCTCCATTCTTTCCGCCATGCCCCATACCTCTCGCCACCGTACGGCTAACGCTGGTTATGGCCTCTCCTAATGCGTGCTTGCCGCCACCAAGAAAGACAACGAGCCGAGGGCCTAGACGGACAGACCCCTCCTCCACCTCTAGTCCCTCGACGCTGTCGGCCCCAGCGACGAGGGCGGTGTGGGGACGGCAGCTTACACTTCGGGGACTCAGGGTTGGAGCACGGGAGCATGGAAGTGGCCTCACTCGAGGCGAGGCGCAGCCCACCAATGCGGCTCGTACGCGTCCTCCGACGAGAGGCATCGATGGAGAGACCTGCAGCGGTGGCCGGTTAGAGGAGGTGGATCCGGTTCTCACGAGGGTTGTGGTGGAAGGTATGCTCACGGACGCTACCGCCGGCGCCGCCGGCCCCTGCCCCTGCGCTATATCGGAGTTCTTCCGATTATGGTGTGGTAGCCGCCGGAGCCGGTCAACGGAACGACTGCTGTGAGGTAGGAAGGGGATTTCCCGATCGTTGGTCTGTTTGTCTGGACTATGACTTTGCGGTGGTAAACCATATAAATTGTCCAAAAACGCAGGGGCAAAACGGTCCAAAGTAAAAATCGGAACGAAAATTGGGGAGAACGAACCTACCTCTGTGTAAATCAGTAGATAGAAGATAGATATAGCACAAATGCCCGTGCGTTGCTACGGGTTGATTTTTTTATTATTCAACCAGCTAGTGTAACCCTGGCGATTGTATTTCCTACAATGGCTAATACCTTCATGGTCGCATGTGAAGTCTATGTCCCACTGCTACTTCGCCCGGCGACGACTAAGGAATGCATGGCAACTACCGTCCAACTGGCGGCTCTCTCTCATCCACGGTTGCCTCGGGCTGTCGCGGACGTTCACGGACTGCTCGATCGTGACCGTTGTTCTATGTGGTCCCACCCACCATTTGCAAACTGTATGGCTGTCAACCTTGATATCGCAGTAAACAACCTAACAGAAATATTGGCTATGCCCATATCGATATGTACGATCAATATACATGAGGATAAATGAATTTAAATAAAAAATTAAAAGCATCAACTGATGTGTACCCACAACCTTCTCCTTCCTTATTATGCCCTGATGCTGGCCCGACGCCGCCCCGATACCGCCTCCGCGCCGTCCTGTGTGCCGCCCCAGTGCAGCCCCCGCGCCGCCTTTGCCCCGTCGCGCCAAGGACATGCGCTGCCGGTCCGCCACATCTATCTCCGGCGATCACCGCGACTGCTTTTCTACCTACGACAGCCGATTCCGGCGAACACCATCTTATTTCGATGAGTATCGGCCTCTCTTGGTGGGATGCTAACTATCCGGGGCTGAAAATACTTGAGGTTCGCCGAAATTTGGGTGGATTTGGTGGTGGTCCGGTGATGGTCCGGCGACGGAAGGACAAACCACTTGAAATTTCCCTCCCGCCAACTCAATCGCTGGTATACATGCCACACTCGGTTCGGTCGTTGAATCCTTGAATCTGCAGGTCGGGTTCGGTGTCCGCTAGGGGTCTTTTTTGGTCCCCGAAACCGAAAACAAGCGGTTATTTTATAGTTTTGGTGTTTTTAAAAGATTTGCTAGAGATGCTCTTAGGAGTTACCAATTAAGGATAACTCTAATAAAAAGATTTACATTGTTGTGGAGAAAAAGTCTACAAAGATGTCATATGGAGGAGATTGATGCATGGAAAAAGTGACTAAGACCTTGGATGAAGTAATCCCGCGACACCATTTTACAGGCCATGTGAATTTGTCCCGGTCAAAACAAACTGGAAGGCTGTTTTAGCAAAAAAAAAACTGAAAAGTAATTTCATTCTGGTCTGAAACTCAACATGTAGCCTGAAACTCAACATGCGTGTTCCACGATAGCAGGCATGTGACAGGAGAGTAGTTCAGAAAGGAATTTAGGGAGACTTAAAGCTTAGTTTAGAGAAATTATCTCCCAAGACTCGTGCCTGCTCAATACATGACGTCCAACTTAGGGACTGTGGCTGCAGGCTGTAGGTTGTAGCTGACCACAGAGCTCGCGAGATCTCTGGTTGGGCGGCGGCAGAAGCGCTCCTAGTTGAGATGGCTGGGAAGGATGGAAGGGACACAGATGAAGTGGGAGACGACGGATCTCGCGACTGCAATGGACGGCAGTGGCGCAACGCGTGTAGCAAGGAGGCCGATAGCCGCTACAGCTCACCTAAGGAAGGGACCATGTGTCCGATCTGACCTGAGCGGAGCTCTTTGCCCTCTGACACCTCCTCATCGATGGCGGGGTCGCGCGGCCGCCCCTGATTCCGGCCACACCATGCCCTTCCGATCCCTTCCTCTTTTGTATATGGTGAGAGGCACAGATAGTCGTCCATGGCGCCCTTCACCTCAGACGCCTCCAAGGAGGACGGGGACAGTGTCAGGCGGCGTCCGCAGGCGGGGAGAGGATGGGATCCGGCGACAAGAGTTGGGGTGAGCGGGTGTGGGGGATGGAGCAGCAGCGAGATCAGGAGTCGAGGCGGCACTCCAACTTCGGGAGTTGGGGGTGAGCAGGGAAGGGAGTAGAAGAGAGATGGGGAGTCGAGGCGGCAACGCTCTGTTACGGGAGGATCGCGAGCGCAACGAGAGAGAGGAAGCGGCGGGGCACAGGAGACGGTAGGAGCAGGGGCGGCGGCGGCCTGGATCGCGGACAAATCTGGCCCTTGGCACGCCAAAAAAGGCCCGGCCCAAGCCCGGCATGGGGCTGGCGGGCCCGTGCCGGCCCGTGGCACGCGGGTGCCGTGCCCGTGCCGGCAGGCCAGGCACACGGGCCAGGCATGACACGACCCGTTTGGCCAGGCACGCGAGTGGCACGTGGGCCGGCCCGCCAGGCACGCGAGGGCCCGCCACGCACCGAGCCAGGGGGCAGGGGGAGCGCCGCGCGGGCGGGATTTTGAAATTTCGGGGGGAGCGGGGGAGGGTGGGGCCGGGGGGCGTTTGAAAATTTGAATCGACCGGGGGGGCAGGGGGAGCGGGGGGGAGGGGGGGCAGGGCCGTTTTTTTTTGTCATTTTGACTGTTTGGTTAGGGTTTGAGGGTAGTTTGGTCCTTTTTTTTGTATTTTTAGGGTTTTAGGTCATTGGGAAGGGTTTTTTGGTCCGAATTTGATCAAATTTTTGCTATAAAAAGGGCAACACACCCCTCTCAATCTCCACACCATCCAACCCCTCTCTCATATCCTACACCAACACATGGCTAATCCCAACCAGTTTCTTTTCAATCCCGAAGATTTGGGGGTCGATATCAATATTCCTCCCGACTTCAATACTTCTCCCTTCCACGACAATGACAACATCGACACCATGCAATATCCATATACCCCCTTCGAGCAACCAACACCATCAAACACAAGTTCTCCTAATACATCCACCACTTCTGCTAGCCAAATTTCCACCTCTACCGGTAGCAAGCGGCGGAAAAAAACCTCTAGCATCTGGCAACACTTTGAGGAAGAAGAATATATTGACGCCGAAGGTGTGACGAAGATGAGAGCTCGGTCCTTGCATCCGGGTTGCTCGAGCAAGTTTGCTCTGCAGGTGGGAGGAGGGAACGGCCACATGACGAGGCACACGAAGACCCACGCCAGGGCAGATGGAGAGGCCGCGGCGATCCAGAGCAGGATCAACTTCAACCCCGACGGCACCTCCCGAGGTATATTTGTCTATGATTCAGCTCATCAAAGAGATGCTCTTGCAACATTGATTGCCGTTAATGATTTACCATTAGGGTTTGGCGAGTCTCCTGGTTTTGTTGAATATATTAGAACTGCTCACACCCCTAGTTTTACACCAGTCTCTAGACAAACTACAACTAGGGATATGAAAAATCTAGCCAAAGCAGGCCGTGTCGCTATGAAAGAACAATTAGTATCGTCAACTTTTTCAGTCTCCATAACTTCTGATATTTGGAGTGGTCGTGCTAAGCAAGATTATATTACTGTTGTTGCTCGTTATGTTAGCTCATCATGGGAATTAAATAAAAGGATAATAGGATTTGAGTTAATCGATGTATCACACAATGGTGTGAATATTGCTAATTCTATACTTAAAGTTGTTACTGAATTTGGTCTTACCGACAAAATATTTACAGTAACTTTGGATAATGCGTTTTCAAATACTACTGCAATGAATACTCTAATTCCTATATTTGAAGTATATGCATCAAAATTCCTACTTCATCAACGTTGTGCCTGTCATATAATTAATCTTATTGCTAAAAGTGCTTTAGATGATCTAGAACCACACATTAATAAATTGTGTTTGGCAATATCATGGTTGAATGCTTCTAATACTAGACTTGGAGACTATAGAAATTATTGTGCTGTTATTAATGTACCATGCCATGGTCTTCATCTAGACATGCCGGTTAGATGGAACTCTATATATCTGATGCTTCAGTTAGTTCTACGTGACCAAGTTCAATTTTCCGCATTTGTTAATGCAAATTTTCATCAAAATGACGGGGACCTTTACTTGTTGAAGCTACTTGGCACGTTGTTGAATCAATCTTTAAGTTTCGAGCAACATTTTATGAATCAACTGTCACTTTATCTGGGGTTTATTATCCCACATCTCATTTGATTGTGCATCATATTTTAGAAATTTCCCAACACCTGAAAGAGTATGAAAATGATGCCACCTTACTAGTATCCGTCTATAACATGAAACAAAAATATCTCAAATATTGGCAAACTATCCCTTTGCTCTATGCTATCACATTTATTTTGGATCCTAGGGCTAAAATGGAAGGGTTTAGTGGGGTTCTTTCGCTCTTAAGTTTTACCGTAAATGTTAGCTATGATCAATATTCACTTGATGTCAAGGACAAGCTGCAGGATGTTTATTCTAAGTACGAGCTTAAGTATGGCCCATCTGTGGCACACAGACCTCCGGCGGTACCGGCATCCGGTAGGGGTAAGAAAAAAGTGTGGGGCAAAATATTTGGTACTTCCACGGCCACGCCGAGCTCATCCACACAAACTCCCGTGCTTCAAGGTGGAGGGGAGTTAGCAAAGTATCTGAACAGTGCAGTACTTGCTACTAATGATGATGACGACGACGACTTCGACATACTTCAGTGGTGGCAGGAGAAAAGGTCAACATATCCGGTGCTTTCCATATTAGCACGGGATGTGCTATCGGTGCCTGTCTCAACTGTCTCATCAGAGTCTGCTTTCAGTCTTGCTGGAAGAATAATTGATGATAGAAGAACTAGTCTCACTCCCGATATGGTGAAAACGCCGATGTCTGTCAAAGATGGAGAACTAGCCAGAAGAAGAGCCCAGCACACCACCGAGAACCCAGAACTGATAGCCGCGTTCGAAGCTATGCGGTGGACTGAAGACCAAGATGAAACTTAGTTGTAGGACTTTTTAATATCTTTGTAATTTTTATTCTCTTGTGTAATTTTCTCTTCTTTTTAGAGCCAGCTGTACTCTTTTCCCTTCCCAGGGATGGAAGGTTTTAATGAGGCAGCTAATAATGAAGGCCAATTTTTATCCCCATACAAACTTGTCTCCCTTTCCTTCCCGCCCTTTCCCTCCCGCTCTTTCCTTCCCGCCCTTTCCTTCCCGCCCTTTCCTTACGAGTCTATAAAACCCACCTATCCATTAAGGTGAGTAAGCATGCCAACATGTCGAGTTTTCCATCCGATCGTAGTTTTTTACCCCTGATGTCTGAACACCTTTTGCGTTTTGCTAGAAATTTTAGAATCGACAAGATCCAAGTTCCATTTGAGGAACTCATCGGTAGTGATGTTATTCTCAATGATCTGGGTGAGGCATTATGTACAAAAGGGTGGCCATCGAGGAAATCTGAGGAAATACGACAAGAACTTCTCAGGATCAATGCAAGGTGGACCAAGCTGAAATTTGGTTGTGAAGCTTCGAGAGAGAGGTTTATTGATCAACCTTTGTTGTGGATAGAAGAGAGCGAGGACGAAGATGACATCTTCATGCCGGCTTTAGAGAAGAAGGCGAGAGCTGCCTGGGAGAAGGAGCAGGCCAAGAAGGCCAAGAAAAAGGCATCATCAAAGGGCAAGGACGAGGCATCGTCGAAGGGTAAGGGTGAGGCATCAGTGGAGGATGACGATGATGACTTTATGCCGCCTTTCGGTAAAAAGCCGAGAGCTGTCTGGGATAAGGAGCAGGCCAAGGGCAAGGGCAAGGGCAAGGGTAGGAATTTGTAAATCTTATATCCCCATATTGCTCCACCCTTACTTTTTCCTCCATATTTCCCTTTAAATAGACCAACCCACCACTCTCATTCTCCACACCACCACTCTCATTCCCCACACCACCACTCTCATGGTTGCTGAACCAAATCCCAACCAACCGATACCCCCCAACCCCAATCAACCAAGAAGAAGACACTATCTTTGGGAGCAGGACTACGATGAAGAATTTGTTATGATAGATGGTGTCGAAGTGCACCAAGTTAGGTGCAAAAGATGCGATCGTCTCTTCATCTTGCACAAGGGACAGGGATCTGGTCACTTGCACAGGCATGTCGAGTTTCATCTGAGACCAGTTCGAGGGAACTAATTAGTTGATGTAATTTTTCTTTTCTTTTCGAGCGGTTGTACTCTTTTTCCTTGCTAGGGATGTAAGGTTTTTTAATGAGGCAACATTAATAAAGCTCAGTTTTTATCCCATATAAAAATGTGTGTCATTTTACTATTTTTTGACATTTTTTAGCATTTTTTCGGACTCAAATCGAAAAAAACAGACAAAAACAGAAAAAACAGGCTAAACGGGCCAAAACGGCTCCGCGGGCCAAACGTGCCGCGGGCCAGCCCGTGCAGCGCTGGGGCCGGGCCCGGGCCACCAGGCTGGGCACGTGTGCCGACCCGGCACGGCACGTGTCCTGGCGGGCCACGGCGGGCCATGCCGCGTGCCGGCCCGTTTGCCGCGTGCCGGGCCTAGGTCGTGCCGGGCCGGCCCGTTGGCCAGATTTGATCGCGGAGCTTGGGACGGGCAGGGTGGGAGCGCTGCGGCCTGCGGGTCAACGGTCGGGACGGAGACGCTGTTTTCATCGAATCACTTGGCGGTGGCAGGTTAGGTAATTACCCCGAACAGTCAAGGGTAAAATGGTCCAACGAAAAATTGGAACCAAAATTGTGACAGACGAACCTACCTCTGTGTAAATTAGTAGATAGATACTAGTTGAATGCCCGTGCGTTGCTACGGCCAAATAAAATTAGATCTTGGCACGAGAATTATAAATGATTCTCTTAAATTTGTACAAACAACTGAAAAATCATCATAGGTCAAAATTAAGAAGTTTCACGGGGACAATCAAAACAGCTACATGCTTCTAACTCAGAGATATACATGTCACCATATCACCATTAAGAAAGGATCTTAGAAAAATATACAGACAGAAACAAGAGCACCCATGTTACCCTACAAACTCATATCATCATGCTACAAACTCATACCACATATGTTATGAAATTAAAAGATCAACGTTCATACCGGACTAAGGAAAGGCGAGGATATATTATGAGGCTATGAGCTCGCTATATTTGACGTTTTACATATCACACATGTCCGTGTGATCGAAATGGTCCCTCAAATATCTTTCTTCATAGGACATGCTAACATAATACATGTGAACATTCAGGTGTAATCTAGTATTTATATAACTAACAATCTTTAATTAAACCTAGTGAATAATTTTACATGGATTGGGGCGCTTATAGCTACGCCAGCCGTATTGTTTTTTTCTCTTCGATTTTTTTTAGATGTCATGATGTGATCTTTTGAAGCTCAACCCGTTGTCTCTAAAGCATGGATCAGGTTAGCATGGTAATATCAAACTGAATAACATATGTGAAAATGTATGAGGGCATAGCCTGACAAAATAAATTACGTTGTTACCGAAGAGAAAAATACGTTAATAATGTAGTAAAAGCCAATCAAATTAAAATAATAGTCCAATTTCTAAACAAATGCTTATAGCCCTCTGAGCAAATGAAACCAATGCTCGTGACCAAGGGCACACAACAGTCGTACTTTCCTGCATCCCTAATTGTTTTAGTAGTCTGGCTATTATTACGGTACCCTGAAGACAATTTATTTCGATTTGATTAGCACAATAGCAACTACTCCACTCTCGAATCTCTCTCAATTCTCTTCAATTCTCTGTACCTCTCGAATCTCTCTCAATATGTCCTCTCTCTTCCACAAAGCAGCAGCCTACCACCACTCTCCTCTCTCCGGCACCTCCCTTTCCCTCCATCTCCTCTCTAGTCCACATCTCCAGCAGCCGGTCTCCTCCACTTTTCACTCACGCTGCATTTTTGTTGATTTCAGAGCTCAAATGACTTTTCCCAACCTACCATGCTTAGACCCGTGCGTGCAGAGAGCTAATGTGATCCTACAGAATATAGCTCACGGCAGGCTAGAGCCTTCAATTCTAGATAAAAAACTTCACCTAGCGGCAGCAGTGCAGTCACACCAGATTAGATGAATGAATTGACATAGGGAGGGCACAAGTGGCAACAGGTAGCAGGAACACACGCACGAAGCAGATCATATCTTCAGGAAACGATGCATCGCACTGAGGTATTAGCTAGCTGGAATCGAGCACGGGAGGAAGCGTACTCGTGGTTGTCCTCAGCGCGCGAGATGGGGTGAACCAGGCAGTGTGCGAGGTCGGGAAACCTGGGACGGCAAGACGACGACCGGTTCTGAGTGGCCATGGGCAGAGCGGGGAGAGGAGGCGCTGTTGCCACGAGGCACCCGCGCGCAGTAGCTGCAGAGCGGCGTGTGCGGCGATGGGAAGGTTCAGAGCAGCTCTTAGAGAGATCCACGGTGGCTCTCAGGCAGGTCAGAACGGCAGTGGTGCCACGTCCTCTGACGGCGAGCAAAGTGAAAGAGGGCTGGTTCTTACCGGCGATGAGCAGGGATATCCAGGGGGCGATGCGCGGCGAACATCCCAGCGAGCAAGGGGCAATAAGGTTCGGCGCGCGACCAACTTCACGACGCTGGCGCCGCCGCCGCGCGCTTGTAACTCCCCGACCTGGAGGCGCTCTTGAGGAAGCCCATGACCACTCGGCCTGGGTTTTCGAGGCGGCCGCGCCGGTACTGACCATAATAAGCGATTAGGAGGGGAGATCAATTCCAACCCACTGCCTCGATTTTGTTTCGGTCCGAGCACGAGTTCGCTTCAGTTAGGTAGAGTGAACATGCGACAAAGGAAACCTTCTGTCCGCGATGTACGAAAGTCTGGACATACGTACCATGGTCGTCAGGCCAACGACGGACGAAATTCTAGGTAGGACGAAAACCATCTCTAGACTTATTATATAGTAGATATATAAATAGATAGATAGAAGATTTGCATTTGCCTCTTATATTAATTTTCTTTGAGATTTTTTTTCGGCTTTTGGAAAGGAGTTGCTACAGTAGCTTATGTTTTGATGGATTTCAGTTAGAGTTTGAACCTAGAGGATTATTGTTTTTGCATACACTAATGTTGCCAATGAGGTTTGTGTAAAGCCTTGTATGAAAGGAATTTTCAGGAGAAGGAGAGAAGAATTCTGTAGAGTCCGTCTTTGAATAGGTAAAAGTGCTACAAACTAAAGATTTGTGAAAACCCAATCTTTTTATATTTTTATTACATACGGAAGGTTACGAGATAAAACAGAGGAGGAAATGGAGACCAGGTGGGCCACACCCATCCTAGGCGCGGGCCCCAGCTGGCCGCGCCTATAGGGGGTGTGAGCCCCCTGGAGTCCGTCTCCGTCTCGTTTTCTCACAGTACCTTCCTTATGCATTGAAACTTCGTAATATATAACTCCCCGGATCCCCCGAGGTTCGTATGTTTTCGTTTCGATCTGTTTCTGTCGGGAAATCTTCTCAAGTTTAGAGCACTATGGTCTCCGCCAACGACAAAGGCAAGAAGCCTGTGGAAGATGATCCTCAAAACCTCAAGGAGGAGGAGATCTTGGTTGAGGATAAAGAAGACATGAAGAAGGAAGAGCATCCGTACGCCCGCACTACCGTTGTAAGCATTGTTGTGGTGGCAAAGCCTACCAAGCTTAGGAGGACAACACGAAAGTCTACAGGAGGGAAAACCCCACGTCATATCCTCGCTCCACGGTCACTTCCTTTATATCTTAATTGATTTCTTGTAGTTACGGATGCTTACAAAAGGTTTAATCACAAGTATGTATTAGTGCAAGTAAGGTCGGTACATTAGCACAGGTTCACCCACACAACACTTATAAACCAAAGAAGACTACTCAGCTATTTGAAGAGAAAACACTTGACATAATTCCCATGTGTCCTCGAGAACGTTTGGTCCTCGTTAGTATTTCCACCGGCTTGTTCTTTGCTAAGAAAGGATTGGGCTACTTGCTGCAATTGTTTGCTATTTTATTTACTCGCACTTTATTTCCTTGCTTTATCAGAAAACCCCTAAAAATCCGTTTGCTAAGTATTTTTAGAGATTTCCTGCTCCATACCAGTAGTCAACATCTTCTGCTCCTCGTTGGTATCAACACTCATATTTAACGAAAGTACTACGATACACCCCCTATACTTGTGGGTCATCAAGATCCTTTGCCATCAAACTTGCCTTTGTTCTTGAACTTGTGAGGCTGGAAGTTCCTTTTCTGTACCAGATTGGCATTAGAACCTCCCTTGGTACCTCGATGACGTGTGTCTTTTGCTCTCGCCTTCTCTTTCACATCAAGAGTCCCAATGAGATCCGTCACGGAGAACTCTTGTCTCTTGTGATTTAGAGAAGTAGCAAAATTTATCCATGATTGGGGAAGTTTGGAAATAATGCCTCCGGCAACAAACTTGTCTGGTAACACACAAGTGAAGTGCTCAAACTTCCTGGCAAGTGACTATATTATGAGCCTGCTCCACAATGGGGCGGTCATCAACCATATTATAGTCACAGAATTGTTCCATGACATATAGTTCACTGCCAGCATCGGAGACTCCAAATTTTCTCTCGAGCGCATTCCACATATCCTTGCCATTGCTAAATGACAGATATGAATCAACAATATTGTTGCCAAAAATGCTGATCAAGGCAGCCTTGAAAGTGATATGAAGTTTTTGGAACGCCTCTTCCTAAGCAGGATTAAGATCTCCCTCGGGTGCAACCAGAGCAAGCAACAAAGCCACTTGGGGCAAATTACCTGAAATAAGGTTTTTGGATTATTGAATAAAAGAGCAATTTACCAAGTGAATTAACCATAATAAATGCTAGATAAAACATGAACAGAATAATAAAAATTATACTAATCATGTGAAATAGCGGATACAGATTAAGGCAGATAACCAAACATATTGCAAGGCATAGAACTTGAGATACGATAAGGACAAAGTTGAGAAAGAGGATGTACATCACAGCAGGAGCAGAGAAACCGTCAGCGTTCGCGTTGGCACCGTCGTCAGCCATGTCATGGAGGAAGAGGTTGCTGATGTCAGGGAAGAAGTCCTCGTTGGGGAAGACGTCGGGGCAGTCGCTATCCGTGAAGGAGTCCGTGATGAAGCCAGTAGTCCCGGCAATAGCGCTCCCCAAAAAACTTATCGCCCTTCTTCCGTACAGGACTCGAAGCAGCGGGGTCTCAGAGACCTACTGTCCCGGCTCGCGGTGCACACCGCAAGACGGGATGGGGAAGACTAGGTAGCGCAGTGCTCTAGAACTAGAGATGCAGATGGATGTGGAACTGTATGTATGAGAGGAGGTGCGACCTCTCTCTTATAGGCACAAAGGAAAGACAGACAGGCCGCGCAGAAGATGAAACGAATGGACGGAAGTTGAAGCGAACAGGCAGCCAACCGAACAGCCTCCACTCAGTTCGTATTCATTTCCACTTAGCTCATATTAAAATTCCACTCGAGCAAAACGTTTCAGCTTCTGTACAACTATTCATATAAGCTCGGCTCGGCGAGATTCCCGCAACCCGCGGTGCGCACGCGACGCGACAAGGCGTGGCGAGGCGAGCGAGGAGGAGGACAATGGTGTCGTCCCACTTGAATCGTCGTGCATGTCGTGCAATGGTTATCTTTCGGCAGGGATGCGTGACCTCGCGATTAGTTAGAATGATGTCAGTTGGAGAATAGAAACTTCTTTTAATAATAGATATTATATTTTGCAAATGTTAGTTTTTTTTAAATAGCATCGATCTACTAATAACCATCAATTACAGTACAAAGAGTTTCAAAAGTTATAAAAATAATAATTAGGTCCTTCGAAAACCTAGCGAAGACTATACACTAGCCAAAGACACGCGGCTGTCCTCGCCCTCCATTATCGAAGCTAGGCAAAATTTATCATAGTAGAGTTTGTGGTAGTAGACAGACATGAAATTATCGTTCTAGGTCCTCAAAGGACCAACGTACCATAGCAACAACTACCGCTAATGATGATAAATATGGAAGAGACTAAGACCATGCACTATGTTGAGCCGATTCAACCAAATATGTATTACACTAGGAATCGGTAGCAATTTTGCTGCTATATGTTGAATTGACCGTGGGTCCCATTTTTAAAAAAATAACTAGTCATTTTTGTTACACGTTGATCTAAATTCTACAAAGTAAATGCCAACTTCTGACGAGCGGAGCGAGACCCGTCGCCAGAGGCTTGGGCCCGCGGTATGGAACGTTGAAGACCTAGGTTTCCACGCTATATAAACCTCTTATAAGCCGTGATGGCAAACGTGAAGCATGTTGGGAACCCCAAGAGCAAGGTATGAGGTAGCACAGCAGCAAGTTTTCCCTCAGTAAGAAACCGAGGTTATCGAACCAGTAGGAGGAAGAAAACGTCACACTGGTGTTGCAAGCAACGCGGAGACCTGCACAACACAAACTCAAGACTTTGCCCCAACGAATCAGTGAGGTTGTCAAGCTCACCGGTTTGTTGTAACAAAGAATTAAACGTATAGTATGGAAGGTAATGGTTTGCAGCAAGTAAATAAGTAACAGTGGAAGATATATCAATGGTAAAGATTGGAGCGGGGTCCATAGTTCACTAGAGGTGCTCTCCTTAGATAAACAACATGGCATGAAGGATAAACAAATTACAGCAGTGCAATTGACAGGAACTGAGCAAGGCATAACAATGCAATACCAGACAAAAAGATCCTATGAGATTCGATTGGGAAATACAACAATATACATAAACCGCCATCCAACTGCATCTATGACTAGAGTCCACCTTTAGGTTATCATCCGAACCCCCTCCAGTATTAAGTTGCAAGCAACATACAACTGTTTTAAGCAAAGTGTGTAAGGTAAACAATCAATTTGTTCCATGAACAAGAGACCATTGTTTTCTTCCTAGTAGCAATAGCACATCTACAACCGAAGAGATTTCTGTCACTTTTCTTGGAAACTAGAGGCATGACTCTTGGAGTCACTAGCAACTATTCAGCCAAGATAGCAACAGAGAGCATGCAAGATCACAAACAACACAGACATGATAGAATCAAATAGACAAAACCATTAATCAAACTGACATAGTAATCTCAATATCCATCGGATCCCCGCAAACACGACATGCATGATTACAAATAGATTAGATCTTGATCATGAATGGTGCTCACAAGATCTACACATGAAAACACAAAGGAGGAGATACAGCCATCTAGCTACTACATGGACCCATAGTCCAAGGTGAAACTACTCACGCATCATACCGGAGAGAAGGCCTCCAGGATGATCTCCCCTCCGGCAGGGTGTCCGGAAGAACTTTAGATCCTCCAATCTAGGGATGACGGTGGCGGCGGCTACAGAAGGTTTCGTGGAATATTGATAGGGTCCTTAGGGTTTCTGTGTCGGGGGCTTCTTTTAGGCGAAGAGGCGAGGCCGGGAGGCGGCCAGGGGCCCCAGACCCTACCCAGGCGTGGGGCAGGGCCCACCCGCACCTAGGCGGGTCTGGCCGCCCTGGTTCGCATCTCCATCTCGTCTTCTGGATTCGTGTCCCCACGGTAAAATATTGACTTTGGCTTTTGTCCCGTTCAATTTCGAGAATATTGATTTTCTGCCTTTCTGGAACCAAAAACAGAAGAAAACAGACAACTGACACTGTGGCAACTTGTTAATAAGTTAGTTCCAGAAAATATATAAAAACACCTCAAAGTGTAGACAAAGCAAAGCAAAGTAGATACTAACAAGCATGAAGCATCAAAAATTATAGATACGTTTCCGACGTATCAAGCCGCCGGCTAGGAGTAGTTGCATATGTGAAAATCCCTGGCGTTTGTAAATACTCCTCGATATAGTGAAGTTTCAATGGTTGGCGCCTATGGTTTTTTTTCTCTTTTTGTTGGAGAGGTTTTTTCACATTAAATTTGTGTCCTCTTGCTGTGATTTCTTTTTGTTCTTTGTTATCTTCTTGTCGTGTTTATAACAATTTTCAATCCCTTTCTAGCCTTTTCCCCTCACATCTTTGCCAAAGGACCCACGAATGCATGCAAAGAACCGAACCAAAATGTTGATTCCCTTTTCTTTGTTAGAACTTATGAGCTAATGCCCTACTATGTGTGAAACCCATTCCTCCACCCGTTTGCACCACTTTAAGACTACATAGTACATGGTCTAACTGAAACCACACCAACAAACACGAAAACCGATAGGATTCTAGGAGATCCACCAAACACATAACTTCACATGCCCTCTGTGTAATACGAAATATCCGTCCGGTGCCCCCAACGCGGGTGAAAAAATGCCTCTATGAGACCTTGTTTGGAGGACGGTTGGAAATGCTCTTAGTTCAATTTTCTCCGGAAGCGCCTACGCTATTTGGACCGTGAGACGTGTACCTATTTTGGAAATGTAAATGCACCAATTGGGATGCTCGGTTCTAAAATATGAAACGTTTTAGCATTTTTAAATGCATGTATCTAGAAGCCTTGTATTATGTAGCATCGAAACAAAATGAGCGAACCTACGCACAAAAATACATCTAGATAAACATCCTATATTTTAGAACGGAGGGAGTATACATGAGCATGGGCATCTTTTTTCCACCATGAATTATTTTTGTACATTATAAACGAACCAATTCAACGAAACTAGGAATTAACATTGCCTACGAAATTGTATGTTCATCTGTAAGAACTCTTGAGCCCACAACTGTTAGTACTACACCGTGCCATCGACGAGTCCTAAGCACACATGTTCGCTTCCAGATTCCTTAGCACCAGAGCGATCTGCTCAAATCAAGCACGAGAAAAGAAAAGTTAGATAAGATGGAATGGAACCCACCGAGTCAGCAAAGTGATGAACTGATGATAGCTAGAATATGGCTCGCAATGTGTGGGGAGCGCAGCCGAAGTGCTGCTTACGTACCGTGTCCACGACGAGGGGATCCGCGCCCTGCAGCTGCAGCCTCTGGAGACGCGCCTCCACGGGGACACCCGCGTCGGAGGAGGCGAAGACGTCGCCGACGAACCGGTAGACCTGGGCGAAGCGCAGGTCGCCCGGGGACAGCGGGAGCTCGATGGTTTCTTCTTCGTCCTGGGAAGCGCTCGGCCATGATTCGTGGTGAAGGTCCGGGACGCGAGGGTCAGGAGACGCGTGCGGCGGCCAGTGCATGCTCGGCACCATCGTGCCGGCGTCGGGGTGCACTGACGGCGACGGCGGCGGCGGCTGGTGGTGGTGGCGGAGGAGGGCGGCGCGGCGAGGGTGGAGCGGCGGCGGCAGGCACGCCGCGAGGCCGAGCTTCTCCGCCTTGAGGAAGTGCTTCTGCGCGTGGCTGCGGATCTGCACGCTCGTCTTGGTCGACACGAACGCCTCGATCATCTTCCAGTCGCGACCGAACCTGCAGTCCAAAGAGAGAAAATGGGGTCTCGTCAGTCGAGAGTTCCGAGTGAGCAGGTGAGCGGTGAGAGTGAGACAGGGGGAGACGGGGACTCACAGGTAGAGGGCGTGGAGGAACCGCTCGTGCTCCTCGTCGGTCCACCTCTCCCTCGGCCGCGTGATCGTGTACGGCTTCCGGAGCTTGTTCTTCCTCCCTGCTTCTGCCGGGGACGGCGCCGCCGGCATCCTCACGCCTCTCATCGTCGCTGACATCTTCTTCCTCTCTCGCGCAGGAGCAGAGACGGCAGTCACAACAGTGAAGAGCGTATCGAGTGGCGAGGCGTCGGACTGCAGTGAAGGAATGAAGCGCAAAGGGTAGCTAGCGCGCGCCGTATATGTAGTGTTCGATCGACAGCCGGAGAAGCTAGAACCGAAGCCGTGTGAGGCGGGCGGCACGCGCAATATGTCATTGCAAACCAGGAAACAGCAAGACCACACGTGCTCAACATGGGAATGAATCAGGCTGAGCTCACAGTAACACGTGCCCCAATAAGGTACACGGCTTTGGGAGCTCCAGCTTGCTTCACTTCGGTAAAGCTACACGGTTTTGGGAGCTCCAGCTTGCTTCGCTTCGGTAACGCTGGTTAGGCCGATCGAGGGGGCGTCGAGTTAGGCCAAACTTGAGAACACCAAACCATAGCACTATCGCGGCCATGCCTCGCCAGCCCAGCAAGTGAAAACCAACACAAGCACATCACAGAAATAGCCCAAGGGGCGTCGACAACGCTGCTGCGCTGACCAGCAGCAACCGAGAAGCTGCCACAAAACAAATATGGAAGGCACTACTAAGGCAGGCACAGAGGCAGACAACGAGGCAAGGGGCACGCAAAAAAAGATGCTTCAACTATCCTTTGCGCTACAGAGTTCCAATATGCTTGAATACTCAAATGGGGCAATCAATTCAGTCTGTTAGCGATGCAAACTACTACACCTCTGTTCCATAATGTAGTTAGAAACATTCTACATTATGGAACAGATTTAGTAGAGGTCACAAGCATGAAACTGATGTATGATGTAAAGATCAAAACATTGGCCCGTCACAGCTTGTAAACCGGTGTGATCCCGAGCAGTTGGAAGCACTGACGCATGACGACCGCAGTCGCTTCGCAGAGCAGCAGCCGGCTTGGCTCCTCCGGTGATCCTACCACCTGGTGGAGATAACAAAAAAAAACAGCGGTTAAATCTCATGAGCTAGGTGGGTGGCAGGCTTAGCGCTTAGTACAAGTGAAAGTTGTTGCCATCTTCTCACCCCGAACTCCGAATGAATTAAAAGATGGAAACAGAGACAGGCGTACCTGACAATTGGTGTAGAACCTGGTGAACATTTCAGATAAGTTGTATAGGTATTCACACAGAACATTGGGGAGGAGATTGGTGCACGCGTCTTCAACAACCTGAAAGAGATAGCAGCACGTAAATCAATACAAAGGGAGGACGAGATACCTCCCAATTATAAGCCATCCTCGTCACTGATGTATTAATTCTTCATGTACAATGCCATGCAGGAATTGCCTTAGAAATACTCCCTCCGACCCAAATCAGTTGATTTAGATTTGTCTAGATTCGATTGTATCTAGACATAATTTAATATTAGATTCGTCCGTATCTTGAAAAATTTGAGTCAACTAATTTGGATCGGAGGGAGTACTTCATGTGCTCCTAACTGCTCACAACCAAAATGTTCACTAATGCAACTGCTCACAATAGGCCACATTACAGTTTTGAGCTGATTCTGGGTTAGAGAATCTCTAGCAGATACCAGATATCCCGGTACTGCAGAAGTGTCTTCGGGCACACTGCAAAATGTTTTGCATTATAAAATTGTGCTCTCCCCAAACAGATATCCTAAAGTGATACCACAAAACGTTTTTTTTCTCATTTTCTGTTTATCTATTTTTTTCTCTCATTTCTATTATTTTCCCGTCGACTTCCTCAAGGAGAGCTTGCTGTCCTGCCCCAACCCCCGACCTCGCCGCCCACGCCTCGCGCCCAGCCATGCAGAGTCGTGCCTCATCACTCCCAGTCCTGACTCCCCCAGGCTGCGTCTCAGGGAGAAGACAAGGCAGCCGGCCCCAGCCGCTCCTCGCCGCCGCAGCCTCCTGCGTGACGACCAAGCCGACCGGTCCGCTCCTGCGCGTGGGGTCATCCACGTTTGTCTCCAGGAGCGCCTCCTTGCTGCCCTGGCGGGGCAGCCATGGCGAACTCGCCCATATGAGCTCAGCCGTCTGCTGTGAGGTGCTATTATGCTACGATTTTGTCCAAAATCGTACGAAATCAGGACACCGTGGTAAAATACGGCAGAGATTTGGCCGGAATCAGAGCGCAGTGGCAAAATTCATCAGATTCCGGTGAGTCCGTCCATTGTCCGGTGACAGTTGGCCTGAAACTTCCCTCCCGCCAACCGATTTCTGCTATCGGGGGTGCTGGAAATTTTGGTCCCAAACCTAGGTATCTGGGGGACAAGGGGCTCAAAACCAGGGGAGATGGATTTTTTTTTCTTCCAGTTTTGCCGATTTTGCGGGATCTGATATGGACGTATTTTTGGCCCAAAACTGCAAAATAGCTGTTATTTTGCAGTTTTGGCGTTTTTCCAGGGTCTTCTAGAGATGCTCTTAGTCCATCGAATATATAAAATTAGTTAACAGTGTCAATCATACCTCTGCAAAACGGATAAGATACAGTCCCAAGACACGCTCATCTGGATGGTCAAGAGAAATTTTCCCGTTCTGAGAAAAAGAAAATTCACAATTTAATACGTGCCTGATGGCAAAAATATTTCAGGGTGAAACTTTATAGTATGGATAGCATTAGCACATAAATTTAAGAAGTATTACCATCTTTAGCTCTTCTACATCCATGTTAGATTTTCGTATAATGGAGCAAATACGAGCATGAGCATACTGAAGATAGACAGCAGTATTTCCCTGTTCAAAAGAAAATTAGGATGGAAATAACAATTAACGAGAGTAGGCAAAAAGATGAATGGCTCAGAAAATAAATTTACATTCATGCAAAAGGATGATCATAAAGGTATGCCAGTAAAAGGAAACACAAAACAAATCAGTACAAGATTGAAGACAGAGCATATAGTATATACAGATATGGTATTTGAACAATTGAGAACAGAAACGGTGAAGAATGCCAAGATTGCCAAATAATTGAGTAAATAAATACTGTAGTTTGGAAGTACCTTATCACTTAGCATCTGATCAAAGCTAAATGTGTAATTAGTCAGTCTATTGTTCTTCAGATCTGCATACCTATATTGAAGGTAGAATACTTATCAGATTAAGATTTAAAAGGCTTATTTATTTAATTTCAGTCCAATAAATTTGTCTTCAAAGAAAAATTACATACTTGACAGCACCATATCCTACTGCCTTTGAAGTTTTCTCTAATTCCTCTTCAGTCCAGTCAACAATTTTACCTGAAACAAACAATATCATATTTAACCTGAAAGGTTATTAAAAGAAGCAAATGAAATTCCATAATTATATCGCTTACCATTGTCCTTGAGACGCTGGACAAGTTCTGATTTACTTCGTGATTTGGCCTCATCAAGTAGGTCTCCCAACCGAACAACTTCAGTACTACGAGTTCTGAAGCGCTTGCCATCTGCTCCAAGAACAAGGCCAAACCCAACATGACTTGTTTTGGGGAACTTCTTCTCCTTCGGATCTGGGAGCCAACCAGCCATCCTGGCAGCCTGCATCACAAGACAAAATGAAATCCCATCAATGCAAGTACAGATTATTTTTTTAGGATAAGCAATAAAGATCTAAAACGGTTCTCTTGATATTAAGAATGAACTATTATCAAATATCACAATAATATATTTCTTGTAAAGATAAATGATACTTTGCACTTGCCTTGAAAAACATATCAAAGTGCTGCTGCTGACCGACATCTGTTACATATATTATCCATTCAGCTTTCTCAACATTTAGCCGGTACCTTCATAAAGGCAAAGACAAAAAGAAAGGTCGAATTTCACAAACTCTATCACCTCAAGAAACCAGACTACATCAAATATGAAAGTCTTAGATTACAGACAACAGCTAAATAAGAACCCAGAAAGATGAGGAGAAACAACAAGTCAATTATTATTCAGTAACTAACCAAAGAGCAGCTAAGTCTGTTGAGGCATAGTTGAAGCCACCATCTCTTTTAACCACAATCAAAGGGATTTTGTGACCTTCAATGAAAATTACCCGGGCACCCTCACTTTCCTTAATGAAACCTTGGTTACTCAATCCCTCCAAAACTTGTGGAATATAAGGATTATAAAAGCTCTCCCCCTGAAAGGTAAGTAATTAGGAAAGAATTAGCTTTGCTTCTCACCGTAAACATAAACCAATAACCTTCTTGGGTTGCTTCCGGGGAAGAGACAGATAACATGTATATAAGCATTCAATAGCAAGTTACGGATGCTTGATCAGAATGATTTCAGATGAACTACAAGAAAGCAAAAAAGGTACAAAAATAACTTCCATTAAGAAAAAGATATTTCTGAAGTCTTGTGAGTATCTCCAGAAATATTAGCTGGTAATACGAAAAGCTCAATAAATCAGGAGTTCAATACATTTCTCTGGGAAACTGACGCGCACCAATTAATAAGTGAACCTAATTGTAAAATTTGGTAGCAGTCGTAAAAGTTCCAATCTTTGAGACTTCATATGACAATGAGAAAATACACCAAGGTGAATCAACTCAGATGTTTGACAGAACCTTTTTCATTATGGTTCAAATGAGAGGAAGAAAGTCCAAAGCCTTTGAGCAAAAATCGCTAGTCAACAAACATTGCACAGATTTCAGTTTCACAAAGTACAATAGTTCATTTTGCTTTAGGGCAAAAGGGCAAACATTCTACAAAAAGACATTTCCACGTTCATCTAAAGTCCAATTAACATAATTCTTTTCAGATAGCAGATATATTTTGTTGATAATTTTGCTAGGTAACTTAGAATAATAAGTCAAATATCAGTAGAAAGTGATACTACCTTTTCTTCAAGTTGTACATCTAAGAGCTTGTAAACCTGATCAAATTCGTTCCTGCTGATTTCACATATCTTTTTCCAAGCAGAACGATATTTCTCATCCCCTCCCTACATAGTATGTATTGCTTAGAAGTTAGAAGAGAATGAGAGAAGACTGCAATCTTCCCAGAATCCACATATATGAATGGTCAACTTACCTGTAAGCGAACGACAGCTTGTTGAGCCCTATCTTTAAATTCCGCATCATTATCGAATTTTTCTTTGGATGCTTTATAGAAAAGCTGCAGCAAATAACCAAAATGAAACATGATCGTTTGTTTACCGAATCAGAAATTCTAACATGAAGCAAAATAAGCACTTCTTTCAATATTCGCAAGATATAGATCAATCGGGAGCATGCATGCACATACACCTAGAGGAAACCCATATCTAGATAATATGCTATTCAGATAATTTACAGTCATTTCATCCTGACTGTATGCTAATGAAAACTAACTCAGATTTGCTGCTGTGCACAGCTTCATGGGCTCCAATTATTTAAATTTCAGAAATGTATTTTGAAGGACTTGGTTAGCAGGTAAGTGGGTAGTTGAGAACAAGCAACCAAGAGGGAAATCCAACATCATGGCCCTTACTGCTCAAGTTAGGCGATAAAAAAAGCAATCCAGTTAAACATGGCATCCAAAACAATAGCATTACATGCCTGGCTAAAATCATCTGTATTTTACTGGAATTGGTTAAGTCATAAACCACTACGGTGATAATACTGAAATTACGGATACCACATAAATGACTATTTGAGCATAAAAGTAAATATGAATGTTACCAAGAATAACACAAACAATTAATCCCTCCGTTCACAATTATAAGATGTTTTAGCTTTTTTTTTCTGAAACGCGTGTATCTAGACATGCAGTGTGTAGGTGCACTTATTTTGGTATGTATATAGTCCACATTGAAATACCTAAAACATCTTATAATTTTGAACAGAGGTTGTATGATTTATTTTACCGCAACAAATTACCCTGTAACTCTAAACTCATAATTCAGTTTTCTTTCAACCATGTAGCTATTTACATGGATATGTAGTACAAAAGTCCATGCATGCTTATATGCCTAATTGAATATGTCAACAATACCTATAGGCATGTGTTTATAAGCTTTTTATGCCACATTATTATACTACAATAGTACCATCAATGCATAGAACAAAACCTTACCTGGAGATCACCAATGGCCTGGCTGCCAAGTTCCTCCCATTCCGGGAACTTTTCAAACAGAAATTCAATGAGCATTCCAAACTGCATGGACAAAGACAAACATGGTTTAGTTCGCAAAGCGAAAATTCCGTTTAACTTATAAGGCCTCCACATCACCAAACAGTTTAGCAGTTACTAGTGCCTACAGAACAAGCAGAAGATATTTCTGCTAATGCAATATTCAAGGCACCACTTTCTCCAGCACAGCACAAGTGAAACTTTCAGTTTTTGCTGTATGGTAGACATGAAAGCCTAGATAGTGATAGTACAGCATTGATGTGTCCCAAAAATAAAGGTACGTGAGGTAACGGATTCAGGCCAAAAAAAGGGCCCTGCCGAGGAGAAATAAGGATGAGTTGGTGTGCCTAACCACATTGTCTATGAGCCAAAATGGGTAGGCAGATTAAAGGATCATACGTTTGTACCAGAAATTTCAGCAGCAAGAAGCATCAAGTAGTTTGTTACCTGTGTACCCCAGTCTCCAACATGATTGCGTCGGAGAACGTCGACATTTGAGAACTCAAACATGCGTGCTAGGGTATCCCCAATTATTGTTGACCTCAGATGCCCAACATGCATTTCCTTTGCAATATTAGGGGATGAAAAATCAAGCACTAGCCTCTTAACCGGAAGAACTGGTGCCCAAGTTTTGATACCATTTACAAGCATATCTTGTATTCTCTGCAAGATTGTAGTTCATTGGCGCTTAGGGTGAAAGAACTGTAGTACCAATGTATGCAAAACTTGCAGGTAAAACATCTAAACCAGACCTTTGCAACCCAGCTGTTGGATAATGAAATATTCACAAAACCAGGACCAGCAACAGAGGTTGATTCAATAACATCACAGGTAGGCAGATTCTTGGCAATGGCCTGTGAAAAAATTCAGCATGTATGAGAAAGAAAAATGAACAAACAAGGAAATAAAGGTAGCAGCTCCCCTATGAAAGAATTCTCCCACTCCATGAGATCTTGGAAGTAAACCATCAGCACTCAAAAAGATAGAATCGTTCTAACCTGTCCAATTGCATTGGGATTTTTGAAACTTGTCCCGGATCCTTTAACTTTTGACCACAAGCCCATTGCGTTATTGCTGCATATGGTTGACATATAGTCATTTGATGAGCACATCGAAGAGACACAGCAGGCAAGGCAAGGAGCCAACAACATACCACTGATAGTCACCGAACTTTGTTGTGCAAACTTCAACCACTGGTTCTACATCCACTTCAGGCACCGTCGCACGGAGTGACAGAGCCGCTAAGTTGGCGATCTGTTGCTTGACACTCCCAGCTCCCTGCACGGCCTAGCAATATGTTTTGACTCGTCACAATCTCAATCGAGTGGGTACAGGCAAAACACAATCAACACTATCATGTCCAGAACCAGCAATTCAATACTCACCAGTGGTGCTGGCTCCTGCGCCTGGGCAGAGGCGGAAGTGGAGGTCTCGTCTCCCATGGTGGTGGAAGCGTAGCAGGAGCTCCTCAGCAGCCTTGCGAGGGAAGATGCTCTACAGTGACCTAGCTAGATAGGCAGCACAAAAATTAGCAAACAGGACTATACTCAGCAACCAAAAGGTTCTATGAATCCTTTAGCTACAACCTAAACCTAAGTCAAATTGAGCACAGTAGAGAATAAACAGCAGCTTATTTCACATCTCCCTCATTCCAAAAGTTGTGTACTTGCAGGCTCCTAACGCTCAAATCAACCTGCCGCGAAAGGATTACCGCTGACAGATGAGATTCGAGCAGAACAAATTTGGTTTAGAGGGGGTAAAGCCAAACCAGGGGAAACTATATTCAAGCATATATAGACTCCTAAACTCTGAATCCCGCAACAGGTCCACTAGATAGTCCGCCATTCCCTCTAAATCTCCAGAGCACGTAGGCACAAACTCTAAACCCCCGGAAATCCTGCGGCCAAATCGAACCTCGCGACTCCGGGCGACAAGGCGACGGCGCAGCGGTACGAGCGACCGGAGCAGAGGCGGAACTTTACCGGACGGGATTGGGGAAGGAAGAGTCGAGGACCCACCGAATCGTGGGCGGGCGGAGACGAGGAGAAGTCGCGCGGGGTAAGGCGCCGCCACTGCTGTTGCTGCTGCCGTGAATGCCCGCATCGTTCGAGAATAAATACGCTCCCACGCCGCGTGCAAGGGAGGAGCTCGCGAGGGTTTTCGCTGGTACCTTATCGGGCCCGCCAAGTCATCCTTTGGGGCTAGCTGTGGCGTGGACAACGAGCCCCGTTTAAGGGCATGTAAGATATATTTTTTTTCACCAAAATAAGCAGACTCTTGCCCTTTGAGGCCTCTCCTTGTTCAAAAGAAAAAAACTAGGCATCACAATGTCAAAGCAAACTCTATTTCTAGTTTTCCCAATAGACCAAAAAATAGCAGTTAAGTAAACCTTTGCTGCTACTCTCTCTTGTCCTTTGAAATTGTCAATCCATCCACCCATCTCAGACATTTCCCTAGGTTGACTTGGAGAGCCAGAGGCATATTGAAGCATAATCCACACAAATCTGGCTATAGAACAAGTGAAGAGCAAATGATCAGTGCTTTCATCAGAAGCACATAACATACATTGTTAATCTCTATTTCACCCCCTTTTCTTCAAATTATTTTTAGTTAAATTTTTCCCATATCAAACACCATAGAAAGACCTTGATTTTAGCATGTATTTTAAGCATCCAAAGTTTTTGGAATACCTTAACTGGTATTCCAGTTTGTAGAGCATTATACAGACTTCTCACAATGAACCCTTTTTTTCCTAATTTCTAAGGTACTTTGCCATATCCAACCTCAGAACCACCCCATGAATGATATCAAACATTTTTTACCACTCCACATCTAATTCACCCCAAAGACATCTTCTGAACACAAGGCAACCCTCGAAATATTGTACCACCCTAATGCCTGCAGGAGCACATGTTCATTCGAAGCACTTTTCGTGAAAGAGTTTTTATATCGATCCCTATGAGGAGCCTAGATTTGGGTGTCTCTATCGCACCCAAGGTGTCATAAGTTTTGAGTGAATTAACTGCAAGTATAGTGTAACATCCCAAAAATCTTGCTCATGGTTATCAAATTTTAATCACCAAAATTAGGGTTAACAAAAACTTTGATTAAATAAAAACCAAATGAATGCATGTGTGTAAGTGAGGATGGTATGAATGCATAAATGGACTTGTGTGATTAACCTAAATAGCAAGGAATGGTTTAAAGATGAAAATAACATCATTTAAAACATTTCCAAGAAGAAACAAAACAAGAGAAAAGCAAAAGCAAAACAAATAAAGCAAATGGTCATTTCCGCCAATCTTGCTCACTAGGTCACTTTGAGTGTTTCTAGTCCAAGATTTCAAACAGACACTTTTCTATTTCTTTTCACCCCTTGCAATATCAAGTAAAAGTAAATCAAATCCCATCTTTCAAACTTGTAGAAACATTTAGCAACTTGATTCAAATGACAATTGAAAATTGAATCTATAACATATGTGAAGATCCCACATTTTCAAAACCCAACCAAACCAGTGCCCCTTGACCAATCCAACTAACCCAAGACTCCCTAGTATGTAACTAGCAAACCCATCAAGTTTGAATCAAAAATTCAAATTTGAATTTCTTGCGGCCATTTCATCAAACACCTTGTCAGCAGCAAATAAACAAACATCAAACACTATTAGTAGCAGTAATTTTGGCCAACCTTGTCCCATCTCTAGCTCACTCTACACTCTCAGTAGATGATCAAACTAATCTAACTAGCTTTAGCATCACTGTGAGCAAGCATAGCCATCAATGGTGACCATGCCGAGAGCAACCTTGTCACCCCCATGTCGCCAGCGATATAGGAGAAGCTCTAGCTTCGCCAATGGTACTGTGCTGGTCCTAGGCTAGACCGTACTAGAGACGCGAGCCTAGAGATGCAACAACAAGCAATGTATGATGATATGGCACCCTGAAAAGCGAACCGAGATGTCAAAAATCACTATGATGGCGAGTGTCTAGAACTGATCTACGGGGTCTAAAAACAGGCTAGCCCCAATTTTTTTTGAAATTTTTGTATTATGCTCCGGAAAGCGCGCAGGTGCCAAAAAAATATCGCTATAACGGCCGATGGAAAAAGTGATCCCCAGGGTCGACAAACAGTATAGCCAGAAAAAAATTTCGGAGGCGGTTCCAGACTTCTTTTTTTTTTGCTCTCCTTCTGGACTTACGACCGAACTCTTAGCTTGACACGGACTTTAGCTCAATACGGAAACAATCAAGGAAGGAAAGTAAAAAAGAAATAACTAGGAAACAATAACTCAACTCGGACTCGTGCCGCGGCAGGAAAGGTGATCGGATCCGTGTCGCGGTAGGAAGGCGGTGGCGGAGTATTAGGGTTTATGGTGGCTGGGTGTATGGCGGCGGAATATGGTGGCGGTGATCTGCGAGGGTGGCGGTGACTACTGTGAACAGAACTCGAAACTCTAAGGGACGAGACACTAAGACCAGCAACTCGACGCGACGATGCAAACACAAATTCAACAATGCAAAACTGAAAAGATAATGCGAGGCGTAGATTGGTGATGGGATGGATCTAAACTCTAACTGTTGTCGTGGGAATGGTCACGACAGACGCTGCAATCGGCAGCGAGTAGTAGAACGAGGGGCAAGGGCGGCCAGCCATCTGCGGTGCGAGATGAGGGCAAAGACACAGGGTTTACCCAGGTTCGGCCCCCCGGAGGGTAAAGACCTACTCCTGCTAGATTGTATTATGGAGGTGTTACAATGGGCGAGCTTGGCGGCTAGGCGGCGAGTCGCTTGGGTGTATGAGGGAACATCTCTCTACTCACCCTTTAGGGAGGTTTATATAGGCTCACCTCCCCTAGGGTTTACATATCTCAACCGATTCGGTTATAGCTTTAATAGTCGTTTAACCCAGTCCGACTGGGCCTATCTACTCGCCTGGGCCTTCAGCTTCCAGTCGCTCGGTACCTTGCTGGGCTTCAATCCACTCGCCGTTCTGCAGGCCCACTCGCCAGCTCTCGGGCCAGTCGGAAACGCCTTGCTGGGTATACCCCAGTAGGCATATCCCCATCAGTAGTCCCCGAGGCCGTCGTCGATTGGGCATAAGTGGCTGCTGGCAGTCGGAGTATACGGCTTCAAAGTAGGCATCCAGTCGAATCGTCGGCGGGCTCCTGTATAAAGGAGGAAATCCGGTGAACCAAGTCGCGGCTTGGGCAAGTCGAGTCGGCAGGACGCGGTCATGGTGATTGACCTGGCGAGCCGAGTGGCTGGAGTTGGACCGTCAGGCGCGATCAAACTAGCCGTTGGGGTAATCCAACGGTAACTTTCGGCGTAATCATCGCGCGGTAACGGCCTCCTGATTTGGCGGGTAACTCCCGCTATATAAGAGGAATGGTAGGCAATCGTAGAGCCAACTGCCCACCACTTCTTCCGAGTGCGTGCATTTTCTTTTCTTTGCTCCGCGATCCAGTCGACCCGAAATCCTCCGATCTCCAACCAACCTTTCGGCCATGGCCCTTTCCACCGAACCATGGGGTAGGTCCAAGTGCACGAGGGCGTAGCTGGCCTCTTTCGAGGAGGCCGGGATCTTGCGAGCCGGCTGTTGGCGTATCCCCGCAGCCGGAGAAACGACCCTAAACCCGCGAGAGAGGGAATTCGTCTGTTTCACCAGTCATCTCGAGCGAGGGCTAGGGTTTCCCACGTCCTTGTTCTTCCGGCGCTTTTGCGCCTACTATGGGATCCAGCCTTCATATCTGGGTCCCCACAGCATCGAGCAGCTCGCCATCTTCGTGGCGTTCTGCGAATGCTACTTGGGTTGCCGGCCCTACTTCCCCTTGTGGCAAGATCCGTTCCACGGACGGATCAGCCGCGAGGAGGCAGGCGGCCCAATGCTAGCCGCGGGAGGCTTGACGTTCCAGCTCAAGTCCAAAGCCTCCTTCTTTGACCTGATGCTACCCGCCAAGGCAGCGAGCGACTGGAAAAAGTCGTGGTTCTACGTGACCGAGGCGACCCCGGAGGGCGAGGCGGCGATCCCGCGGTACTCCGCTAGTCGTTCGGAGCCGCGCCATCTCCAAGTCGGCAAGCTCCCCGACGACCAGCGGATGGTCGTTGACGAGATGCTCCAGACCATCCGTGGTCTGAAGAAGAAGGGCCTCCAAACGATAAATTTGTACAATTGCTGGCTCGGGCGGCGGCTTGTTCCACTCGCCCAGCGCGACCACTACATGTACCAATACACCGGCCGGGGGGACTCGACGAAGGCCTGCCTCGACGAGTGGAGGCTGGAAGATTACCTCCCAGCGTTGAAGAAGATTACCCAGGTGGTGTACCTGGATGCGCAGGCCGGGATCGCCCCCTACACCGCGAAGCGTCCAGCTCCAACGGTAATTTCTTTACCTTGTTCGCAGTCGCAGTGTATGCAGTCGCGGTAATCCTGATCCTGTTTGTATTCATCGCAGCTATTCCAGGTGGTGGAAGGGTGGCTCCCACCTTCGGATGATGAGAGCCCGGACCCATCCGCCCAGGACATAGGCGAATCACCACCCGCGAGGGGCAACGAAGACGACGAGGACGAGTCCGAAGAAGAGGTCGCCCCGCTGGTCCGAAAGACCCGCGGGCAACGTCAGCGCGAGATCGAAGCGAGCAGAAGCCTCGAGCGCCATGACGATGACGACGAGCTCCCAGAGACCACCTCGCACCGTCAAGCCACTCCGTCGAAGAAGAAGGAGAAGAAGAGGGAGGCGAGGGCCCCCCTGAAGAAGAAAACGAAGCCGTCGAAGACGGCCTCACCGCCACACTCGGCGAGCAGCTCCGATGCTCCCAGCCCAACTGGTGACGGCGCGCCACCAGCGACAACCGCGCTGGACACGGCGACTATGGAGGTGCCGCTGGCCTCATTGCCTCCGCCATTCGCCCCAGTCTCTGGGCTGGGGGAGGCTCCGGCCGCGGCGACTTCGCCTCGCAGGGAGGCTCCGGCTGCGGCGGCTTCACCTCGCAAGGAGGCTCCAGCTGCAGCAGCTTCGACTCACGAGGAAGCTCCCGCCGAGGATGTCCCAGAGGCGCCAGCTGCAGCCTCAACGACGAAGAAGCCGTCCGTGTCTTGGGCACGCGATGTCCTGGAACTGGGGCTCAGTCGCCGACTGGGCCCTGAACTGGAAAAACCGGCCGGCCTTCGTACGGGGCTACGTTTCATCCCAGTCGCCAAGTGAGTGTGCTCACCCCTCCTTATTTTCCATAACTGTTTCAATTGTCTTTGTTGATTCGATTAATGCACAGGATCGGAGTGAAAAGGATGGGCCATCCGACCGTGGCCAAGGTGCCCTCCGCCGCTAGCGAGGAGGATCCTTCACGCAAGAGGAAGGCGGACGAGGTCGTCGCCTCAGCGGATGGCAGTAAGAAGGCCAAGGGTGACGACATCGTCACCATCTCTGACGATACGGCGGCCGCGCCGGCCGAGCCCGTTGTGGAGACAACCGCGTCTACGAAGGAACCCATGATGGAGGCGACCTCCCTTGGAGCGGGTGCCTCCATCGCTACCTTCCCCCGCTTCGTGACCAAGGCGGCCACGGCGAGTGGGGTTGCGCCCTCGAGCCACGCTCCTGGGACCGCCGATGCTGAAGTCGACCAGCGTCGTGGGCACATGCCAGCGTTACTCGCGCCCGTGGACGCGATCCAACTCCACTGCATGCTTGGCGCAGCCATCCAGGTACATCCAATCCCCGAGGATCAGGTCGGTGTTTTGCAGCGGCGTGATTCTTATAATTTCTCGTCTTTTATTTTCGCATCTAGTCCCCGAGTGCGTACTCGTTGAATTTCAGCGGGTGGGCACTTGGGAATTTCTTGATTGCCAGTCCCCGAGTGCGTACTCGCTGAATTTCAGCGGGTGGGCACTTAGGAATTTCTTGATCGCCAGTCCCCGAGTGCGCACTCGCTGAATTTCAGCGGGTGGGTACTTATGAAGTTCGTTTTAACTGACTTTTTCGGTGATATGCAGGGTCTGCAGCTTGAGTCAGCGGACCGATTGGCCGCGAAACAGCGCGTGGAGAAGGAGCTGGCCATCGTCCAGGAGGCGAACAAAGGTCTTCAAGCTGTTGCTGCAAAGGCAGACCAAGCTCGCCAGGGGCTTGTCCCCGCTGGTGAGTTGGTGGCGGCGCGGTCTGCTCTGGGTGCCGCTGAACAACGGATCGCTGACCTCGAGCGCGAACTGCGGGAGGCGAGAGAAGAGGCTAGCTTGGCGGACGGGCGAGCTAAGGCCGCCATTGCGGCCGCAGAGGAGGATCGAAAGGTGTCGGAAGTCCTTATTGCTGGGATTCAGGACGACCACACGTCACTTCAGTGCTTCATCACGGGACTTGCCCGCCCGCTGCTTGGTGAGTGCATCCTCCCTTTCTTATAGTTGTGGTTTTTGTGGTGTCCATCATACTCATCATTGTCTTTTTCTTCGCAGGTCGCATCATTGATAACGAAGAAGAGGCGAGCTCGCTCGAAGCAAGGCAGTGCGTAATCATGCTCATCGACTCGGCGACGCTGTCGGCGACCTGCATCCGCGCCTACCTTCAAGAAATATCACCCACGGAGGTGATTCCCAGCGACCTCGTTGAGGTGTGGAAGTACTTGGAGAAGGCGCCCGCGGTCGTTGAATTTATGACGCGATCGGCGTTTCAGCGTGGAGCATCGACGGCCCTGAGCCTTGGACTCGCCCACTTCCCCGAAGACTTCGACATCGACGATGTGACGAGTGGGTACCCATCGTCAACTGGCGCGGTGGAGCTGTCCGAGGTTCTCAAATTGCAAGAGCGTGCCGCCACGTACTCGGAGCGTGTCTGGGCGATGGGCGACCTCCTTCCATACCAGGAGACGGTCGTCGCGCCGAACGACCCCGAGCCGCCGCATCGTGACTTCAAGGTCGAGCAGCCTTTTCGCGCGGCGATGGCGGGTGAACTGACGACGTATCCATCAAACCCGTACACCGCGTTCATTCGTAATCGCCGGGATGCTGGCGAGTCGTCATCGAAGCCTGCAGAGTAGGGTAGTTTGCCTTGAAGCGTTAGCAGCAGTTCTGCCACGCGGGCATATTTTGTAACATAAGACAATGCAATATGCGATTGAATGGGACGTCATGTCTATTTTGGTATTTGTTTGTGTGCTTTGGATTGATTTTGAGCGAGTCCCCGAGCGCGTCCGCCCTTTTGTGGGGTTTACCTCGTATATGATGTGTGTGTTGTTATCATGTGTTTTGTTGCTTTGGTCGACTCGCCCGAGCTCGGAGAGCCAGTCGCAAGGCGACTCCCGTGAGTGCTCTGTACTTTACCGTTTTCCCGTACGCGAACGAAGTCAGGTGGCCGAGTCCCCGAGCGTGGTACTTGGTAGTTCTAGGCGCGACTCAAGGGTGGTTGAGGACTTAGCGCGTTGGTGTGAGCGCGTCACTCATGCCTGGCCCGTGGGGTCAGTCGCGTGGCGAGTCCTGGGCATGCTCTCTTACTTGAAGTTTTCCCTGACCGCTCGCGACGAACTGGTATTCAGTCCCCGAGCGTGGTACTTAGCCGTTCGAGTCGCTATGCCAAGGATGCGGAGGACCAAGGTCGCTGTGAGAAGCGAGGGCAGTTGTCTTGGCTCGTAAAACCAGTCGAGCTAGGCGACTCCAATGGGGCTCCGGGTTGGCATTTTTCGTGGACGGTGCAAGACCTGAAGTGATTCAGTGCTCTTACACCGCACTACTTAGCCGTGCCGATCGCTGTACCAAAGGTTGACTTCTGCATTTTAGCATACCGCTGTTATTACGAGTGCGAGTGGCACAAGTCATGGAGAGTAGGCGCAATTTGCGGTAACCGTTTCTTTTATTTCATAGCGACTGGAGAGTACATGTGTGGGGTTCTAGGAGTAGAACTTCCGGAGGAGGTTTACATTCCATGGTCGCTTGACGTCGAGCTCGCCGTCCCCGCGGACGTCGATGAGGTAGTAGGCGTCGTTGCCGAGTACGCGCCCGATAGCGAATGGGCCTTCCCACGGAGGGGAGAGCTTGTGCATGCCCTTCTTGTCCTGGATGAGGCGTAACACCAGGTCGCCTTCCTGGAAGGTGCGAGCTTTCACCCGCCGGCTGTGGTAGCGGCGGAGTCCTTGCTGGTAGATGGCGGTGCGTGACCGGGCGAGGTCGCGTGCTTCGTCGAGCTGGTCGACCCCATCTTGGCGGGCCAGCTCGTTTTACAGCCTCCGTATAATGGACGACTCGCGGCGAGTCGTGTTCGAGGTCGGTGGGCATGACTGCTTCGGCGCCGTAGACCATGAAGAAGGGAGTGAATCCCGTTGATCTGTTGACCGAGGTACGGATTCCCCAGATGACGGAGGGCAACTCCTCGACCCAGCACCCGGCGGTGCGCTCGAGTGGTACTTGGAGTCGCGGCTTCAGGCCGTGTAGGATGCTTTGGTTGGCCCGTTCCGCCTGGCCGTTGGATTCCGGGTGGGCGACTGACGCGAGGTCGAGCCGGATGTGGTGCTCTTCGCAGAATTCGGCCATGACTCCCTTGGCGAAGTTGGTGCCGTTGTCCGTGATGATACTGTTTGGGAACCCGTAGCGATATATGAGCTCGCGTAGGAATTTAGTGGCGGTCTTCCCGTCGCATTTCCGGACTGGCTTGGCCTCCACCCACTTAGTGAATTTGTCGACGGCGACTAGCAGGTGGGTGTAGCCGGAGGGGGCTTTCTTGAAGGGGCCTACAATGTCCATGCCCCATACGGCGAATGGCCAGGTAATGGGGATTGTTTTGAGCGCCGAGCTTGGTACGTGCGTCTGATTGGCGTACTTCTGGCACCCGGCGCATCGCTGGACGATGTCGACAGTGTCGGCGTGTGCGGTGGGCCAGTAGAAGCCGTGTCGCATAGCCTTGGCGACCAGGGAGCGAGCGGCGGCGTGGTGGCCGCAGTCACCTGAGTGAATGTCGTGGAGGATTTTGCGTCCTTCAGCCGGTTGGACGCAGCGTTGGAACACGCCGGTGACGCTGCGCTTGTGTAGCTCGCCGTCGATGATGGTGTAGGACTTGCATCGACGAGCGATCATTCGAGCGTCTGTCTCGTCTGCTGGCAGGGTGCCGGCTTCCAGGTGGGCGATGTAGGGCTTGGTCCAATCGTCTGGCTCGGTGACGAGTGCGACCAAGGCTGCCTCTGGTTGGAGTGGGACTCCGATGTTGATATCCCTCGGGGAGAGACTGATGGTTTGGAGATTGTGTCGAGGAACACGCCGGCGGGTGGTGCGAGTCGAGCCGACCCGATGCGAGAGAGGGCGTCGGCCTCCTCGTTTTTCCGCTTGTCAATCCACTCGACAGAGTAGCCGGTGAAGTGGCCGCCCAACTTGTCTACCGCTTGGCGGTATGCCGCCATGGTAGGGGAGACGGCGTCGCAGGTGCCGGCGACTTGCCCCGCGACGAGGTCAGAATCTCCGTAGCAGCGGAGGCGATTGACGTTCATCTCCTTGGCGGCTCGCATGCCGTGGAGTAGGGCCTCGTATTCAGCCATGTTGTTGGTGCAGGGCGTGAAGTCGAGGCAGAGGATGTAGCGGAGCTTGTCGCCCTTTGGTGAAGTCAACACTATCCCTGCTCCTGCGCCGTCCGCGTTCTTGGAGCCGTCGAAGTGCAGGCTCCAGTAATGGAGGTACGGCAGCTTTTCTGGCTGCTGGGCCTCCTCCCAGTCGGCGATGAAGTCTGCCAGCGCCTGCGACTTAATCGCCTTTCGTGGCTCGTATTTGATGTTGTGGACGCCGATCTCGACGGCCCACTTGGCGACCCGCCCGGTCGCCTCGCGATTGCGGATGATGTCTTGCAGTGGCGCTGAGGAGACGACCGTGATCGGGTGCTCCTGGAAGTAGTGCGGCAGGCGCCGCTGAGCCCTGAAGACCACGTATACTAGTTTTTGGTACTGTGGGTACCACTGGCGCGACTCGGTTAGGACCTCGCTGACGTAGTACACCGGCCGCTGAACTGGGCGCTCATTTCCTTCCTCTGGTCGTTCGACGACCATCACGGCGCTGACGACGCGCTCGGACGCCGCGACGTAGACCAGCATGGGTTCTTTGTCGGCGGGGGCGGCGAGTAGTGGTGCGGCGAGTAGCACCTTTTTGAGGTCGCGGAGCGCGTCGTCCGCCTCCTTGTCCCACTGGAAGGTGGGGTTCTTGCGCATCAGGCGGTATAGGGGCATCGCCTTTTCGCCCAGGCGGGGGATGAAGCGACTAAGAGCCGCTACTCGCCCGGCCAGCTTCTGGACGTCGCGCAAGCACTCGGGTTTGCCGAGCCGGGCGATCGTGTCGATATTTGTTGGGTTCGCCTCGATCCCTCGTTTGGAGACGACGTACCCCAGTAGTTGTCCGGCGGGTACACCGAAGGTGCACTTGCCTGGGTTGAGCTTTATCTTGTACCTTCGAAGATTGGCGAAGGTTTCCGCCAGGTCGGCGAGTAGGTCGCCTTGGCGAGCGGACTTCACGACCACGTCGTCGATGTAGACGTGGATGTTGCGGCCAATTTGGCTCGCGAGGCATTCTTGCATGCACCGCTGGTAGGTCGCCCCGGCGTTCTTGAGGCCGAAGGTCATGGCGGTGTAGCAGAAGGCTCCGAATGGCGTGATGAACGCCGTCTTCTCCTCGTCTTCGACAGCCATTTTGATCTGGTTATACCCAGAGTAGGCGTCGAGGAAACATAGCGACTCCGAACCCGCGGTTGAATCGATTATCTGGTCGATCCGTGGGAGGACGAACTGCTCCTTTGGGCAGGCGCTGTTCAGGTTTGTGTAGTCGATACACATTCTCCAGGTCCCGTTTTTCTTCTCGACTAGGACTGGGTTTGCCAGCCACTTGGAGTACTTGATTGGCCGGATGAAGCTGGCAGCGAGTAGACGCTGCACTTCCTCGGCGATTGCTCGACGGCGTTCTTCATTGAAGGGTCGTAGCAACTGCTTGACAGGTCGCACTTTGGGGTCGGCGTTTAGCTTGTGCTCAGCGAGCTCCCTAGGGACACCGGGCATGTCGGAGGGTTTTCATGCGAAGATGTCCCTGTTCTCACGGAGGAACTCGATGAGCGCGCCTTCCTATGCTGGGCTCATGCCTGTCCCGATCATCACCGTCTGGCTGGAGTCGCCTGGGACCAGCTCGACGGTGCGAGTGTGCATCGTTGTCTCAAAGGTTGAGGTGTTTGCGCCCTCTGAGTTGGGCTTTTTGAGTATTGTGGGGTCGTCATTGTTGACCCTGCTCGCGTATTTGGCGAGCTCGTCGGCGTGATTAGTCTCTGCCGCGATGACGGCGTCGGCGAGCTCGGCTCCTTTGGCCTCGCACTCGGCGGCCATGTCGGGGTCGCCGTTGATGGTGATGACGCCGCACGGCCAGGGGAGCTTCATCGCGTTGTACGCGTAGTGGGGCGCTGCCATGAATTTAGCGAACGCCTGGCGCCCCAGGACGCAGTGGTAAGGGCTGTCGAAGGGCACCAGCTCGAAGACGATCCGCTCAGTGCGGAAGTTTGCCGGTGTACCGAAAGTGACTGGCAGCGTGACCTTGCCGATCGGGTACGCCTTCCGACCGGGGACGATGCCGTGGAACGTGGTGTGGGTCATCTCGATCATCGACTGCGGGAGCCGCAGCCGCCTGAAGGTGTCGAGGTAGAGGATGTTGATGGAGCTACCGCCATCCATCAGTGTCTTGGGGAGCCAGTAGTCGCCAACCTTGGGCTTGACCACCAAGGCGACTCGTCCTGGGTGCTCGATGCGCGGCGAGTGATCTTGCCGGCTCCAAGTGATGGGCTGTTCCGACCAGTTCAGGAACTGGGGGACGTCTATTTGGGCCACCGCATTGACGGCGACGGCGCGGGCGATGACCTTCTTCTCGCGCTTCGTGTTGAAGCCTGTGAAGGTGTGGAGCGAGCCGGCTACTTTGCCGAATTTTCCGCCATTTGGCGGGTTGTTGTCAGGGTCCTCCCGTGCTTGCCGTGCCTTCTCGATTTCCCTGAGGGTGTGCCAGTCGGCGGTGGTGTGCGTTGCGGGCTTCCCTTCCCTGCTATGGAACGCACATGGTTGGTTAAGGAGGGCCGCGGGGTCGAACCTTGGCTTGTTCTTGTAGTTGCCGCCATCGCGGGGTTGCCCTCCGTCGCGGCGGTAGCTCTTGGGCTCGCGCTGCGCGTGCCCGGCGTTGGCGACGAAGTCGACTCGCCCGTCACTGCAGCGCTTGCCAGTGAGGCGAGTGCCGCTGTAGCGTAGGTCGGTTCGGCGTCTGCCGTCGTTGCCGCCTGCGCGGCGTTGACCTCCTGACTCGTCGTCAGTTTCCTGGTTTGGGTCTTCCTCAGCATACCGTTTGGCGATCTCGAGGAGGTCGGGGATGTTGTCGAGTGTGCGGGAGTGTCGTTTGAGCTTGGCGACTAGAGGCTCGTAGCGGCACGAGGTCTTGAAGCAATGGATCGCGGTGTCCGGGTGGATGCCGACCGCGTTGTACCAAAGCTCTTGCCACCGTTGGACCCAGTTGCAGGTCGACTCGCGGGGTCCTTGGACGCACCGTTCCAGGTCCTCAATAGTGGTGGCGCGGGTGTAGGAGCACTCGAAGTGCCTGACGAAGGCGTCGCGCATTTCCTCCCAGGAATCGATACTGTCCTGGGGGAGAGTGTTGATCCACTGCCTGCACGTCCCCTCCATCATCAGGGGGAGGTAACGGGCGGCGAGTAGGTCAGTGTGACCCGCGATCCCCATTGCCATGAGGTATGTGTCGAGCCAAACGGCGGGGTCGTACGAGGAGTCGTATTTTTCTATCTCCTTTGGCGCCTTGAAGTTTGGCGGGTACTTCTCGCCTCGGATCATTGGTCCGAAGCACTTGGGCCCGAGTCGACCGAGCGACCCCATGGGCTCGCCGTCGCGGCGATTAGTTAGGGTGTGCTGCAAGTCATCGGGCTGGCGTGCGCGCCAGTTTTGGTTGTTGATGATGTGGGTGCGGGCGTCGATGGGTTGCCCGTTAGCGGCGACAAAGTTGGTCGCCGGCCTGGGGTCGTTGGTGGAGAGTGCCGCGTTCGTGGGTCGGTGTTGGAGCTGCAGTGGCTCTGGTGGCGGGCAGTTGAGGGTGTTTGCCGCCGCTGGGCGGCCGCTGGAGGCCGCTCTGCTTCCCGAGGAACGCGAGTATACTCGACCTTGCGAGTCGGCGCCCGCTTTTTGCTGCTCGACGGCCTTCGCGAGCAGGGCCCTGACGTATTGGATCTGTAGGGCGCCGTCGCCGGTGGCCGTGATGCTGTCGGCTGCTGCTCGGCCTGCCACGAGGTTGTCCATCGGGGTGGAGAACAGTGGGAGGCCGTTTGCGTCTCGCTCCCGTGAGGAGACTACTATCCGCGGCTGGTCCCTGGGAGGGGTGCGGTTGGGTGGAGGTGGGGCGCCCATCGCCGTTGATCCTGGCGGTGGTCGGGCGCTTCCTCCTGGTGGCGCGTTCTCGCAGATTGCGCGCTCGGCCACGCGGGTCGGGTCGTTTTCGTCGTCGAAGTTCAGGGCGCGCCCTTGAACGGTGGGGTTCAGGCGTGACCTGATCCGCTGCTGGTGGTAGCGTGACAGCTCCTGCGCCGTCACCTGCTCGAGGCGAAATTTTTCGTGCTCGGCTTGCTCCTTGCGCACCGCCTCCGCCAGTTTCAGGCGGAGTTCCTCGACCTCCGTTGCTGTGGCGTTAGGAGGGATTGGGGTGGAGAAAGGATCCTCCGGCGGATCGGCGCCGGTGGCCATGTAGGCCGCAGCGTGGCGACCGGTTCCATCGCGGAGGTCGGCAGAGTTCTCCGACCCGGAGTCGAATTCGAAGATCCGAGGATGGAGGGGTCCTCGAAGTCTCCCGCGTTGGAGACCTGGGCGATGGAGCCTGCGGACGAGGCCGCGGTGATGGATCCGGCGAGTGACGCCGGGGTCGCCGAGTCGGCGTCGTCGGTGAGGGTCGCATCTTCTGCGGCCGCTGAGTTCCCGGCCACGTTGCTGTGGGCCGAGTTGTACTCGGAGGCGAGGCGGTGGATCATGCGGATCTGGCTCTCGGAGAGCCGATCGCGCGGCGGCGACTCGCAGATGCGAGCCGAGTCCTCCGAGACGATGACGTCGGTGAGGCCGACGAAGAGGCTGATCGTGCCGATTGGCAGGATCACGCTGTGCGTGACGGGTTGCGCCGCCGGGACGTTGCTGCTCGGCAAGATCTGGAGCATCTCGTCGATCGCTATCATGCGGCCGGTGGCGACCGTCTCGTTGATTGGCAGATTGGATCTCGCCGCAGAACACCGGCCAGACCGGCCAGGCCCCACGGTGGGCGCCACTGTCGTAGGAATGGTCACGGCAGACGCTGCAATCGGCAACGAGTAGTAGAACGAGGGGCAAGGGCGGCCAGCCATCTGCGGTGCGAGATGAGGGCAAAGACACAGGGTTTACCCAGGTTCGGCCCCCCGGAGGGTAAAGACCTACTCCTGCTAGATTGTATTATGGAGGTGTTACAATGGGCGAGCTCGGCGGCTAGGCGGCGAGTCGCTTGGGTGTATGAGGGAACGTCTCTCTACTCACCCTTTAGGGAGGTTTATATAGGCTCACCTCCCCTAGGGTTTACATATCTCAACCGATTCGGTTACAACTTTAATAGTCGTTTAACCCAGTTCGACTGGGCCTATCTACTCGCCTGGGCCTTCAGCTTCCAGTCGCTCGGTACCTTGCTGGGCTTCAATCCACTCGCCGTTCTGCAGGCCCACTCGCCAGCTCTCGGGCCAGTCGGAAACGCCTTGCTGGGTATACCCCAGTAGGCATATCCCCATCAACTGTGTTTTTGGCTTTTTCGTGGGTTATAGGTAAAACAGATCTAATCTACGAAAGCAGTAAAATATCACCGAGCAACCTGAAATCTGATACCACTTGATAGGGCAAAGGTGTCCGATCTTTCGATGAGATGGTGATAGTCGATTTGGTGGAGTTCGGGCTTGACGATCCGACTACACGTGCGAGCACGAGCGCCAATGCAATCGCTAGGTCAATCTCCTGGAGGTTACCGATCCTGCGGGAACACGATCAGCCTGACCAGCGAGGGTCTTAATTCCTACCTGAAAATCGAGAACAAGTAAGAACTAATATTGTAATCAAGATATTGCGGATTAAGAGGAAAGTTTTATTGAAAAGGTGGGATCCTGTATAGGTGCGAAGTACAAGAGGCCTCTGCCACTACTAGAAAAAGGCCTATTCGTGGCGCACCTGAAAAGGTCTTCCGTGGCGCACTAGCAGTGCGCCATGGTTATATCGAGATAGGCATGGCGCACTACCAGGTGCGCCACGGGTAGGGGTACAGGTGCGCCACGGATGTTTTTTTCAAAAAATAAAAAAAACACCCTTGTTTTGAATTGCAAAAGCAATCGGGTCCGCATCGCCGCCATCGTGTCGCCTCACTGGAGCATGGTGGTTGTGGCCACGACCTACCACCGCAGGGAGGTGCAGGAGGGCATGGCCGTGCTACTCCTCACCGGCATCGAGGAAGAGAGGGAGAAGGAGGTGTGGCTAGAGAAGGGAGGAGGTCTCCGCAAGGAGAAGGAGGTCATCGGAGCTCGTAGTCGCTCTTCGTGACTGCAAGGAGGAGGAGGCCGCAAGGAAGGAGGTCGTCGCCGTCGTGACTGCAAGGAGGAGGAGAAGGTCGCCGCCGCCATCACCATCGTCACTGCAAGGAGAGGAGGATGCCGAAGCAAGAAGGAGGAGAAGGCCACCGTCGCCATCGTCAGTGCAAGGGAAGGAGAAGGAAAGGAGGAGGAGGAGGAGGATAAGGGAGAAGGAAAAGGAGGAGGAGAAGAGAGAAGGAAAAGGAGGAGGGAGGAGAATGAAAAGGAGAAGAGGGAGGGAATAGGGGTAGGTGGGCGGGGTGGTGATTCAAATTTGAATCCCGCCCAAGCTTATCCGTGGCGCACTAGGTGGTGGTGCGCTACGGGTAAGTTGCCCTCTATTTTTTTCTGCAGGAAAAAACGGTCTTTTGACCGTAACTTTTTACTCTTTTCGAATTTTGAAAATCTAAAAAATCACTAAACGACCAGAGGTGGTTGCGATCGGATGCGAAATCTCGTTCTCGTTATTTTGGTATATTATACCATTTTTTTCGATATCGTATGCAAAAGTTACGGCCTTTTTACCGTGGCATGACTTTTTTTTGCAAATAAAGTCGAAACTCATGTTTGTTAATTTTACTAGAAGCTATACCACATTACCTACCTAAATATGAAAGGATTTAATTTTTTGAAGTGTTTATCATTTTCTTTTATTTTTTGCAAAGCCTAAAAAGGCGATCCACGGGGGGGGGGGGGGTGTGGAGTTGGTGCAGGATAGTTAGGCGTAGGGCACTAGGGCAAGGTGCCCTACTACTAAGTTTATACATCTGTGGCGCATATGCCATGGTGCGCCACAGATGTATCTGGCCGTTTCACAGCAGAGAGGGGCATGCGCTTAGGCGTAGCGCACCCCCTCCATGTGCGCCACGGTTGACACTAACAACCGTAGCGCACCTACCCTATGTGCGCTACGGATGTTTGGCGTCCGGCCAACATGGCCCTGGCCAACACACATCTGTGGCGCACTATGGTCATGTGCGCCACGGTTGTTCTAGTTACTAATAGGGCACTGCCCATAGGTGAGCCACGCCTGTTTTAGCCGTGGGGCACTTCAACCATGTGAGCCACAGATGTGCTGATTACCTATAGCCATTTTCCTAGTAGTGTGCGACGCTCGAGCCTTTGTGAAGTTGCTATGAAGGCTAACTTAATGTCTAAACAAAATCCGAGGCTAAAGTGACGGCTATGGGAAGTATTTAAGGAGGAAAAGGTGGGGTTTCGGCCAACCATGGAAGTGGTGGCCGAATCCAACCCTAAAAGTCCTTTTCTCCTCAAATACGGACTCTAAAAAGTGGCTAATTAAAATCCTGCAAAAATTACATGGGCCTGTCCCAAAATAAAGGTGTCACAACACCATATTAAGCTCTGGACGAATTTGTGAAGTATTAATCTTGAATATTTCGTCCAAGCCTCCTTTATTTATTATGGTGGCCTCGAAGTTCTAAAATCTTCATCCGTGGCCTTCTCTTGAATCATCTCATGCTTGATGCCATCTCCATGCATGGCCATGCTCCAATGCTTGTCCCTCTCATCCATGCTTGGTCCATCATTCCTAAGAGTAATAAATACATCTGATTTAGGCAACATCATATTCTCATGTATGCGAGGAATAGTTCCAAGAAACGAAAGTACCTGATAGTTAAGTTGTCTGGCACGATATCGAGTGATATGTCCTTATATGTGTGTAGCTATAGGTACAACGGTTGTATCAATAGATGGGATGTCCACATCAGCCGCCGCGCGGACCACGGACGTTGTGCGCCATTAAACTTGTCGTCGGACACGCTCATAGCACCGCGACGTTCCTCACCGCCCCACACCTCGCCATCAAGCCGTGGAGCTTCGCTAGGAGGCAACGCACCGCCTCCTATCGTCGCCCATGCCATTAGCACGCTGTGTCGACGACCACGACGAGCTTGTAGGGGTTCATAGCATGGAAAACAAAAAAAATCTACCGCATGCAAACAAACAAGCCAAGATCTATCTACTAGATTGTAGCAACGAGTCGATAGAGGAACTCACCCTCAAAGATTCCAAAGCGGTTAACGAGAGCAGATTCTCGTGGGTGATGTAGTCGTACTCTTGCCGATCTCAAGATCGCGTAGACGGTCCTTCCGGCGCTGCGTTCCGGCAGCGCTTCCACAGTCGGTTACACGTTCGGTACTCGATGAAGACCTTCCTCTCCCTTGTTCCAGCAGGCAGCGGAGGTTGTAGCACTTTCCTCGCGATTCCGGCAGCACGACGACGTGGTACCAGAAGTAGAGGGGAGATCTCGCAGGGCTTCGCCTTAAGCCGGAGCGAGTATGGTGGAGTATGAGAGAGGCCTTGGTGATCTAGGGTTTAAAGGGCACCAAGGGGAGGGTGTAGCCGGCGGATAGGTTTTGGGAAACACCCCAACTCGCCGAGTTGCAGGTGCCCTAGGCGGCGGTGGCACAAGGAGGTGGTGGCGCCGACGACTTGGAGGAGAGGGCTAGGGTCTTTGGGTGTGTGGGGTAGGGGAGCCCTACCCCTCCTTATATAGGTGGAGGGTGGCCGGTTGGGAGGAGGGAGTGCTCCCCCAACTCGGCCTCCTTGGCTGGCGGGTGGAGGGAGGGGAACTCCTCCCCAAGTAGGTTTCCTACTCTCCCTCCACCAAGCAAACTTGTCGTTTGACTTTTTCAAATTGGCGTTTGACTTTCAAACTAGGATTTGATTTCCTCCCTTTATTTTGCCAGCCAAGTGACCTAGCACATGATGCAACCATTCCATATTGTCATGACACATTCATATACCCTTCCCCTCTGGAGTGCCGGACCTTTCGGACCCTTCTAGAACATTCCTGGTGAAAACACCGGAATCATTCCCCAACTCCGAAACAGGACTTTCCTTATATGAATCTTATTCCCCAAACCATTCCGGATCTCCTCATGATATCCCGGATCCCATACGAGACTCCGAACAACATTCGGTCTCTTACTCATCATTCCATAACTACTCAACAACATCGAATCCTTAAGTGTGTCTCCCTACGGTTCGTGAATTATGGGGACATGACCGAGACACTTCTCCGATCAATAACCAATAGAGGAATCTGGAAATTCATATGGCTCCCACATATTTCTATGATTACTTTACGATCGAATGAACCACTTACATACGACACCAATTTCCCTTTGTCTCACGATAGTTTACTTATCCGAGGTTTTGATCGTCGGTATCTCTGCATACCTAGTTCAACCTCGTTACTGATAAGTACTCTTTTCTCGTTCCCGTGGTATGTGATCCCTTGTGAGCCAGTCACATGCTTGCAAGCCAATTGGATGACATTCCACCGAGAGGGCCCAGAGTATATCTATCTGTCATATGGATGGACAAATCCCACTCTTGATCCATTTGCCTCAACCCATACTTTCCGAACACTCAATGCCACCTTTATAGCCACCCAGTTACGGTGTGGTGTTTGATGTCATCAAAGCATCCTTCTGGTGATGGTGATTAGCATGATCTCATGGTCGAAGGAATTAGTTTACTATGTATCAGAAAGCTTATAGCAAACGAACTATTGAAATGACTTGATCTTTATGCTACGCTTATCTATAGGAGTATATCCATCATACCATTCTCCTAATGATATGATCTCATTGTTAATAACATCTCAATGTTCATGATCGAGAAACCACGATCATCTATTAACCAACAAGCTAGTATTATAAAGAGGCTTTACCAGGTACTCTAATTTAGTTTACAAATCACACAAGTATTAATGTTTCTGGTTAATACTGTTATAGCATGAATGGAAACATTTATCATAAACACAAAGATATAATAATAACCACTTTTATTATTGCCTCTAGGGCATATCTCCAACAGTCTCCCACTTGCACTAGAGTCAACTAATCTATATTACATGGTAATATACCAAACACCCATGGCAGTTTGGTGCTGGTCATATTTTACCCTCGGGAGAGGTTTAGTCAACGGATCCGCCACATTCCGATATGTGTGTACTTTGAAAATCTTTATGTCACCATCTTGGACATGCTCTCGAATAGCATGAAAACGTAGCTTGATATGCTTCAGCTTCTTGTGTGACCTTGGTTCTTGCGCATTGGCTATGACGCCCATGGTATCACAGTAGATAGACATTGGGTCCAGCGCACTTGGAACCACACCGAGCTCTGTAATGAACTCCTTCATCCATATCGCTTCTTGTGAAGCCTCCGAAGCAGCTATGTATTCCGATTCAGTTGAAGATCTCGCCACAACGCCTTGCTTTGCACTCCTCCAGCTAACTGCTGCACCATTCAAAGTAAACATGTATCCAGATTGAGATTTAGAATCATCCGGATCGGTGTTCCAACTAGCATCGGTGTAACCATTAACAACGAGTTGTTCATCACCTCCATAAGAAAGAACCATATCCTTAGTTCTTCTCAAGTACTTAAGGATGTTTTTGACCGTTGTCGAATGATCCACTCCTGGATCACTTTGATATCTGCTAGTCAAACTAACAGCATATGTAATGTCAGGTCTAGTACGTAGCATGGCATACATTAGAGATCCTATGGCTGAGGCATAGGGAGTCTTACTCATCCTTTCTCTATCTCCTGCCGTTGCTGGACTTTGAGTTTTACTCAAGGTCGTATTGGGCAACATGGGCAAGAACCCTTTCTTGCTATCTTCCATTCCAAACCTCTTTAGAACTTTGTCCAAATATGTACTTTGTGACAATGATATTAGGCGTCTCGATCTATCTCTATAAATCTTTATGCCTAATATGTAAGCTGCTTCGCCAAGATATTTCATTGAAAAACTATTATTCAAATAATCTTTGACACTTTTCAGAAGGTCTACATCATTCCCAATCAACAATATGTTATCTACATATAGTATTAAGAATGCTACAGAGCTCCCACTCACTTTCTTGTAAATACAAGCTTCTCCATAAGTTTGTATAAAACCAAAGCTTTTGATTACCTTATCAAAACGTTGATTCCAACTTCGGGATGCTTTCTTCAATCCATATATGGACCGTTAAAGTTTGCACGCCTTGTTAGCATCTTTAGGATCGACAAAACCTTTGGGTTGCATCATATATAACTCTTCATCAATGTCTCCATTGAGGAACGCCGATTTGACATCCATCTGCCATATCTCATAATCATAATATGCAGTGATCGCTAACATAATCCTCACAGACTTTAGCTTCGCTACTGGTGAGAAAGTCTCATCGTAGTCAACTCCTTGAATTTTTCGAAACCCTTTTGCGACAAGTCGAGCTTTATAGACAGTAACATTACCATCAGCATCTGTTTTCTTCTTGAAAATCCATTTGTTCTCGATAGCCTTCCGGCCATCCGGTAAGTCCACCAAGGTCCATACTTGGTTTTCGTACATGGATCTAATCTCGGATTTCATGGCATCTTGCCATTTATTGGAATCTGGGCTCATCATCGCTTCCTCATATGTTGCAGGGTCATCGGTGTTGTCCACCAACATGACACTCATAACGGGATCATACCAATCAGGAGTGGTACGAGTTCTCGTTAACCTGCGAGGTTCTGTAGCAACTTCAACCAAAGTTTCATGATCATCATCATTAGCTTCCTCTCTTATTGGTGTAGGCGCCACAGGAACTACTTACGGTGTTGCGCTACTCGCAAGTTCGAGAGAAGTTTCAACAACCTCGTCAAGTTCTACTTTCCTTCCAGTCACTTCTTTCGAGAGAAATTCTTTCTCTAAAAAGGATCCATTCTTAGCAATGAAGATTTTGCCTTCGTATCAATGATACAAGGTATACCCAATAGTTTCCTTCGGGTATCCTATGAAGACGCATTTTTCCGCTTTGGGTTCAAGCTTGTCCGACTGTAACTTCTTTACATAGGCTTCGCAACCCCAAACTTTAAGGAACGACAATTTAGGTTTCTTCCCAAACCATAATTCATACGGTGTCGTTTCAATGGATTTAGATGGTGCCCTATTTAAAATGAATGCGGCTGTTTCTAATGCATAACCCCAAAACGATAGCGGTAAATCTGTAAGTGACATCATAGAAAGAACCATATCTAAGAGAGTTCGATTACGATGTTCAGACACACCATTATGCTGTGGTGTTCCCGGCGGTGTCAATTGTGAAAGTATTCCGCATTTCTTTAAATGCTCGCCAAACTCGTAACTTAGATATTCACCTCCACGATCAGAACGTAGAAATTTAATCTTCTTGTTATGTTGATTCTCTACTTCACTTTGAAATTCCTTAAACTTCTCGAAAGTTTCGGACTTATGTTTCATGAAATAGATATACCCATATCTACTCAAGTCATCCGTGAAGGTAAGAACATAACGATAACCACCGCGTGATGCTACACTCATAAGACAACCATATGGCTCATGCCGGTTGCCAACTTACAATAAGGAACATTGCATACATCAAATATAATCACAATCATGGCCATATCACATCACAGCACACCCCTGCAAAACAAAGTTAGACGCCTCTAATTTTCTTTGCATATTTTACGTGGTTTGGGGCTTTCAATAAGTGTCGCTCGAAATTACGAACAAGAACCACAACGTTGATGTTTGAACTATCAAGTGCCCATTGTAAATTGGATCTATATTATAATGAGAGACAGACATCCGCAAAGCCACTTATGCAATACAAGTTGCATGTTGAGCGTGGAGCAAGTCTCATGAACGATGCCATGTAAGGTTAGCCCGGGCCGCTTCATCCCATCATACCGCAAGATGCAAAGTACACAAAAAGCAATTGATAATAAAAGCACCACCGCCCACAATGACCATTGTGTTCTACTGTGCAACAGATCTACATATAGACACGGCTCTGATACCACTGTAGGGGTTCGTAGCATGGAAAACAAAAAAAATCTACCGCATGCAAACAAACAAGCCAAGATCTATCTACTAGATTGTAGCGAGGAGTCGATAGAGGAACTCACCCTCAAAGATTCCAAAGCGGTTAACGAGAGCAGATTCTCGTGGGTGATGTAGTCGTACTCTTGCCGATCTCAAGATCGCGTAGACGATCCTTCCGGTGCTGCGTTCCGGCAGCGCTTCCGCAGTCGGTCACACGTTCGGTACTCAATGAAGACCTTCCTCTCCCTTGTTCCAGCAGGAAGCAGAGGTTGTAGCCTCTCCTCGCGATTCCGACAGCACGACGACGTGGTACCGGAAGTAGAGGGGAGATCTCGCAGGGCTTCGCCTTAAGCCGGAGCGAGTATGGTGGAGTATGAGAGAGGCCTGGTGATCTAGGGTTTAGAGGGCACCAAGGGGAGGGTGTAGCCGGCGGCTAGGGTTTGGGAAACACCCCAACTCGCCGATTTGGAGGTGCCCTAGGCGGCGGTGGCACAAGGAGGTGGTAGCGTCGACGACTTGAGGGAGAGGGCTAGGGTTTTTGGGTGTGTGGGGTAGGGGAGCCCTACCCCTCCTTATATAGGTGGAGGGTGGCCGGTTGGGAGGAGGGATTCCTCCCCCAACTCGGCCTCCTTGGCTGGCGGGTGGAGGGAGGGGAACTCCTCCCCAAGTAGGTTTCCTACTCTCCCTCCACCAAGCAAACTTGTCGTTTGACTTTTTCAAATTGGCGTTTGACTTTCAAACTAGGATTTGATTTCTCCCTTTATTTTGCCAGCCAAGTGACCTAGTACATGATGCAACCATTCCATATTGTCATGACACATTCATGTACCCTTCTCCTCTGGAGTGCCGGACCTTCCGGACCCTTCTAGAACATTCCTGGTGAAAACACCGGAATCATTCCCCAACCCCGAAACAGGACTTTCCTTATATGAATCTTATTCCCCGGACCATTCCGGATCTCCTCGTGATATCCCGGATCCCATCTGAGACTCCGAACAACATTCGGTCTCTTACTCATCATTCCATAACTACTCAACAACATCGAATCCTTAAGTGTGTCTCCCTACGGTTCGTGAATTATGCGGACATGACCGAGACACTTCTCCGATCAATAACCAATAGAGGAATCTGGAAATTCATATGGCTCCCACATATTTCTATGATTACTTTGCGATCGAATGAACGACTTACATATGACACCAATTTCCCTTTATCTCACGATAGTTTACTTATCCGAGGTTTTGATCGTCGGTATCTCTGCATACCTAGTTCAACCTCGTTACTAATAAGTACTCTTTTCTCGTTCCCGTGGTATGTGATCCCTTGTGAGCCAGTCACATGCTTGCAAGCCAATTGGATGACAGTCCACCAAGAGGTCCTAGAGTATATCTATCTGTCATATGGAAGTACAAATCCCACTCTTGATCCATGTGCCTCAACCCATACTTTCCGAACACTCAATGTTGTTCGAATTATGCCCTAGAGGCAATAATAAAGATGTTATTATTATAATTCTTATTCATGATAAAGTTTATATTCCATGCTAGAATTGTATTAAGCGAAAACTTTGATACTTGTGTGGTTTATGAACAACACAGTGTCCCTAGTACGCCTCTATGGACTAGGTCATTGATTAATGATGGTTAAGGTTTCCTAACCATAGACATGAGTTGACAACTAATAATGAGATCATGTCGTTGGGAGAATGATATGATGGACAGACCCAAATCAAGCAGAGCAATTAGATCGTGTCATCGTGTTCATCTTTGCGAAGCTTTTTCTTATGTCAAATATTGTATTCCTTAGACCATGAGATAATGCAACTCCCTTGTATCGGAAGAAAGCTTTGAGGTCATCAAACGTCATCCTATGAGAGGGTGATCATAAAGGTGTCTCTCAGGTGATCGGAAAGTACTTGTTGGGTTGTATGTATCGAGATGGGATTTGTCCCTCCCAAGTCGGAGAGATATACTTCGGGCCCACTCGGTAATCGATATCAACACCGCTTGCAAGCAAGTGGTTAAGGAGTTAATCACAAAGTGATATCGGATTACGGAACGAGTAAAGTACTTGCTATGAACGAGATTGAACTAGGTATGCCGATACCGACGATCGAATCTCGGGCAAGTAAAATATCGCGCGACGAAGGGAATATATATGGGCTTAATTGAATCCTGGCATCGTGGTTCATCCGATGTGATCATCGATGAATATGTGGGAGTCAATATGGGTTTCTAGACCCCATTGTTGATTATATATAGAAGATCATGTCTGCATATTCTCGAACCCGTAGGGTCACACACTTAACGTGTCTCGACGCTAGGATAGAATGGATAATTGGTTTATGAGTATTTGTTCGGAGTCTCGGATGAGATCCTGGACATCACGAGAGGTTCCGGAATGGTCCGAAGAATAATATTCATATAAGGGAAAGCAGTTTTTGGATTTCGGAATTGTTTCGGAATGTTCGGTATTGTACCGGAAGGTTCTAGAAGCTTCCGGAGTGGGACCAACGTGGCCCCACTTGTCGGGAGGGGGCGTGGGCCTACGAGGGAGTGCCCTGGCCGCATTGGGCCAGGGGCACAAGGCCCCATAGGCCCAGTCGGCCAAGCCCTAGGGGAAACCCTAGGGAGAGCTTCTAGAAGGGGGGGAACTTGCCCCCCTCTCCTCCCATGTGGCCGCCGTCCCTAGGCTTGGAGGAGGGGCAAGGGGGCAGCCGGCCAGCCCTCTATATAAGGAGGGCAGGGGCTAACCACCCCCCCACACACCTCCTCAACCCTAGCCGCCTACCTGCTACCCTCCTCTCTCTCTCTCTCTCTCTCTCTCTCTCTCTCTCTCTCTCTCTCTCTCTCTCTCTCTCTCTCTCTCTCTCTCTCTCTCTCCCGACTGCGCGTAGGCGAAGCCCTGCCGCAGAAACTCTCCACCTTTGCACGGGCGTTGATGTTTTCTGTTGCAAGCCTCTTGTTGTGTACTTCTTATGACGCGGGATAGTGAGATCGAAGCGGTCTAGGCCAAATTTACGTGACCTCGTTCGCGAGACCGGCTCCGCACTTGACGTGTGGCTTGTTCCACACATGCGGCTGGTGGATGCCGGTTTCTCTCACTATAGTTGTCATGGGATTTACACCGGATGTTGGCAACCATAATATCACTGTTGTGGATTTCCGTAGGTAAGAATCGTTCTTAGCTTGTTACTCCCATAAGCCACGTAAAACATGCAACAACAAAGTAGAGGCGTCTAACTTGTTTTTGCAGGGAGTGTTTCTGTGATATGGTATGGCCCAAGATGTGATGTGTATGTTGTATGCAATGATCATGTTTTGTAATATTTCATGACTTGCATGTCGATGAGTACACAACCGGCAGGATCCATATGGTTGTCTTTATAATTGTGTATGACCTGTGTGTCAACTTCTTATACGCCATGTAATAGCTTTACTTTATCGCTAAGTAGTTAGCAATAGTTGTTGCTATTCGTGGTGGAGGCAATCATGGTGGAGTGATGGAGATCATGCTGGCATGCACAAGATGGAGATCATTGCATGGAGATTAGCTACACCATGTCACATAAAATTATATGCATGTGATGTTTATACTTTTATGTATCTTATTATGCTTAGATTGCGACGGTAGCATTATAAGATGATTCCTCACTTAAATATCAAGATAAAACTATGTTCTCCCCATATATGCACCATTGCAAAAGTTCATCGTGTTCAAGCACCACGTGATGATCAGGTGCTATAAACTCTACGTTCACATATAACGGGTGCAAGCCAGTTTTGCACACGCGGAAATACTTGGGTTTGACTTGACGAGCCTAGCATGTACAGACATGGCCTCGGAACACACGAACCGAAAGGTTAAGCATGAGTCATATGAATGATATGATCAACACTTTGTTGTCCACCATTAAAACCACATCTCTTCTCGTGAAGATCGGATTAGGTGTGGTGAATTTGGATCATGTTCACTAAACAACTTGAGGGATGCTGAATTTAGTGGGAGTTCATCTAGTAATTTGATTAAGTTGAACTAGTTATCATGAACATAGTCTAAATTGTTCTTGCAAATTTTGTATATCAAATGGCTAAGTCCAACTTCAACTTCAACGTTTTTTCTGAGAAAGAAAAGCTTAAGAACAATGGGTCTAACTTCACCAACTGGTTCCGCAATCTGAGAATCATTCTCGCTGGCGGAAAAAAGGACTATGTCCTTGAGAAAGCGCTAGGTGACGCCCCTGCTGTAGATGCGCCGGCTGAGAGAAAGCTGTTTACTAGTCGCGCAAGGATTATTATGGTGTGATTAAGAGAACCATGTTGTTTGCTATGGAATCAGACCTTCAAAATCGTTTTGAGGAGTTCGTCGGGCCCTTTGAGATTCTTGAGGAATTGAAAACTATGTTTCAGACTCAGGCCCGTTCTGAGAGATATGAGATCTCTGAGAAATTCTTTAACTGCAAGATGGAGGAAGGGAGTTCCGTTAGTGAGCACGCCATTAAGATGTCGGGCTACACTCAACGCCTTGAGCAACTGGACTGCAAGATTCTAGAGGAGCTCAAGATTGACAGAGTTCTGCAATCACTCCCTCCTAGCTACAAAGGTTTTGTAGTTACTCATAATCAGATTGGTTCCATTGATACGATCACTGAGCTCTTCGCTAAGCTGAAAGCCGCGAAGGTGGACATCAAGAAAGATAATCATGTGTTGATGGTCAGCAATCCCCCCAGCTTTAAGAAAGGTAAGGGTGCAAAGAAGTCCTTCAAGAAAGGCAGCGGCAAGCGCGTTGCCCTGCTGAGAAGAAGCTCAAGTCTGGACCTAAGCCGGACACTGAGTGCTTCTATTGCAAGGACAAGGGTCACTGGAAGCGCAACTGTCCGAAGTACTTAGCGGACAAGAAGGCTGGCACCATCAAAGGTATATTTGATATACATGTTATTGATGTTTACCTTACTAGCGCTCGTTGTAGTTCTTGGGTATTTGATACTGGTTCAATTGCTAATATTTGTAACTCGAAACAGGATCTACGGAATAGACGGCGGCTAGCGAGGGATGAGGTGACAATGCGCGTTGGCAACGGATCAAGATTTGATGTGATGGCCGTCGGCACGCTCTCCTTAGTTTTACCTTCGGGATTAGTTTTAAACCTTAATAAATGTTATTATGTGCCTGCGTTGAGCATGAACATCATATCTGGATCATGTTTATTGCAAGACGGTTATTCATTTAAATCGGAGAATAATGGTTATTCTATTTATATGAGTAACATCTTTTATGGTCATGCACCTGCTATGAATGGTTTATTTCTTCTGAATCTCAAAAGCAATGAAACACACATCCATAACATTGAGGCTAAGAGATGGAAGGTAGATAGTGATAATACGACTTATTTGTGGCACTGCCGTCTAGGTCATATTGGTGTAAAACGCATGAAGAAACTCCATTCTGATGGACTTTTGGAGTCTCTTGATTTTGAATAATTTGACACGTGCGAGCCATGCCTCATGGGCAAGATGATCAAAACCCCGTTCTCCGGAATAATGGAGCGAGCAACAGACTTGTTGGAAATCATACATACCGATGTATGCGGACCAATGAGTGTTTCGACGCGCGGTGGTTATCGCCATTTTCTCACTTTACTGATGATTCAAGTAGATATGGGTATATCTATTTAATGAAACATAAATCTGAAACATTTGAAAAGTTCAAAGAATTTCAGAACAAAGTGGAAAACCATCGTAACAGGAAAATTAAATTTCTACGATCCGATCGTGGAGGTGAGTATTTGAGTTATGATTTTATCACGCATCTTAAAGCAAGCGGAATCGTTTCGCAACTCACGCCACCCAGAACACCACAGCGCAATGGTGTGTCTGAACGCCAGAATCGAACTCTATTAGATATGGTGCGATCAATGATGTCTCTGACAGATTTGTCGTTATCATTTTGGGGTTATGCATTAGAAACCGCTGCATTCACTTTAAATAGGGCATCATCTAAATCCATTGAGACGACACCGTATGAACTATGGTTTGGTGCTAAACCTAAGTTGTCGTTTCTTAAAGTTTGGGGATGCGAAGCTTACGTCAAGAAGTTGATGCCGGACAAGCTCGAACCTAAAGCGGATAAATGCGTCTTCATAGGATACCCTATGGAAATGATTGGGTATACCTTCTACCACAAATCCGAAGGCAAAGTGTTTGTCGCAAAGAACGGATCCTTTCTTGAGAAGGAGTTTCTCTCAAAAGAAGTGAGTGGGAGAAAAGTAGAGCTAGACGAGGTTATTGAACCTTCTCTTGAGTTGGAGAGTAGCGCAGCACCTGAAATTGTTCCAGTGCCGTCTGCACCAACAATAGAGGAAGCTAATGACAAGGATCATGAATCCTCGGACGATGCTACTACTGAACGTCGCAGGTCGACAAGGTCACGTGCCCCTCCTGAGTGGTACGGTAACCCTGTCTTGACTGTCTTGTTAGTAGACAACAATGAACCTGCGAACTATGAGGAAGCAATGATGAGCCCAGACTCTGAGAAATGGCTAGAGGCCATGAAATCCGAATTAGGATCCATGAGCGAAAACCAAGTATGGACTTTGGTGGACCCTCCTAGCGACCGAAAGGTCGTTGAGTGCAAATGGATTTTCAAGAAGAAAACGGACGCGAATGGTAATGTTACTGTCTATAAAGCACGGCTTGTCGCGAAAGGTTTTCGACAAGTTCAAGGTGTTGACTACGATGAGACTTTCTCTCCCGTAGCGATGTTTAAGTCCATTCAGATTTTATTAGCAATTGCTGCGTTTCATGATTATGAAATATGGCACATGGATGTCAAGACTACGTTCCTCAATGGCAACATTGATGAAGAGTTGTATATGATGCAACCCGAAGGTTTTGTCGATCCTAAGGATGCTGATAAGGTGTGCAAACTTCAGCGCTCCATTATGGACTAAAGCAAGCATCTCGGAGTTGGAACCTTCGTTTTGATCAAGTGATCAAGAGCTTTGGATTTGTTCCAAATTGCTATAAAGCTTGTATCTACAAGAAAGTGAGTGGGATCTCAGTGACATTTTAGTACTATATGTGGACATATTGATTATTGGAAATGACATTGATATGCTTAACGATGTGAAGAGTTATTTGAACAAATGTTTTTTAATGAAAGAACCAGGAGAAGCTGCTTATATATTAGGCATCAAAATCTATAGAGATAGACAAAGACGCCTAATAGCTTTAAGCCAGAGTACATACCTAGACAAAGTTCTAAAAAGGTTCAGAATGGACAAGGCAAAGAAAGGTTCAGTGCCCATGTTGTCAGGTAAGATATTGAGCAAGGGTCAATGTCCAGCTACGGTAAACGATAGAGAAGCTATGAGCAAAGTGCCTTATGCCTCGGCCATAGGTTCTATCATGTATGCCATGCTATGTACTAGACCGGATGTGTCCAATGCTTTTAGTTTGACGAGCAGATACCAAAGTGATCCAGGAGTGGAACACTGTACAGCCGTGAAGAACATCCTAAAGTATTTAAATAGGACTAAAGAAATGTTCTTGGTCTATGGAGGTGATGAACAGCTCGTCGTAAAAGGTTACGTCGACGCTAGTTTCGACACCGACAAGGATGATTCTAAATCTCAGACAGGATACGTTTATATTTTGAATGGAGGAGCTGTGAGTTGGAGAAGCTGCAAGCAAAGCGTGATCGCAGGATCTACAGTAGAAGCGGAATACATGGCTGCTGCAGAAGTGTCAAGTGAATGAGTTTGGATCAGGAACTTCATCACTGAGCTTGGTTTGGTTCCAAGTGCCTTGGACCCAATGGAGATATTGTGTGACAACACTGGCACCATAGCACTGGCTAAGGAACCAAGATATCATCCAAAGACCAAGCACATCAACTGCAAGTTTCATATAATTTGAGATTATATAACAAATGGAGATTTGAAGATTAGCAAAGTACATACGGATCTGAATGTCGTAGATCCGTTGACTAAACCTCTTCCACGAGCAAAACATGATCATCATCTTAGTGCCATGGGTGTTAGATTGTTGCCAGATGTAAACTAGATTATTGACTCTAGTGCAAGTGGGAGACTGTTGGAATTATGCCCTAGAGGCAATAATAAAGATGTTATTATTATAATTCTTGTTCATGATAAAGTTTATATTCCATGCTAGAATTGTATTAAGCGGAAACTTTGATACTTGTGTGGTTTATGAACAAAACCATGTCCCTAGTACGCCTCTATGGACTAGCTCATTGATTAATGATGGTTAAGGTTTCCTAACCATAGACATGAGTTGTCAATTAATAATGAGATCATGTCGTTTGGGAGAATGATATGATGGACAAACCCAAATCAAGCAGAGCAATTAGATCGTGTCATCGTGTTCATCTTTGCGAAGCTTTTTCTTATGTCAAATATTGTATTCCTTAGACCATGAGATAATGCAACTACCTGGTATCGGAAGAAAGCTTTGAGGTCATCAAACGTCATCCTATGAGAGGGTGATCATAAAGGTGTCTCTCAGTGATCAGAAAGTACTTGTTGGGTTGTATGTATCGAGATTGGATTTGTCCCTCCCAAGTCGGAGAGATATACTTCGGGCCCACTCGGTAATCGATATCAACAGCTTGCAAGCAAGTGGTTAAGGAGTTAATCACAAAGTGATATCGGATTACGGAACGAGTAAAGTACTTGCTGTGAACGATATTGAACTAGGTATGTCGATACCGACGATCAAATCTCAGGCAAGTAAAATATCGCGCGATGAAGGGAATATATATATGGGATTAATTGAATCCTGGCATCGTGGTTCATCCGATATGATCATCGATGAATATGTGGGAGTCAATATGGGTTTCCAGACCCCGCTGTTGATTATTAATAGAAAATCATGTCTGCATATTCTCGAACCCGTAGGGTCACACACTTAACGTGTCTCGACGCTAGGATAGAATGGATAATTGGTTTATGAGTTTTTGTTCGGAGTCTCGGATGAGATACAGGACATCATGAGAGGTTCCGGAATGGTCTAGAGAATAAGATTCATATAAGGGAAAGCAGTTTTTGGATTTCAGAATTGTTTCAAAATGTTCGGTATTGTACCAAAAGGTTCTAGAAGCTTCCGGAGTGGGACCAACGTGGCCCCACTTGTCGGGAGGGGGCGTGGGCTTACGAGGGAGTGCCCTGGATGCATTGGGCCAGGGGCACAAGGCCCCATAGACCCAGCCAGCCAAGCCCTAGGGGAAACCCTCGGGAGAGCTTCTAGAAGGGGGGAACTTGCCTCCCACTCCACCCCATGTGGCCGCCGGCCCTAGGGTTTGGAGGAGGGGCAAGGGCAGCCGGCCAGCCCTCTATATAAAGAGGGCAGGGGCGCACCCTCCCCACACACCTCCTCAAACCCTAGCCGCCTAGTTGCTGCCCTCCTCTCTCTCTCTCTCTCTCTCCCGACTGCGAGTAGGAGAAGCCCTGCCGCAGAAACTCTCCAGCTTTGCACCACGCCGTCATTCTGTAGATCCAATCTATCTCTCCACCCCACTTTCTGGACCGAGGAAGGAGGAGACGTCGAGGTGCCGTACGTGTGCATCTCTCGGAGGCGTCGCCACTTGCGGCGTTGGATCGGATCGGATCACGAGGAGGAGAAGGCTAGTACAACTACATCAACCATGTTCCATTGAACGTTTCGCTGTGCGATTTCTTCAAGGGTATGAAGATCTCATCTGTCCCCCTCGTTGTTTCCATCTCCTAGATTAGATCTTGGCTTCCCCGTTCGCATCCGTAGATTTTTTTTGATTTACTATGCTGCGAAACCCTTCAAATGCCACCTTTATAGCCACCCAGTTACGGTGTGGTGTTTGATGTCATCAAAGCATCCTTCCGGTGATGGTGATTAGCATGATCTCATGGTCGAAGGAATTAGGTTACCATGTATCAGAAAGCTTATAGCAATTGAACTATTAAAATGACTTGATCTTTATGCTACGCTTATCTATAGGAGTATGTCCATCATAGCATTCTCCTAATGATATGACCTTGTTATTAACAACATCTCAAATGTTCATGATCAAGAAACCATGATCATCTATTAATCAACAAGCTAGTATTATATAGAGGCTTTACTAGGGACTCTAATTTAGTTTACAAATCACACAAGTATTAATGTTTCTGTTTAATACTATTATAGCATGAAAGTAAACATTTATCATAAAAACAAAGATATAATAATAACTACATTTATTATTGCCTCTAGGGCATATCTCCAACAGAGCTCCACCCGCGCCCGTCGGTCCCCTTCAGGCACTATAAAAGGAGGCCACTCCCGTTCGATTTGAGCATACCATCTCACTCCCCACCTCTCACTGATCACACCCACTCACTCCCGGAGCAAGGCGAGCACCAGGTGGCCGGAATTTCACCAGAGTTTGCCGCTATAGAGGAGGAGAGGCGCCATCGATTGGATCCGCCCCAGGAGGAGCTGCCGGTACCAGAAGGATCGCCGTTGTCGACTTCGTCGTTAGCCCCCATCGTCGACCATCGACGGAGCCCCGGTGAGCCCCCGTCGACCCCCAGTGGCCGCGCTAGGGTTCAACCTCTTCGCGTCCTGTTCAGGCGTGGACGATGAACCACAACCGTAGGATTAGAACTAGACCGGACGACCCTAATCGCCCTGTACCGCTTCGCCACTCACTGTCTCACTGACTAGTGGGGACAACCACTTAACCAGCCCGCGCGCGTTGTGCGTAGTGGGCCGACCCAGCTAAACCTCCCACGCAACCCAACAATTCAAACTTAGGTTTATTCATTTAGTTTTCAAATCAGTTCTGTACCTAGATTCAAAAATCAACCCAGCTCGATTCACTGAACCAAAATGCATGAAACCAATTTTGTTAGAAAGGTACTGGAATGCTTAATCCAAGCCCTTTGGATTCAAACCAATTGAAATTGTAGATCACCCATGGTAAAAATAACAAGGCATAAGCTTTTCTACATTCAAACATTTTTCAAAATTCAACCATATAAGCTTTTGAGTTGATTCCAACTCTCAAAAATCACATTTGACTATACCTTTCAGAATATATAAAAATATATAGGTTACTTGCAGAAATAATGATCAAGTGATAAAATAATGCCTCATAGGCATTTTTAGTCACTTTATTTAATTAAAATAAAAAGTTTAAACCTTATTAAATTGTGACACCACTTTAAATCACATTCCCATGTACTGAAATATGTGGTGATAACATGTGTCAACATGATCCCATGTTTTATTTGGAGAATATTAAATCTTAATTAGTTTTTCAATGAGTAGAAATTACTTTTCTAAAATAAAATAAATAAGACAAGTGCTTTAATCTTTGGGATAATAGTGATGATGCTAGATCATCTAGTGTGAACCTTTGTGTGCTAACTAGAAATAGTTAAGTATTGTTTGGTGATTGTGTACCTCGTATTTATTTATAGACACTAGTACCGACCAAGGATATGAGGAGGAATGAGGATACTACGAGGAAGAAGCCGAGGAGAACTTCAACCACTGCTCAGCACAAGGCAAGCTACTGACTAAGCAAGCTTATACTTGCAATTAGGCAAGCTAACACTTGCAACTATGAAAGTTAGATAGCCTATGCAATGCATTAAGCATGCTTGGTTAGATACATTTGATGATACCCAATCCTAGTTTTACTTGCAGGCTTAGTATTTTATTTTTTTATCAAAGCTTTTTACTAGAGTACTTGGTGACTTGTAGATATTAGAAAGATATATGAAGGTAGCATAAAGAGCATAAAATTTGGCCTAAGTTAGATAAATCTTGATGTCATCCTGAGGCATGAGATTAAACTTAGCTAGTTCACACTTGTTTACCACCCCTCATTAGTGTTTACCCCCACTTGTAGATGCTAGTGCTAAGCATAAAACTTGATCAACTTTAGATGGGAATACTTGGTGAAATTGGTTATGAAAACCTTAGAATGATGAGTCATTCTACTGAAATGTTTTTACATGTGTTCTTGGAACACTAGATGATTTGATGATGAAAATGTTAAGGCATGAGCCTTAACCCTTTATAAAACTGATGGTTGTCTGGATGCGATACCATTCCAATTTTACGTACAACCACAATACCAGAAATTTGGGTAGGGCTTGACTGAAAATTTATATACCTTAGTATGTGTTCCCTTGTGGCCAAGGTTTGAGCTGAGGCTACCTTGTGAAGATTGTCCACCTGTGTGCAGTTCCCAAGATGACAGTTGGTCATGGTTGGGAGGCCAAACTCACAGGATATGTGCATATACTAGGGCGTGTAATTGAAAGGTTAGGATTGATTATCCGCATACTGAGTATGGTGAATTCAGGATTATTCCTGATGGATGTATCGAATGTTGTGGTGAAAGTGTACCACCTCTGCAGAGTGTCAAACAATTTGAATAGCCGCGTCCACGATTATGGACAGTTGGAGTGACCAACTATTCTGTCGTCAGATGTTTTCAAAATGACTTATGAAATGATTTATGACTTTGACTTGACCACAACAGAGTTGTGACATGAAATTCAAGATCCCACTTAGGTGTTATAAAACTTTCAACTAGCTTTCTTTGCTTCTGAACTTAGTTAAGGTAAACCTGGCTTTTTGCAAAATAACCCTAGATTTTAGTACTTCCTATTCCAAAACCACTTCACTTGTTAGTATTAGTTTGTGAGTACTTAAAGAGTACTCATGGTTTTGTCCCTGGCTATTCCCGTGGCCAGACTATGAAGAGGAGTATCAGGAAGACAGACAACAAGAAGGTTACGACAACTAGGATCATCTCCCGTCATCAGCATTGCCTGTGACCATGAAGATGAAGCCTCGCCTACGCTATCGTTATTATTACGTTATTCCGCTGGTTGAATTGTATTAAGACTGTATCATGAGATCCCTATTTGTGTAAGACCTTATGTATGGTTTGTAATGGATAATGTACTATGATATCCAATCTGTTATGTCTCGCAAAAATGGTAATTCTGGGATTGCAATGTATGGCATAACAGGCATTTGTGATTAAAAATCCGGGTGTTGACATATAGAGGATGGAAAAAGGGTGAGAGTGATTGAGTTTGTGATCTGGATTAAAAAAGCAAATAACATAAAGTAAAAGTAAAGTACAAATATTTGTCGGAGTTCCTACAGTTGATAAGTTAGGCGCGGAGAGATTCAGTTCATGATGATAGTGAATATGTCAAATGGATAAAGTGGGATAGGTAATACTAATTTTTTATATAAGTATGCAAGTAGGCGAGCAACCCATTATTAGCCAGAACTCCTACGGATGGATTTGTCTGACTCCCATGATTCTTTTGCATATTACCACCAACCATGGTCAATGCAACATTTAAGGTTGTTAGATCAAATCAAGGATTTAGGATTTGTGGTTCCTCGTACTCCTCGAGTTATACTAGTTCCTCTTTGATATCAGCTGTATCACTCAAAGGTCATCGATTCACTAGCAAACAAGTTCTTGTCTATGCAGTTCTCTGGATCATGTTACATGGGCCCTTAGATTAGATAACAAGCATTACACATAACATAGATAACAATTCTTGCGTAAAATAATAATAACCACAATAACGAATAAATGAATATAAGATAGACACATCATATCTCACCAATCCCCTCCATCTCCCACGCCTAGAGAATTTACTCGCACATGAGAGAGGAAGAACACAATGATATAATCATAATGTTAATAGAATTCACCATTTTACAACTATGCATATTGAACTTACATTGTTTAAGTTATGTTGGATTTCCAAGAAAGATCTATTGTTTTACCAGTAACTTTGTGTACCAACACATAAAGATTAGCTTCTTAGTTAAGTTTTCATATTTGTGTCATTGATATAAAAGTGATATTTTGAATTTTGTATATGAGTATATTAGTAAAGGAGAGAATGATGAACTGATGGCAACCTTTTGGTCGTGTTATCCATCAATCTCCCTCTTCACACATGCCTTTTCTCTCCTCCCCAACCTCCCCAACTCGTGATGATGGGGTTCGACGTACTGATATTAAGGGCATGAAACATGAGGTATTATGAGAAATTATTCTCATCTGACCCGTGTGATGCCATTGACACTATTCTTGATGGGATTCATGGGATGGTGGCTGCAGTCGGAGCTCCTCCGGCAAGTGCAAATGATCTGATTGCTTTTCCTAGTATACTCTTAGGTTCCTTTCTATAAAAGTGAGGGGTTATTTTGTAGTTTCTCTTATCTTTTCATGTTCTTGGTGTAATTTGTATGTGCATCGCTGATAATTAATGGCATCCAGGCCTTTCGGGGCCTCTCCTTGTTTAAAAAAGAACTAGGCATCACATTGTCAAATCAAGCTCTATTTCTATTTTTCCAAATAGACCAAAAAACAACAGCTAAGCAAACATTTTTCGCTACTCGCTCTTTCCCTTTGAAATTTTCAATCCATCCACCCATCTCAGACATTTTCCTAGGTTGACTAGGAGAACTAGAGGCATATACATTTTCCTAGGTTGACTAGGAGAGATAGAGGCATATACATTTTCCTAGGTTGACTAGGAGAGCTAGAGGCATATTGAAGCATATTCCACACAGATCTGGCTATAGGACAAGTGAAGAGCAAATGATCAATGCTTTCATCAGAAGCATAGAATGTACATTGTTAATCTCCATTTCACACCTTTTCTTCGAATTATCTTTAGTTAATCTTTTCCCCATATCAAACACCATAGAAAGACCTTGATTTTAGCATGTATTTAAGCATCCAAAGTTTTTGGAATACCTTAACTGGTGTTCCAGTTTGTAGAGCATTATACAGACTTCTCACAGCAAAACCTTTTTCCTAATTTCCAAGCTACATTGTCATCTCCAATCTTAGAACCACCCCATGAATGACATCGAACATTTTTACCACTCCACAACTAATTCACCCCAAAGACATCTTCTGAACACAAGGCAGCCCCCAAAATATTGTACCATCCTAATGCCTGCAGGACCACATTTTCGTTTGAAACACTTTTCATGGAAGTATTAGTTCCAGTTTTTATATTGATCCCAATGAGGAGCCTAGGAAAGTGTTTATTTGCGGTGTCTCCATCGCACCCAATGTGTCACAAGTTTTGAGTGAATTGACTACAAGTATCGAGGATGGAAAAAAGGGTTAGTGTGATTGAGTTTGTAGTGTGGATTAAACAAAAGTAAATAACATAAAGTAAAAGTAAAGTACAAAGATTTGTCGGAGTTCCTATAGCCGAGAAGTTAGGCGCGGAGAGATTCAATTCGTGATGATAGTGAATAGGCCAAATGGATAAAGTGGGATAGGTAATACTAATTCTTCATATAAGTATGAAGGCAGGCGAGCAACTCATTATTAACCAGAACTCCTACGGGTGGATTTGTCTGACTCCCATGATTCTTCTACATATTACCACCAGCCATGGTCAACACAACATTTAAGGTCGTTAGATAAAATCAAGGATTTGGCATTTTTGGTTCCTCGTACTCCTCGAGTTATACCAGTTACTCTTTGATATCAACTGGTCGTCGATTCACTAGAAAACAAGTTCTTGTCCATGCAGTTCTCTGGATCATGTTACATGTGCCCTTAGATTAGATAACAATCATTACACATAACATAGATAATAACTCTTGTGCAAAATAATAATAACCATAATCATGAATAGATGAATATAAAATAGACACATCACATCTCATCAATCCCCTATATCTCCCACGCCGGGGGGGGGGGGGGGGGTTACTCGCACATGAGGGAGGAAGAACGAAATGATATAATCATAATGTAAATAGAGTTCATATCAATATTACCGCCACAATAAAAAGGAAGATTGAACGAAATGTAATCCAAAGTATGAATAGAGTTGCAAACCCTAAACTCACAAGTGTGATAATCTCTCTCGTACAAGGGGTGTGATGGATTAATGGGTGAACTAGATGTTGAAGATCTTGGAACAAATTGAAGAGATAAGCCTTCTCTCCCTCTGGATCTCTTCTTCCTCTCTTCCGAAATGGAGGACAATGTTCTCTTATTTGCTTATGCCCTCTTCATGAAAGTTGACCTTTTTGATGAGGCAAATGAGTTGACTCATCATACGGGTGTTGGAGATATGCCCTAGAGGCAATAATAAATGTAGTTATTATTATATCTTTGTGTTTATGATAAATGTTTACATTCATGCTATAATAGTATTAACAATGAAACATTGATACTTGTGTGAGTTGTAAACTTAATTTGAAGTCCCTAGTATAGCCTCTATACATCACTAGCTTGTTGGTTGATAAATGATTGTGGTTTCCCTATCATGAACATTGAGATGTTATCAACAACAAGATCATATCGTTAGGAGAATGATATGATGGACATACTCCTATAGATAAGCGTAGCATAAAGATCAAGTCATTTAAATAGTTCAATTGCTATATGCTTTCTGATACATAGTAACCTAATTCCTTCGACCATGAGATCATGCATATCACCTTTACCGGATGGATGCTTTGATGACATCAAACACCACACTGTAACTGGGTGGCTATAAAGGTGGCATTGAGTGTTCGGAAAGTATTGGTTGAGACACATGGATCAAGAGTGGGATTTGTCCATCCATATGACGGATAGATATACTCTAGGCCCTCTCGGTGGAATGTCATCCAATTAGCTTGCAAGCATGTGACTGGATCACAAGGGATCACATATCACGGGAACGAGAAAAGAGTACTTATCGGTAACGAGGTTGAACTAGGTATGCAGAGATACCGACGATCATAACCTCGGATAAGTAAACTATCATGAGACAAAGGGAAATTGGTATTGTATGTAAGTGGTTCATTTGATCGCAAAGTAATCGTAGAAATATGTGGGAGCCATATGAATTTCCAGATTCCTCTATTGGTTATTGTTCGGAGAAGTGTCTCGATCATGTCCGCATAATTCACGAACCGTAGGGAGACACACTTAAGGATTCGACGTTGTTTGAGTAGTTATGGTAGTATGAGAATGAGACCGAATGTTGTTCGGAGTCTCGGATGGGATCTGGGATATCACGAGGTGATCCGGAATGGTCCGGAGAATAAGATTCATATAAGGAAAGTCCCGTTTCGGAGTTCGGGAATGATTCCGGTGTTTTCATCGGGAATGTTCTAGAAGGTTCCGGAATGTCCGACACTCTGGAGGGGAAGGGGGTACATGAGTGTGTCATTGCAAGTTGGAATGATTGCATCATGTACTAAGTATACTCGCTGTCCAAAATAAAGGGTTTATTCAAATCCTAAATTGAAAATTCAAACGGCTAGTTTGAAAGTCAAACAACAAGTTTTGAAAGTGGAAAAGAGGAGGGAGTGTGAAACCGAGTTGGGGAGGGAGTCCTCCTCCCCAAGCCGGCGCACCACCCAAGCCGAGTTGGGGAGGGACTCCCCTCCCCTTGGCCGCCGGCCCCTCCACCTATATAAGGAGGGGCAGGGCTCCCTCCTCTAGACACACAAGTCCCTCACCTCAAACCCTAGAAGCTGCAGCCCTCCATAGCCGCCGCCACCACCTAGGGTTTTGCCCTAGCCGCCGACTTGGGTGTCCCCGGAACCCTAGCCGCCGGCTCTAGCCCCTCCTCCTTGGTGTGTCTAAACCCTAGATCGCCGAGGAGCTCTCTCATACTCCACCATACTCGCTCCGGCTTAAGGCGAAGCCCTGCGGGATCTCCCCTCTACTTCCGGTACCACGCCGTTGTGCTGCCGGAATCTCGAGGAGAGTGCTACAACGTCCGCTGCCTGCTGGAACAAGGGAGAGGAAGGTTTTCGTCGAGTATCGAACGTGTGACCGACTGCGGGAGCGCTGCCGGAGCGCAGCTCCGGAAGGATCGTCTACGCGATCTTGAGATCGGGAAGGGTACGACTACATCACCCACGAGAATCCGCTCTCGTTAAACACTTTGGAATCTTCGAGTGTAAGTTATTCCATCGACTCGTTGCTACAATCTAGTAGATAGATCTTGGCTTGTTTGTTTGTATGCGATAGAAATTTTTTGTTTTCCATGCTACGAATCCCTACAGTGGTATCAGAGCCATGTCTATATGTAGATCTGTTGCACGAGTAGAACACAATGGTCATTGTGGGTGTTGATGCTTTTATTGTCGATTGCTTCTTGTGTACTTTGCATCTTGCGGTATGTTGGGATGAAGCGGCCCGGGCTAACCTTACATGACATCGTTCATGAGACTTGCTCCACGCTTGACATGCAACTTGTATTGCATAAGTGGCTTTGCGGGTGCCTGTTTCTCCTAGCATAGTTAAGATCCAATTTACAACGGGTGATTAACAATACTAGTATCAATGTTGTGTTTCATGTTCGTAAGTTAGAACGACACTTATTGAAAGCCCCAAACCACGTAAAACATGCAAAGAAAGTAGAGGCGTCTAACTTTGTTTTGCAGGGGTGTGAAGTGATGTGATATGGCCATGATTGTGATTATATTTGATGTATGCAATGTTCCTTATTGTAAGTTGGCAACCGGCAGGAGCCATATGGTTGTCTTTAATTTATGTTAAGACCCGCGTGTCTATTCAAAGTAGTTGTAATAGTTGAAGCCGGTGGACGACAACCATGGAGAGGCGTCATTGACCTTGATGCAATGCCGGTGATGATGAAGATCATGTTCGTGCTAGAAGATGGAGATCGGAAGCACAAAGAAGAAAGGCCATATCATATCACATATATATTGAATTGCATGTGATGTTAATCCTTTATGCATCTTGTATTGCTTAGTAGACGACGCTAGCATTATAAGATGATCCCTCATGCACATGAATTTCAACTCATAAAGTGTTCACCCTTAGTTAGCACAGTTGCTAAAGCTTGTTGTTTCGAAGCACCACGTGATGATCGGGTGTGTTAGATTCTGCAAGTGTATACAACGTAAGCAAGCCAGATTTGCTCATGCGGAAACTAAGGTTTGATCTTGACGAGCCTAGCATGTACAGACATGGTCTCGGAACACGGATCACCGAAAGGTAAAGCATGAATCATATAGTAGATATGATGAACATGTCGATTGTTCGCCATTGAAACTATATCAACTCTCGTGATGATCGGTGTTGATGTGGTGGATTTGGTTCGTGTGATCACTAAAACAATGTGAGGGATATTGTTTTGAGTGGGAGTTCACCTAGATTAACTTTATTAATTAATTTGAACTCAATTTGTCATAAACTTAGTCTAAACTATTGCAAATATGTTGTAGAGCAATGGCAGCCCCTACCATCAATTTTAATGTGTTCCTAGAGAAAGAAAAGTTGAAAAACAATGGAAGCAACTTCGCGGATTGGTTCCGCAATTTGAGGATTGTCCTCACAGCTGGTAATTTGACCTATGTGCTGGATGCACCGCTGGGTGACCCACCTGCAGCTGATGCTTCCGATGAAGTAAAGAATGTTTACCTCGCACGGAAGAATCAGTACTCCATAGTTCAGTGTGCTATCTTGTATGGTTTGGAATCGTAGCTTCAGAAAAGGTTTGAAGATTCAGACCCATATGATATTGTCGAGGATCTCAAATTGATTTTTGAGACTCATGCGGCAATTGAAAGCTATGAGGCTTCTGAAAAGTTCTTTAACTGCAAGATGGAAGAGGGCAGCTCCGTCAGTGAGCATGTGCTTAAGATGTCTGGGCACGCAAACAAACTGCAAAGCTTGGGTATAGTGATTCCTAATGCTTTGGGGATTTACCGTGTCCTCCAATCACTACCACCAAGTTACAAGAACTTTGTCATTAACTACAACATGCAGAACATGAACAAGACGTTGCCAGAACTCTTTGCCATGTTGAAATCTGCAGAAGTGGAGATCAAGAAAGAGCACCAAGTGTTGTTGGTCAATAAGACCACCAAATTCAAGAAAGGCAAGTCTAAGCAGAAGGGACACTTCAAGAAGGGTGGTAAGAAAGTTACCACGCCGACGAAGAAGACCAAGGCTGGACCTAAGCCTGATACCGAGTGCTTTTACTGCAAGGGAGAAGGTCACTGGAAGCGGAATTGCCCAAAGTACTTGTCGGATTTGAAGAACGGCAACATAAAGAAGAAAGGTATATCTGATATACATGTTATTGATGTGTATCTCACTAGTACTCGTAGTAGTGCCTGGGTATTTGATACTGGTTCGGTTGCTCATATTTGTAACTCGAAACAGGTGCTGCAGAATAAACGGAAGCTAGCGAAGAACGAGGTGACGATGCGTGTGGGAAATGGATCAAAGGTTGATGTGATCGCGGTCGGCACGCTACCCCTTCATCTACCATCGGGATTAGTTTTATACTTAAATAATTGTTATTTGGTGCCTGTGTTGAGCATGAACATTATATCGGGATCTTGTTTATTGCGAGACGGTTACTTGTTTAAGTCCGAGAATAATGGTTGTTCGATTTATATGAGTAATATGTTTTATGCACATGCACCTTTGATAGATGGTCTATTCTTATTGAATCTCGATAGTGGAAATATACATATCAACAACATTGAGGCTAAACGTTTGAAATCAAGCGATAATTCGACCTATATGTGGCACTGTCGTCTTGGTCACATTGGAGTGAAACGTATGAAGAAACTCCATTCCGATGGACTTCTTGAATCACTTGATTTTGAATCACTTGAAAGATGCGAAGCATGTCTGATGGGAAAAATGACTAAGACTCCATTTTCTGGTACGATGGAGCGAGCTACAGACTTATTGGAAATCATACATACCGATGTATGTGGTCCAATGAGTGTAGCATCGCGCAGTGGTTATCGTTATGTTCTTACCTTCACGGATGACTTGAGTAGATATGGGTATATCTATTTCATTAAACATAAGTCCGAAACTTTCGAGAAGTTTAAGGAGTTTCAAAGTGAGGTAGAGAATCAACGTAACAAGAAGATTAAATTTCTACGTTCTGATCGTGGAGGTGAATATCTAAGTTACGAGTTTGGCGAGCATTTGAAGAAATGCGGAATACTTTCACAATTGACACCGCCGGGAACACCACAGCGTAATGGTGTGTCCGAACGTCGTAATCGAACTCTCTTAGATATGGTTCGTTCTATGATGTCACTTACAGATTTACCGCTATCATTTTGGGGTTATGCATTAGAAACAGCCGCATTCACTTTAAATAGGGCACCGTCTAAATCCGTTGAAACGACACCGTATGAATTATGGTTTGGGAAGAAACCTAAATTGTCGTTCCTTAAAGTTTGGGGATGCGAAGCCTATGTAAAGAAGTTACAGCCGGACAAGCTTGAACCCAAAACGGAAAAAATGCATCTTCATAGGATACCCGAAGGAAACTATTGGGTATACCTTCTATCATAGATCCGAAGGCAAAATCTTCGTTGCCAAGAATGGATCCTTTCTAGAGAAGGAATTTCTCTCGAAAGAAGTGACTGGAAGGAAAGTAGAACTCGATGAGGTTGTCGAACCTTCTCTCGAAATTGCGAGTAGAGCATCACCGGAAGAAGTTCCTGTGGTGCCTGCACCAATAAGAGAGGAAGCTAATGATGGTGATCATGAAACTTCGGTTGAAGTTGCTACAGAGCCTCGGAGGTCAACGAGAACTCGTACCACTCCAGATTGGTATGATTCCGTTATGAATGTCATGTTGGTGGACAACACCGATGACCCCGAGACATATGAGGAAGCGATGATGCGCCCAGATTCCAATAAATGGCAAGAAGCCATGAAATCCAAGATTGGATCCATGTACGAAAACCAAGTATGGACTTTGGTGGACTTACCGGATGGCCGGAAGGCTGTCGAGAACAAATGGATTTTCAAGAAGAAAACAGATGCTGATGGTAATGTTACTGTCTATAAAGCTCGACTTGTCGCAAAAGGGTTTCGACAAATTCAAGGAGTTGACTACGATGAGACTTTCTCACCAGTAGCGAAGCTAAAGTCTGTGAGGATTATGTTAGCAATCGCTGCATATTATGATTATGAGATATGGCAGATGGATGTCAAAACAGCATTACTCAATGGAGACATTGATGAAGAGTTGTATATGATGCAACCCAAAGGTTTTCGATCCTAAAGATGCTAACAAGGTATGCAAACTTCAACGATCCATCTATGGATTGAAGCAAGCATCCCGAAGTTGGAATCAACGTTTTAATAAGGTAATCAAAAGTTTTGGTTTTATACAAACTTATGGAGAAGCTTGTATTTACAAGAAAGTGAGTGGGAGCTCTGTAGCATTCTTAATACTATATGTGGATGACATATTGTTCATTGGGAATGATGTAGACCTTCTTAATAGTGTCAACGAATATTTGAATAATAGTTTTTCAATGAAGGATCTTGGCGAAGCAGCTTACATATTAGGCATAAAGATTTACAGAGATAGATCAAAACGTCTAATATCATTGTCACAGAGTACATATTTGGACAAAGTTCTAAAGAGGTTTGGAATGGAAGATAGCAAGAAAGGGTTCTTGCCCATGTTGCCCAATACGACCTTGAGTAAAACTCAACGTCCGACATCGACAGAAGATAGAGAAAGGATGAGTAAGACTCCCTATGCCTCAGCCATAGGATCTCTAATGTATGCCATGCTATGTACTAGACCCGACATTGCATATGTTGTTAGTTTAACTAGCAGATATCAAAGTGATCCAGGAGTGGATCATTGGACAGCGGTCAAAAACATCCTTAAGTACTTGAGAAGAACTAAGGATATGGTTCTTTCTTATGGAGGTGATGAACAACTCGTTGTTAATGGTTACACCGATGCTAGTTGGAACACCGATCCGGATGATTCTAAATCACAATCCAGATACGTATTTATTTTGAATGGTGCAGCAGTTAGCTGGAGGAGTGCAAAGTAAAGCGTTGTGGCGAGATCTTCAACTGAATCGGAATACATGGCTGCTTCAGAGGTTTCACAAGAAGCGATATGGATGAAAGAGTTCATTACAGAGCTGGGTGTGGTTCCTAGTGCGCTGGACCCAATGTCTATCTACTGTGATAACATGGGCGCCATAGCCAATGCGCAAGAACCAAGGTCACACAAGAAGCTGAAGCACATCAATCTACGTTTTCACGCTATTCGAGAACATATCCAGGATGGGGATATAAAGATTTGCAAAGTACACACAGATCTGAATGTGGCGGATCCGTTGACTAAACCTCTCCCGAGGGCAAAACATGACCAGCACCAAACTGCCATGGGTGTTCGGTATATTACCATGTAATCTAGATTAGATGACTCTAGTGCAAGTGGGAGACTGTTGGAGATATGCCCTAGAGGCAATAATAAATGTAGTTATTATTATATCTTTGTGTTTATGATAAATGTTTACATTCATGCTATAATAGTATTAACAAGGAAACATTGATACTTGTGTGAGTTGTAAACTTAATCTGAAGTCCCTAGTATAGCCTCTATACATCACTAGCTTGCTGGTTGATAAATGATTGTGGTTTCCCTATCATGAACATTGAGATGTTATCAGCAACAAGATCATATCGTTAGGAGAATGATATGATGGACATACTCCTATAGATAAGCGTAGCATAAAGATCAAGTCATTTAAATAGTTCAATTGCTATATGCTTTCTGATACATAGTAACCTAATTCCTTCGACCATGAGATCATGCATATCACCTTTACCGGATGGATGCTTTGATGACATCAAACACCACACCGTAACTGGGTGGCTATTGTGGCATCCCGCAAAACCACTACTAGAAAATCGCGTTGTTTTTGTGCATTGCATCATCATGACCGCATGTTCATGTCATCATGCCACATTGCATTTGAGCAATTGTCATGTCATCATGCATTTTTGCATCTAAAAATATTTTACTAAACCCTATTTTGTTCCCTACAATATTCCTTGTCTATTCAAATTAAAACTCCAGACATATCTTGATATTTTGTTTACCTAAAAACTATTTACCAGTGTTTTAAAATAAAAACAAAATGTTTTTTAGTGGGGGAGGCAGCCCGGCCCGTAGGCCAGGCCACCTACTACCCCGGCTGGCCCAGCCCGTTTGACCAAACCCTAACCCTAATCATCTAAGCCACCTACCCCCACCTGCTCCCTCACCCCGCCACCACTCACTTGGCGCGCGCGTCGCCGACCCCCCCCCCACACTCCCACCGTACACACGCACACACAGGACGCTCCCTTGACCCAGACCCAACACCCGCCTGTCCCCACCTGTCCCCACCCGGACCGCCCCGAACCCACCTTCCCCGGACCCCCTTCCCCACCCCGCGCGAGCCTCTGCTCTCGCTGCTAACCGCGCCGCCGCCCTCCGCTTCCCGGCGCCCCCTCCTCGAGCTCCTCTGGCCGCAGCCGTCCACCCGCCTCCTCCGCCACGGAAGGCCCCCGACGCCACCCGCCGGTTCACCCACCGCTCCGCCCCGCCGGCCTCCACTTCCTCCATCGGCATCCACCGCCTCTCCCCCTCCGTTCGACGGCCTCCCCAGCTAGCACCTTCCTCGACACCGCCACCGCCGGCCGCGGCCTCCACCGTCTGCCTCGCCACCCGCCGGTCCGCCCCACCCCGCCGCCCGAGGACAAGTACTGGCTCAAAGTTGGTAATATGGTGAATGGGTTCATCTACTGGATACACGCTAACGAAGCCTACATCCTCGTGCTCAACACCGCGACACTTGAATTCTCTCAGATGGATCTGCCGCCGAGCTTGGTAGGACGACTTTTCATATTTAGGATTGGCGAGAACAAGGCCGGTGAGCTTTGCATTGCCTGCCCAATTGAATTCGATCTCTTTGTCTGGGTATGGAGAGCTGGTCTTGATGGCATTAAGATGTGGATGTTTGACAAGAGGTTTTCATTGGAGAGGATTGTCGATTTCACTGGGGGTACGCTGGAGGAACATGGTGAACTGAAGGTTGTGGCCATTATCGATGGATACGTGTACTTCTCTACCAGAGAGACGTTCGTTGATGCTCATTTTCCTTGTTGGTTCCTATCTGTGTGCATGGACACATCAGTGGTGGACATGATCTTTCGGAGAAGATTTGATAGCCATGTCCATCCCTACATCATGGCATGGCCTCCATCTTTGATAGAGAACAAGGTGCACCCTCAACTCGAAGATGCTTGATGCAACCTAGACAAGGTTTTTGCACTGCTCGACCAAGTGGGGTTCCAAATCGAGTTGCTGTACCCAATAGGTGCTCCACATGATGTTTCTTCCAAGTCCAAGGCCTCCCGAGCTGCAAGGTCTCCATGATCTACAAGGATGCGACACCCTCTTCACCGACAAGACCATCGGTCAAGTTCACCCCCGGCAAAAGACGGACGACAAGACTCCAACCGAAGATCGGATGTGATGGTGTCGGAACGACAAGTTCTACTTCATGGGCACCGAGCGTCAAGATCGCCTACACGGGAAATCGCAAGACATCCTTCCCGGAATTTGAAGACCGAACCCTCGGCACTCCAAGATCGCCATGGAACGACAAGTACTTCACCCCGGACACCGAGACCCTGGACGACAAGTTCTCCTTCCCGGAAGCATTGACGCCGCGCGACAAGACCTACCTCCGATATCCGAGAAAGTTTCCGTCGAACCCCGAACCCCAGATCCGGACCCTGAGACCGACCCCGAACCCCGGAACCCCAAGATCGTCGAGCCCCCCAATGTGTGACCTCTTATCCGAGAACCCTATTTTTATAATATAATAACAACTTGTTGCATATTTAATTGCCATACTCGCATGCATATTTGTGTGGTTTGGGGGCCTTATGCCGATTCACCTAATAATTAAATATGGGGCCCATATGCGGGCAAATCTAGTCTCATATCGGCCTCATTTAAACATGTGTAGCGAACCGGTTCCATCTGTTGCCTTGCTAAACAACATTTAAATTGCGGGGGATCTAAACAACTTGAACCATATATTAATTGTCGGGACCCCGGTTCCTCTTAATATGACCTAATTGCATCGCACCTTGCCATGCCATGCATCATACATGCATCATGTCGATCTTTTGCCGTAGTATTAAATATTGCATCCGGTGTTTCTTCTAGTGTTTTGCTTCTTCGCGGATAAGGCCGTTGAGTTGATGTGAGCTTCGCCCCGATCTCCGGTTGAACCCTTCGACATGTTTTCAGGCGAGCATCTCCCCCTTTCTACCTATCTTACTTTGATAGTATTTATTCCCTCCTGTTGATCTTTGCTATCTGTGTTGCGATGCTCTAGTTTCGTACCCGTGATATCCCTTGCAGCCATATATAGCCTTGGACACATCCTATTACCTGTGTTTGGTAGATAGTTGGACCCGCGTGTCGTAGTCGCTTGCTCAAGTGTTTAGCTTGTCGTCAAGTACCACAATTGTTGGAGGATGGCCGCATGTTGACGTTGGAGATGACCATGGTTTTACTTTTTGTTTCACTTTAATTCCTGTTTAAAAACTAAAATTGAATTAAGCAGAGGCATCGGTGGGTGATAGGTAAGATTTGGTTTCCGACCGCCCACTTGTGTCCCGTAGGACCCGAGTTCTTGACACCTGTTCCGAGATCGAGCGCGCTAACCACAGGTGGGGAGATATGGGCCCCCCATTGATAATTACCTGATTTCAAAGTATTGTACTGGGGGCCACAACTAGTTTGAGGTTTTATTTACTATCCTGTACTTATGCCATGTTTACCGCTTTATTTACGTTTGTGCGAGGAGCACACTGTACTGTTTAGGATCGGGACACGTTTTCGCGGTGTCGACAGTCCCCGTTTGGGGGCATACTGTCGCTCACTGCCGTCCACCCAAACCCTGAGTCCGTCTCGGAGACCGGCCGACTCCGTTGCGGGTGTCGACTCGGTGGGGTGGCCCCCATGTACTTGCTTTGGATCTGGGAACGTCGTGACTTAGGCCCCGCCGACATACCGATGGGTGTATGTTAACTGATCTGGCAAAAAGGGTCGAAGTGCCTGTGGATACTTTGGTGCACCCCTGCAGGGTTTAATCTTTTCGAGAAGCCGTGTCCGCGGTTATGGACGGCTTGGAGCACAGTGCTTGATCATAGACAACTATAACTAAAGTTTATTGTTTTAACTTGACTTGTTTTCCGATATGATTAGTAATCAGCTTCACTACAACGGAATGGCTAAGTAAAAGTACCAACAACTGCTGGGTTATGGGGTTATCTCATGATAATTGTATCTGACTAGTAAGTGTTGCCACTATAACGGAATGGTTAATTAAAAGTGCCCACTGCTTACTTTATCAGGACGATTATTTAAACCTGACTAGCAAAGTGCCGCAACTATAACTGAATAAGTAAAACTGCCAACTGTGTGAGTTCCTCGGTTGACTTCCTCGTTTGGTCTCGAGGGGGAAACACCAGGATGGGTTTGTTTGGTGATAGCTTCCGGTTGGATCCGGTTAGATCATTCTTATCCCTCTCTGATAGCCGCCAGTTGTATCGAGTCTCTATAGGTTGTTTAGTGCATGCTGCCGCTTCAGTCCACCATACCTATGTAGGCGAGGACCGCCGAATTCTAGCCTCGCCGTGTACTGGCCTCAGTACTGACGCTCCTTCTTTTTCCTTTGCCCTTTGTCGGCACCCCTTTTGTTTTAGCAGGTTTTGAGATCGACGTCGTTAGCAGGGTTACCCTTCCGGCTTGGCCTGGGCAGGGTTATGGACGCCATTGGTTATTCTTCAGGGCTCTTAGCCCCATTTGCATCTTGTCCGTAGTCGGACGCTCCATCGTTTTCAAGGTGATTGGATCTTTGTACCGTATATTTGTATTCTTGACTCTTTGAGTCGCTGTTGTATATATATCTGTTCTGTGGGTCCCATCGAGGACTGTTGTGTAATGTTATTACTTTGCTTTCCACCCGCACGAAAGTGCCTGGTGGGCACCTTCGAATCGTTTCTATGCGGGTTTGGCGAGTTTTGCTAAAACTTGCATAGGACCGATTCTGAGGGTGTTACAGAGTGGTATCAGAGCCCAGCAGTTGCGATACCCCACAAGTCCAGCCTGTAGGATAACCTAGCTAACGGCCGAAGTAGAGTGTCAAAACTATTTTCGAAAAATCGGTTGGATAGTTCTGATTAGGTCTGATTTTACTCCTTACCCCTCTGCTATTCTCCTCTTATCTCGACGTGTTTTGAATCTGCTCTCTTATCTCTTCTTCGAGTCCAGGATTTCTCGTGGTTGGGTTTCCGTCGTACCTTCAGGGTTTCGCTTCCTCCTCTGATAACGGTGATCTACCATCCGGTGTTCAAGCTGCCTGAGGAATCCGTCCGCTGTGGTACCATCCTTTGTTCCTTGTTTGTGCCTTCCGGTGTTTTCCGACGCGACGACATCCTCTACGCCAGACCCGATGCAGAGTCTACATCACTCCGTTGATCTGAACCTCGCTTGTCGAGATCTTCAGTCTAACTCCGAGAGTTGGTTGCACAATCCGCCTATTCGTGTGCAGAGTAATGGTTTGGGTGCGCGATGGACTGATCACCATCCGACTACTCTTATCATTCGCTGTTGTACATCGAATCAGTGGATCCAGCATTTTACTCCTTCCGCGGAAGCTAGAGGTGGCTTAATTTGTTGATACCTCTACCTTCGACCTTTTTGTTTCCGGAGTGCTCTCTCGACGATCACGGACAACGACCTCTTGTTAGTGGTGTCGCGAAGATCTACACGAAGCGAGAAGACGCAGATCGCCGACCTTTCCTTCCGGTACCATGAGGCGGATCTCGAGGGCGAGATCCTTTGTTAGTGGTGTCGAATTGTGGCATCCCGCAAAACCACTACTAGAAAATCGCGTTGTTTTTGTGCATTGCATCATCATGACCGCATGTTCATGTCATCATGCCACATTGCATTTGAGCAATTGTCATGTCATCATGCATTTTTGCATCTAAAAATATTTTACTAAACCCTATTTTGTTCCCTACAATATTCCTTGTCTATTCAAATTAAAACTCCAGACATATCTTGATATTTTGTTTACCTAAAAACTATTTACCAGTGTTTTAAAATAAAAACAAAATGTTTTTAGTGGGGGAGGCAGCCCGACCCGTAGGCCAGGCCACCTACTACCCCGGCTGGCCCAGCCCGTTTGACCAAACCCTAACCCTAATCATCTAAACCACCTACCCCCACGTGCTCCCTCACCCCGCCGCCACTCACTTGGCGCGCGCGTCGCCGACCCCCCCACACTCCCACCGTACACACGCACACACACAGGACGCTCCCTTGACCCAGACCCAACACCCGCCTGTCCCCACCTGTCCCCACCCGGACCGCCCCGAACCCACCTTCCCCGGACCCCCTTCCCCACCCCGCGCGAGCCTCTGCTCTCGCTGCTAACCGCGCCGCCGCCCTCCGCTTCCCGGCGCCCCCTCCTCGAGCTCCTCTAGCCGCAGCCGTCCACCCGCCTCCTCCGCCACGGAAGGCCCCCGACGCCACCCGCCGGTTCACCCACCGCTCCGCCCCGCCGGCCTCCACTTCCTCCATCGGCATCCACCGCCTCTCCCCCTCCGTTCGACGGCCTCCCCAGCGAGCACCTTCCTCGACACCTCCACCGCCGGCCGCGGCCTCCACCGTCTGCCTCGCCACCCGCCGGTCCGCCCCACCCCGCCGCCGCGAGCACCTCCTCGCCTCCGTTTTCCGCGCCGCCTCCCTGCAACCTCCGCCGCCGCTCCGACCCAGACCTCGCAGCCGTCGTCCGCTGCGCCTGGTCTTCACCTATCATGACGAATTCCGGGCGCGAGCCGCCGTGTTCTCTTCAGGAAGCAGGGAGTGGCAGATCTTCCCGTGGTCGGAGCCTGTGACGCCACATCCTGAGGACAAGTACTGGCTCAAAGTTGGTAATATGGTGAATGGGTTCATCTACTGGATACACGCTAACGAAGCCTACATCCTCGTGCTCAACACCGCGACACTTGAATTCTCTCAGATGGATCTGCCGCCGAGCTTGGTAGGACGACTTTTCATATTTAGGATTGGCGAGAACAAGGCCGGTGAGCTTTGCATTGCCTGCCCAATTGAATTCGATCTCTTTGTCTGGGTATGGAGAGCTGGTCTTGATGGCATTAAGATGTGGATGTTTGACAAGAGGTTTTCATTGGAGAGGATTGTCGATTTCACTGGGGGTACGCTGGAGGAACATGGTGAACTGAAGGTTGTGGCCATTATCGATGGATACGTGTACTTCTCTACCAGAGAGACGTTCGTTGATGCTCATTTTCCTTGTTGGTTCCTATCTGTGTGCATGGACACATCAGTGGTGGACATGATCTTTCGGAGAAGATTTGATAGCCATGTCCATCCCTACATCATGGCATGGCCTCCATCTTTGATAGAGAACAAGGTGCACCCTCAACTCAAAGATGCTTGATGCAACCTAGACAAGGTTTTTGCACTGCTCGACCAAGTGGGGTTCCAGATCGAGTTGCTGTACCCAATAGGTGCTCCACATGATGTTTCTTCCAAGTCCAAGGCCTCCCGAGCTGCAAGGTCTCCATGATCTACAAGGATGCGACACCCTCTTCACCGACAAGACCATCGGTCAAGTTCACCCCCGGCAAAAGATGGACGACAAGACTCCAACCGAAGATCGGATGTGATGGTGTCGGAACGACAAGTTCTACTTCATGGGCACCGAGCGTCAAGATCGCCTACACGGGAAATCGCAAGACATCCTTCCCGGAATTTGAAGACCGAACCCTCGGCACTCCAAGATCGCCATGGAACGACAAGTAATTCACCCCGAACACCGAGACCCTGGACGACAAGTTCTCCTTCCCGGAAGCATTGACGCCGCGCGACAAGACCTACCTCCGATATCCGAGAAAGTTTCCGTCGAACCCCGAACCCCAGATCCGGACCCTGAGACCGACCCCGAACCCCGGAACCCCAAGATCGTCGAGCCCCCCAATGTGTGACCTCTTATCCGAGAACCCTATTTTTATAGTATAATAACAACTTGTTGCATATTTAATTGTCATACTCGCATGCATATTTTAGTGGTTTGGGGGCCTTATGCCGATTCACCTAATAATTAAATATGGGGCCCATATGCGGGCAAATCTAGTCTCATATCGGCCTCATTTAAACATGTGTAGCGAACCGGTTCCATCTGTTGCCTTGCTAAACAACATTTAAATTGCGGGGGATCTAAACAACTTGAACCATATATTAATTGTCGGGACCCCGGTTCCGCTTAATATGACCTAATTGCATCGCACCTTGCCATGCCATGCATCATACATGCATCATGTCGATCTTTTGCCGTAGTATTAAATATTGCATCCGGTGTTTCTTCTAGTGTTTTGCTTCTTCGCGGATAAGGCCGTTGAGTTGATGTGAGCTTCGCCCCGATCTCCGGTTGAACCCTTCGACATGTTTTCAGGCGAGCATCTCCCCCTTTCTACCTATCTTACTTTGATAGTATTTATTCCCTCCTGTTGATCGTTGCTATCTGTGTTGCGATGCTCTAGTTTCGTACCCGTGATATCCCTTGCAGCCATATATAGCCTTGGACACATCCTATTACCTGTGTTTGGTAGATAGTTGGACCCGCGTGTCGTAGTCGCTTGCTCAAGTGTTTAGCTTGTCGTCAAGTACCACAATTGTTGGAGGATGGCCGCATGTTGACGTTGGAGATGACCATGGTTTTACTTTTTGTTTCACTTTAATTCCTGTTTAAAAACTAAAATTGAATTAAGCAGAGGCATCGGTGGGTGATAGGTAAGATTTGGTTTCCGACCGCCCACTTGTGTCCCGTAGGACCCGAGTTCTTGACACCTGTTCCGAGATCGAGCGCGCTAACCACAGGTGGGGAGATATGGGCCCCCCATTGATAATTACCTGATTTCAAAGTATTGTACTGGGGGCCACAACTAGTTTGAGGTTTTATTTACTATCCTGTACTTATGCCATGTTTACCGCTTTATTTACGTTTGTGCGAGGAGCACACTGTACTGTTTAGGATCGGGACACGTTTTCGCGGTGTCGACAGTCCCCGTTTGGGGGCATACTGTCGCTCACTGCCGTCCACCCAAACCCTGAGTCCGTCTCGGAGACCGGCCGACTCCGTTGCGGGTGTCGACTCGGTGGGGTGGCCCCCATGTACTTGCTTTGGATCTGGGAACGTCGTGACTTAGGCCCCGCCGACATACCGATGGGTGTATGTTAACTGATCTGGCAAAAAGGGTCGAAGTGCCTGTGGATACTTTGGTGCACCCCTGCAGGGTTTAATCTTTTCGAGAAGCCGTGTCCGCGGTTATGGACGGCTTGGAGCACAGTGCTTGATCATAGACAACTATAACTAAAGTTTATTGTTTTAACTTGACTTGTTTTCCGATATGATTAGTAATCAGCTTCACTACAACGGAATGGCTAAGTAAAAGTACCAACAACTGCTGGGTTATGGGGTTATCTCATGATAATTGTATCTGACTAGTAAGTGTTGCCACTATAACGGAATGGTTAATTAAAAGTGCCCACTGCTTACTTTATCAGGACGATTATTTAAACCTGACTAGCAAAGTGCCGCAACTATAACTGAATAAGTAAAACTGCCAACTGTGTGAGTTCCTCGGTTGACTTCCTCGTTTGGTCTCGAGGGGGAAACACCAGGATGGGTTTGTTTGGTGATAGCTTCCGGTTGGATCCGGTTAGATCATTCTTATCCCTCTCTGATAGCCGCCAGTTGTATCGAGTCTCTATAGGTTGTTTAGTGCATGCTGCCGCTTCAGTCCACCATACCTATGTAGGCGAGGACCGCGGAATTCTAGCCTCGCCGTGTACTGGCCTCAGTACTGACGCTCCTTCTTTTTCCTTTGCCCTTTGTCGGCACCCCTTTTGTTTTAGCAGGTTTTGAGATCGACGTCGTTAGCAGGGTTACCCTTCCGGCTTGGCCTGGGCAGGGTTATGGACGCCATTGGTTATTCTTCAGGGCTCTTAGCCCCATTTGCATCTTGTCCGTAGTGGGACGCTCCATCGTTTTCAAGGTGATTTGGATCTTTGTACCGTATATTTGTATTCTTGACTCTTTGAGTCGCTGTTGTATATATATCTGTTTTGTGGGTCCCATCGAGGACTGTTGTGTAATGTTATTACTTTGCTTTCCACCCGCACGAAAGTGCCTGGTGGGCACCTTCGAATCGTTTCTATGCGGGTTTGGCGAGTTTTGCTAAAACTTGCATAGGACCGATTCTGAGGGTGTTACAGAGTGGTATCAGAGCCCAGCAGTTGCGATACCCCACAAGTCCAGCCTGTAGGATAACCTAGCTAACGGCCGAAGTAGAGTGTCAAAACTATTTTCGAAAAATCGGTTGGATAGTTCTGATTAGGTCTGATTTTACTCCTTACCCCTCTGCTATTCTCCTCTTATCTCGACGTGTTTTGAATCTGCTCTCTTATCTCTTCTTCGAGTCCAGGATTTCTCGTGGTTGGGTTTCCGTCGTACCTTCAGGGTTTCGCTTCCTCCTCTGATAACGGTGATCTACCATCCGGTGTTCAAGCTGCCTGAGGAATCCGTCCGCTGTGGTACCATCCTTTGTTCCTTGTTTGTGCCTTCCGGTGTTTTCCGACGCGACGACATCCTCTACGCCAGACCCGATGCAGAGTCTACATCACTCCGTTGATCTGAACCTCGCTTGTCGAGATCTTCAGTCTAACTCCGAGAGTTGGTTGCACAATCCGCCTATTCGTGTGCAGAGTAATGGTTTGGGTGCGCGATGGACTGATCACCATCCGACTACTCTTATCATTCGCTGTTGTACATCGAATCAGTGGATCCAGCATTTTACTCCTTCCGCGGAAGCTAGAGGTGGCTTAATTTGTTGATACCTCTACCTTCGACCTTTTTGTTTCCGGAGTGCTCTCTCGACGATCACGGACAACGACCTCTTGTTAGTGGTGTCGCGAAGATCTACACGAAGCGAGAAGACGCAGATCGCCGACCTTTCCTTCCGGTACCATGAGGCGGATCTCGAGGGCGAGATCCTTTGTTAGTGGTGTCGAATTGTGGCATCCCGCAAAACCACTACTAGAAAATCGCGTTGTTTTTGTGCATTGCATCATCATGACCGCATGTTCATGTCATCATGCCACATTGCATTTGAGCAATTGTCATGTCATCATGCATTTTTGCATCTAAAAATATTTTACTAAACCCTATTTTGTTCCCTACAATATTCCTTGTCTATTCAAATTAAAACTCCAGACATATCTTGATATTTTGTTTACCTAAAAACTATTTACCAGTGTTTTAAAATAAAAACAAATTGTTCGGAGAAGTGTCTCGATCATGTCCGCATAATTCACGAACCGTAGGGAGACACACTTAAGGATTCGACGTTGTTTGAGTAGTTATGGTAGTATGAGAATGAGACCGAATGTTGTTCGGAGTCTCGGATGGGATCTGGGATATCACGAGGTGATCCGGAATGGTCCGGAGAATAAGATTCATATAAGGAAAGTCCCGTTTCGGAGTTCGGGAATGATTCCGGTGTTTTCATCGGGAATGTTCTAGAAGGTTCCGGAATGTCCGACACTCTGGAGGGGAAGGGGGTACATGAGTGTGTCATTGCAAGTTGGAATGATTGCATCATGTACTAAGTATACTCGCTGTCCAAAATAAAGGGTTTATTCAAATCCTAAATTGAAAATTCAAACGGCTAGTTTGAAAGTCAAACAACAAGTTTTGAAAGTGGAAAAGAGGAGGGAGTGTGAAACCGAGTTGGGGAGGGAGTCCTCCTCCCCAAGCCGGCGCACCACCCAAGCCGAGTTGGGGAGGGACTCCCCTCCCCTTGGCCGCCGGCCCCTCCACCTATATAAGGAGGGGCAGGGCTCCCTCCTCTAGACACACAAGTCCCTCACCTCAAACCCTAGAAGCTGCAACCCTCCATAGCCGCCGCCACCACCTAGGGTTTTGCCCTAGCCGCCGACTTGGGTGTCCCCGGAACCCTAGCCGCCGGCTCTAGCCCCTCCTCCTTGGTGTGTCTAAACCCTAGATCGCCGAGGAGCTCTCTCATACTCCACCATACTCGCTCCGGCTTAAGGCGAAGCCCTGCGGGATCTCCCCTCTACTTCCGGTACCACGCCGTTGTGCTGCCGGAATCTCGAGGAGAGTGCTACAACCTCCGCTGCCTGCTGGAACAAGGGAGAGGAAGGTCTTCGTCGAGTACCGAACGTGTGACCGACTGCGGGAGCGCTGCCGGAATGCAGCGCCAGAAGGATCGTCTACGCGATCTTGAGATCGGGAAGGGTACGACTACATCACCCACGAGAATCCGCTCTCGTTAAACACTTTGGAATCTTCGAGGGTAAGTTATTCCATCGACTCGTTGCTACAATCTAGTAGATAGATCTTGGCTTGTTTGTTTGTATGCGATAGAATTTTTTTGTTTTCCATGCTACGAATCCCTACAACGGGCGCACTATACGGACGGGTCCCAGTCATACCGATGTTCGTCAAAATGTCGGACGCCCTAGGTGAAAATGTGTTGCGGTGACCCAGCATACCACTGCATGATGTAGTACACTATATTCGTTCACATAACACCAATGAAACACCGTTCACTAGTATTACACCCCTTAGAGTGGTACAATAGAAACACAGTAGGTCCAAGACATGACTATAGGTTACAACTCAACCCTTTGCACAAGATCCAGAGAACACTCTAGGTGAAAGAGAGAGAAAGAAACTTCTTACAAAGAAGAGTCAGGAATAAACAACTCAAAAACTATCATACTAATAAGACTAGTATCTAAACTATTGGTTTGGCATTCCTGCTATTGCAATATACTACAGGAATAGGTGCTATGGCTAGAGATTATATTCCTAACTAATCAATAGCTTCATCTTCACTTGATTTGGTATATATGTTGACTTTCTTGAATTGATTTAAGAGCTTTAGCTTTTAATGATGATTACTGGAGCATAACTTGATGTAGACGTCGTCTTAATGGCTTCAGAATCTAGCAAGGGTTAAGAAGATACGTTGAGTACGAGCGTACTCAGCAAGTTCACTAGAAAAGGAGTGTTTGATGCACTACATCTACAGCCACAGACCATAGGTCGTAGGCAATGCAGGTTTTTGTAAACATTTCTTTAAAGGTTGCTTTTATTCTAAAAAAAACTATGTCCGTCAGCCTTCACGGGTTTACCAGAACTTTCATGGAGTTTCTTTCCCGCCGCGTTCGCAGCTCCTTCCCGGAACAGGGAGTAACAAGTTATAGTTCTTACACTCTGCAGAGGTGCGTCACCTTACCCATGAGAGATCTTAAGCTTTGTTGCACGGTCGGGAGTATGTTCCCGTTCAAAATTCCATGGTTTGAGGCCCAACCTAAGATCCAAGCCAATCACTGCCCTCTCCGCTACCTCATATGTCTGCACGATCCTTCGGGGCCGGCTCACCTCCGTTAATCCCCCTTTCGGGCAGGCTAAAACCCTAATGAGTTCCCGAAGACTCTATGACCTGGTGTTGCCCTGGCAAGTGCCATATTAAATGGTCCATCCACTAAACACCACCCATAGATAATCTAGACACCAAAAGTGTGGGGCGTAAGGGTGCCCACCCATATGTTGGATCCGCACAAGGAATCACACCATCATGTTAAGGTCGTTTTGCCTCTATACGAGAGGAAAAGGATACAGCTGACTTCTCCATCCCATTCCAAATCTCATGGTCAACGCGTAATATACGGTGCAAGAATCACTGGCGACATTGGTTGTTAAGTCCTGGAGGATATATTCCTGAGCAGTGGTATTCCAACTTCCAGATTTAATAGATTAACTGATCACCCTGGATCAGTAACCAATAGATCACATTATTATCAAAAATAGTGTTTTCTGACCTTTTTGGAATGCAGGTGATGACAACACTTGATTTGCAAAATACTTTACAGAAAATAATCAAAAGGACATGAGCAAGTGTGAACTTGCCTTTGGTGATTGCAAGATTATGCATTCACGGTCTTCGAGACAATATAAAAGATCCAATATCTGAAATCAGCATCATTGGTTCGGTAAGGACTGATGTTTAAAGAAGCAAAATGCTCTTATGCATAAGTAATGTAATGCACTTTATGAACGTGAATCCCGGGGGTAACGTTGTTCTAGGGTTTGGATACTGAAAGGGTTTCCTTAGAATGTGTTGCCCTTTTAGATTAAGTTTCACACATGTGCTTCTTATTAAGGCTTGTGAGTGTGTGTGAAACATGTAAGTTTATTAAAGCACCACAATAATGGAATACTCAAGTGGGAAATGTGCATGTAGAATCTGTATATAAGGTTTGTTCATCATTTAGAGCTTTCATAAAAATGCTTATGTCTTGCTTTATAATGTTCCTTAAAATAATAATTTTTGAAGAAAATATTATTTATCCAAGGGAAAGTATTTAAATTTTAAGTTAACCTTATCAGGTGTTCTTTCAAGTTATAGTCTTTAAGTAAAAAAATAATTGCTTTATTTGAATAATGATATTAGTAGTATTTGAGACTTATCTATCTTGGTTTTGAACTTGGTTAGTTTGGTATTAATATGGTTTATAACTTAATTATAACAGACCAAAGTTAACTATTAAACACATAACAAAGTCTTTTAGAATAGTATTTAAAGTATTATAGACTAAAGTTAACTTTAAAGACATAGATGGGCTTAAGGCATATTTCTTATGTTATTTGTACCAGGTGTACTTTATAATGTTTCTCTAAGGATACTTTAAGAATGGTAACACTTCTATTTGAATAGTGGTTTCCTAATTGTTTAGTGGAATAGAATTATTTTCCTTTTTATAGATGAGTGGTTATAGTTTGTAAACAAAGAAATAATATTACTTAACTACTTATGGATTCAATATAGTGTTTTGGTTTGTTTATAACTTGTAGTTTAAGTAAGGGAAAAGGTTTTATTTAATCCCAAAGTATTCTTGAAGATTTTACAATTGATAAAGATCTTTTTAGAAACTAAACTACATAAATGGTTGAAGGATAATTCAATAAAATTGTATTTAAAATGTGTTAAACCATTTGATTTCATATTATCAATATTCAAGACTATTACCATTTATTAGACTTTAATTAGTTAATTTTAGAATATTAGCAAATTTTATTTACCCTTGTATGAATTATTAACTAAAGAAATAGATTTAAATTCAAGTTATTAAAGTGTTTAAATTTTTATTTAACTCAAAAGTGGAATATTATATTTTTAACATGTTGGTATTATTTTTGTGATCATTTTGGTATATTACATTTAATTTTGTGATTTAAAAATAATAAGATATGATTTTTATAAGATTAATTACTTTATAAATACTAAATAAATAACAAATATTTAATTAAGTGGAATAATAATATATTATTATAGATTTGAATGATATTTCTTATTTTTCTAAGATTTTTGGTATGTTATTTAGATTTTTAACATTTACCATTATTAAAATATGAATTACTAAAGTTTTATTACTTATAAAATCTTTATTAAATAGTAATTATTTAAATTGTTAACTTAATAATGTTTGATAATAGTTTTAAGTTGTAGATTTTATTTTTCTACAATTTTTCATATATTATACATATTTTTCTGAATTATAAATCAAAAGTTATTAATTAAACAAGATTTAATCACTTTATTATATTTTAGGAAATATTTATATTTAAATTAATATTGTTTTACCAATTTACTAAACAGATACAAAACTTCTTACACGTATATTAAACCTACCCAAGGTCACTGACTGGTGGGTCACATGTCACATGGCATGCCTAGTGTTATTAATGTTTTGTTTACCGAAGCTGTTTCTACTCCGAGACGATGACAGATGGGCCCTGGCCATGTCACATGCCACCTCAGTGAAGTATGGTCAAAACAGTTGACTGTTTGACCCGACGTGAGTCGGACGTCATGATGACGTCACCTCGCCGGTGACGCCGAGACGGCGAACGACGGCGATGGTCTGGTGACTTCTAGCGATTGTGATGCTTATGATTCGAACGAGTGCACTGCGAGGAAGCTAAGGGTAGGGGCACCACCAGCATATGGTCACTGGAACAGTGACCACGACGGCGACCAACCGGCGGCGCCGGGCAGAGCTCATCGTAAGTGAGGTTACAACGAACAATAACACAAAATAGGAGGTCCAGGAGATGTGTTAGCTCACCTAGGGACTCATGTAGTGGTCGACGAGGGCCTGCGAGGTCGGAGGTGAGCGCTTGGACATGAATTTCGGCGAACTACGACAAAAGGGAACGATGAAATTCGCATCACCCCGAGCTCCCCTTGATGTTTTACTCCACCCAGAAGATCTACGGAGCACGACGCTTCTCCCCATCCACATCACAGGCTTCGAGGTGCTTTGCATCGACGGCTAGCTGAAGCTCGCCGGCGATGGCGTCGGGTTGAAACGAGATATAGAGAGCGAGAGGGAGGATAATTTGAAGATCAGGATTGACTAAAAGCTCGAGGCGGTCTCAGGCGGATGCTTTATACGGCTAGGCAAGCTCGGACACGTCGGCACGACGGCGATGACGTTCGGGATGCGGCGGCGGAGTTGGAACTCGAACTGGGCAAGAATCGCGGCGCTCTGGACCAGCTGGCAGATACCAAATGAATTGAGCGAGGCTCTGTGTTGTTCCTCGCGTCCAGGACGGTCTAGGATTGAGGCAGCGACGTGGCTCGCCGTCGGCGTGTCGGCCATGCAGAGGAAGACGAGAACGATGGTTCTCTCCCGCGTGGGACCCGTTTCCCAGTGAGAGAATGAAACAGTATGTGGGCTCGGGCCGAGGTGGGCTGCTGATGGGATGCTGCAAACCAAGCGAAATCTTTCTGCTGCTACATGTGAGCGTAAGTTAGAAGGTGAGGTAATGGGCTTTGGGCCATTTTCTGGACTGAGTTCGTTTCCTTTTCTTTATTCTTTCTATTTTATGTTTTAAGAATTTCTTTTCAATTTGAATTTCCACATGTTTAAATACCATAAATTTTGTACAGTATTTAAAATATTCTAGAGGTAATGATACTAATTGATTGCTCTACTTATCTTGGTATTTTTCAATACTCATAATTTTATTCAAAATTATATATTAAGTTGAATAATTAAGAACTAGGTTTTTAGAATTTTGTTTAAAACCTTAAAATATTTCTATAACATTGTTTTTACTTTTATTTGGAGTAATGAAGTTTGTAAAATGTTTACCATGAGTTTTAGGTTTTTTTAATATTCTTGTACATCCTTTTATTTATATGAATAAAGATTGTTGGTTAAGATATATTGTCCTCATGCTTGTTTTCTTGAATGGTATCACCATCCATGGTAAAATAGTAGAGTTGTTCTTTGGGCTATCTTATGAGAGAGAATTGATAAAGATAGTTCTTAAGCACCTAGGATAATGATGGTTGAGAGTGACCAAGATGTGCTGAAGTGATTTTATGTAGGAAATTATTCCTATCAATCATTGTGGAAACAAGATGATAAATCAATCAGATGAAATGGATTTTATGTTTGGTTAAACATTTAGGGTTTAGTGTTTTATCCAGAATTCCTATCTTCCATACTTCAATAATTCTAGACTTCTAATTAAGGAATTCCTTTCCTAGATATATTACTTCTTCCTATCCATTATCATGTGTTAACATGATGAGCTTTACTTCATAGGAATAATATTATCAACACTTCCTCTTTACTCATCACCAACATTACTCTAGTAGAGGTATATATCAAACTACTTCACCTCAAGCGCTTACTATTCTTTAAGAGGAATATTATTACTTCAATATCTTCATGCTACTCTAGCTTCATCTTAGTCATACTATTTTATATCTACTTAATTCCAATATTTTATATTCAAACTTCACATCATATAATGGTGACTTAGCATGGCTAACCTAGAATAACATATCTATACTAGGGTTCAATCATGTTCTATCCACCAATGTCACTTATACATGATATGAGCATTCAATCTTGGTGACAAAAGCATGATCATTAGAATTCCTTGATCATATATGGCTTAGGTTTCCAGTTGGCTAATCAAGGTCTTCATCAATACAACATTAGAGTTGTATTATAATTATCTTCTCAGTATCTATTACTGAGAAGAAGATATTATTTATTGACTATGCCTACTTAATCCAATAGGATTTCTCATTGGTAACTATCTTCAATGTTCATCCTTATAATCCTATTTGTTAACATATAATTATATCTTCTACATAACTCTTCTATCTATTCAGGAGTGAGTTAAATCCATCAATTATCACAATGATCATATTTTCTTCCAACACTCCCATCCTATAGATGATATCTAAATCTAGCATTACTATTTACCCCTTTCTTAGTTGTTTCTTTATAGGCACTTTAGTGAATGCTATGATATGGTCAAGAGTTGATAGATTAAGAATTGGTGAATCAATAGTTGATTACTCAACATTGATGAACAACAGATATTGAGATAGGATTCCATAAGGATTGATATGGAAAGAAGGATAAATGGTGAATGATCTTGACTTGGTTTCCTTCCTACTCAATCTCACTAAAGGGTTAAGGTTAGGTATTACCATGATACTCATGGTAGGATATATAAGATTAAGATAGGTCAAGATTTAGTTATTAAATTCTTGTTACTTAAGTTATATTTATATCTTGGTATTCATGGGCTGTGTAATGAATACTCGGATATAACTACTTAAGGATAAAATATAAACCATTAAGTAATATATTAGGGTTTAACTTTTATTGCATTTGATCTATCCTTAGATCAAATCTCTTTTACCCAAAATAAGGTTTTAACAAAGGTCATATTAAAACTTATCGCAGTCAACTTGATGATCTACTTCAATTCCATCAAGTTGAGAGAAGCTTCAATAACTTTGACATTATTTATTTATTTATTTAAAAGCGCGAAAATTATTCGGATTTTCTATGCATGAATGCAATGCACACATCTGTGTTCGGCTTATTTCTAAGCTCTAATGCTGGGATATTACATGTGCCCAATTAATAACTTGCTTGATTTGCTTCATTAAGATCATAAATGGCTTTATATCCTTCCAAATTTTCCCAACACATGAAACTCATCATAAAAAACAAGGTTCCTCTGTTCTCATAATATTAGCGTTAGTTGCAAGAAGAAAACCAAGGAAAATAAAAATAAACCAATGTAAAATTCTCGGTAAAATGTGATCAATTTAGGAGCTATCACACACTAAGAACTTTAATATTTTTATTAAAAAATAGTCCATACAACCTTGGGAATGACTTAGCTATATTTTTCCTTTTCTTGTGCCAAACATCTTCCCATAATCTGGTTTTATTCCCAGATACCACAATCCTATCACATAGTTTTTAAAAGATAGGTTTTACCTTCGTCAATCTAGCCTAGAATTGTGGCACCCTAGGTTTCTCACCAGCTCCAAACAAAGTTTCTTTTGGAAGATTTTTTTCAAGATTTCTCCGAGCCCCATCCTCATTTATCCAACTTATGTAACCTTTACATGATAAACCATAGTTTTAAAAATTTGACCAAAGCGCCAGTTGAACCGAAAAAAACCAGAGACACCTAGGGTTGTTTAAGCATAGTGGACCGAACCGGCTAGTGAGCCGGAATAAACCGCACAAACCGCGGTCGACGGTTTTAACCATTAAACCGGACATCGGTCTGCCCGGCCTAATTCTCCGCAAGTAGTAAATTAATTCTCGCTAGCAGGGTTCGAACATTCCACCTAGTAACAAGCCAATAACCATTTGATACACGGATACTTCGTGTTTATTGGAGAGAAAGACATCTTTTGTAATCAATCCACACGATAGCAATAATAATTATTACACTCTTTGTGTTTTTTAAACTAACTAGATAAATGCCCGTGCGTTGCTACGGAACATAAATTTTTAGCTGACTTAGGGATAGAAATAATTTTCCAGAATCATGAAACCAAAAGAAGATTTATCAAGTTTGCAAAATCATATAAAATACTTCAATATCATTGAGAAGATTTTGTATAGTAGTAGAAATTTTAAACCACAAATTAAATAACATAGCTTGATTGTTGAATAATTCGATTGTATCAACGAGTAACACCTAGTTGATAAATTGGCCTATTAGAGAAAAGGGAATGGAAACGTTAGTACAATATCTTGTTATTTTTGTTTATATTTTCTTTACATAAGTTCCCACAAATCCTGATCCTTCAGACTTTTGTGATAACAAACAAAACTAAATGGATGCCGCTGTAGAGAGCTTCAGGTTTTAGGCGACAGATAGCATCGAAGCATGCGGCCACGGGAACGAAGCTGTGTCAGGGCAGACTGCGGTGACCAAGCATACCACTGCATGTGTAGTACACTATAGTCGTTGACATGACATCTACAGAACATCGTTCCGTAAATATCACATCCCTCAGAGTGGTACAACAGAAATATTGTGGGTCCATATTACAAATGTACACACATTATTATTATTACAATACCGGAAGTTCAAGACTTTCAAAAGATCCAACTTACAAACCAAAATATAAAGTGTTCAGCGGAATTTAAAAGTAGCAACTCCGTCTAGGAGTTGAGCTCAACAGCTTATTCTATAGAGTTCATGCTGCTCGGCTCCATTGGTTACTGTTAACTAGCGATACTTAGTTGGACTCATTATCATCGACACCATAACGGATTTCGTAATCCACTCCTTCAACTCCTCCGGACAGATCAGGTTCCTCGTAGAACACATCTTCTTAGCATTCGACTGCATACATTGGCACGTCTTCGGAATCCTCAGAGTCTAAGCAAGAGATCAAAGGATAGAATGAGTAACAACGTTACCCAACAAGTTCATTATATGCAAGTTGGGAAGTTTGATGCTCTAACTACCACCTCGGATTGTAAATCCTTGGCACTATGCAATTTTTGTAAATCTTTTTCAATAATTGATTTTATTTTGAAAAACTATGACAATCAACCTTCACAGGTTGACCAGAACTTTCATGGAGTTCCTTTCCTGCCGCGTTCATAGCTCCTTCCCGGAACAGGGAGTAACAAGTTACAGTTCTTACACTCTGCAGATGTGCGTTACTTTACCCATGAGAGATCAACTCCTTGTTGCACAACCGGGCGTACTCTCCCGTCCACAATTCCATCATGTGGGGCCTAGTAGTTGGTCCAAGCCAATCACCGCCCCCTTCGCGACCCCGCATGCCTCCTTGGTGTACACCATGCCCACATAATGAATTACGCCAATGGTTTGTACAAACCGTTTAGATGCCAGAACTATCGTGGGACGATGAGGGTTCCCACCCATATGCTGCATATCCTCTACGAATTACCAATTAATATGCACGCTACGAGGATAACAGCCACGACCTGCACATCCGGCTTCATGTGAGAGGAAGAAGATACAACTGACTTCTCTGTCCCATTCTAAATCTCATGGCTAACACGTAATATACGACGCTAGAATCACTAAAGTCAGGGGTTATTAAGTCCCTACTTGATCATCATTGTTGCAAATAGAACCCTAAGTTCTATTGCTCCATTATATCACCACTTAGGATGATATCTATGATTTCTTTATTTGTGAAAATAATTTTTTATTTCTTTTATAGCCTATATGATAACACACAATTTGAAAATACTTTGATAAAGACTCTTCAAAGGACATGAGCAAGTGATAAACTTGCCTTGTGATGGCAAGGTAGTGAAGTCTGATGCTTGCACTGGACCTTGAGCTTCTAGTTCTACAAAAAACATCATTATTGCCCGGTAAGGACAATATTTAAAGAAGCAAAAATGGCAAGTAATGTAATGCATTATTTAATTTTATATGCATTTACCCCAAAAAGTTCCTTTTTATTAATAAAGGATTTATAAATATTACTTTTTAATATTTATAACATATAAGGGTTTTGCCTAGCTCGGCCCACTCCTTACCGCCTCTCTCTCCCTCGAGCTTATCCTTCCTCCTCTGACCCCGACCCCGTGGCCGGCGATGCCACCACCGTCGATTCTCGCCGCCGTAGGCTGTTTCGGCCGCCACCGTGGTGCATTAGAGGGTTATCGACGACACTCGTTCGTTCTATCCAATTGGATTTGAGTTCGGGGATTCTCCGTGGCCAGGTTCACCCTGTTCCCGAACCCTAGGGTTAGGGAAAAGTGTTGCCGCCGTCGCCGTGGCTCCGTTTGTGGTGGTGTGGTGGATTCGTATGCTGTGGTAGCCGCCGCCGTGGCCGGTGCAGGTTGCAGCGCCCCCTGGGTGCTCCCTGTGCCGCCGCGATTTCGTCGGCCAATCTTCTTCCTCTTCAATTTCTTCGGCGAGGACCTACGGTGAGTTTGATTCCTTCCCCCTGGTGCTTTCTGTGCTTGTTGATTCGATGCTAGGGGCTGTGTCCTCTCTTGCTACTATTTGATTCAGTTTAAGATGATCATCCATTTAGGGTTCCTGCTATGTCCTTGTTTATGTACTGGATGAATTGATTCATGTTTGGATGGTATGTACACATGCTAAATGTTCATTGTTCTGAGGCTTGTTGCTTAAGATGATATATGTTGTTTCTGGTGGCTTACTAGATGATCTGATGCTTGGGTTGCATATGATTCAGATGATGTGGTTGTATGGGAAAGTATGCTTGGTAAAGCTAATGACTTGATAGTCTTCCACTGTTTATTTGATTCATGGTCATGATTATGATAAGATACAGCTACTGTCTTAGTGCTGTTAGCTTGGGAATTAACATGTGGTTATGATCTCAAACAGTGAAATGTATCATAGGAATATCCTAGTTATGATTACTGTTTTACAGGAAAATGATTAGTTAGTTGATTGTCTGAATCTATGGTGATTTACTGTCTTTCCTGATTCATATTGGATTGTTCTTGTGACACCATCATGTATGGCACACAAGTTTGATTCTAAACCATGGATTTGGTTAGTTTATGATTAAAACAATCTTGGCTTTGAAAGATAAATATAGATAATCTTATCTTGAATTCCCTAAGACCAATGATGTTGGTCTGAGGCTTAGGGATTCAAATCTTATCTAATTGGTTCATCTAGATAGTCCTGGTAGTGGTACCAGCTATTCTTTATTGAATTAAAGATTGGAAAAATGATAGTGAGCTAGATCATGTTATGGATCCTAAGGATTTGTTCCTAAGGTGCTACCCTTCCTTTAGGGATGTGCCTAGAAATAGATCATAGGTATATGCCTGATTGAATGGTAAAATATAGTTGGACAACCAGAGCAAGGATGTTGCTCTGAGCTCTGGTTGGATCTTGGTACTTTGTTGTTTGCCTTTAGACTTTCAGAAATCCCTATGATGGATTCACCCCTCTTGGGGGCTTTTTGAGGTTTTGTTTTATAAAACAACACATGTTTCTCTCTGAATAAGATGATTAGATCATGTGAAGGTTTTATGAAACTCACCACAAAATCTGATGATGATGTAGTAGGTTGGTGATGATGATCTTGATCTGGTTTTGCTGGACTGCTTTGCTTGCTCTTGAGCTAGCCTGCTCCTCCTAGCTCTTGGGCTTGATCTTGCTGTCCACCTGATCCATTCCCCCTCCTTATGTCACCATCCTGGTGATGTTTGGTTGATCCTTAGTTGGTGTGGTTGCTGGCTGTGGTGCTTGGTTTAGCTGCTTTCTACACTGGCTGTTCTTGTGTGCTGTGCAGTGGAGTGATTCCCTAGTGCCCCCCATGGCTGTGTTGTGGTTTTGGGGAGATTGGGTTGCTCTGTGAGCTTGACACCACACCACATGCATGCTGGTGTGTGTCCTGCCTGTGTGCTTGCTATGCACTTGTGCATATGTTCATAATTTTTGAACTTACTCTTACCAGATTACTTTCATCTGGCTGGTGAATTTGTCCCTCTTGGCTGTCATTTGCCTTTTGGCTTTGAATTTATGAAAGATGAATTCTTTTATATTGGTGAAACTTGCCCCTTTTTTTAAATGTCTCAATGATGAATTTGTCAAGTGCATTTCACTGACATGTCTGAGAGAAATAATACTAACACTAATCTTATTTTGTTTTTATTTAGTCTTTGTTTTGCAGGTACAAAGATAAAGATGAAGATTTAGTTTAGATTTGGATATAGGATAGTTAGTAAATATTCCAATGTAATTTTCTTATTCTTTTGTAATTTTATTTTATTATTCTTGTAACCTTTATTTTATTCAATTGTAATAAAGATTATATTATTATTAATAAAGAATATTCCTATTCTTTGTACATTTACTTTCGTAAGTTATGTGGAGGATTCAAATAAGTTATAATTTTATAACTTGATTATCTATATTGATGATAAGAAATAAACTTTATATTCATTATTGTTTTTCTTTGGATATAATTCAAATTGTAATATTTATCTCTTAATTTAATTAAGATTCAAAACTTATATCTAATTCATTTGAATTATAATTAAAACACTCAAGTCTAATATTTCAAATCCATTTGAAAACACATAGCTCCTTAAGATCATCTCAAAATTTATAACAATCATCCTTTAAGACTAAACCTAATCTCAAAGTATGAAAGAAACATTGATCACTTAAGTTTTTTATTTGGAGAAAATTTTACCCACATTTTCACAGATGAATGCATGCAACAATCCATATTCCTAAATCTACCCTTCGTTAGGTCCTAAATGCTGGGATGTTACACAGAGACGGGGATTCAGGGCGTGTGGGCGGTCAGCGATAGGGAAACTCTTTTTGTCGGGTGCTAAAGATTGGTGATTGATTTTTTATTAATTGCCTTGATTGGTTTCCATGTAATTTTTTGATTACCGGTGGTTGATTTCCATGTATTCCATCCTTGATTGGTATCCATGCATGGTGGAGCGGTGATTGCTTTCTTTAACTTCCTAAATTGTTGTTTAGTGGATGGCCCGGATGTGGCTAATGTTTGATGGTGCCATCGGATGGTCTAGATTGCCTCAATGTTTGATGCCCAAAGTGAGCCACCGACTCTCATTTAATAGTAAAGATTTTATTAGTTGCCTTGATTGGTTTCCATGTATTTTTTTATTACAGGTGGTTGATTTCCATGTATTCCATCCTTGATTGGTATCCATGAATGGTGAAACAGTGATTGCTTTTTTTAACTTCCTAAATTGTTGTTTAGTGGATGGCCCGGATGTGACTATGTAGGGGTTCGTAGCATGGAAAACAAAAAAAATTCTATCGCATGCACACAAACAAGCCAAGATCTATCTACTATATTGTAACAATGAGTCGATAGAAGCACTCACCCTCGAAGATTCCAAAGCGGTTAACGAGAGCAGATTCTCGTGGGTGATGTAGTCGTACACTTGCCGATCTCAAGATCGCGTAGACGATCCTTCCGGCGCTGCGTTCCGGCAGCGCTTTCGCAGTCGAACCCACGTTCCGTACTCGATGAAGACCTTCCTCTCCCTTGTTCCAGCAGGCAGCAGAGGTTGTAGTTCTCCCCTCGCGATTCCAGCAGCACGATGACGTGGTGTCGAAAGTAGAGGGAAGATCCCGTAGGGCTTTGCCTAAGCCGGTGCGAGTTATGTTGGATCTAGGGTTTCCCGGTGATCTAGGGTTTAGAAGACCGGGATGAGGAGGAGGTGTCGGCGGCGGCTAGGGCGTTGACGACGAGGCGGCGACGACGCGAGTCGGCAGCGGCGCACGGGTGTGGGGAGGGCTAGGGCTTGGCTTTTGGGGCAGCCTTCCCCCTCTATTTATGAGAGGGGGGTAGCCTTGGGAGGGGTGGGTTTGAATCCAAACCCAAACCCAAGTTGGATTAAGAGAAGGACTCTTTCCTTCTTTCACTAGGAAACCATTGTTCGAGTTTGATTTTTCAAACTTCCCATTTGACTTTCAATTTAGAACTTTAATTCTCTCTTGTAAATTCCCAAACCAAGTGACCTAGGATATGATCCAGTCATTCCACTTATCCATAAAACATTCATGGTCCATTCCCTTTCCGGTCCGGTGAACCTTCTAGAACCTTCTAGAACCTCTCTGATGAAAACATCGAAATCTTTCCCGAACTCCGGAATCAGACTTTCCTTATATGAATCTTATTCTCTGGACCATTCCGGATCTCCTCGCGATATACCGGATCCCATCCGAGACTCCAAACAACATTCGGTATCCCTACTAACATTCCATGTCTACTAAACAACATTGAATCCTTAAGTGTGTCTCCCTACGGTTCGTGAATTATGCGGACATGACCGAGACACTTCTCCGATCAATAACCAATAGAGGAATCTGGAAATTCATATGACTCCCATATATTTCTACGATTACTTTGCTATCGAATGAACCACTTACATACGATACCAATTTTCCTTTATCTCGCGATAGTTTACTTATCCGAGGTTTGATCGTCGGTATCTCTGCATACCTAGTTCAACCTCGTTACCGATAAGTACTCTTTTCTCGTTCCCGTGATATGTGATCCCTTGTGAGTCAGTCACATGCTTGCAGGCTAATTGGATGACATTCCACCAAGAGGGCCCAGAGTATATCTATCTGTCATATGGATGGACCAATCCCACTCTTGATCCATGTGCCTCAACACATACTTTCTGAACACTCAATGCCACCTTTATAGCCACCCAGTCACGGTGTGGTGTTTGATGTCATCAAAACATCCTTCTGGTGATGGTGATTAGCATGATCTCATGGTCGAAGGAATTAGGTTACTATGTATCAGAAAGCTTATAGCAAACGAACTATTGAAATGACTTGATCTTTATGCTACGCTTATCTATAGGAGTATGTCCATCGTACCATTCTCCTAATGATATGATCTCGTTGTTAATAACATCTCAATGTTCATGATCGAGAAACCACGATCATCTATTAACCAACAAGCTAGTATTATAAAGAGGCTTTACGAGGGACTCTAATTTAGTTTACAAATCACACAAGTATTAATGTTTTTGATTAATACTGTTATACTATGAATATAAACATTTATCATAAACACAAAGATATAATAATAACCACTTTTATTATTGCCTCTAGGGCATATCTCCAACAAACTAATGTTTGATGGTGCTATTGGATGGCTTTGATTGTCTTAATGTTTGATGTCCAAAGTAAGCCACCAACTCCCATTTGATAGTAAAGATGGTCGTGATCTCTGATGACTCACGTAATAGATCCAGGACTACTATCATGTTAATCAGACTGTACACAATAAATTTATGATGCGACTTATGTAAAAAAAAATACATCCATGACATACCTCGTTGTAATTTGGAAAATGTTTGAAATTGGGTTTTGAGACTACTTTTAAGATGTTATTGCATGGCGATTTGAGACTATTGACAACTTGTATGTGAATTATTGTCCTTGCGGATTCTAAGTCTAACACAATAACATATTTTTTGCAAGTACAGTTATCTACTTATTGCGGTATTTATCAGTAAATACTATGATTTTGTAAATGAAAAAACCAGACCGTGAACCAGGGAACCAGCGGTCCAACCAGCAAAAAACAAAAGCGACAGCCTCACCGGTTCGATCGCCGGTCTGATTTTTTAACTATGCAATAAACTAGTGTTCATTAAAAGCAGTGTCCGTGCTATAACGCTTATTAATATCATCAAGCAATGTCATCACAACCGTAGCTTCTGCATGCCACGAATTGTTTAAACTTAAATGTTTCATTGTTCCGATCGATCCTCCTTTCACTTGCCTTCTAACAAATCAAACCGACAAAACACGCCTCCACAAAACCTGAACCAAACTTTGAAAGAGAACAAAATCTCACCACCATAATGGTCCAGGGGAGGGAGAGAAACTCAATCGAAAGGAGAAGAACCCGAGCGAGAAAGAGTATGAGACGATGACTCACATACGCCGAAAGGGCGGCCGTCTGCAGCTTTTCAGCCCTAGATCGCCTCAAGAATCGCCATAGGAGAAAAATGGTTTGCCCTCGGTTCAGGTAGACTAGCAATCCGCGAGCCTCTTTGGTTGAACGGGAGTCCGACAAAAGAAAATTTCCCTTTGTTTCACAGCTATAACATATTGTTATGGAATTTTCATATAGTACTTTTCGTGTGACGCAACCAAAGTACATCTGCTACAACACATTGCTTTCATTTTTTGTGAGCTTCAATGTATTCATGTGTTTTGGAAGTCCTAATAAACAAGGAGCCCTTGTTGGTAAAAGCGATGGAAAGAGCACCTGAGCCCATCTAGCCGGTGACCCTGCAGGTCGGGACCTATACAAACACAATGACAATTGGAAGTAAAAAAAAACACACAATGACAACTGGACCACCGGTGCGACAAGCCTCACCCAAACCGTCCATCTCTCAACTACCCCAATCTCCAACGTCGAAAAGGCCCAAGCCCACACGGCCATAATAAGTACCCCACCACCGCCGCCGATAGCTCTCCCTCTCCGTCCCTGTCTCCGTCTCGTCGCCGGGCTAGGGTTCTCGCGACGCCGCCGCCACCTTCGCCACCGTTCGCTTCACGGGGTAAGTAGACAATGCCACAGTAGCCTCTCTTTCGTGCAATTCTCCGTTCGTCTCCTCCCCCGCTCGGTTCACGCTAATCTACCCAGGTGTTCGGGTTGCCGCCTGCGTTTTAACTTGCGTCCTTGCTTCTCGGATTTCGCGTGGTGTTCTCCCGTTCCGCGGGGGCGTTACGGGAGTTCTAGAATTCGCGTGTCTTGGCTTGATTTTGTTCTCTAGCTGTGCGGTTTCCGGCTGCAGTTTTTGCGTTGCTGTGATCATGCATGGTAGAAACGACCAAAGAGTTGTTCCTCGTGAGGAATTTGTAGAGGGGGTCCTCCTTTGCGTATGGTAGGATTTCGAGATGTCTGGGAAAGATTCACGCTAGGGTTTAGGGTATTACGGTTTTTGTGCTGTTTGATTGGTGGTGCTCTGAATGATCATCTCTAACTAAAAGTTCAACAGATTCTCTTAGTAGGGCGCGAGAAAAGTTCGTCATTTGAGTTTCTATACTGTTGCGAAGCGTGTTGTGATCTCCAGTAGGAATTAATTTTGTGTTATCCGTAAAATTCCAGTCCCCTGCTCCTCTTTCATCTATAGAAATTCGTACTGGAGATCAATTCCAGTAGGAATTGCATCCGTAAAATTCCACTGCCTTGGAAATCCCATAGAAGTGTCTTGGTTTGTGAACAAATAGACTAATGTACAGAGATAATGATAATGCAGCTGGTAATAAAAAGTTAGGTGCATTTGCATGTTTAGACATGTTTCTCTGTCGATATGTTTATACAACATTTTTGTTGCATGCTTTTGTGTATTTTCGCCCTGACGAGATGTGATCCATCATCTTTCTGTTCAATGTGAGAATTTTTTTAAACGGACGGCCCTAGGCCTGGCTTTTTATAGATAAACCCTCAAACAGCAACGCGCTTACAATCACCAGTGCATAACAGTAGCAGGCCCCGTAACCAAACAGTACCCAACAGGAGACAGGAAGAGGGGTCAGAGATAAGATGCTGTTGCAAAACAATGAAACTGCGTTTTTGTAATGGAATTGTTCTGCTGTTGACTAGTGTATTCGCCCCCTCCTGATATACATGGAATAGTTCGTTTCAATTTGAATCCACTGCTGCTTGTATGCGAATTTTGTAATGCAACCCTGTACTGGAGTAATTTTTGTGTTATCTGGTGTGTTCCATCCCCTTCAGATATACAACAAAAAGTTTATTTCCATGCGATTCCCCTACCTTTCGTATGGAAATTTATTGAAGTGTGTTCATGTTATTCGCTGAAAATATTGAGCAATGTGTATAGGTGAATTTTCATGCTTACATAGGTTTATGTTGTGTGATGTTCTTGGTGCATGCCTTGATGCGCTCAGTTTTGTTTTGCAGTCCAAGATGGCTCGGTATGATGACCGTTACGATCGCTACAATGACCGCTATGATCGCTATGATGACCGTTACGATCGCTATGCTGACCGCTACGATCGGTATGATTGTTACGGTGGTAACACCAAATTGTATGTGGGTCATCTTTCTAAGCACACCCGGACCCAGGATGTTGAGCTCATTTTCGGCAAATATGGGAGGTGAGGAAATTGGATATGAACTTTACGCTTTTGTGCACCCCTTGATTTAACAAGTTTTCTTGTGGAATCTGAAAAACATGTACTTGCTGAACCTAGCTTGCTTAAATTTGTACAGCCTTAGTCTCTTTTGGAACCGGTGCCACTGAGCTACATCAACGCTTCATAATGTGTTTATTGCTGGTCTTTCGAACATCGTTTTTCTTCCTTGTAATATTTTTGTACTAAATCAGCAACACTTATTATGGATTGGAGGGAGTAATTGTTTTATGAGAAGTGAGTTTCTGGATGGAGGTGCAGCAGCACCAAAGCCAGCTTCTGTCCGATTGATGCTAAACGCATATATGGAGATCTGAGAAAATACGAAAGTCCAACTGTCCAAAAACATTTAGGGGTCAGTTCAAAGAAACTTAAGTGCTACAATAGCATAGGAGCAATACATTACTCAGATAGAAATAGACAGACAGCACATAATTTTGATATGGTGATATTATGTTTTTGATAAAAAAATAAAATTTACAACAAAAGAGTTCATCCATTTTATTAATAAAATATCAAATAGTTTTATCTTGCCACTGAACATTTTTCTTAAATACATGAACAATGTTTCATTGATGGTTTAACAACTTTTAAAAATGTTTTTCATATGGAATATTTTTGTCTTATTACAAGCAATATTTAGAAGTGGGAATATTTGTTCGTTCTAGATGATAGAAGATATATATTTTTTAAAGTTTCCCATACAAAAATGGGCCAGTACGAAAATATTTCAACATGCTGTACATTGTATTATTTTACCAGAGGGATGCTGGTCAATTTTATTATGCGACGACCAAAACATGTGCTGGCTACAATTTTTAATGGCTGTAGAACAAAGAAGGTATAAGTTGGTTAGTACAGGCTTATTAGAAAATAGTGTTAGCAGATTCTCTCACACCCCGTACTAGGTACATATCCCTAAAATCTATGCGACGGCAGTGTCCTTGGTGGATTGGGTCCTAAATTCAGTCAAATATTACAGATATTTTACTAGCAATTTGAAATTCTCAGTTGCAAGTTTCTATGATTTATTTCTTATGTTCCCTCTAAAAAGGGTTTTCACCAAGGTTATGTAATGAATGCATATTATCATGTCATGATGTCAAGCTTATAAGGTGTTGCCAATCTGCCATCACATGTTGACAAACCTTTAGATTTTTGACTTGGATAATCTTGTTGAAGGTATTGAGGGGCTATTAACCAACCTCGGTGTCCATGGTTGGAGGGGGTCTTTGGTGGAAATTGGTGTCTGTTGCTTCAAAGTTCACAGAAGATTTTGGCGATTCTTTTGAAAAAAAATATGTTTTCTTTTTGATGAGTAGATGTTTAGTTTGACAGACAAGTGGCGACTGGTGATGCATTTTTGTTACTTACGTGTTTCTGTCAACCCTTTCCAGAGTGCGATACGTGGACCTGAAGTATGATTATGGCTTTGTTGTAAGTAGAACTTCTTACACATCTGGTTTCCATGTTCTTTCCTTGGAATAAGGATAGTTATCTACATTAGATCATATTAAGCCCACCCCTATTGTTCTTTTTGCTGGCTTATGTTGCAGGAGTTTAGCGATCCCCGGGACGCAGATGATGCAAGGTATGAGCTTGATGGCCGAGAGGTTGATGGGAGCCGCATCATTGTTGAGTTTGCGAAAGGGGTAAGCTCTTGCTGTATGTTCTTTACTACTGTAACATCTGCCTAAGTGCTATGTACCTATTTTGCCGCTAAATTACTATAGATTCTTTCATACAGGCTAGGATGTACTTTTCCCTTATTTGTTTGTTGCACCTTTTCTGTAATTTTTACTGTTGCTATCTTCCCAGCTTCAATTGATAAGCGTGTGTTGATTTTCTAGATCCCGCGTGGTCCAGGAGGTTCCCGCGATTACACGGGCAGAGGACCCCCTCCTGGCTCTGGCCGCTGCTTTAACTGTGGGATTGATGGGCACTGGGCCCGTGACTGTAATGCTGGCGACTGGAAAAATAAGTGCTATCGCTGTGGAGAAAAGGGTCATATAGAAAGAGACTGCAAGAACAGTCCTAGGAATCTCAAGTAAGTCTTTGCTTTCTTTAGTGAGCTTCCTTGTGAGTTGACCTTTGTTAGTGCACATTTGATTTGTAGTTTTTGCAAATACAGGCGGGGAAGAAGCTACTCTCGTTCCCCATCACCTCATCGTGAAAGGAGCCGTAGCAGGAGTTACAGCAGGGGTCGTAAGAGTTACAGGTATGAAGCATGATCAGTGTTCTCATTGATTTGAACTTTGTTTCAATGATGACTTTGTGGTGTCAAGGACGAATGTCTTGTTTACTATTGCTAGCATTAAGACTGGACGTATGAAATACTCTTATCAAATGAGAATTGTCCCACCAGAGATTTAGTCAATTGCAGTAGGTTTACGTTTCAGCCACATAGCAGGATCCTTACCTCTGATTGTCTGCTATAATCATGGCTGTTACCTGTTTTTATAATGATACATGGTTAGTGAGTATGTAGTAACCAAGTTCTGGTTATGCTCTGCTGGACAATAAATCTGTCCTTTGTTGGTGATGAGTCCGGTATTGATGGATGCTACTCACATATGTATAGAAATTAATTTGCTGCTGCAGTAGAATTGCTCCAGGAGTGCTCTCTGTAACTTTGTACAACATGTGCAAGTCCTTTTTTTTCATTCTTCCCTGTTGAGTTGCTTTTCTAATATTATTATGTTACTAATCATCAACTTTGTGGTTTTCTTATCAACAGTCGCTCGCCTTCTCCAAGGAGGAATGGCCGTGCGGAGACGCCTTCTCCAGGGAGGGATGGCCGCGAGGAAAGAAGGCCAAAAAGCTCCAGTTACAGCCCTAGGAGGAGTGCTTCACCTGCTCGCAGCCCAGCACCAAATGGCAAGAGCCACCCACCAATGGAGCAAGCTGAAGGCAATGGTTCATATCACAGTCCGAGAGGAAACAGCCAGAGTCCGGCCCATGACAGCCGCCCAGACACCAACGGCCGGAGCCCCAGCCCCTAGGCACGATGGCGAAGCCCCCACTGCCCCCTGAACTTGAAATCTTGTTGCTGTGTGTCTCATGGAGCAAACTCTCCTGAATTGGTAGACCATGTCAGGGCATGAAACTTCGTGTTTGCGGTATTTTGATGCGCATTGTGCCGGCTTTGCCTTCACCAGACAACGCTTTTTGTGACAGTAACTATGTTACCAAGACTCAACTATTTTTCATGGATTTGTTTGCTTATTTTTCTACTGGAGTGTAGGTACTTCGTTGTCACCATTCACTAATCAGGATCAGAAATGCTGTATGCTGGGTTAAATCTTCAGACTTGTGAGCACAGAAACTCGTTCCTCTCGGCTCTCTTTTAGTTTGTTGTGATTCCGTTTGTTTAGTTCAGATAGTGATACAAGGACAAGCACTCGTTCAGTGTCTTTGCATTTGAAGAACAAATGATCACCATCATCAACGCTTAATAGATGATCTCCTTTAATTTGTCATATTCACAAAGTGTTGAATTCCATACTAGGACAATTCCTTCCAAATTCAAGGTGATTTTTTTAGTGAAACTCATCGACAATCTCATTTAACACTTTGTGAATATTATGACACATTAATTTGTTTGATGCGCATTGTGCTGGTTTTGCCTTCACCAGACAACGCTTTTTGTGACAGTAACTATGTTACCAAGACTCAACTATTTTTCATGAATTTGTTTGCTTATTTTTCTACTGGAATGTAGGTACTTCGTTGTCACCATTCACTAATCAGGATCAGAAATGCTGTATGCTGGATTAAATCTTCAGACTTATGAGCACAGAAACTCGTTCCTCTCGGCTCTCTTTTAGTTTGTTGTGATTCCGTTTGTTTAGTTCAGATAGTGATACAAGGACAAGCACTGGTTCAGTGTCCTTGCATTTGAAGAACAAATGATCACCATCATCAACGCTTAATAGATGATCTCCTTTAATGTGTCATATTCACGAAGTGTTGAATTCCATACGTAGGACAATTCCTTCCAAATTCAAGGTGAAATTTTTAGTGAAACTCATGGAAAATCTCATTTAACACTTTGTGAATATTATGACACATTAAAGGAGATCATCTATTCAATCAAAGAAGGCTCTAGCGGAATTCAGAACGTGCACAGTTATGTATCAGGGAGAAGACAATACACGGTATGGACAAGCAACGAACATCTCTTTCTCTAGCTCAATATATGCTTTTACAACTTCCTCAGCTGTCAAAAGGAAAAAAAAATAGTACAATTCAGTCCAGTTCACCTCCCTTCAGTGTTCATTAGCTGCGAGAAGGCATCGTTGGTTGACATCTGAGTCTGAGAGTAATCGATGTTCACGCGGCTTTCGTCCGCAGCGCCGATCTCCAGGGCGCCTACCCTCCTAGCGTCCAAAGGGAGCTCAGAGATCTGGTTCATGCTGTCGATGTTGGATATGTCGGGGGCAGCCTCCTGCAGCTGAAGCACAAACTCCAGGTTCCACAGGACGTCTCCCATGGTAGGGCGGTCCACGCCGTACTCGGCGAGGCATTTCTCGACTGTCTCGCTGAACTTCCTCAAGGACTCGGGCCTGATCGTCCCGGCGATCAGCTGGTCGACGATCTGACCGAGCTCTCCCCTCTTCTGCCACTTGGTAGCCCACTCCGCGAGGTTGATCATGTCCCTCGGAAGCGTCGGGTCGATGACCGGCCTCGCGCAGATCACCTCCAGCAAGACCACGCCAAAAGAGTACACGTCCGACTTGTCGGTCAGCTTCTGTCTCCGGTAGTACTCGGGGTCAAGGTACCCGAAACTCCCTTTCACTGCCGTGCTGACATGCGTCTGGTCCAGTTCAGGCCCCATCTTCGAAAGACCGAAATCAGAGACCTTGGCCATGAGGTTTCCGTCGAGGAGGATGTTTGCCGACTTGACATCGCGGTGGATGATGGACTTTGCAAAGCCTGTGTGCAGGTAGTGGAGCCCCCTTGCAGCCCCTATGCAGATCTCCACCCTCTTCTTCCAGCTGAGAGGAGGCAGGTCACTGCCATAGAGGTGGCTCTTCAGGGTGCCTTTCTCCATGTACTCATACACCAAGATCATCTCGCCCTGCTCGTCACAGTACCCGATGAGCGACACAAGGTGACGGTGTCGCAGCCCCGACAGCAGCTCGATCTCTGTTTGGAACTCTTTGATCCCTTGGTGGGACTTGTGGTTGCCCCGCTTCACCGCGACCGTGGTGCTATCCTGTAGAACTGCTTTGTATACTTTCCCAAAGCCTCCAACTCCGATGACCATCTGCTCATCAAAGTGGTTTGTCGCCGCTTGCAGCACCGCGAGAGGAATCCGGTAGCTTGCATCACTGTTAGTCCCAGATGTCCGGCTGGTTGTTCGGGTACCTGTGCTTAGGAAGCTAAGGCCATTAAGAGTGAGTGGTGACCACGCACTTGAAGGCCGACTTGTCGGTGCCCGCCGCGGCTTCTTCGTCTTCTTCCTTCTCAGGACAAAGCAGAGAATAGCTGCAACGATAGCAGCACCAACACATCCGAGGACGGTGCCCAATATGATTGCCAATTTGTTCTTTGGCTTTGGTGGTGGCACAACCACAACAGTTCCAGTACTGATGTTCATCTTCATGATCTCCAGGCCGTTCAAGATGGCATCTTGCGTCACATTGGGCAAGCTGGAAGGCCCCACGCTGACACTTAGCTTACCAGAAGGATCGCTTGATTTCAAGACGAAATCCGTGTAGTACGGCACGGCCAAGGTACCAAAACCTTTCTCCGAGAGATCAAGATCTTGCGTCGCTGGCCAGCCATCCACATAGATATCAAAGTAGAGGGAATACGTTGCCTTGCTCACTATGTCACAGAAGTGGAACCTGATCAGATAGCTTGAACCCCCGTCGACGTTGAACTGCCATGTCATGTTGGATGCTGATCTGGTACCATTCTGCGCAACCAGCTGCCTTGCAGTGTTGTACACGCTGTCCGGCGCATCCTCCTCGGTCGCCGTTCCTTCCTGGTAGTTCAGCTTCCCTTGGTAAGGAACCAGCTGAGTGGCAGTGGAGTTCAGGAAGAAGCTCTCGTCAGTGTCCCATGAACGCCAGAGCGTGTCGTTGTCCGCGGTCACCTTCCTTCCACCCACATTAACCCTGTAGAAGGTCTGAAATGGCTGCGCCGCGAGGCCGAGATACTGCCCCGAAGGATTCACGGTTTGCGCCGAATCGCCTACCAGATCATCAGGAACTGATATCACTTCAATGGCGTTGACGAAAGAAGTGCTGCTGTTCCCCAATGGCACAAATGTGAGGATCAGCATGTCCTCGGTAACATCCAGCGAATATTCCCTGACGGTCGGCGAGTCGTTGGCCGGCGGAGTGAAATCGTCGAGCAGCACGGTCTCCTGCGTCGACACCTTGAACTTGGCCGCGGCAAGGTCGTAGCTCTGGTACTTGAACCCGAAGAAGTGCAGCCGCACAAAATGCCGGCCGCGGCTCCTCATCCTGAAGGAGTAGGACGACGGCTCGCTGAACACCCTCGCGGTCTGGTACAGCGTGGCGCCGTCGGAGCCCGGGGCCCAGCCGCTCGCGGCGACGCTCTTGCGAGATGTCAGTATGGCCGAACCCGAGGTTTCGGCCGCGAAGACCCTCTGGCCGACGGTGGCGTCGGCCGTGGAGCCGCAGTTGATGAGGTAGTTGTCTGCAGGGGTGAATTTGGCGTTGCAGGGAGTGGCAAGGAGGAGCACCCAGATGATGATGCTCCCGAGAAGGAGCAGAGCTGACTTTTGCTCTGCCCCCATGACGAATCCAAATGGGAGTTTGGGCTATAGGGGTGGAATGGCCATGAATTGCACAGGGATTCAGATTTCAGACAGGCAGACAGTGCTAGTGAAAGGGGGGAGCTGGAGCTAGAGCAGTTGAAGAGGCTGCTGGTATGGATGATGAAATTCTTCCAGAGCCCACGGCATGCAATCCATCAAACCCGAGGCCATATCTCAGGCTGCAAGGGCACTCAGGAATTCCGGGAACAGCATAAGACGCCCAATTTCTCTGCGTGGCCGGCGGCAGGGCAGGAGGGGAAAGCCACTGGGAGGAAGGGCCAGAAACCTTCCTTATCAGGCAAGCAAGCAAGAGAGCAGCTGCTGCTGAAGAACACGGCACCAAGAAGCTGGATCTGCACGACAGTTCCACAAGACATGCATGCATGCGGGAATCAGAATAAAATCCGTGGAGTAAAAGGACGATTCCCCCAACCGGAGAGGATGAAAGGGTTTACCTTTGGCCGCCTCCGGCTCCCAGCAGTCAAATGGCTTCTCCCCGCCCTGCTTCAAATTAGAAATCTCGCCGGAAAGTCCGACCAGGCGGCTGGCCGGGGAAGAGCAAGAACCACACCTCTGCTACGGAAAGCAGAGGTCTCTCGAAGCCAAGAAGAACGAGACGGTGCGCCGTGCGCAGGCGGAATACGGAAGCGAACAAAAGGCACCGCGTCCGGCCCTTTTAAGCGAAGGAGCCAAACGGACCGGACACGCGGTGATCGGGGTGACGCCGATGGCCCGAGGTTTGGCGAGATTTTCCGGCTGGAAGACAGTGTGGGGGAAGAAAGGGTCTCGCGAGTCGCGACTTGCGAGTGAGAACGGCAGGCGGGTTTGGAGGTTTTCTGGGACAGGTGGTGGGGGAGCGGGCCATTGATTACGGGCGGGCCCGCGGCGCAGAGATGGGGATGTTGGTGGCCAGATGCATTGAAGAGGGTGGCGTAGGAGTGGGTGAGATAGGCGGACCCACGGACCGGCGAGCTGGGTGAGTGAAGGTTGGGTTGCTCTGCTGCTCCAAATGGCGGCCAAACGCGGTTTATTTTTGGAGTACGCGGTTTATGTGTGAAAAATGGACGCCTCATCCTCATGTCGCTCTCCTTCTTCCTTGCGCTTACTTTGGTCTTGTTAGGTTCCACACGGCACCGAAGAAAAAATGATAAAGTAAGTGGAAAGAAAGAAATGGAACGGGTCTAAATGAAGCATGCGGAAGCAAAAGGCCGGCCGTGAAATGGTGACAGTGGCAAGAATCGGTCTTGAGTCGGGAAAAATCGATCTCACAAGAGAATGTATATGATAGAAAAGGACAAAGATGGAGAGGCGGTGAATGACATCAAATTGTGATGAAGAGTGTCGATATCATCGAAGTTGGTAGAGGAGATAAACATATGAGGTATGTGAGTCGAGAAACGACATGTTGACAGATGTGGACATATCACATGCGACAGCAGGAGCAAGCTAAAACATCAAGTATTTCACATTAATTAATGATCTTAATTTTAGAACTTTACTACATAACAACCGTTCTATGAATTGCGAAATCGAGCGGGCATTCCGATACCAGCCGAACGCAGGACAAAACCTTAACAAATTTTCTTCACGTGAGTTCTCTCCATGGTGAGCTTAGCCAAAAATATAAATTAGTAAACAACACTACACGACAAAAATTGATTAGCCAGCTGAATTCAAAATGTTTTCTAGATTATACAGTTTGTCCGAATTAAGATCCGTTTTCACCGTTAGGCTAGTCGTGATGAGATCTTCCAAACTAGATCATATGTTGGTATGTTTTGATAACTTTTTTTTACCAAAAACCCGTAACACAGGAGTTATCTCCAATAATATGTAAGTTATCCACTACTACAAAATTTACCCACAGTCACGTGTTATGAATAGATAACTTTCCTATTTACCCATAAGTTACCCATCGGTAAAACCAGAGTTATCCAGGCTTCAGTATTTAAGTTATCCACCCAATAACATATAAGTTATCCACCGCTATAAAAGTTTACCTACGAACAGAATATAAAATGTTATTCTAACGGCTCGGTCTCGTCGTCGCCGCTCTCGTAGCTTACGGACTACTCAATATCAAAAGTCCACGACGTGAAACATCAAACATAATTTCATTAAAAAAACTAAATTTAAGCTTTTTGCATACAATATAAATAAGGGGTCTTATATCCCAACCATCCACCAAAGTAAGCCGTAGTGAACAACCTGACGCTCAACCATTAGTCTACTGGCTCAACTTTGTCGTTCGTCGGCTCTATCGAGGGGTGACGAAACCTAGAAGGGTTTGGGTACTTCATCGCTTGTCGATGCTAACGCATTGATAGTAATAAAGTCTCAGTATCCTAACAACTAGGCTATCACGCTCCAATTAAACTTGCTCAACATGTATACGGAGAACGTTTATACCCAACACGTTTATATGCTGGATAACTTATGTATTATAGGGTAGATAACGTATATATTATGACATGGATAACTCATGTGGTAAGAGTGGATAACTTTTTGGTCTATTTTTTTTCATCGAAACATATGAACATGGGATCTAGTTTTGAAAATCTTGTCGCGATTAGTCCAAACGGATCCTAAATCGGACAAAAGATTTGATCTACAAGTAATTTTAAGTTTTTGGTTTGATTCTAAGCTAGTTCTGATCCGTTTTATTATTTAGCGATAGAATGTGCACACTTCACGTCTGGAGTTGTGCGCGATGGACGACAAAAGTCAGTCCGCCAGGTTTGGTTATCTACCGACCGTTTTAGAAATAGATTTACCGTAATTTTATCTAGATTCATATATACCTATTTAAGTGTTTATATTAGATAGATTCATATCTAAATAAAGTTGAGGCCATCAATATGCATCGGATGGAGGAGTTAAAAGGAGATGTCATCTAGCGAACTCCTTGAACTTAACTCCTCATACTTTTCTAGATCAGCCTTTGCAATATTATATGTAAAGTGACCGGTAAATTACTTGCAAATCGGCTGAAGAGGATCTTGCCATATATTATTAGGGAAAACCAATCAACTTTTTGTCATAGGAAGAACGATAACATCTTGATAGCTTATGAATGTGTTCGTGCAATCAAAAGAAAGATGGGAAAGCAAGAGTTATGCGAATTTAAATTGGATATTCTTAAGACATATGATAGAGTTGAATCGGAATTTCTCAAGGAGATGATGTTAAGATTGGGGTTTGACAGTACATGGATTAACTTGATGGAATGTGTGTCGTTTGTACGGTATCGTGTTCGGTTTAATTCACATGAAACCGACCAATTCAGTCCAACAACAGGACTATGGCAAAGGGATTCTTTATCGCCGTATCTCTTTTTATTTGCTCGGAAGGCCTGCCAAGTCTTCTATTATATACGGAGGAAGAAGGTTCTTTGTCGGGTGTTAAAACTTGTCGCGATGCTCCTTAGATGTCACATCTTCTATTTGTAGATGACTCATTGATCTTGATGAAGGCGGATGAAGCAAATGCAAAGTGCTTGTGAGACATATTAAATTCCTATTGTGCGTCTTCGGGACAACTAGTAAGTGTGGGTAAATCAGGTGTTTTCTTTAGTACTAACACGCAGGTGGATGTCAAGGTGAAGATTTGTATAATCCTTGATATCATGACCGGGGCAATTTTAGATAGATACTTGGGGCTCTCTACGGTAGTAGGGGTAGAGAGGAGTGGTTGCTTCAAATATTCCATGGAAAGAGTTCTTAAAATTATTAATGGGTGGAAAATCAAACATTGTCTATGGAGGAAAATGAGGTTCTTAAAGCAGTGACACAAGCAATATCAGTATATGCGATGTTTGTATTCAAATTCCGATTTTTTTGCAACGGAATAATAGATGCAATATCAAAGCTCTGGTGGGGTGATGATGTCAATGATAAGAAGATGCATTGATTTGCATGGTGAAGATATATATTTCAAAGAAGAGAGGAAGTTTGGGATTTCGAGATCATCATTGTTTTAACTTGGCAATGTTGGCAAAGCAAGTGTGACAGTTATTTTTGGAGTACGCGGTTTATATGTGTGAAAAATGGACGGCTCATCCTCATGTCGTTCTCCTTCTTCCTTGCGCTTACTTTGGTCTTGTTAATCTTTCACACAACACCGAAGAGGAAAAATGATAAATCAAGTGAAAAGAAAGAAAGAAATAAAGCTTGCGGAAGCAAAAGGCCGGCCGTGAAATGGTGACGGTGGCAAGAATCGGTCTTTGAGTTGAGCAAAGACGATCTCACGACAGAACGTATTGTACGATGAAAAAGGAGAAAGATGGAGAGTTGGTGGATGACATTGGATTAATTGTGAGGAAAAGTGTCGATATCACCGAAGTTGGCAGGAGGAGATAAACATATGAGGTATGTGGGTCGAGAAACGATATGTTGACAGATGTGGACATATCACATGCGAGAGCGGGAGCGAGCTCTTAATGACCATTTTATCTAGATTAATATATATCTATTTAAGTGTTTAGATTAGATACATTCATATTTAAACAAAGTTGTGGCCATAAATATGTATCAGATGGAGGAGTTAAAAGGTGATGTCATGTAGCGGATTACTTGAACTTAACTCCTCAAACTTTTCTAGATCAGCCTTTATAAAGTGATAGGTAAATTACTTGCAAATCGGATGGAGAGAATTTTGCCATATATTATTGGGGAGAACAAATCAGCTTTTGTCCCAGGAAGAATGATCACCGATAACATCTTGATAGATTATGAATGTGTTCGTGCAATCAAAAGGAAGATGGAATGCAAGGGTTATGCGAATTTAAATTGGATATGCATGATGCATATGATAGATTTGAACCGGAATTTCTCAAGGAGATGATGTTAAGATTGGGGTTTGATAGTAGATGGATTAACTTGATGATGGAATGTGTGTCGTCTGTACGGTATCGTGTTCGGCTTAATTCACATGAAACCGGCCAATTCAATCCAACAAGGGGACTATGGCAAGGGGATCCTTTATCGCCGTATCTCTTTTTTATTTGCTCAGAAGGCCTGCCAAGTATTCTATCATATACGGAGGAGGAAGGTTCTTTGTCGGGTGTTAAAATTTGTCGCGATGCTCCTTCGGTGTCACATCTTCTATTTGCAGATGACTCATTGATCTTGATGAAGGCGGATGAAGCAAATGCGAAGTGCTTGCGAGACATATTAAATTCCTATTGCGTGTCTTCGGGACAACTAGTAAGTGTGGGTAAATCAAATATTTTCTTTAGTACCGACACGCATGTGGATGTCAAGGCGGATATTTGTACAATCTTTGATATCATGACCGAGGCAATTTTAGATAGATACTTGGGGCTTCCTACGATAGTAGGGGTAGGGGCAGAGAGGAGTGATTGCTTCAAATATTTGGTGAAAGAGTTATTAGAATTATTAATGGGTGGAAAATAAAACTTGTCTATGGGAGGAAATGAGGTTCTTCTTAAAGCGGTGGCACAAGAAATATCAGTATAAGCGACATCTGTATTCAAATTCCGGAAAACATTTGCAAAGGAATAACAGATGCAATGTCACAACTCTAGTGGGGTGATGATGTCAATGATAAGAAGATGCATTGGTTTGCATGGTAAAAGCTATGTATTCCAAAGAAGAGAGGAGGTTTGGGATTTCAAGATCATCATTGTTTTAACTTGGCAAAGCAAGCGTGACGGTTATTATGCGATCCTGGCTCTTTGTACTGAAAGCTAAGATGAAGAGTTGATCTTCCTTCATATGGCGAAGCATTCTAGCTGGCATCTAATGTTTTAACAGGGGGATGTATTTTGGCGAGTGGGAGATGGCTCTCAAATCAACATATGGGATGATCCTTGGATCCCAAATAGTCCAGACGGAAGGGTGATAACACCAAAAGGGAATTTAATTCTTCCAAGAGTGCATGAGTTGATTAGATCAATAACTAGAGCATGGGATGAGAGTTTATTCGTGAGAAATTCTTTTCGATCGATGCAAACAGAATTCTATGAATACCATATATCATCAAACAATATGGAAGATTTTGTAGCATGGAGACATAATAAGAACTCAATTTTTCCAGTTAGATCCGCATACTATGGAGAGTGGAAACATCAGTTTGGGGAGAAGGAGAGAAATATACAAGCTTCAGGGCATTCTAGGATTAATGGGGTTTAGGATTCATTATGGAAGACTTAGGTTTCGTTAAAGGTAAATTTTTTTGCATGAAAATATTTGCATGGAATACTACCTTGCAATAGTGTTCTAGCTGATAGACATTTACCTATTTCAAGCCAATGTTCTCGGTGTGCTATACATTGTGAGGACATAAAACACGTTCTTTTTGGCTGTGTACATGCAAAGGAAATGTGGACTAAATTGGACATTTTAACAACCAATGAAGAGGCATCACAAGTGGATAGAGCGGGTAGTGCTGTTTTGGAGAAACTCTTGATGAAACAACATGTTGATGATGTCAAAGAGTTAACCCTCAAAGCATCCTGGTATATTTGGTGGATGAGAAGAGAAATGGTGCATGAGGAGCCCGCCCCGCCTTCTCCAATTGCGCAATGTCAGTTTGTATTATTACTAAAAATAATATAAGGTCGATGAGGGAAAAAATCAGTGAAGAAGAAGAGTACTTGGACTAAGCCAAAGGAAAATTATGTGCTTATAAATGTGGATGCAAGTTTTGATGTGGCAAGTCTCACAGGAGGAGTTGGGGCGGTAATTCGAGATAGTTCAGAAAATTTTATTGCCGCCTGCAGTGATCCATTCATTTATGCCATAGATGCAAACACTATGGAAGATTAAGCTATCAGAAGAGGGTTAGCACCGGCTAACGAGGTTGGTTGTGCCAAAATCATTATCCAGTTTGATTGTTTATAGGTGATTGAAACACTTCTTTCAGATGACTTTCCATCGACAACAAAAACAGTTTTGTTTGATAATATTTACGTTCAAGACTTAAAGTTCTCTTGCTACGAGTTTAGTTTTTGTAATAGGAAAGCAAATTTTGTGGTTGATTGTTTATCGAGAGAGATGGTTTCACTACCACGTGTTTGGGTAGATGAACTGTCGAACTTTATAGTTTCTTTGGTGCTAGACGATGTATCTATTATTGGATTAATAAAGCTCCACAATGGATTTCCTGATGTTTATCTAAAAAACTCCTCAAACTTTTATTTCTCCTATTCCTCACCTAGTGACCATACCAAACACTATTTCAACATCATATTAACTTAAACCGTGCCATATGTATCGCGCACACACTTCAACAACATTTTAAATCCATATTTTTTATCACACATGTGGGCATAATACTCCACAATATGTTCGCATGACAATACATAGTTGATTCAAGAACAATTGCAAAGCAATCTTGCAACAACCAAAAATCTCTCTCACCATTCTTATTGTTAGCTTTACGATGAAAGAACATTTCATGATCTCTAGTATTTTGTGTGTTAGATAACAATGCCAAAGATTATTTAATTGTGTGTTGAGTGTTGCAGACTATATTCCCCCAAATGCAGCTAAACAAGAGTTTTGGAGGGCGGATTATCCGCCCTTCCTCGATCATCAAAGGTTCCAAGGCGCGTCATGATGTATGGGGGGATGTGTTTCCCCCAGATTGTCTGGCCAGGGCCGGAGCTTTTGCCCGAGCCGGATAATCTGCCCCTCCAAGGGGCGGATATGCCCCCAGGGGTTTTTCACAAGGCGGCCAAGGCACGTCAAGCGGTATAGGGGCGAAAATTTGGCCCGGATTTTCTGTTTCCGGGCCGGATGTTTGTCACAGACGGATTATCCATCCCCCACTTAGGCCGGACTATCCGGCCCCTCCTTCCAACGGTAGATTTTAGGTAGGGGGTATAAATACCCCATTTGATCCTCATTTAAGATCTCTTGGATCCTACGAAAAAGTGCAGTCTTGTTCATACCAATCCTGCGAGATCTCCACTTTTAACCACCCGAAAGGCCCGATCTTTGGGGAATCGGAGGAGGAGGTTTTGATCTTCATCGACACCAATCAAGATCTCCATTTCCCCTCCATTCACTTGGGGGCCTCTTGATCTACAATTTCTTATGAATCTCTAGATCTCTATTTCATTTATTGATAAAATTGTTTCTTGTGGCAGCTTGTCATCTAAGGGCCTCCAATTTAGTTGTGGGTGTGTGCCCCGGTAGTGTTGTAAAGGAACCGGTTCCCGCCTCGAAGGGTACCAAATAGTGGAAAGGTGTATCAGGCCTCTTGTGGTGATATCCATTGGAGAACACAGTGGGGCCTATTGTGGTATGGTGGTGTTAGAACGGCCCACCCCTCTAGCGTAGACATACTTCCCTTAACAAGGAAGAAACTACGGTAAAACAAATCTCGTGTCTCCGCGTGCTCCACTACGGTTACCTCGTTCCTCTCACTGCCTTTACTCGCTTAATAGATATGTTGACATATAGGGAAATTCATCTTGGTTGCATATCTAGAGAATTTACCTTTGCGTCAAGCCTAAATCTAAAAAAGAATTAAAATTTGGAGTAGCACCTATTCACCCCTCCTCTAGGTGCCCATATGATCCATTTCAACTGGTATCAGAGCCTCGACTCTTTATTCGGGCTTTACCGCCTAAGAGAGTATGGGTCTAGGGGAGATGGTAGTGAGGCTATGGACAAGGTCACTATGGATGATCTCAAGATGTTGGAAACAACCTTGATTAAAACCATGGAGACCCAAATGCAAGAGATGCATAAAACGATAGCGCGTATCTCTCCACCCACAGCCCCTCCTCCATCTTCCGCTAAGGCTGCAACTCCTATTTCAAAGTACAAAGCTAAGGCTAACTCCACGGAAGAAAAGTTGGAGGGTGACGATAAAAATAAAATTTCCTTTCAAAAAAGGAAAGTCGTAAGGAGGATTATAGTGAGGTCTCTCACTTATACTCACCTGATCCACCAATTCCTCACCCTCATATAAACAATAGGGGTGATCCACCCAAGCTCATTGCATCTTCTTTTGACCAATGGAAATTTTTGATAGTCTCATGTGTGCAGCTTTTCTATCGAGTTATGAAAAAATCATCGAGGGTGGTCTTCACATTGGGGATCCAACCAACTTGACAAGAAGAGAAGTTGTCGATAGTCAACTCAATGTGATGGCCTTGCACATGATTCAGCTTGGTGTGGGTCCCAAGGACATGTCACCTATTGAACATCTCAGCACCGCTAAGGAAGCTTGGGATGCCCTCCCCGAGTTATTCATTGGAAATGAGATCATGAGAAGAAATAGGTATGATGCTCTAAGAAATCAAGATGGAGGTTTCTATATGATGGATGGTGAGGACCACAAAGATATGTATAGAAGACTTAAGTCCATTGCCACCACATTTAGAAATCCTGGTGCAACACATGTTGATGATGCTTGGATCAAGATAAAATATGTAAGTGCTCTTATGACAATTGTGTTGGGGTTCACAGCAGGAAACAAAAAAAAATCTAGCTACACAAACACGACAACCAAGATCTAATCTATATATACATAAGTAACGGAGAGGAAGGACGAAGTTCATACCCTTTGAAGACCATGGCATGCCTTACGCAGGTAGGCATATAACGATGAATACAAGCGCCCAAGTGTTGCGCCTCGAATCTCTACACACATCTGGTGTAGGGACGTCGCCTGGGCTCCGATCCAGCCAAACAGCAGAGGAAGATGGAAGCCAGACCGTCCTGCGCATGATGGTAGTGCGAAGGTGGAGATCTAATCCCAAAAACTAGATCCAATCTAATGGAGAGAGCTCTAGGGTTTAGATGGAGACACTACAAGAAGACCCCCTGTACAACAACACATCTATGTGTATCTAAATGTCCATATAGGCGTTGCTAGCGACTTTACCAACGAATAAGAATGTGTTGCGTTTTTGGGCGTTGCAGGGATACACTGCAACACATATATGTGCGTTGGTAACCAATGGGACAGGCGTTGCAAAAATAGCTACAGAACTTAAGCAACTGCTATATGTGTTGGTAAAGAAATCTTATACATATTAAAAATTTATTTCACAAAATATTGTTTCTAGACTGCTGGATGGTTTGATCTTTCCGTAAGGTGAAGTTTGTTTCAACGAGAGAACATAGTTATATGAGAATACCACAACATACAAATTGTTGAGTATGAATTCCTTCATATTTTAAATTTCAGAAAAGCCGTAGAAACATGAATTGGGAATTATCATTTTATTCATTAACAGTCACAACTCGGTCCATTACATACAGAGTTACAAACATACAATCCAAGTCCAACAATAGTGTCACTCGAAAACATAGTAGGTTGTTGGCATCTTCACTCCAGTTGCCTTGTATTACAGATCTTGTGAACAATCTTGTTTCAAGGTTTCATGTTATCTAGATCTCTAAATGTTGTTGATCCTTTGACCCAATCAAAAATATCCATCGAGGAAGTAACCGAAAGATGAACAAAGACATATAAAGAAGTTCTGTAAAGAGAAACAACAGTTACAGTAATAAAAAGGATAAAAGACAGAAAAAATCTGACATCCTCACCCATACATGTCGATTGTATATATGGTTACACAAAGTCTGTAGCTGCACTTGACAAGGGCAACAAGAAATCTAAATAATATTTGTGACAGCTACTATTAAAGCACGAAGGAACATGTATTTCACTCATCATGTATGCAAGGAGGTCGGATGAATTCTCTTCAGTTACATGTAGATAATTATATTCTCCTACGACAACCTGCATAAGAAGTATTGCCTTGTAAGAACGTGAAATGGCAAGAAGGACAATTATAAGAATCTGAAACTGCTTATTATAAACTTGAACAGTGTTGCAAATGCTGAATTTTGATGAAGCTGTCACGGTAAAAATAGATACCAGAATAGCTTTACGCAGATAGAGTTAAATTGTTCTTACGGCTGAATTATTATAAGGTAACTACTGAACGAATATGGGTCAAAGAATCGCAAAATTGATATATGCATACATGCTTGATAAACGAACTGCATACGTGAGGTTTGTTGGCTGCAGCGCTGTATAGATGAATTGCATAAGTACGTATGAGCACAAATAGAACCAATCCAATCCATCGAGAGCCATTTTGGGCCTGCAAAGAAAATCCATGGATTTATTGGATACTGGCACGAAAATTGAGTGTATAGGATAACAAAGACGGTTACTACAAAAGCTAAATTACGGATCTGCTCACCATTGAGTCAGATTTGGTCGAAATTGCAAAAGCAACCATCCAGATTCATCTCACAGCCTGAATAAAAAAGAAAGATTACTACTCCTACGACAAATTTTGGATCAGCGCCTACCAGGCAACACGGTGACGCGCACGTCCTCATTGAAATAGACCGAAAGTGTGGCGATGTGTCTTCCTTTCACCACCATCGCTCCACGACTTGGAATTCTAGAACGGGACTCGCTCGGACGCGCAGAATAAAAGACGACGGTGGTCTGCAAATAGAAGCGGCGTTTGTACGGGTGAATAAGGCGGCCCCGTCGGAGGAGAGGCAGAGGAGAATCTCCGTTTGTCGTCGCTTGGTTGTGGTGAGTCGCCGGCGAAGAGGGTCGGAGCTGTGGAGGCAAGAGGCAAAGGGGAGGGGGGGCTGGTGAGGCTGCGCTTGGTCATGGTGAGCGGTGAATGAAAATAAGGCGGCGGTGGGAGGGGAGAGGCGGAGGATAAGTTAGGCCGGCGGCGCTAGGGAAAACGTTTCACGTAGAAAGTGGGCATCCTGATTTTTTTTTGAACGGGGCATCCTGATTGTGGAGCCTACTTTTAGAGGGAGAATGGAATATATTTGTGGGGAGCTGATTTGTGAAAAGAATCGGTAGTTAGAAAAATACACGGAGAGGGCCACGGCTTGAAGTTTATCTCATCACTGATATATTGATAGATAACGAATTAAATTGCAACAGATATATCTGTATCTATCATGAAATTTTGCAACACAAATTTAAAGGGTTGCAGAGTGTTCGTTGTTATATGATGGTTCTTCTTGTAGTGAGAGGAGATAACTTGTTGCTGTAGTGCAAATAAAGGGGAGAGTGGCTCCTCTATTTATATGTGGAGGGGGAGGGTCAAACCCTAGGGCCAAGGGGGTGGAAACCCCCAAGCCACCACCACGGAGGCAGCCGCTGGTGGCCCTAGGCCACACCCCGCTGGTGGAAACCCCTAGGGTTTTGGCTGGCCCCCTTCTCTATTACCTTCTTTGGCGCCTAGCCTATGGGCCCTTCTACCTGAAAGCGGCCGAATAGGAAATAGTTGCCCATAAATATAAATAATAAATTATGTTTTAATATTAATTCAACTAATTAATATAAAACACATATATTATCATATTTCACATTCTAGAACTCCTTCTGAACCCCTCCGATCAACTTCGGATGTTACCCGAAACCTTTCTGGTCTCTCTTAATTCTCCAGTGGCGCCGGTTCGATCCCAATGCGTTCCCACCCTTAAGTGTGCCATCATTAGGCTCAGATATGCTATGGACATGACCAAGACCCCTCCCGCGTCAATGACAAACAATGGGACCTGGATGCCCATAATGACCACCCATGCGTCCATGAATCTCATCGCTTTAACCTTAACTGTGTAGTTCTATTCCCTTTGCCATACGATACCGAGGTCATCCGAGATTTGATCTCAAGTATATCCATACTTGTGTTCAACCTTGTTTCCGATGAGCTCGTTTACTCGTTCCCTAGCCGTTGCATTCCATGACCTACTCATAGGCTTGCAAGCTTCGTTAATGCAATGTCACCGAGTTGGCCACGTGTATCTATCAGCTACTTGGATTGGCAAATCCTGGCCTGGATAAGAACTCCTCAACCCGTCTCTTCGGGAAACCCAACGATACCTTTATGATCACCCTTTCACAGCTTGACACTTGATATCATCAAAGTCTCCTTCCAAAATGGTGATTATGCATTATCTCATAGTCGAAGGATATAGGCCATGATGTTTCTATGTTATCATCAATGACGAACATTAAGTAACTAGATCTCATTGTGATTAACGTTAGGTGTTTGTCTATCACATTATTCTCCAATAATGTGACCTCATTATCAATCGGCACTATCACCATGATCTCGAAATCATAAGATCATCACTTGCCCAATGAGCTAGTTTACTAGAGGTAACTAGAGACCTGGTTGTTTACATACCACACGTGTATCAAAGTTTCGTATTAATACAGTTATAGCATGGTAAGAAACATATTATGAACATGCAAGAGATACATCAAATAAAAACACTATATTATTTGCCTCTATGGCATATCTCCTTCAGTCACCCACTTGCACTAGAGTACAAATTAATTTAGCTTTACAATAGGCAACGATCTAACACCAATACTATCCCAGTGTTGTTCATGCTTGGATTGTGGAAGAATTTTGGTAAATGGATCCATATGCACTTTGAAAATCTTGACTTCGCCATCCTCAACATTTGGTCTAATGGCATGGAATCTCAGCTCAATATGCTTGGATATGGAATGAGTTCTATGTTTTGACGCATTTGCAATGACACCTGTGTTATCGCAGAAGATGGTCACAGGGTCATATGCATTAGGAACAACTTCCAGTTTAATGACGACATTCCGCAGACAGACAACTTCATTCGCCGGTTAACTGCAATGTATTCTGACTCCATTGAAGACTGTGCCATCACTGGTTGCTTCACGCTTCTCCAAGTTACTGCGCCACCATTCACCAATAACACATATCATGTCTGAGACCTCGAGTCGTCGGAGTTTGTGTTCCAGCTCGCATCCATGTAACCTTTTACGTTCAGAGCTACATCAACACCTACAAAGACTAGGAACATATCCTTAGTTCTTTTTAGATACTTTGGGATATTCTTCACAACTGTCCAATGTTCCACTCCTAGATCACTTTGGAAACGGCCTGTCCAACTAAGATCCAGGGCCACATCAGGTAGGGTACATAGCATAGCATACATTATAGAACATATGGCTGAGGCATAGGGAATATTGGTAATCCTCTCTCTATCAACAACTGTTGATGGACATTGAGTCTTACTCAATGACACACCTTTCACAAGAGGCACACAACCCCTTTTGGCGTCTTCCATTTTGAAGTTCGTCAAAATCTTATCTATGTAAGTACTTTGACTCAATGTTATTAGGTGTCTTGGTCTATATCTATAGATCTTGATACCCAATATGCAGGTTGCTTCACCTAGTGTGAGACCCTGGCGCATGGCTCAATAGGATTGATAGGAAACCCATACCAACAAGTTGCAACTTCTTTTCCGGAAGCTCATTCGAAAAGAACTCTAAGGTTAAGCGTGCTTGGCCTAGAGCAATTCTAGGATGGGTGACCGACCGGGAAGTGGGTAACCGGGTGCGCATGAGTGAGGACAAAGTGCGCAGAAAAGACTAGTGTTGGTCTGTGGGGTTAGTCTAGAGATCCTATTGAGCTGCCAGAAGTGACAGCCGTCGGTCCGGAGTGACCGGGGGTGTTACAAATTGGTATCAGAGCCGACCCTCGCGGTTAAACGGGCGTGTGCGGGTCAGTGGCGGACATGTGGCGCACGGCGCGTGTGGCCCGGAGTGGACACGGCATGGCACATGTGCCGGCACTGGACGCACAGACGTGTGCCAAGAGGGGACGTTCCTGGCTTGTGGTTGATCGACGAGGACGTCGATCTTCTAAGGGTGGGTGTATGTGAGACCCTGGCGCATGGCTCAATAGGATTGATAGGAAACCCATACCAACAAGTTGCAACTTCTTTTCCGGAAGCTCATTCGAAAAGAACTCTAAGGTTAAGCGTGCTTGGCCTAGAGCAATTCTAGGATGGGTGACCGACCGGGAAGTGGGTAACCGGGTGCGCATGAGTGAGGACAAAGTGCGCAGAAAAGACTAGTGTTGGTCTGTGGGGTTAGTCTAGAGATCCTATTGAGCTGCCAGAAGTGACAGCCGTCGGTCCGGAGTGACCGGGGGTGTTACAAATTGGTATCAGAGCCGACCCTCGCGGTTAAACGGGCGTGTGCGGGTCAGTGGCGGACATGTGGCGCACGGCGCGTGTGGCCCGGAGTGGACACGGCATGGCACATGTGCCGGCACTGGACGCACAGACGTGTGCCAAGAGGGGACGTTCCTGGCTTGTGGTTGATCGACGAGGACGTCGATCTTCTAAGGGTGGGTGTATGTGAGACCCTGGCGCATGGCTCAATAGGATTGATAGGAAACCCATACCAACAAGTTGCAACTTCTTTTCCGGAAGCTCATTCGAAAAGAACTCTAAGGTTAAGCGTGCTTGGCCTAGAGCAATTCTAGGATGGGTGACCGACCGGGAAGTGGGTAACCAGGTGCGCATGAGTGAGGACAAAGTGCGCAGAAAAGACTAGTGTTGGTCTGTGGGGTTAGTCTAGAGATCCTATTGAGCTGCCAGAAGTGACAGCCGTCGGTCCGGAGTGACCGGGGGTGTTACACCTAGATCCTTCATGGAAAACTGACTACTCGGATATTCCTTCATGCTCCCTAATAATCTCACATCATTCCCAATGAGTAATATGTCATCCACATATACTACCAGGAATTCCACCAAGCTCTCACTCGCTTTCTTGTAAACACAAGCTTCATGATTATTTTGGACAAATCCAAAACTCTTGACCACTTGATCAAATCGCTTGTTCCAACTCCTAGATGCTTGCTTTAATCCATAAATGGATCGTTTAAGCTTGCATACCTTTCCAGCATCCTTAGGATAGACAAAACCCTCTGGTTGCATCATATATAACTCTTCATCAATGTGACTAGTGAGGAAGGCGGTCTTCACATCCATCTGTCATATTTCATAGGGATTTATATTTTCGTGCCCTTGGTTTGTTAGTTGTGCTCACTTTTCCCCAGCCGCTTAACTTTTCCTCACTTTTCCCCTTGCCATGTTAAGAAACCCTCGCAGGCGCTCGGACGGAGGGATGCCGTCAGGTCAAAGGCTTGACCATTACATGCTGACTGGTGGGATCGCGTTGGGGCGGGTCGGGCGTTGAGCGTTATGTTACGAGGTCTCGACCGTTACATGCCTGACCGGTGGGGCCGCGTTGGGACGGGTCCTGCATACGTGGTGAAGGGTGGGGCCGCGTTGGGACAGGTCTTGCATACGTGGTAAAGAGTGGGGTCGCATGGATACACGTCGGACCGACCATTCTTGCTCACCCAAAGCATCCGCTTCCCCCAGAGCCTAGAACAACTCCCACACCGCCACTCCGCTGCCCTGTCGTCGTGTCCTCCTACCTTATGTCGTCCTCGGCCCCAGAGCCTCCCCCTCCCCCTAGCCGTGGATCCTACTCCACCTCCGGATCTGCTCCCGCCCCTTCTAGATCTACCACTTTTGCGGAACAGTATGCAACGCTGGCTGGTGCACCGTCCATCCCCGTCGAGCACGGAGAAGATTGGGTGGAATCACAGGGATATAACGCATGGATTCCATCTGGGTAAGCATCGTTTCCCTTTTGTGGGTTGATTATTGGCAGTATTTGAACGCGAATCGCTGGTGCTCAACTAACTGCCTTGCTTTTCGAATAGGATTGATCCAGTGCTCGCGTAATTCGTGGTTGTGAACAATATCTCTCTGGATTTTACTTCCCAGCGGTGATTTCAACCTCCATAACTCTCAGAGATAGATAAAATCTCCCTAAAATATATTGTAAATTCTCATGGAGAAGTGGCGATTCAGTTTGTTTGCAAGAGTGTTTATAATTATGAAACTCTCGTGCGGTCTGAAACTATAATTGACACAACTCTCGCACGGCTAGCGATTCACTTTCAAATTAAAAAAATTATACAACTCTTAATGTACAAGAGTGTTTAAAACTGACACAACTCTTGAACACTTTCAAATTAAAAAAAATATACAACTCTTAAAGTAAAAGAGTGTTTATAATTTACACAACTCTTGAACACTTTCAAAATTTTAAAAATATACAACTCTTAATATAAAATGTAAAAGAGTATTTATAATTGACACTACACTTAAACACTTTCAAATTGAAAAAATTATACAACTCTTAATGTAAAAGAGTGTTTATAATTGACACTACTCTTGAACACTTTCAAATTAAAAAAATATATAACTCTTAATGTAAAAGAGTGTTTATAATTGACAATACTCTTGAACACTTTCAAATTGAAAAATTATACAACTCTTAATGTAAAAGAGTGTTTATAATTGACACTACTCTTGAACACTTTCAAATTGAAAAATTATACAACTCTTAATGTAAAGGAAAAGGGTGTTTACCATTTTTATAGTGTGAAAAGTGATCCCTAAACTTGCGTATACGAAAATTATAAACCTTTGAACAGTGTGAAATCGCACTAAATACGTGATAATGATATGCTAAGAAAATCTTGAAAGATTATCATTTTCATAGAATGTAGGGATGTAATGCATAAACTTGCACATGGAAAAAATTATACACCTTTGAACTCTTTGAAATCGCACTTAGGACATGGAGTGAAATATAATGCAAAACTTATACACCTTTGAACACTTTCCCTTCAAATTATATTCAAAATCATTTGTTTATGGAGTTAAAGAATCAGTGGCAAACTTGTTATTTTGCATGGATAGAGGGTGCCCCCGACATATACTACTAGTGAATGGTGTTTCATTGGTGTTATGTCAACGACTATAGTGTACTACATCATGCAGTGGTATGCTGGGTCACCGCACATGTATCAAGAGATTCAAAATATAGTGATTCCAGAAGTTCATCAGAATGGAGTTTCTTCATACGCTTTACGCCAATATGACCAAGACGGCAATGCCATATGTACATGGTATTATCGTAATTATGCTTGCAATGCTTGGCATCAATGTTATGGATGTGTATACTACTATCAAGATCTAGTAATAATAAACCTTTGCATACACGTGCATGAACATAAAAGACATCATTCATATAAATAGAACTACCACTTGTTCCAGATTTAAATGAATAACGATCTTGCAATAAGCAAGATCCACTCACAATATTCATGCTTAAGGCAGGTACAAAGTATCACTTATTCAAAACTAAAATCAATCCCGATGGTAAACATAGAGAAAAATCGCCGACAACCTTGACATCGACCTTCAATCCGTTGCCGATGCGCATCGACACTTTGTCATTCCCCATGCACCATTTATTCCATAGCTCCTGCTGGGAGTTACAAATGTGAGCAACAGAACCGGTATAAAATACCTAGGTGTTGATCCTGGTGCTTGTAAGGAACACATTAATAACATGTATATCACATATACCTTTGTCTTTTGCGGCAAACTTCCAGCTTTCTTGTCCTCGAGGTACTTGGGGCAGTTGCACTTCCAGTGCCCGTCTCCCTTGCACTAGTCGCACGTGACGCCAGGCTTTGGCTTGGGAACGGGCAACTTGTTTGCCATCCCTCTTAGCCCTCTTGGCCTTACTGTGTGCCGACATCTTAAAGTTGGTGGTCTTATTTACCATCAACACCGTGTGATCCTTCTTGATTTCTACCTTGGCAGTTTTGAGCATGGCGAACAACTCAGTAAGGGTCTTAAACATCCCCTGCATGTTATAGTTCATCACAAAAACTTTTTAGCTAGGGGGAACGAGTGCAGCATACTATAAATCACAATCTCGTCCGGGATTTTGTGATCCGAGGCGTCCAGGCGTTGTACGTAGCTAGACATTTTGACTACATGCTCACTCACACTGCTATGCTCTTCTATCCCGACAGAGAAGAGGAGATTGGAAGCTTCACACCTCTCTTCCCGAGCTTGCGGAGCAAACATGACTTTGAGATCCTCAAGGATCGCAAATGCATCCATCTTTTGAAAATGCTTTTGAAGCTCCGGCTACATGACATAGAGCATTCCACTCTGGATGAGGGAGGAATCATCTGTCTTGGACTGCCAGAAATTATTTTCATCCTCAGTGGCGGTATCTACGGGTTTGGCAAGCAGTTTTTCCTCTAAGGCACGCGAAATTGGAATGCAAAAGGGTGTTAATATTGCCTTGAAGTACAATGTTGTCGAGCAAGAAGAAGATGATAGCAACCTTGACATAGTTGCCATGAGCTGTCCCAAGGAGCTCAAGCGTGCACTCAGTTATTATGGATGAGGCAAACTTTAAAGGAATATGGTGTCAATTATGACAAAGTGCCTCTTTTGTGTGACAATGAAAGTGCCATCAAAATTGCTTACAATCCAGTGCAACATACAAGAATGAAGCATATTGATATTCATTATCATTTTATTCAGTATCATGTTGCTCGTGGTGATATTTACTTATCCTCTGTGAGCATGAAGAATCAACTTGCTGATATTTTCACGAAACAACTTGGCGAAGAAAGATTTTGTTATTCAAGGAATGAGCTAAATATCATGGATTCAAGGAGCTTGACTTGATTACCCTTGCATACTCACTTATATCTCTTACTCTATTTGGTTTAGATGTGGGCATGGACATAGGGGAGTGTGGTCATAATTAATTAGGCTAACCCTCCCCCCATAATGCCGAAAGTAAGACAAATCATTTCTCTTAATATCATTATGTGATATGTGAGCTTATTGATGAGTATTGGTCATGAACCTAAGATACATTTTTTCAGTGTCATACCATTCACTCCTACATGGTGGCTTCGGCCACCGCACTCTTCTTCATGAAGAGTTGGTTCTTTGTGGGTTTTATTGGTTTTTCTTGCCTATCTTGTGTTCTGATGGAAAACACACCCAATATTGGCCTTTCTTTGTTCTGAATCTTGCAATTTTGGGTGTGTAGTACCATCTCAGTTTGGCTATCTAAAACTAAGCCTTTTCCCTTCCCTAGACATCCATATTGCACACAAGTCTTTTGTTAATCTTGCGAGGGTATTGTTGGGGTGTGCTGGCCTGAATTCGGTGTAAACAAAAAATTTTAATGAGGGTCGGATTATCCTCCCCTAGTGGGGGCCGGATTATCCGGCCCCGGTGGTATTAACTTCTTAGGGTTGGGCGTTGGGTGAGAGGGCTCAAATAGAGCAGCATATCTCACCCCGACCCCCTCTCTCTCCACAACTGCCGCTGGCCATCCCGACCCTTCCCGATGCTGCTCCGGAGGATCCTCCAGTTCTTCACCAATCTTCTCCCTCCTCCTCCTCCCGGGTGAAAGATCACGGATGCCGCCTAGAGGGGGATGAATAGGCGGTTAAAAACTTTTATGAGATGGACTTAACAAAGGCGCAATAAAACAAGTGTTTTCTTTTGTCAAGCACAAAGCCTATAAATACTATGGATCACCTGTGTGCACCAACAACTTATGCTAAGAAATACAAGAAACAAGGTGATAGAAAGATAGATTACTTCAAGCATGAAGGCTATCACAATGTAAAGTGCATAAGTAAAGGGCTCGGGTATAGAGATAACATAGGCACATGGATACGATGATGTTTTACCGAGTTCCTCCCTACAAGGGAGTACATCTCATTGGAGGGGTGGGAGGTACTAATACCACCAATGCCACAAGAGTCCTCACCCTATTCTCCTGAGCACACGGCACATGGCAAGCACCCGATCCACTATGGGACACTTGAGGGCGGTCACCAAACCCATACAAGATTGGGGAAATCTCCACATCTTAATTGGAGGCTCCCAATAATCACCACCAAGTCCACAAACTTGGGGAGAGCTCCACAACTTAATTGGAGGCCCCAAGAACTCACCACAAAGGCCACACAACTGTCTAGGGTTCCAAGAACCCAATAGAAACAAGCTTCTTGATTTCACCAACCAAATCCTCCGAGGAGAACTCAAACCTATGCACCTAATGCAATGGCAAGTCCTTCACTCCCAAATTACACCAAAGATACAAAAGCTATTGGGGGGATAAGAGAGGAAGAACACAAGAGGAAAACCACAAAAGTCTCCAAGATCTAGATCCCGATATGTTCCCCTCACTTAGAGGAGAGATGGATTGGTGGGATTGTAGATCTAGATATCCTCTCTCTTTTCCCTTAAAGAGATGCAAGAATCATGGGAGGAAGAGGGATATGACAAGCTCAAGAGATTCAAAAATGGAGGGGGCAAAGAGCTTCAACTAATAAGACCAATGGAGAAAAAGGGACCCTTTTATAGGGGGGGCCCAAAATCTAACCGTTGCCAGTTGCAACAAGCGATACTACCGGACCTGGCAGTGGTAGTACCAGAAATGACCGGTACTACCGGACAGGTACCGAAAGCGGTACCGAGAGAAAATGAGTAGAGATGAAAAAGCTCTGTCTCGTCCGATAGGACACACTGCAAGAATAGGTAGTACCGTAAATAGCAGCGGTACTACCAGAAGGAGCGGTAGTGCCGGGCCGGAGGTATCGGCCGGGACTGAGGAGGAGCCAAGGCTCGCAGATGGGCTCAGACCCGTCCGGTACTACCAAGCGGTACAACCAGCGCCAAGCGGTAGTACCAGATGTAATTTCCGGTACTACCGGGTGGCACAGACAGTGCATGCAGCAACGGGAAAATGCAAATAACTTGAGCCACCAAACTCTGAATGGGATGAAACCAATTTTGTTGGAAAAATAATGATGTGTAGAATCCAACAAGGGAGGAAATATCTATAATATATATGTGATATATCCCCCAAGGCGTGGAGGCATAAAACCCACAAGATAAAAACACAATAAGATATAAAAGGGAAATCCGTTTTTGATGAATTGAGCTTGTTATGAAGATTTCCACAATATCTAGAACCACACATGGATAAGATCCAAATTACAACCAAGAAAGATGATGCTAAGTATGAAAAGGTTTGAGCTCTCTTAGAAATATATGATCGAGTTACTCACTCAAGAGCCCCTCTTGATAGTACGGTTATCTATCCTAAACTTGGTCTCCCAACTACCAACATGAGACTGGCAAAAGGAAAAAAACTATCAAGATTATACCTTTTCCTTGAGAATTCCACTTGAGGTCGATGTAGACGATCTTGTCCTCCTCAAGATGGAACACTTTTATTGATTGCTCTTACACGCGCTCACTTGATGAATACATGCAACTTTATCCCCATACACATGGGAAAACTCCTTTTAGAACTTGTCTTCATCGATCCATGATCACCGAGGGTGGCAAGATTCAAGCATTAGATCTTCTAGAGATGGTGCATCTTGAACTTGCACAACATTTCTTCTAACTTCATTTGGATGATGTTTTGAAGAAACACATGAGGAACTCCATCTTCTTCTTCAATACACCCTTGATATTCTTTTATTATTATTCTTATTCTACATGATTCCAAAAGGCCCAAAGCCCTTGGACATTGCTTCGATTTCTACATTTATTCTACCTTGAAGCCAACACATGCTCCAAGCGATGTCAATGGAAAATTCCTACAAGTGCACCTTAATGCAAACATTAGTCCATAGAGATTGTCATTAATTACCAAAAACCACACATGGGGGCCCACATGCTCTTTCATCGGGTACCTTCTCCTCCGAGTCAATATTCCAATGAGTGAGAGTAACTCCCCCATTCTTATATTTTGTATGGAAGTTGCCTTTTGTTGTTGAAAGTCAGATTAGAGGTGTCCCATTGATCCATATGCATGTTAGGAACCGTAGACAATCAACCATTTTGACTGATCTATATGTTTAGTGTCAATCTGAGTTGATTTACAAAAATTCGCCAGGGCCAATTTATTCGCCCCTGGCTGGGCCGGATTATCCTACCTAGAAGGTTTGCACCTGCTGCATTTGGATACAGATTGATGTGTGCTTATAATTCCTTTGTGGTTGATTCTCTACGGTTCTTAGCTATCCTTCCTCAACTTGTGTGTTCTTATCTTCTTCGACCTACATCACTTATTTCATAGGTGCTTCTCGCGGTGTCTATTAAACCTATAAGCGATGTCCTCGTGCTTGGTACTTTAGGACTAATGAAGAAGGTGTTCTGGTTGACGAGGTTAAAATGAGGAGACAGAAAAGAGAGGCTAACCGGATGGCTGACGGGCAAAGAAGGAAAAGAGGTCAAGGATGGTTCCAAGAGAAAGGGAAAGCAAACTAGGGTCAATTACAAGGACATGGACATCATTGAATACTCTTCCATTTGGCAGCGTGACCCGTTTTTGGAGGATAAACTTGATGAGGATCTTGGGGATCCTAACTTTTGGTGTGCTCATCAGAAGTTTATTTTTGATGACATCTACTCTAGTCTAAAGATTCGCCCATGCGTCCATTGGATCTGACTGAAGCAAGGAATAAGCCTCATTTTGCTGAAGCTCTCACTGTGACTGAAAGGATGGGGCTGCACCATCTTATGGAAATTCAGTGTTCCTATGATACTTCTATGGTTAAGTAGTTTTTCTCCACTCTCATAGTATGTGGATATGACCGCCTCACTATGAAGTGGATGACCGCCTCCAACTTTCTCTAGGATGACTTCTACACTTTTGTTGAAGTGCTTGGATATCCATTCAATGGTCAAGATCATTCTTGTGGGCATAGTACCATCACCCTCAACAAAGCCAAGAAGGATGCACTGCTTTCACCTTTCTATGGACCTAATGGTGTGGTTGGCAAGGTTGCTGGTATTTCCCCGCTCTATGCTCAGTTGGTTCTCATGTTCCGTGACTGCATTACTCCGAGTGGAGGTAACAATGACAGCATCCATGGTCATCTAGTTTAGTTACTTGGCTTTGCATATGAATGTGCCTCCTCTGAAGACCCGTCTGTGAGATACACCTTGGATGTTATGGATTTAATGTTTCATGACATGACTACCGCTCTGTACTGATGTGTTTCATTGCATGGAATACAATTTTTTCCTACAATTGCAACTGCCAAGATCAAATCTAGGCGATACTTTGTAACGTTTTCAGAAGGACTTACCCTTATAGACCATAAGCGGTATAATATTCCCGCAAAAAAACATGGTTGTAGTATATGTACATAACCATCCTCAAGGGCGTGTAGATGATCAATGCCACAAGGGGGCAACGCCTTCGTAATCGGTCACACATACGATGTGCTGACGACTTCTGTCCCTTGCTCCATGTTGGGCAGCAGAAGTAGCGGATCCTTGGGAACTCCAGCAACATTATGACATGGTAGTGATGGTGGTGGATAAGATATCGAGCAGGGCTTCACCTAAGCACTATACTCGTGGCAATGGACAAGGCTAGCAAGGGGAGGGAGATGCCAACCAAAGGGCATATGAGAGAGATGGAATATGTGTCTAGAGGGGGTCTCCACCTCCTCCTTTTATTGGAGATGGGACTGCACCCAAAGGCCATAAACCAGTCCCTAGTGGTGCCCCCACCTCTCCCTTATTGATGGTAGTGGAGTCTTCACTCACACAAATCAAAGGGTCACCACAAATCAAAGGCCTTTCAATTAAAGAACTTTAATTCACCTGTTTTAATGCCACTCAATTTAAGGAACAGTTCATTTAATGAACACATTAATGTTTTATCCCCTTTCAATATTTCGATACACCAAAACTATTCTGGCAGTTTTTATCAAAATAGTTTCTGCGTTGTCTAGTATTTTCTTTTGTGTTCCCTATCCACTCAAATGCGTCGAGTACCCTTAAGTGTGTATACCTATGGATCGAGAACTATGTGGACATGATTGATACTCTCTTTTATTAATAATCATTAGCGGGACATGGAGATCCATAATGACTCCCACAAGCCCAACGATAATCCAGTGATCGTCTGAACCTTTTTTGCAGTAACCAATTCCTTTTGTATCGCGATATTTTACTTTTCCGAGATCCTATAATCTGGTATCATCCATACCTAGTTTGATCTTGTTGCTTACAAGTACTCTTCTCTCATATCTCTGATATAACATTCTTAGTGATCTTATCACTTACTTTCAAGATATGTTAATGTGATATCACCGAGAGGGCCTTAAGTATATCTCTCCGTCATCTGGATGGACAAATCCAACTCTTGATCCATGAGCCTCAACTAACACTTTCTAAGTACTCGATGACATCTTTATAATCACCCTATTACGGTGTGATGTTTGATGGAATCAAAGTACTCTTCCGATGTAAGTGATTGATGTGATCTCATGGTCTAAGGAATAGAATTATTTTGAATGAGATATCCATATAAACTTGAGGACATGATCGTATTACATACTTTGGGAGAATGTTTATCACATCATTCTACCAATGTTGTAACCTTGTTATTAACAGCATCCATTGTCATGATCAGGAAACCTTGATTATCTGTTAATTAACAAGCTAATGTAATGCGAGGCATCACTAGGAACCTTTTTCTTTGTTTATTAAACACACATGTATTAATGTTTCCGGTTAACACAATTATAGTATGAGAAATTAACATGTATTATAAACATGGAATAAGATAATAACCACTTTATTATTGCGTCTTGGGCATATTCCTTTCATGTACACCAGGCTCTCCATTCCTTATGCTCCTTTCATCATGATGCTCATCAAGGCCATGCTACCTCATGAGGATTTCTATGGGACACTCGATTGGGAACATAAAGTCAAGAAGATCTATCACAAGAAAAGAAAGACTACTCACCCTTCTTCATTGCTAGATTCTTTTATGGGAGATGCTCGGGCTAGTGGAAGGCAGCCCCTAGTGCCATCTATTGCCCGAGAGGTTAAGCAACTCAACTGGTTCCTGTGCAACATTCTTTGCATGGGTGTCGATACTCACAAGGGGTAGTACGAGGCTTACCAATAGCTCCACGACATGGCTCACACTCAGCAACTTATCCTTCACCATGTTTCCGGGGAAACATGCCACCCTCCTCCATAGTCTGCTCCCACTCCGCATGCTCAATGGAACACGTCAGACATCAACTATGGTGAGATGGAGCGTCACTTGTTCCCTGCCCCAGCAAGGGAACCTACTCCGCCGGCTGATGATGATGAGGCTAATGATGATGATGACGAGGACGCGTACAACAAGGACGAGGAGTGATCTCTCGGGACGCTAGCATCACTCCTTCCCTTTTTGGCGTTTCGATGCCAAAGGGGTAGAAGTAGTTCTATTAGGTTGCCGAGGGAATTTGCATGGGTTGGGTACAAGCACATTTGCCATTAGCGTTGAACTCTTATTTGCCGTTTGGTTTGTTTTGTGAGACTATGTCCGTTGGTCATGAGACTATGGATTTATCTCGTTGGATGTATCACTGTTATCTATGGATTTATCACTATGGAATATTGGAATTATCTCTATGGATGTATCACGATGGCGTTATTATCAGAAGTCTCAATATGCGGTTACTCAATTATGTCTATCGTTATATTATTGAGGACTTCATTATGTGTGGTATGATACATCTCTCTCTAACTTATCATTTGATATTAGTTTCCAATTCATGAAAAGTCTTGAACCTATATGTGTGCATTTGTATTCAAATGCAAACTTATTATATGCACACATTTAGGGGGAGTATTTTTATCCTTGGAATGATTATGTTAGTAGGGCTCTATTGCAAATCCTAATATTATAATCTAACACCAAAAAGGGGGGTATTGAAAGAACATTTCATGATGTCTAATGTTTTCTGTGTTAGATAACAATGCCAAGGATTATTTAATTGTATATTGAGTGGTCCATGCTATATTCCCCCAAATGCAGCTAAATGAGAGTTTTGGGGGGCGGATTATCCGCCCCTTCCTCGATCGCCAAAGGTGCCAAGGCGTGTCATGTTGTATGGGGGGACGAGTTTCCCTGGATTGTCCGTCCAGGGCCGGAGCTTTTGCCTGGTCCAGATAACTCGCCCCTCCAAGGGGGTCGGATAATCTCCCCCCTGGGATTTTTCACAAGGCAGCCAAGGTGCGTCAAGCGGTATAGGGGGCGGACATTTGGCCCAGATTTTACGTTTCCGGGCCTAATACATCGAAAACGTATCTATAATTTTTTATGTTCCATGCTTGTTTAGTATCAATTTTTCTTTGCTTTGTCTACACTTTGAGGTGTTTTTATATGTTTTATGGTACTAACCTATTAACAAGATGCCACAGTGCCGGTTGCCTGTTTTCTTCTATTTTTGGTTCCAGAAAGACAGAAAATCAATATTTTCAGAATTGGACGGGACAAAAGCCAAAGTCAATATTTTACCGTGGGGAACACGGAGCCAGAATATGATATGGATGGGAGGCACCAGGGGGCCACACCCCCTGGCGGTGCGGGCTAGAGATAGCCGCGCCTAGGGGGGTGACCACCCTAGCCGCCCCTGCTTCGCCTCTTCGCCTATAAAGACCCCCTGATGCCAAAACCCTAAGTACCTAATCAATATTCCACGAAATCGTCTGTAGCCGGCCGCCACCATCGTCCCTAGATTAGGGGGATCTGATGTAGGGTTCGCAACATAGAAAACAAATTTTTTCCTATGATGTGAACTATATACCAAGATCTATCTACTAGATACAAAAAACGGGCGGATGTATATCCGTAGAGAACATACCCTTGGACCGACAAAGCTTAACGAGTTCAACTCGTGGTTGATGTAGACGATCTCTTGCCGACCTCAAGATCGAGAGGAAGTCCTAGCGCCGCAAATCAGCAGCGCATCCGTGCTCGCACACACGTTCGAGGCACCGAGCAACCTCCGCCTCCTCGCTCCAGCGATGCAGCGGAAGCACAACTCTTTCTTGCCGAATAGCCACCGGGAACATGTATCTCGCTAGTCCGAGACCATGGGGGATAAATTCTAGAGGGGGAGAGAGATCCTTCACGAGGAGGTGTGTGTGACAAGTGAGGAGGGGGGCTCCTTTTATAGGAGGAGGGGGGGGGGGAACCCCAAGGGGGTGGCCGGCGAATGGGGCTACCCCCTTGCCCTCCCCTCTTCATGTGGGTGGGCACTCCACTCACAAATCTCCTTTAAATTCCCTACACTCAAAAGTCCACTCAAATTCCCATTAAATTTCCACCAAATTTAGTGCAAACTCTCATTAAATAAAACTATTTTATTTTATTCAGAATTTTGTCAATTACTTTAATGACAAACATTCACAAATAACCCCTTGCCAGAATTCTATTTCACATGCATAACCATTTTATGCAATTTCACCCGAAAACCTATTTCGGTATCTAGTGAAATAAATTCCTGCGCTTGTTCATTCTTTCGGCATGAAACATTTGCTCCAATTGGATGTCGGTGTCTCTTAAGTGTGTCACCCTACGGTTCGTGAATAATTCGTACATGATTTAGACCCCTCTCGGATCAATAATCAGAAGCGGGATCTGGAGACCCATACTGACTCCCACACATTCAATGATGACTTTCTTGTGATCGTCGGAACCTTTTACGCTAGTATCTTAATCCCTTTGTTTCACGATATATTACATGTCCGAGATTCGATCATCGGTATCTCCATACCTAGTTTGATCTCGTTACCGACATGCACTCTTTTCTCGTTCCTGTGATATAACATTCTAGTGATCAAATCACTTGCTTGCAAGCTAATCAATGTGATATCACCGAGAGGGCCCAGAGTATATCTATCCGTCATCGGGATGAACAAATTCCACTCTCGATCCATGAGCCTCAACATAACACTTTATTAGTTCTGAATCCATCTTTATAATCACCCTGTTACGGTGTGACGTTTGATGTTATCAAGAAACTCTTCCGGTGTTAGTGATTGACATGATCTCATGGTCTAAGGATTAGGATCACTTCGTAAGTTGTTATAGCAATATAAACTCAATGACTTTGATCGTAATGCTATACTTCGGATGAATGTTCATCACACCATTACACTAATGTTGTGATCCCGTTATTAACAACATCCAATGTCCATGATCAGGAAACCTTGATCATCTTGTTAATCAACGAGCTAGTTTATGAGAGAGGCATAACTAGGAACTTTTTGTTTGTTTATTAAACACACATGTATTAACGTTTCCGTATTAATACAATTATAGCATGCAAAATAAACATCTATCATATACTTGGAATACACATAATAAACACTTTATTATTGCCTCTCAGGGCATATTCCCTTCAGTCTCCCACTTGCACTAGAGACAATAATCTAGTTACATAGTGATAAATCTAACACCCATTGAGTTCTGGTGTTGATCATGTTTTGCTCTAGGGAGAGTTTTAGTCAACGGATCTGCTACATTGAGATCCGTATGTACTTTACAAATCTTTATATCTCCATCCTTGACATGCTCGCGGATGGAGTGAAACTGGCGCTTAATATGCTTGGAATGCTTGTGAGACCTTGGCTCTTTGGCATTGTCAATGGCACCATTGTTGTCACAATAGATCACCATTGGGTCCAACGCGTTTGCCACCACTCCTAGTTCGGATATGAACTCCTTCATCCAAACTGCTTCCTGAGCCGCTTCTGAAGCAGCAACATATTCGGCCTCCGTTGTTGATCCCGCTACCACAGGTTGTTTGGAGCTCCTCCAACTAACCACTCCGCCATTCATGAGAAATACCTATCCGGATTGAGACTTAGAGTCATCCGGATCGGTGTCAAAGCTAGCGTCGACATAACACTTAGCGACGAGCTCTTCTTCACCTCCGTATACAAGAAACATATCCTTAGTTCTACGTAAGTACTTAAGGATATTCTTGACCGCTATCCAGTGTTCCGAACCTGGATCCGATTGGTACCTACTAGTCAAACTAATAGCATGTGCCACATCCGGTCTTGTACATAGCATGGCGTACATTATAGAGCCTATGGCTGAAGCATAGGGGACTTTGTCCATTATCTCTCTTTCTTCCGCCGAAGCCGGACTTTGAGTCTTACTCAATGTCTTGCCTTGCAACATAGGTAAGAACCCCTTCTTACTTCCGTCCATTTTAAACTTCTTTAAAATCTTATCAAGGTATGTACTTTGCGATAGCCCTATTAGGCGCCTAGATCTATCTCTATAGATCTTTATGCCTAATATGTATGACGCTTCACCTAGGTCCTTCATTGAAAATTTGCTGTTTAGATAACTTTTAACACTATTTAAAAGATCTATATCATTTCCGATCAATAATATGTCATCCACATATAATATCAGAAATGCCACATTGCTCCCACTCACTTTCTTGTAAATACAAGCTTCTCCATAAGTTTGGACATATCCAAACTCTTTGATCACCTCATCAAAGCGGAGATTCCAACTTCGTGATGCTTGCTTCAATCCATAGATGGATCGCTGAAGCTTACACACCTTGTCAGCATCCTTAGGATCGACAAAACCCTTTGGTTGTATCATATACAACTCTTCTTCAATATTACCATTGAGAAACGCGGTTTTGACATCCATCTGCCATATCTCATAATCGAAATATGCAGCAATTGCTAACATAATCCTAACTGACTTTAGCATCACTATGGGAGAGAAAGTCTCATCGTAGTCAACTCCTTGAATTTTTTGAAACCCCTTTGCGACAAGTCGAGCTTTATAGACGGTCACATTACCATCAGCATCAGTTTTCCTTTTGAAAATCCATTTGTTCTCCACGGCCTTTCGGTCGTGAGGTAATTCCACCAAGTTCCAAACTTGATTTTCATACATGGATTCCATCTCGGATTTCATGGCTTCTAACCATTTGTTGGAATCCGGGCTCATCATCGCTTCTTCATACGTCGCAGGGTCATCATTTTCATCAACCATGAAATTCATGTCAGGATTTCTGTACAGCTCGGGAGCTGCACGCGTCCTGTTTGACCTGCGAGGTTCGGTAGTACTCTCTTTCGGAGTTTCATGATCATTATCATTAGTTCCCCCTTCAACAGGTGGAGCCAACTCCGGAACAACTTTCGGCGCTGCGCTACTCTCCATTCTTTGAAGAGAAGGTTCCACAACCTCTTCGAGTTCTACCTTCTGACTACTCACACCTTTCGCGAGAAACTCTTTCTTTAGAAATGATCCATTCTTGGCAACAAAAACCTTGCCCTCGGATCTGTGATAGAAGGAATACCCAATAGTTTCTTTAGGGTATCCTATGAAGACGCATTTTTCCGCTTTGGGTTCAAGTTTATCCGGTTGAAGTTTCTTCACATAAACATCGCATCCCCAAACTTTAAGAAATGACAGCTTAGGTTTGTCCCCAAACCACAATTCATACGGTGTCTTTTCAACGGATTTAGATGGTGCCCGATTTAAAGTGAATGCAACAGTTTCTAGTGCATACCCCAAAATGACAATGGCAAGTCCGTCAGAGACATCATAGATCGAACCATATCTAATAAAGTACGATTACGACGTTCCGACACACCATTTCACTGTGGTGTTCCGGCAGGTGTGAGTTGTGAAACAATTCCACACTCTTTCATGTGAGTGCTAAACTCGTAACTTAGATACTCACCTCCACGGTCGGACCGTAGAAATTTGATCTTTCTATTACGATGATTTTCCACTTCATTCTGAAATTCCTTGAACTTTTCAAAGGTTTCAGACTTGTGTTTCATCAAGTAGATATAACCGTATCTACTCAAATCATCCGTGAAGGTAACAAAATAATGATATCCACCTCGCGCCGACACACTCATTGGACCACATACATCAGAATGTATGATTTCCAATAAATCTGTCGCCCGTTCCATTGAACCGGAAAACGGCGTTCTAGTCATCTTGCCCATAAGGCATGGCTCACATGTATCAAATGATTCATAATCAAGTGATTCCAAAAGTCCATCCGAATGGAGCTTCTTCATGCGTTTAACGCCAATATGACCTAGACGGCAGTGCCACATATATGCGGATATATCATCATTAAGTTTAATCCTTTTAGCATCAACATTATGAATATGTGTAACATTATCATCGAGATCTAATAGAAATAAACCATTCATCATCGGTGCATGACCATAAAAGATTTCATTCATATAAATGGAACAACCATTGTTCTCGGATTTAAATGAATAACCACTTCGCATCAAACACGATCCAGATACAATGTTCATGCTCAGTGCAGGCACCAGATAACATTTATTCAAGTTTATAACTAATCCCGACGGCAATTGGAGAGGCAGCGTTCCGACAGCGATCACATCAACGCTTGATCCATTGCCGACACGCATCTTGACCTCACCCCTTGCTAGCTGTCGCTTGTTCCGCAGCCCCTGATTCGAGTTACAAATATTAGCAACTGAACCGGTATCAAATACCCAGGTGCTACTGCGAGCACTAGTCAAGTACACATCAATAACATGTATATCATATATACCTTTGTTTGCCTTGCCGGCCTTCTTGTCTGCCAGACACTTGGGGCAGTTGCGCTTCCAGTGGCCAGTCCCCTTACAATAGTAGCACTCGGAATCAGACTTAGGTCCAACTCGGGGTTTCTTTTCAGGCGCGGCAATAGGCTTGCTGCCCTTACTTCCCTTCCATTTCCCTTCTTGTCTTTCTTGAAACCAGTGTTCCTATTGATCATCAACACTTGATGTTCCTTTTTGATCTCCACTTCTGCAGTTTTAAGCATTGACAGAAGCTCGGGGAGAGACTTCTTCATGCCTTGCATATTATAGTTCATCACGGAGCTCTTATAGCTAGGTGGCAGAGACTGCAGAACACGATGGATGCCTAAGTCAATGGGAATCGATATTCCCAAGGACACAAGCTTATCGGCATAACCCGACATCTTGAGTACATGCTCACTAACGGAGCTGTGCTCTTCCATCATGCAGCTAAAGAACTTTTCTGAAGCGTTGTAGCTCTCTATAGCAGCATGTGTATCGAAAATCATTTTCAACTCACCCATTGTATCAAATGCATTGCCGTTTTTGAAACGCTTTCGAAGTTCCGGCTCTAGCCCATACAATATGCCGCAATGAACTAAGTTGTGGTCCTCCTGACGAGTCTGATAGACATTCTTCTCCTCATCAGGGGCATCATCAAAAGGTGGGGGGCCTAACGGCGCTTCTAGCACATATTGCTTTTGTGCAGCAGAGAGGAGAATCCTCAAATTCATGGCACATTCGGTAAAGTTGCTACCGTTCGTTGCTAGTTTCTCTTTCTCCATGAACACATTGAAATTAAAAGCAGGTGGTGCCATCTACAATAGAATTTGTAAAGTTTAGACTAAGTGTATGATAGATTGAGTTCAACTAATCTATATTACGAATGAACTCCCACTCAAAAACGACATCCCTCGTGCCTTTTTGGTGATTACATGAACCAAATCCACTATACCAAGTCCGATCATCACGTGAGTCGGTATAGCTTCAAAGGCGAGCATCAAATGGGCATCATATCAACTATATGACTCATGCTTAACCTTTCGATCCGTGTTCCGAGGCCATGTCTGTACATGCTAGGCTCGCCAAGTTAGAACCTTAGTATTCGCGTGTGTAACTGTTTTACACCCGAAATATGGTCGTGGATCCAAGAACACCCGATCATCACGTGATGTCTTGGAGCGACGAAAACATAATCGATGCATACTAAAGGAAGAACACATTCTTATCTTGATATTTAAATGAGGGATCATCTTATTATGCTAACAAAGCGCTAAACAAGCAATATAAGATGCTATCAAACATCATATGTTTATTAGTGAAATTATATGGTTCCCGCAGATGATCTCTATCATGTGCATCGTGGTATGATCACTATCATACCTATATGTGTAAATCCAAGGTCTATGGATTTTACACGCTATGTGTGTTGTAAGAGTATCATCTCATACTTCTACTTACAACACTACCATATCATAACACTAGCCCAGCAACAATCTAAACTAGACGCCTCTAATTTATCCATTGCAAGTTTTACGTGGCTTAGGGCTTTCGAGATAGAACCGTTCTTACCTACGAACATGAACCACAACGAGGATAATCAAATTGTTGACAACTCGCTTGCAAAATAGATATTTACTATAGTAGGAGAGACAGACACCCGCTAGCCACTTATGCAAACTAGTTGCATGTCAAGCGTGGAACAGGTCTCATGTGCGAGGACATGTAAAGTTTGTCCGGGCCGCTTCATCCCACTATGCCACCAATATCCAAAATTACAACAAAGGAGCAACAACATGATCATCATCGCCCACATACTCATATGTGTACTACCCGTGTAAAGTATCTACGCATAGATCCGGCTCTGATACCACTGTAGGGTTCGCAGCATAGAAAACAAATTTTTTCCTACGATGTGAACTATATACCAAGATCTATCTACTAGATACAAACAACGGGCGGATGTATATCCATAGAGAACATACCCTTGAAGACCGACAAAGCTTAACGAGTTCAACTCGTGGTTGATGTAGACGATCTCTTGCCGATCTCAAGATCGAGAGGAAGTCCTAGCGCCGCAAATCAGAAGCGCATCCGTGCTCGCACACACGTTCGAGGCACCGAGCAACCTCCGCCTCCTCGCTCCAGCGATGCAGCAGAAGCACAACTCTTTCTTGCCGAATAGCCACCGGGAACATGTATCTCGCTAGTCCGAGACCATGGGGGATAAATTCTAGAGGGAGAGAGAGATCCTTCACGAGGAGGTGTGTGTGACAAGTGAGGAGGGGGGGCTCCTTTTATAGGAGGAGGGGGGGGGGGGGAACCCCAAGGGGGTGGCCGGCGCATGGGGCTGCCCCCTTGCCCTCCCCTCTTCATGTGGGTGGACACTCCACTCACAAATCTCCTTTAAATTCCCTCCACTCAAAAGTCCACTCAAATTCCCATTAAATTTCCACCAAATTTAATGCAAACTCTCATTAAATAAAACTCTTTTATTTTATTCATAATTTTGTCAATTACTTTAATGACAAACATTCACAAATAACCCCTTGTCAGAATTCTATTTCACATGCATAACCACTTTATGCAATTTCAGCCGAAAACCTGTTTTGGTATCTAGTGAAATAAATTCCTGCGCTTGTTCATTCTTTCGGCATGAAACATTTGCTCCAATTGGATGTCGGTGTCTCTTAAGTGTGTCACCCTACGGTTCGTGAATAATGCGGACATGATCGAGACCCCTCTCGGATCAATAATCAGAAGCGGGATCTGGAGACCCATACTGACTCCCACACATTCAACGATGACTTTCTTGTGATCGTCGGAACCTTCTACGCTAGTATCTTAATCCCTTTGTTTCACGATATATTACATGTCCGAGATTCGATCATCGGTATCTCCATACCTAGTTTGATCTCGTTACCGACATGCACTCTTTTCTCGTTCCTGTGATATAATATTCTAGTGATCAAATCACTTGCTTGCAAGCTAATCAATGTGATATCACCGAGAGGGCCCAGAGTATATCTATCCGTCATCGGGATGAACAAATTACAATCTCGATCCATGAGCCTCAACATAACACTTTATTAGTTCTGAATCCATCTTTATAATCACCCTATTACGGTGTGACGTTTGATGTTATCAAGAAACTCTTCCGGTGTTAGTGATTGACATGATATCATGGTCTAAGGATTAGGATCACTTCGTAAGTTGTTATAGCAATATAAACTCAATGACTTTGATCGTAATGCTATACTTCGGATGAATGTTCATCACACCATTACACTAATGTTGTGATCCCGTTATTAACAACATCCAATGTCCATGATCAGGAAACCTTGATCATCTTGTTAATCAACGAGCTAGTTTATGAGAGAGGCATAACTAGGAACTTTCTGTTTGTTTATTAAACACACATGTATTAACGTTTCCGTATTAATACAATTATAGCATGCAAAATAAACATCTATCATATACTTGGAATACACATAATAAACACTTTATTATTGCCTCTCAGGGCATATTCCCTTCATCTGAAGCTCTTCCCGGCACCCTGCCCGGGGGGGGGGGGATCATCCCGGTGGCCTTCTTCTTCATCATGCCAGCCTCCGGTATGAAGAGTGAGTAGTTCCACCTTGGACTACGGGTCCATGTAGTAGCTAGATGGTTGTATCTCCTCCTTTGTGCTACCATGTTTAGATCTTGTGAGCTCCATTCATGATCAAGATCATCTATTTGTAATCATGCATGTTGTGTTTGTAGGGATTCGATGGATATTGAGATTACTATATCAGATTGAATAATGGTTTTGTCTTATTGATTCTATCATGTATGTGTTGTTTGTGATCTTGCATGCTCTCCGTTCCTAGTAGCTATCTTGGCCAAGTAGATTCTAGTGACTCCAAGAGGGGGTATTTATGCTAGATAGTGGGTTCATGCCTCTATTTAATCTAAGGGAAGTGAAAGAAATCTCTAAGGTTGTAGATGTGCTGTTGCCACTAGGGAGAAAACAACGGTCTTTTGTTCATGGAACGAGTGGATTGTTTACCTTACACACTTTGCTTAAAGCAGTTATCTGTTGCTTGCAACTTAATACTGGAGGGGGTTCAGATGATAACCTGAAGGTGGATTTGTAGTCATAGATGTAGTTGGATGACGGTCTATGTATCTTGTTGTATTGCCCAATCGAATCTCATAGGATCATGAATGTCTAGTATTGCATTGTTATGCCTTGCTCAGTCCTGTCAATTGCCCTGCTGTAATTTGTTTACCCAGCATGCCATGTTTGTTATCTTAAGGAGAACACCTCTAGTGAACTATGGACCCCGGTACAATCTTTACCATTGATACATCTTCCACTGTTACCGTTTACTTGCTACAAACCACTAATACCTTCAACACCATACAGTTAATCCTTTGTTACAACAACTGGTGAGATTGACAAATTCACTGTTCGTTGGGGCAAAGTCTTGAGTTTGTGTTGTGCAGGTCCCCAAGTTGCTAGCAACACCTTTGAGTCATTTCCTTCCTCCTACTGGTTCGATAACCTCGGTTTCTTATTGAGGGAAAACTTGCTGTTGTGCTCTTCACACCTTGCTCTTGGGGTCTCCCAACGAGGCGTCAATAACACACCAACAAGATATTTCTGGCGCTGTTGCCGGGGAGGCTAAGGACGTCTTCACAAGGGGAGTCCTTCACAACATTTCTCTTTACTTTGTTTTTGTTTTGCTTAGTTTCTTTTGCTTGGTTTTGTTTGCCTCTTTTTATCAAAAACTCCAAGAAAAATTAGTTTAGTTTGGTTTGCTTTATCTTATCAAAAACACAAAAAATTAGTTCCTGCTCTAGTTGCTTACTATCAATGGATGGTTTCTTTGAAACTAGTTCTTATTGGCAAGGTGGGTTCACGGAAGAACAAAATAATTATTATAAGGAAGACCGTTCGTCACAAAAAGGGAAACACTTATGGGAAAAAATTGATAAATTGAATACTATTGCTAGAGAGGTGTGCTCTACTTATAATGTTACTTATTGCTTTGAGAAATCTTTTTGCTATAGGAGGTATACACCTACCTTTTTAATGTGAATATAATGATAATGTTACCATATCTTCTTATGTTAAAGTAAATTATGAATTTTATGATGTGGAACAAATTGAAGAATTTATTGCCTTCAAGGGTGCATTTGAACTTGCCAGTTTGCTTGAAAATACTGATGATGCACCTTATGAATATGAGGTTTATGAGATACTTAAATTTTGCTTTGATAATTATAAGGAATAAAATGGCTATATTTTTAAATATTTAAGTAGGTGCTTTCCACAAATGGAAGAGACTAATGTCTTGCAGGAGCCTATGGAAGACGAAATTGCTGAACCTGAAAGCTCATTAGATGAAAAATAGGAGGAGAGTGATGGTCAAGAGGAGGAAGAATGGATCTACCCATGCCTACCTTCTAATGAGAGTAACTCTTTACCTCTTACATTATTAGATTGTCCCCCATGCTTACCAAAGGAGGATGAATGTTATGTTCCAGTGGATTCTTTTGAAATATCTGCTATGGGTAAAACTTGTGATAATAGTTATGCTCCTGTTATCTATGATAATCCTATATTTGTGCCTAACTTAGAAATGCATGGTACTGAAGATTTTTGCTTAGAAAATGTTTATGATAAAGCTCTAGATGATGGTCCTGTATTGAATGATCAGTCTTCTTGTTATAAAATTGTTAAAAGTGGGTTTGATGGTTTTAATCCCACTATTTTTGAGCTTGATAAAAATTATGTGTTTGTAGATCTTGAAAAGCATGCTTTATGTGATATTTATATTGTTGAGTTTATTCATGAGGCTACTGAAAATTATTATGAAAGAGGAAAATATGGTTGTAGAAGTTTTCATGGTACTAAAACACCTCTCTATGTGCTGAAAGTTTTAAAGTTACTCTTGTTTTATCTTCCTATGCATGTCAATTTGTTCTTTGTGAATTTATTTGTGTACAAGATTACTATGCATAGGAAGTGGGTTAGACTTAAATGTGTTTTGAATTTGCTTCTTGATGCTCTCTTTTACTTCAATTCATATTTCTTAGGTAAGCATCTTCTCAAACTATCAAGCCTAACTTAAAGGCGTTAAAGAAAAGTACTTGTTGGGAGATAACCCAAGAGTTTTCTTGAAACTTGGAAGTTATTACTTCAGTAATGACCTCTCCTTATCCTTTTTATTTTCTTTTTGTGCCAAGAATAACCTCTAATGAGAGAGAAGTAAGATTTGGGGAGTTGCTGTCCCGAAACAGATTTTTGTGCTCCACCATAAAAATTTGTGAGGAATCTATGTAAGTCGTATTGAGCTGATATTTTGTGAATATATCCCGCAGTATGTTATCTAACTTTCGTTAGTTCAACACTTTTTTATTTGAGCAACAAAAGTTCTTCGAAAAAAATCAATTTCTACCAGCTTGTCTATTTTGACAGATTTATGCCATTATTTGTATTTGCTTCCTATTGATTCCTTTTTGGGTTCTTTTTTTTTGGGAAATTGAGCTTTTTGAGGGAATTTATACAGTATCTTGTGTTTTTAGTGAAAGTTTAACGGTTCTAAAAGCTAAACCCAGGGTCTATTATCTTTTGAATACACTAATGTTGCTAATGAAGATTGTGTGAAGTTTTGTATGAAGGAAAATATTCAGGTGTAGAGAGAGAATGATGTAATGAGATGAATAATGGAAAAAAGCTCAAGCTTGGGGATTCTACCCCGTGTCACCCCAAGAAATATTCAAGAGGTACAAGCATCTTGGGCATCCCCTTCTTCATCAATAAAATGATCAGGTCTTTCTAGACACTTTGTTTTTATTGTTTCATGCACTGTTGTGTTGTTCTTGGATCATCTTAGTTTTCGTTTAGTTTGCTTAGTTTGCTTGAATAAAGTAGTTTGGAACCCCGTTCTCACTGTGTTGTTTCAAATAAGTTGATTGGTGTTGGAGAGGAGTAGAAAGTTCTTGCTTGAATAGTACAAGAGGAGCTTGTTTTGACTGTGGCTTAGACTTTAGCATGTCATGCTAGGTGTTGTTTTGACCTTATGCTTAGTGATTATTGCTGCAGCATGAATTGTTACAAACAATTTGGATTTCTTAGTGTGCCTTGAAGAAATCATGCGTTGTTTTAGCATACAAAGCATATTATTGTGGTATTCTCCTTTGATGCTTTGTTTGGGTTGACTTGGCACATGCTCACACCATGTTATGACTATGAACAAGTCACCATAGCATCTATGATCATTTAGTCCTTGCCTTGTGGTACCACTTTATGCTTTGATTAGTAATGTTTTGTCTCTCTGCATGATTATGGCCATTATTGCTCTCTTAGTTGGTTGCTCCCAGTCTTTTGCTAGCCTCCACTTGTATGAGTAAGCTCTACTCATGCATCCAACTCCCAAGAAACCAAGTTATACCAAAGTGTCCACTACAAATTCCTATGCATGGTGTGTTACACCATTCCAAGTATATTCTTGTTTTCATCTATCTTCCAATTAAAAAGTATTTTGTTATGTGAAATCTTAGTGATTAAAGCTCTCACGAACTTGATGGCACACTTTATTTTTCTTGCCCCTAATAAACTTGAACCATTGTGTCATCTATGTTGTATATGCTTGCACTTATACGTTGGAATTAGCAGAATCGTGCTGTCACGGGGGAACGCTTTCAACATTGCACTTGTACTTTCTACACAGTTGATATCATGCTATTTTGTCTATGGATATCGCCGGTGTGAAATAAAGAGGTAGCTTGTAAGTCCATGGAGCTATGTATGTGTGTTAGATAAATGCCTGGGCCGCTAGCCTAAGCCATGCCTAATCATGGTGGAAACTTGCAGCATCACCATAATGACATCTATGAAGCTTTCTTCTTATAACAAAGAGACATATTGAAAAGAGGAAAGAGAGAAAAAAGAACCATTTTCCCATGGTAAATAAGAAGATTGCTGAGATGCTCATTGTGTGCTTGCCTTGTCATTTTGATTATGGGATAGGTCCTGTATCATGTGCAAGGGGTACCCTGTTGGCGATTCTCTATGATACACATGTACCTACTATGACAAGAACTTATAGATGACCAAAGTTGAGTAGCATGAGGTGTGGCCCTCGTATTCAAGGGACATGAGATTGCCAACTTATACTTTGTCAAGCATATACTCCATAGTTTGTTCACTTTAACCTTAATCACTTCAAGATGCTTATGATAGGGGCAATGAGGGCTGAAAGCTAACAAGTACCATAATTTTTGGAAGCTGTTTTTGAGACTTGAAATCCCTGCTTCCGTTTATGAAGGAACTTTCTTCCACTATTATATTGAGTCTCCACCTTATATCCTTAGACACCAGTTAAGAGAGCATAGTTGCCATTCTTAGTTCTTTGTGCATTGTCCCAAAACTTATTGATTGATGCATATTGTTGATATTACTTGTTCTTGTGGTATTTGTATCTAGTCACTTATGAACTTTTGTAACATCCCAAATTTCATCAAATTCAAAACCATGTTGTTGCATTCATATCATCATGCCATTATTACTTTGCATAATTTTTTTCAAAACTAAACCCTAAATAAAACCATATTTAAACCCTTTCTTATACGATATATGGGGCAAGGTTTTATTTTATTTTCAAGACCCAAAAATGATTTTGAGTGGTTAGATGTGTTTGACACACTTTTGGACAGAAGGATCACAACACAAAAGTTTGGTGAATATTTGAATTCATTTGGATTTGAATTGGACATTCAAATCTATTCTAGAAAATCAAAACAGAAAAGGAAAAAGATAAAAGGAGAAAAAAATAATAGCAACAAACCATTTGGCCTAGCAAACCCCCACGGCCCAACAAGCCCACCCGGGAAACCCCCTCTCGCTCTCTCTGTTTCTCACCCACTCGCGCACACCCCTCTCACTGATAGTGGCCTCGTTGCCACGTCAGCTCCATCGTCCCCAGACACCGCGCGAAGACCGCGCCACTGTCCATTTCTCCCCCTTTCACTGTCGATTGATTCACGAGTAAATTCCATTGATTCGCCGTGTGATTTCTGCCCCTGCTCCGGCTACTTAATCCCCACCACCTTGCGACCATTTCACCTCACCTAGCTGATACGTCCAATTTGCATCACCATTATATATCATAATTTGCCTCTATTCATTGATATATGTCTTATTATGAGGTATTACTTATGTCTTTTCCACTTTTTTTTGCATGTGGGATGATTCTTGGAGGATGGACTACTGGAGTCTGGATTCTGATGGAAAAATAGGTGTTTTGATGCAATTTTGCGAAGATTAGAAAAATACCAGAAAAATATTAGAAAATTATATGTTTCCAGAAGACGGAGGAAGCCAGAAGGGGAGGCTTAGAAGGGCCACATGCCCCCCAGGCGCGGGTCCCCCTGGGCCACGCCTAGGGCAGGTGTGGCCCACCTGCTCGGCTCCTGACTCCGCCCTCTCGCCTATATCTTCCCTATGGAACCCTAACACTGGGAGGGGAACCACAGAAAGATTTCTGCCGCCTCTACGGGGCAGAAAACACCGAGAGACAAAGATCTCTCCGGCAGACATATTTCTGCCGGGGAAATTCCTTCCCGGAGAGGGGAGATCGTCGCCATCAACACCATCGTCAAGCTAGGCTTCATTGGGATCATCATCATCATCCACACCATCTTCACCGCTTCATCCCGCTGTAACAATTGTGTTGGATATTGCTTTAGTTCTTAGGGGAAACTTTCCTGGTGTTGATTACTATTGTAGTTGATGCTTGTGAGTGGAACCATTGGATTATTGTTTATGTTCGGATTGTTACTCATCGCCATATCATCTTTGATATTGATCCATATGATTTCTTGTGAGTAGTTTGCTTAGTTCTTGAGGACATGGGAGAAGTCATGTTGTTATTAGTGGATTTGTGTTGATTTATTATTCAATGGTTTAGTATTTAAGTTGTGGTGATATTCTTCTAGTGGTGTCATGTGACCGTCGACTACATGATACTTCACCATTTATGGGCCTAGGGGAATGCATTATGTATTTGGCTACTAATTGTGGGGTTGCCGGAGTGACAGAAACCTGAACCCCCGTTAGGACACCTTTGCACAAGGGAGTGTAGGATCTCAGAGTTTAAGGCCGTGGTTAGGTTTTTATCTTAATTACTTTCCTGTAGTTGCGGATGCTTGCAGGGGGTTTAATCACAAGTATGTATTAGTCCAAGTAAGGTCGATACATTAGCAAAGGTGCACCCACAGAACACTTACAATACCAAAGAAGAGTACTCAACTATTTGAAGTGAAAGCACTTGATAGAATTACCATGTGTCCTCGAGAACGTTTGGTCCTTATAAGTATTTCCACCGGCTTGTCCTTTGCTAAGAAAGGATTGGGCCACTTGTTGTGTTTGTTCTTTGTCTTTATTACTTGCACTTTGTTTTGTTGCTTTTTGTTTTGTTGCTTTATCATAAAACCCCTAAAAATCCGTTTGCTAAGTATTTACAGAGATTTCCTGCTCCATACCACTAGTCAACACCTTCTGCTCCTCGTAGGTATCCACACTCCTATGTATCGAAAGTACTACGATACACCCCCTATACTTGTAGGTCATCAAGACTATTTTCTGGCGCCGTTGCCGGGGAGTGAATCGCTATTAAAGAGTGGAACTGGTAAAGGAAACTTCTACTGTGAGTATTTCTTTTTGTTTCTGCTTGTTACTCTGTTTCCAATATGGATAACCCACTTGGTTTTCTGTTTGGGAAAACTACTACCACTGCTAGGGTAGTAGATGAACCACCACCTGTTGAGATAGATCCTTTTAAGATACCAACAAGTATTGTTGATCGTGTTATGGATACTTATTATTTAGGGGATGGAACTGTCCGTCCTGGTGATCATTTGCTTTTTATCCATGAATTATGCAGGTTGTTTAAGTGTGCAGGTATCACAACTGAACAGGTGAATAAGAAGTTACTCTCTATATCCTTGAAAGGGAGAGCTGAAGAATGGTATAAGCTGCTGAAGAATGGACAATCCATGGAATGGGAGGAAATGGCATCTCTCTTTTATTCTAAATTCTATCCTCCAAATGAAATTCATAAGGATAGAATTCTGATATATAACTTTTGGCCTCGTGATGGAGAGAGTACAGCTCAAGCTTGGGGGAGATTGAAGTTACTAATGCTTAAATGTCTTATTCATGAACTCCCTAACAATATTATTATCAATAACTTTTATGCTAGGCTTTCTCTTTATGATAAAAATTTACTAGATGCTTCTTGTGCTGGATCATTCACACGTATGAAGGAAGAAGCTAAATGGGATCTATTAGAACATATTCAAGAGAACACTGAAGCTTGGGAGAATGACAAAAGAAGAAAGTCAGGTATAAACTATGATTATGAATGCATAAAATCTTTTATAGGAACTGATGACTTCCGTGATATTAGTAATGAGTCTGGTCTTGATTCCCAAAGTATAGCCAACTGTTTTAAGGCCTTTGCCTCTTACATAGAAATTCCCAAAAAGAAGTGGAATAAGTACCATGATCCTTATAAAGATTTTGTTAGTCATGTTCCTGTTAGAAGTACTGAAGTTTGTACTACTAATCATATTGTGCCTGAACCTTATGTTGAGAAAACACCTTTCCCAGCTAAGGCAAATGAGTACTCTATGATAATTAGTGCGAATAACAAAGGTACAAAGAAAACTATGGAGCCTGATGAGCAATTGAGTATTGAACCTATGGTAGCTATTGTGAAAGACCTTGTCACTAGGAATATAGAGGAGAAGCACATTGTCTTCTGTGAAGACGCTTCTAATATTATATATCATCCTAGTAAGGCTAGAAAAGCTAGTGTTCGTGGGCTTTCTATTAAAATTGGTGATCATTGCTACTATGGTTTATGTGATATTGGTGCTAGTTCTAGTGCTATTACTTATGAGCTTTACAGGAAAATTATGCATGAATTGGTCCTTGTAAGCTTGAGGACATTGATGTGGTTATTCACCTTGCTAATAAGGAAACCATCTGCCCTATTGGTATTGTAAGAAATGTGGAGGTTCTTTGTGGTAAGATTAAATATCCTGCTGATTTTCTAATACTTAATTCAGCAGCTAGTAAAACTTGTCCTATCATTTTTGGTAGACCTTTCTTGAACACTTGTGGAGCTATTATAGATTGTAGGAAAGAAAAAGTTTTAACTAAGTTTGATGGAGATTCTTGTGAGTTTAACTTTTCCAAATTTTCTAAATCTCCTTGTGAAATTAGCTTGCCTAATAAAGATTTCAGGACAGAACAACTTGCTTCTATTGATGCAGTTTATGACCATGGACCTCTTTTTGGTGACTGTAAGTATGCTCATTCTAATTGTCGGGGGGTTAACCTCGGGTAGGTCAGAGACGGGGAAAGACAGAGGTACTGTCCCCGTCTGGTTGCCGAGCTACGGCCTAGATCGGCCGAATCATGGATATGTCGGCCGATGAACGAAGGCAAGAAGCTCATGTATAGGTATCAAGTGGTTACCCGGCCGAGTTAACGAGAAACTCGGCCGAGTTACCCAGATGATCTTCATGCAGGTGAGGAGCGAGCCGAGTAACACGAGGTAAGGCCGAGTTATACGAAGCTTGCAGGAGAAGGAGAAGCCTAGGGTCAAATTATAGCTGCAAGCTAGAAGGAATCTGAACAGGGCCAAGCGCAAGAGACAAGGATGCGCAGGGTCAGAGGTGCAGAAGGAAGTCACGGAGGTGACAGTCCTGGAGCCCGAGGCACGCAGGAGGGGGCCACTGGAGCTTTGCCGTCGTTAGAAGAGCGACAGGGAAAGGGGGCCGCCGAACTACCATTTTGGGACAAGCATATTCCACGAATATGCTTGCCCCGTCAGCCCTAAGGGCACCCAAGGGACCCCTTTATAAGGGGAGGGTTGGACCCTGAGGAGGGGATGGATTCTTTGAGCAACGTTAGGCTGGGGAGATTCACATTGTTCCCCTGTAAACAGCTCAAGGAGCACTTGTAGCCCATCAAGAGAGAAATAAAGTTCATCACTTTGGCAGCTTGAGTGTAAAGACAGTTGCATCTTCCCTCCCCAGATCCCACTAGCATCCATTGGCCCCATACTTTAGCCTACCCATGGCATCTGCCGTGCCACCACCACGACAGTTGGCGCCCACCGTGGGGCCAGCAGCGGTGCTAGCTGGAGTTGTGATCCGGACGGGAAACTTCATCAACACCGGCGAGCGCGTTGTTTCGGGCTTGGTCCAGAGATTTGGTCTCTGTGATTATGTCAGAGACAATGCAGGGAGCTTCAGGGGGAAAACTCCCCCGCGCAACGGGATCTTCATCGGCCTGGGCCAGCACAGGGTCTACGTCGGCGTCGACATCACCGACATTTATCCTCACCAGGTTGTTGTTGCAGGGGAACCACCTCGAAGCGTGGCGAGCCGTCCATCAGGAGAGCATCTGGCAGGCAGCGTCGAGGTGATGGTCGCAGCAGGGACTCAAGCGGGAGCAGCATTAGCCGGGGCAAGCAGAGAACCCGCCGCAGGCGCACAGGGTCCGCCAAAGCAGATCACACTGCAAACCGCTGAGGTAATCCCGCCGGTGACAAACCCGGCCCAGCTACATGACACCACCCCAAAGGCACCAAGAGTGAGAGGACCACCTCTGGAGAGACCAGAGAACATTCTTCAGGCAACCATAGAGAACTTAACCACACCTGTAGCGCCGATACTTGATCCGGCAAATGCTCAGGCAGAATTAGAGGAAACCAGGCAAAAAGTGCTCGTAGAGGCCAAAAAAGTATCAGCCCTGCGGGAATCCTTGAACAGGACCCTGAGAGAATATGCAAAAGCTAATAAGCTTGATATCGCACCCGAGCGGGTGGACGAACTGAGATTAAGAGGAAAGAACCTCATGAATGATATAAACAAAGAGCATGAAGCTCACAGAGCCGAATCAGGCGATTTGGGTTTGCCGAGGTACAATACCCCGGCGAAAAACCTAAGAGCGGCAAATGCCGCAGCATTGGAACTAGAGGGGTTAACAGGGGAAGCTCGGCAGAAGCAACAAGAAAGAGTGAATGAGCTGGTGCGCATCGCGAACCAGCAAAATGAGGAAATGCTTAGAGCTAACCCGGCAAGACCAGGGGCTTCACGGATGGTTCATTCAGCAGGGGCAGCACCTGCTTTATCTGTGGCAGCGGCATCTTCACCCGGAAACAATGCTAGAAAAGAAAAAGCAGTAACCTCAGGGAAGAGGAACAAACAAATTGTTCCATATGACCCGGCAATAGCTGGAAAGGCGAATGAGAACAGAGGCAATGCAAGCCAAGGTAATAGTGGGGAGAGAAACCACGGCCGTATGGAAAGGGACGGCGGCGGCCGAGGTAATGGGGAGCATGGCAGGAGAGAACTCGCAAGAGACAATCATGAAAACCAAACCCCGGCCGAAGTAAGGAGAGAAGTGCCGCTCAACCCGCAACCAAGACCTGAGCCTCGACAGGAAAGAGAAGTAAGACCAGCTCGCTATAATCAGATGAATGAAAGGTATAATGATGGATATTCCGAGGTAGAATACGCAAACCAAGGTGGAGACGATCACTATGGGATGCAGAATAGAATCCTGTACAGAGATTTGCCAGCAAGTGATGCAAGAGTAAAATTGGATCGGTTATACCGGTCCGAGCTATTGGAAGAGCAAGGTCCACCAGGTCCGGCGTGTTTTGGACCACGGATCATGGGCGAACCACCAGTGCCAAATTTTCAGTTGGCAAGAGGCACGAAAACGTACAATGGAAGTACCAAGCCACAAGATTGGTTGATTGATTATGCCACCGCAGTGAAGATAGCGGGTGGCAACCTAAGATGGGCTGTGCGGTATGTCCCACAGATGTTGGAAGGACCAGCCAGGGTATGGTTGAATAATCAACCAGCGGGCAGTATCAACTGCTGGTTAGATTTCGAAGAGATGTTCGTCAGCAACTTTACCAGCACATATAAGAGACCGAATAGACCACAACAACTAGCCATGTGCAAGCAGAGGCCGAATGAAACAGATAGAGAGTTTTTAACTCGATGGTGTAACCTGAGAAACTCATGTGAAGGAGTTATTGAATCACAAGCGATCGCTTGGTTCGCGCAAGGCTGCCGTTACGACAGTGTGCTGTGGCAACGCCTGCAAAGAGATATGCCGACCACACTGGCAGAAACTATCAGAATAGCGGACTCCTACGCATTGGGTGACCCAACCCAGCCGGAGTTAATGTCGGCAGATCATTGTGAGCAACAAGACCAATACACGAGAGAGTTGGCCGGGTCATCTAGGCGTGATTTCAGAGGAAGAAGAAGAGAAGAGAGGCCGGATTATAGATATAATTCGGCCCAGGTGGCGGCTGTAGCGCAAGATCAGCCGAGTCACGGAGCAACTCAACGACAGAAAAATGGACCTCAACAGTGGACCGCAAGAAATGATGGAAAGAGGCAATGGACCCCAGAGCAAAAGAAGCAGTGGCAAGAGAGGCCGAAGTATACATTTGAATCCATGTTGGATCAGCCGTGTAAATTTCACACGTCAAACCCATCTAGACCAGCCAATCATACAACCCGGCAATGCGCCTGGATGAAAAATGCGATGGGGAACCCGGCAGGAGTTCAAGCTCCCCACCAGGTGCAACAGCAGCATCAGCCGCAGTTGACTGGAGCAAATACACAGCAACTGATGCTACCGCCCCCTCCCCCGAGGTACGATAACTCGGATCGGAGGGATGCAGTGCATCCAGTAATGAACCAGGGGCAGGACGTAAGGATAAATCCGGCAAATGCTGGACGTAATGATTACAGAGAACATCACCAGTCTTATTGTGTGTTCACGACAGAACAGCAGGACAAGCAGAGTGTGCAGCGCCGGCATATGGAAGTGAATGCAGTTGTACCAGCAGTACCAAGATACCAGCCATGGTCTGATCAGGAGATGACTTGGAGCATGAAAGATCACCCCAGAATAATGCCGAGTCCAGGATCATACGCACTTGTATTGGATCCGACATTTGTGGGACCAAGCATCAATGTGAAATTTTCAAAGGTACTTATCGACAATGGAAGCAGTATCAACATCATGTACAAAGATACCATGCATAAGCTCGGAATATCACCGAATATGCTACAGTCCACGAGGACAACTTTCCATGGGATAGTGCCAGGGCTTTCATGTGAGCCCATTGGTAAAGTCCGAGTGGACGTATTATTCGGTACGAGAGATAACTGCAGAGCAGAAAATTTAGAATTTGAGGTGGTTGATCTGTAAAGTTGTTACCATGCTCTACTCGGACGACCCGCACTGGCCAAATTCATGAGCAGCTGTCATATAGGTTATCTAAAGATGAAGTTACCCGGACCACAAGGGGTGATAACGGTCGCAGGAGATTACAAGAAGTCAATGGAGTGTGCTTCGGCCGGGTCAAACTTGGCCGAGTCGTTGGTTATAGCAAGAGAAAAGAAAAGGATTCAGGAAGTAGCAGCCCTCGCTCAGTCAGCACAGTTAAGCATGCCGGCACTGGCCAACCCTCATGGCAGTGTTTCTTTTCAGCCAACCAAGGAGACGAAGAAATTTCAGATTGATGAGCAATTCCCAGAGCGCACTGTTACTATTGGTGCAGGCCTTGATGCTAAATAGGAAGGCGAGCTCACCAACTTCCTCCGTGAGAATCGGGACATATTTGCATGGTCAACTCAAGATCTGCAAGGTGTGCCGAGGGAGTTGGCTGAGCACTCTTTGAACGTCAGGCCAGGAGCACGGCCGGTGAAGCAACCTCTCCGCCGCTTCGCCGAAGACAGGAGAAAAGTAATAGGGGATGAAATAGCTCGGCTCCTCGCAGCCGGGTTTATCATGGAGGTGCTATATCCGGATTGGTTGTCAAATCCAGTGCTCGTAGAAAAGAAAAAAGATGACCCCAATGTAGCCATTGTGTGGCGAATGTGTATCGATTACACTAACCTGAACAAGGCATGTCCGAAAGATCCTTTTCCATTACCTAGAATAGACCAAGTCATTGACTCGACCGCAGGCTGTGAGCTGTTATCATTTGTAGACGCGTATTTTGGTTTCCACCAGATACCGTTAAATCCGGCCGATCAAATAAAGACTGCATTTATTACCCCGTACGGGGCTTATTGTTATCGCACAATGCCGTTCGGCCTGAGAAATGCGGGAGCAACGTATCAAAGGTGCATGCAAAAATGCCTACATGATCAGATAGGAAAAAATGTACAAGTATATGTGGATGACGTAGTCATCAAAACTAAGGAGAGCAGAACCTTGCTAGAAGATATACGGCAAACTTTCGCGAACCTGAGAAGGTTCCGAATGAAACTTAATCCAGAGAAATGCACGTTTGGCGTGCCGACAGGAAAACTACTCGGGTTCCTTGTGTCCAGCCGAGGTATCGAGGCTAATCCAACAAAGATAAGAGCAATAGAAAAAATGGAATTGCCAAGATGTTTGAATGATGTACAAAAATTCACGGGCTGCCTGGCCTCGCTTAGTCGATTTGTATGTCGGCTAGGAGAAAAGGCACTGCCACTTTATCAGCTGATGAGAAAGTCGGACAAATTCGGCTGGACTCCCCAGGCTGACCTTGCGTTTCAGGAATTGAAAAAGATGCTAGTTACGGCACCCATTTTAGCTTCTCCATTATCGAAAGAACCTATGCTACTCTATATAGCGGCTACCAATCGAGTAGTTAGTACGGTGGTTGTAGTGGAACGACTCGAAGAGGGTAAGTCAGTTCAGAGGCCAGTATATTATCTAAGCGAAGTATTATCCACTTCAAAGCAAAATTATCCGCACTATCAGAAGATGGCCTATGGAGTATATATGTCGGCAAAAAAGCTTAAGCATTACTTTGAAGAGCACCCCATCAAAGTAATATGTGAGGCACCCATAGCCGACATATTGAACAACAAAGATGCCAGTGGCCGAATAGCAAAATGGGCAATCGAGTTATCACCATATGCTCCACAATTTGATAGAAGAGATGCAATCAAATCTCAGGCTGTCGCCGACTTTCTCGTAGATTGGGCCGAGGTGCAATATGAGCCACCATTGCCGGATCCAAATTACTGGACAATGCATTTTGATGGTTCCAAACTAAGGAACGGTTTGGGCGCAGGAATAGTGTTGACCTCGCCTAAAAAAGATCAATTGAAATATGTACTGCAAATACATTTTGCCGCGTCCAACAATGTAGCTGAATATGAGGCACTAGTCCATGGATTAAAGGTGGCAAAAGAAATTGGAATACGCCGAATCCTATGCTACGGTGACTCGGATCTAGTAGTGCAACAAGTATTAGGCACTTGGGAAGCGTTAGATGCTAATATGGCTTTATACAGATTCCATGTGCAAAAGATCAGTGGATATTTTGAAGGGTGTGAATTTCACCACATACCACGAGCAGAGAATGACGCTGCTGACACATTGTCAAAATTAGGATCAACCCGGCAGTCAATTCCGCCAGGTATTGCCCTGGAGCACCTCAGGAAACCATCAATAAACCCATCACCAGAATCCGAATCAATCTTTATCCCAGCAAGTTCTGCAGAGAATCATGAGCCAATGGAGGTAGATCCGCAGAAAGATTCAGAACCCCTAAAGAGGGGGGCAGCCGAGGTAATAGCAATCAGGGAGAAAGCCGAGGTATATACGTCGGCAGAAAACATGGAGATAGACAGTGAGATCACTGCAGAAAGAGTAACGCCGATATGGGCGCAACCCATATTTTCGTACCTAAAAGACGCGGTATTACCAGATGATGAAGTATTGGCCAGACAAACCATCAGAAGAGCAAAAGCCTATACAATCATAAACAATGAGTTATATAAGAGAAGCGTAACAAACATATTGCAGAAATGCGTGAGTTCCACGGAAGGTCAGGAAATCCTTCTAGACATACACCAAGGAGAATGTGGGCACCATGCCTCATCTCGCGCTTTGGTAGCCAAGGCATTCAGGCATGGATTTTACTGGCCAACGGCGTTACAAGAGGCAGAAGAATTAGTTAAGAAGTGCAATGGGTGTCAGAGATATGCAACCAGAATACATATGCCGTCGGCCGAGTTAAAAACAATACCAATCACTTGGCCATTTTCTGTATGGGGTTTAGACATGGTGGGACCTTTCAAGCCGGCGAGAGGAGGAATGACCCACATCTTGGTTATGGTAGACAAGTTCACAAAGTGGATCGAAGTAAAACCAATCAAGAAGTGTGATGGGCACACAGCGGTGAAATTCCTCAAGGATATCATCTTGAGATACAGATACCCACATAGCATTATTACGGATAATGGCACGAACTTTGCAGAAGGAGCCTTCGCTAGATTTTGCCAAGAAAAGCACATAACACTAGATGTTGCCTCGGTGGCCCATCCAGCATCCAATGGACAAGTTGAAAGATCTAATGGACTAGTGTTATCAGGAATAAAACCACGACTTGTTGAACCTTTGCAACGGTCGGCAGGATGTTGGATCGAAGAAATCCCAGCTGTGTTATGGAGCCTTCGAACTACTCCGAATAGGTCAACGGGTTACACTCCATTCTTTCTGGTATACGGGGCAGAGGCCGTACTCCCAGCCGACATAATATATGACTCGCCAAGAGTCGCTCAGTACACAACCTCTGAAACAAATGAAATGGCTCGGCAAGATGCCGTAGACCTGTTGGAAGAAGCCAGAGAGTTAACATTATCACGATCGGCCATTTATCAACAGAACTTACGGCGGTATCACAGCAAAAAAGTGAATCCAAGAGTATTCAAAGAAGGAGATTTAGTCCTCCGGCTGGTGCAACGCACGGCCGGCATGCACAAATTATCACCCCCATGGGAAGGACCATTTATCGTGAGCAAAGCATTGCACAACGATGCATATTATCTGATCGATGCTCAATCCCCTGGAGAGAGCAAGGCAAACAAGGCTGGTGAAGAAACGAAGCGCCCCTGGAATGTGGCTTTACTTCGGCCATTTTACTCATAGTGTTGTATCTCAAGGTCAAAAAACCAATGATGTATTTGTACCTCGGCACCCAGAGCAGTGACTCGGGGACTGCCGTAGGTTATATTTATTTCATATCATGTATTCAAACCTCGGCACCCAGAGCAGTTACTCGGGGACTGCCATATGTGATGTTATTTCATGTTTGACATTTGAACCTCGGCACCCAGAGCAGTTACTCGGGGACTGCCACATGTAACGATTATTTTGTATTATAGGTGTAGACCTCGGCACCCTGAGCAATAACTCGGGGACTGCCATATGGGACATTTATCTCTTTCGCGTTACATACTTGAACATTGGCGACCAGAGCAGTGACTCGGGGAATGTCATATGTTGTGTTCCTTTCATGTTACGAATATGCGCCTTGGTGCCCAAAGCATTGACTCAGGGACTATCATATGATATGTCAAATTTGTATTGACAATTAAACTTTGGCATCTAAAGCAACGACTCGGAGACTACCATATGATACCTCAAACCTATGCTAAACGCAATCATACCTGAAACTTGATTTATATAAGGAACATCCGGATAGTAAACGACGATCCAGCGATCGTTGCTTACTTCCACAACGGAGTAATTATCTTATGTTCAAAACAGGTCAATAGCGTAGATATTCAGCGCCAATGCCTGGATAAGATCATCAAAATAACGGCAAGGATTGAGGACTGAAAGAGGAAGAAATTACGAGACAACAAGGCAAGAATTCAGACGAACATCCACTTAACCAAGAATCTTAAACAACACATAGCAAAAGAACCTCGAATCATACGAGTTGACAAATTTTTCGTCTACATTGTACGCCCGGCATACCAGGGATCGCAAATAACCTAGGCGTTGTTCGTTGGAGCGGCAACCACTTGCTCAGGTACGGGGCACTCCGAAGTAGGAGGAACTTCGCCTGAGGTCGCCTCGCCCTCCGCCGACCCAGGTGTAACTTCGGCGGTATCACGGGGTTGTTCAGGAGCATCAGTACGCGCGGTAGAATGCCCGGTGCCTTTGGAGGAAGACCGTGCATCGCCGTTGCTATCTGAGCTTGAGCTGGAGCTATCGGATGTGGCCGAATCATATTCACCTTCCCCGTGCTCAGCTGAATCATCACCCGCGGCCTCCTGATCCGGATCTGGGAGAAAACTCGGCCCTTCATTCCAAGTGTGCACGTCGGCATACTCGACGAGTTGGAAAGCCCGAGCTTGCCGAAGAGCAACAAAGGTGGGATCTTCAACCCAGCGGGAGCCAGTGCGCAGATTCATCAGAATGTCAAGAGAGATATCTTCATACCATGACATGATTACAGTAAGGGCCATGTCGGCACCAGCACGCGCAGCAGATTCTCTCCAAAGACTCAACTGTCTCTCAGATGCCTTCAGCCTGGTCACCAATAACTGGACCTCGTTGATATCAGGAGTCCCTGAGGTATTCGGCCAGAGCACATGATAAGCTCGGATAGCGGCTTGCACCAAGTCCCGGCCCATGATTTTCATCGGACCAACTGCAGCACCAACGGCAACCAAGAAATCCTCCATCGAATATTCAAAATCAGCAGCAACAGGTTCACCTCGACGAGCGCGAGCTGCAAGAACAGCTTTAGAACTCACGGGTTTGGCCTCAGGGAAGTGATCTGCGCAAAACATGGACATGTCAAAGGATAGCAGCGACGACAAAGAAAAGATATAGCTCGGCCAGGCCAAATAACTTACGATGAATGTAGCTCATCATTATCTGAAGGTCTTTGGCCCAAGCAGCCTTACTCTTCTCGAAACGAGCAATTTCTTCGCTCAAACCGCGAGTTTTAAGTTCGGCATCTTCGAGGAGTTCTTTGTTCTTCTCTAGATCCAGAGTCAGCCGATTCTTTTCCAAGGAAAATTCTTGGTCGACCTTTTCTAGCTCGGACTTCTGAGAGAGTTTGAGTGTATTAACCTCGGCCCTCAGGCGAGCTATCTCATCATCTTTCTCTTGTAGTTGCGCCGAATGAACTGCGCTTTGTTCTAAAAAATGAAGCATCACGTCAGGCATGGGCACGCAATCTTGTTGCGACACTGCAAAGTCTTGCAACTCGGCTTTACCACAGCCCAACGCAATAAGGAAACTTAGCATAGATACTAAAAGAGAAAGGAGTAAAATAGAAAGGAAACTAACCTTCCAAGGTCTTGATCTTCTTTTCAAGGCGGATATTGAGGTTATTGATATTACCTATTCAGCAAGAAGTAAGCCGGCATTCCGCGGACGAGTATATGAGAAAGTTGGGAATAAGGAACAGGAACTATCGACTTACCGGCCTTCTTCGCCACGGGCAGAACTTTCTCGTACTTCTCTTCCAGCTTGCGGTGCAAGAAAAGCAACCTCTGGAACTCGGCGGTCCGTCAGTCATGTGCAACCTGAGCAATGGAGCAAAATGATAAAACAACAAGTAGAAGCTAAAATTAGATCCGAATCAAACAAAGCTTAATTCGGCTCTAGGTGGCTGGATATTTAAAGCTATACCAGATCCGAATCAAGCGAAGCTTAATTCGGCTCTAGGTGGCTGGATATTCAAAGCTATACCAGATCCGAGTCAAGCAGGACTTAACTCAGATCTAGGTGGCTGGATATTCAAAGCTAAACTAGATCCGAATCAAGCAAAACTTAACTCAGATCTAGGTGGCTGAATATTCAAAGCTAAACTAGATCCGAATCAAGCAAAGCTTAACTCGGCTCTAGGTGGACGGATATTCGAAGCTACACCAAGTACAAATAAACTATGAACTAGATGGCCGGACTAACAAACCTTAGAAATAAAATTAAGTCAAACTTCCAAGCATACAACAAGTTATTTCCTTGCAAGTTTCGGGGACTAGAGAATATGGTAACATCTGAAGAATAATTTAAGACTCAGAGATAAAACAATTACCGCATTCATCTTGTTGGTATCAATGATAAACTGGGCAGCATGGTCAAAACGGCCGCTGATGTCAGAAAGCTGGAAGGGTTGGTTGGCCGGATTACCCTTAAACTGATCAGCGGCATTCCAGTTATTGGCAAACTCAACCAACGCTCCGAGGCTGTTCCCGCTGGCTGTCCGAGTTAAAACTTTACCCCGGGCAGGCGGTCCGACCACGGCAGTCGCAGGGCTCTTATGAAGAGCAAGCTGGCTGCCGGTGGCCGAGGTAACAGTGACTTTGGCGGATGTGGCTCCCTTACGCAGCGCGTCTGCAATATTCGGCTGAGAAGAGCCGGCAAGACCTTTCTGAGAAGAAGTCTTGACGGCAATAGCACGTTTCTCTTTAGAAGGAGCGTCAACAGGAAGTTGCGCCTCCGAAGTGGGGACGGAGTCCTTAAGACCGGCTGAGGATAAGGTCGCAGAAGGCGCCGGGGCAACGACCTTTTCGGCCGAGGTCGGAATGACCGTAGAAACTGCCGGAGTAGATGGAGGCTCAATGGTAACGCTGGGGCCCATAGAGGGGACAGCTGGCTCAACGGAAACATCGGAGGGCTGGATTGGATCCAGGTCAATGGGAGGAGTTTCAGGGGCGTCACGACGAACAGGCGACATATTCTGAGCGGGGGGAGAAGCAGGACGAATAGGACTAGGAATTCTGGTGTCATCAACAGGAGGAGGAGATGGCGGCCGAATCGGACGGCTGGTCATACTAGGACCGCCGGGTTTAACAGACAGAGGAGCGCTGCAAAAATAAGAAAGAAGATTCGTCGGTATAAGAAACAGAAAGAGAAAAACAAGAAATATAGGCAAAATAACTTACCCAGCAACTCCTGGCATAGTCTTGCGCCTGGGAGGATTCGGAGCGGATTTCTTTATTCGCTTCTTAGGAACCGCCTCCGAGGCACTAGCAGGAGCCCCGCGCTTCCCCGAGGTAACGGGAGGCCGGGAAGCAATAGGTTCGGCGTCATGAACCTGGCCGGCCGGATTAGCTGGGAAAGTAGAAGCCGGAAATGCATAAGAAATAGGCATGGCGGCAACTACCTCAAGAATTTGGACCTCGTCCGAATCACCTTCCTCCTCTTGCGCCGAAGTTTTGCCGCGAGCTCGAGCTGGAGCAGGATCCGACTTAGGGACGAACTCCTCGGAGTCCGGCTCGCCAGTATCCGGGGTACTCCTGTCTGCGGGCCAAGGGAGCTGCAGAACTTCGGCATCCTCGTTCTTCTGCTCCGCGAACCTCTGCAAGACAAAGAGGGAAAATCATGTAGACCAGTCTCTAAAAACTGGGGAAAAATAGAGTAACGAAGATTAGGTTTACCTCGGGAGGCGGACGGTCGCGGGAGAATGGTTTTAACCCCCAGGACCAATCCTCAGGCATCTCAGTCTTGAAGATAGCTCGGACGCGCTTGTGGATAAGGTAATTGTCCAACTCCACGGTCGAGACTCGGTTAGGGTCCAGAGGACCACTCATGTAGCATAGCTTGTGGGTCCGTTGCTGGAAAGGGCAGATCCGGCTACTGATAAAAGTTGCCATCAGGTCTTCGCCGCACAACCCGGCCCGAATCAACTCTTTTAGCCGAATCTCGAAAGCCTCGGCCAGGGCGTGAGTTTTCTTCGAATTATAGAGCCAGTTCACTTTGGAGGGCGGGCCAATTGAGAATGGAGGGAGCCGAATCTTGTCTTCCGCCCCTCTGTTCTTGACATAGAAGAATGACTTGTGCCATTTCTTGCACGACTCCAACCCAGTGACACGGGGGAACACGGACTGCCTCCGAGGAGTAATAGACGCCGCCCCACATTGGGTGAGCAGTTTCTCGGAAGGATGCAGAGATTTGTCGGGAACAACGTTGGAGCGGATCTGGAAGAACTTCGACCAGACATGTACTGACGGCCACAGGCCGAAGTAACCCTCCGAGGCGGAGATGAAAGCAGAAAGAGAGGCTATGGCATTCGCAGGAAGGTGGTGCGGCTGAAGGCCGAAGTAATCGAGGAATTCTCTAGCAAAATCGCTAAGAGGAAGACCGAAGCCGCGCGCGAAGTGGGACATGAAAACCACGTACTCGCCCTCTCTGATAACTGGGGAGGATTCGCTGCCGGGTAAACGACAGGAAACCTCGGCAGGAATCCGCCGAGTTCGGATGAGCCATTCGATCTCACGGCGCGTGACTGAAGAGCCCTGCCACGATCCACGCTCAGGCCCAGAGCCAGCGTCATCTTCCTCAACAAGAGCACCGCTAAACGAACTAGACATGGGTGCGCCGGAGAGATCGCCGGAGGAAAAACTAGCGGCGGAGGGGAGCTTAGAGCTACAAGGCCCCGTCGGAGCGGAGCACGAAAACAATGGCAAAGAGAGGAAGAACCGTCGCCTGAGCGCGAAAACGGAGCGGATCAATCTAGGGCAAGATCAGGGCAAGGTGGTCAGAGAGGACTCACCGGCGGCGGAGCCACAGCCGTAGAGCGCGGGCGAGAAAGGCCGAACGACGCGGCGGAACCTTCGCCGGCGGAGGCACTGGCTGATGAGCGGCGGCGGAGCGGCAAGAGAACGCGCAGGTAAAGGGAAGAAGGAGAGTGGAGACGAGCGATAAGGGGAAAGATAACTCCTGCGGGCGCGTTTCCCCTCTTTATAGTCAAGCCATGGACAGGGGAGTGGGATCGTGGGTGTGGCAGTTACCCGTGTAGATCGTGGGAACAGCACGAACGCACGACGGTGAGTGGAGCCACACCAACGGCCACAGACGAAGAAAAGTTGTTACAATCCCAAGGGGAGCGGCACACGAGGCGTCGCAGTGGCGGCGCAGCAGGTACAGGGTTCACTGTAGCTTGTCAGTACGCACTGTAGAAGGACCTAAAAACTAGAAAAGCAATGATGGGGTGACACATAGGGCGTAGCGTATGATGGAAGGAACAAGGAAACCTCGAACGAGGCCATAGCTCGGAAACGAGACTGAAGAAAGTGATGAAGCTGATATAACCCGGCCAAAATAATTAACAGGGCCACACCAGCTTCGGGGACTAATGTCGGGGGGTTAACCTCGGGTAGGTCAGAGACGGGGAAAGACAGAGGTACTGTCCCCGTCTGGTTGCCGAGCTACGGCCTAGATCGGCCGAATCATGGATATGTCGGCCGATGAACGAAGGCAAGAAGCTCATGTATAGGTATCAAGTGGTTACCCGGCCGAGTTAACGAGAAACTCGGCCGAGTTACCCAGATGATCTTCATGCAGGTGAGGAGCGAGCCGAGTAACACGAGGTAAGGCCGAGTTATACGAAGCTTGCAGGAGAAGGAGAAGCCTAGGGTCAAACTATAGCTGCAAGCTAGAAGGAATCTGAACAGGGCCAAGCGCAAGAGACAAGGATGCGCAGGGTCAGAGGAGCAGAAGGAAGTCACGGAGGTGACAGTCCTGGAGCCCGAGGCACGCAGGAGGGGGCCACTGGAGCTTTGCCGTCGTTAGAAGAGCGACAGGGAAAGGGGGCCGCCGAACTACCATTTTGGGACAAGCATATTCCACGAATATGCTTGCCCCGTCAGCCCTAAGGGCACCCAAGGGACCCCTTTATAAGGGGAGGGTTGGACCCTGAGGAGGGGATGGATTCTTTGAGCAACGTTAGGCTGGGGAGATTCACATTGTTCCCCTGTAAACAGCTCAAGGAGCACTTGTAGCCCATCAAGAGAGAAATAAAGTTCATCACTTTGGCAGCTTGAGTGTAAAGACAGTTGCATCTTCCCTCCCCAGATCCCACTAGCATCCATTGGCCCCATACTTTAGCCTACCCATGGCATCTGCCGTGCCACCACCACGACACTAATGATAAAGTTGTTGCCAGTGATATTTATATTTTCAAATTTATTCAGAGTGCTATTGAAAGTTATTATGAGACGGGGAAACATGGTTTTATGCATCTCAATAATGTTAAGTTTCCCCGTTTTATGTTGAAAGCTTTGAAGTTGCATTCGTTTTGTCTTCCTATGCTAGTGGATTTTTGTTTCAACAATTTGTTTTCTCATGACCCTCCCATACATAGGAAGTGGGTTAGACTCAAATGTGTTGGTTATTTGCTTCTTGATGCTCTCTTTCACTCCAGATATATATATCCTATGTGAGCATCTTTGAAAGTTTCAAGCCTAACTTAAAGGCATTAAAGAAAATTACTTGTTGGGAGATAACCCAAGCGTTTGGTTGAGTCTTGGAAGTTATTACCTCTGTAATAACCGCTCCTTATCCTTTTTGTTTTGTTTTTTGTGTCAAGTTCAACTACTTTTGTGGAGTAGAGGAGTTGTGAAAAGTGGCTATCTTGGGACAAACTTTTGTGCTGCATTGTAAAAAATCGCGAGGGAGCTCAGTACGTCAGATGGAGCTGCATTTTTATGAGCTTATTCTCCAAGATGTTACCCAACGTTCATTAGTTCTGCACTTTTTATTTGAGAAACAAAAGTTTTTTGAAAAAATCAATCTTTACCTGCTGGTCTGTTTTGTTAGATTTCTGCTATCATTTGCATTTGCCTCTTTTAGAAGACTTTGTTTTGATGGATTTCAGTTGAAGTGTGAACCTAAAAGGTTATTTGTTTTTAATTACACTAATGTTTCCATTGAAGTTTATGTATGTCCTTGTGAGAAAAGGAATTTCCAGGAGAAGGAGGAAAGGAGTCTGCAGAGTTCGTCTTTGAATAGGTAAAAATGGTGAAAACAGAAGGTTCATGAAACCCCAATCTTTTTATATTTTTGATGTTTTTAATACATAAGGCAAGTTACGAGACGGAACAGAGGAGGAACCGCAGGCCGGGGTGGCCAAATCCACCCCAAGCGCGGGCCCCAGCTGGCCGCTCCTGGAGGTGGTGAGACCACCCCGAGCTTCGTCTCCGTCTCGTTTTCGCATCAAAACCTTCCTTATGCTTTGAAACTTCGTAATATATAACCCCCCGTATCCCCTGAGGTTCGTGCATCGTGTTCTCGTCGTGTTTTCGTTTCGATCTATTTTTGTCAGGAAAGCTTCTCATGTTTAGAGCACCATGGTCTCCGCCAACGACAAAGGCAAGAAGCCTGTGGAGGAGATAAAGTTGGAAGAACAAACCGCCGCAGGGACAAGGGCAAGGAAACCTACTTTTGTAGGAGCAATTAACATTGGACGTGCTTTTTATCGTAACATGCAAGGGATCATAGCCTCCGTTCCAGACTTCAGATCCTGTCCTAAGGCAGTGGAAGCCCTTCGAACCACTTGCGAGTTTTGTGATAAGTATCGTGCTTTGAGGATGAAGGTGGATATGCTTCAAGAGGAGAATAACAGGCTTCGTAAGATGCCGGAGGATTTTCTGACCCTAAACAAGGGAACATCACCATCGCTGAAGCAGTAATTCGTCATCAGGTTTGGCATTCCCTTGGCTTGTTCCAATCTTGGGGGGAGTGCCGCGGTATCACCATCATTATCTTTTACCTTTTATCATGTTTGGCATCCCCTTTTTAGATTCATATCTTTGGCAGAGGTGTTATCTTATAGGTTGGTTTGCATGTGGAAGTATCTCTCCTTTAGTTGATTATCTATGTATCCCTTGGTGTGAGTGCCTTTATGGAATATTAATGAGAAGTTTCATCTTTTACTTTTTGCATTTCTTATTTTAGTTTGCAATCTCTATTATATGATGGATCTTGTTGATCAGTATCGGCATCACTTTGGGAGCATCAAGTAAATCTAAATTGGTTTTGGTAAACCAAGTTCTGGTCAGTAACAACACTTTTTGAGGTTTGAAAGAAAAAGAGAAAAATCTTACAGGTATTTTGTATCATTTATTTTCTTTCTTGTTGGCTCATAAGCTTAGTATTCTTTATTTAATATCTTTTGTGTCTTCAAGGAAGATTGCATGTTTGGCTTTATCACTTGTAGGTTTACTTGTTTCTTTCAACTCTTTTGCTTGCTACCCAGCCTTGCTAGCCAAAAACCTGTTTTGAGAAGGCACACTTCTCATGTTTCCAATCCCTTTGAACCAAAACCTGTGCCATTTGTGTCCACCATATCTACCTATTAGCATTATTGCTATTCCAAGCAATTTCTCAAGCTTCATCTATCTTTCGAATTAAAAAGTATTTTGTTTTGTGAAAACTAGTTAGTAAAGCTCTCACGAACTTGATGGAACACCTTATTTTCTTGCCCCTAATAAACTTGAACCATTGTGTCATCGAAGTTGTATATTCTTGCATCTATACGTCGGAATTAGCAGAACCGTGCTGTCACGGGTAACACTTTCAACATTGCACATGTACGTTGTACAAAGTTGATATCATGCTCTTTTGTTTGCGGATGTCGATGGTGTGAAATAAAGAGGGAACTTGTAAGTCCATGGAGTGATGTATGTGTGTTAGAGAAACGCCTGGGACGCTAGCCTAAGCCATGCCTAATCATGGTGGAAACTTGCAGCATCACCATAGTGAGCATTCTGTGAAGCGTCCTCAATAAAAAGCTATGAACATAGTAAATAAAAAGATCGTTGAGATGCTCACTATCTGCTTGCCTTGTCATTTTGGTTATGGGATAGCTCCTGTACCATGTGCAAGGGATACCCCATTGGCGGTTCTTTATGATACACATGTACTTACAATGACAAGACTTACCGGTGACCAAAGTTGAGTAGCATGAGGAGCGACCCTCGTACTCAAGGGACGTGAGATTGCTAACTGATATTTCGTCAAGCATATACTCCATCTTTGTGCACTTTAACCTTAATCATCTCAATATGCCTATGATAGGGGCAATGAGGGATCAAAGCTAATAAGTACCATAATCTTTTGTAAGCTCTTTATGACTTGAAATCTGTAAGATCCCACCTTTATAAAGGTAAAGGTCCCTGTGATCGCAATGCTAGTCCCTGGATCAATTGCTAGCATCCACAGTTTAAGATGAAGTACACAGAAACAAAGGTCATTATTACATCGTCATTCCAGAGATAACATAGTATTTTACAACTCCATAGCCATAGGCTAGTACAAGAGTTTAACTTAACAATATAAAAAAAGTCTTCATCTTCATGTGCCACAGGCAAGCATGTTGAGTGTAGACTCATAACCCTAATCCTCATCAGAGTAACCTGCAACATCACAAGTTACAACCATAGTGGATCAATACATTGGAATAGTATTAGCAAGTGATACCTTAGTAGAATAAATAGTATCTAGCTTCTACATGAATTTGGCTAAGTGTAGCTTAGGCTTGCTTTGCTCAAAATAGGTTTTACCTATCAGTTGAAAACACTAAGTTTTTGTTGGGCAAAAACTCCCAAGGAACCACCAATAGACATTGGTGAACCTTCACCCATGTTCACCCACAAGTTTATAACTTAGAAATTGGGATGAGGAGATTCTTGATAGCTTCCATGTCTTGATGCTCAAATTGTTCTTTTCCGGGGACACGGCTAAGTACTTAGATTTTTCTTCTACAGAGGTGGTGCACTTTCCCCACAAGACTTGATTTTCACCAAGACAGGACCTTTCAGAAGCCTTCCCTTAGACCAAAATGGACGCGCTCTAAACCTATCACCTCTACCACCAACTGTCCATTTGGCTAAGTTCTTGCAACCTATATGATCCAGGCAGAGCCCATAATGCCATGTGGCTGCACTAGAAGCTTATTAAAATATGGCATCTCAAATCCTTTTTTCCTAGGTGGCATTCCACAAGTGAGATACACAGGGTAAACCATTGGAAAATGGGCCCTAGTAACCACTCAACAAAAATCCACCAAGCAATTACCAATCCACCCAGGTGCTTCATTCACTTAGTTGTTTTATTAAGCAAAAACATAAGTCAAAGACTTAGCAATATTTTCCATAGCATGTGTATATAGACCACCCTTGGTTGCTACTAGCTAGGCTAAGCATGGCAATAGCAAGTATCTTAACTTATAGAAAATTCTAACAATTCTACAACTACTAGGATTTCCCAAGCATAGCATATAGATACTTAGCAAAAATTATCATGCAATCCCTATACAAAATATTTCTAATGCATAGTCAAAATATTGGGATAAAAGTATGAATCACCAATTTCTTTGGTAGTTGGGGGAGTAACAACAATCCTCACAGTCACAATCACCACTGTCACCAAAATCTACACATAAAATGATAGCACCAAATTCACATTTCAAATAAACAAGCAAAAATATATGAATGCATGCAAATGCCATGTGATGATTTTTCTAAACCAAACAAGACAAGTAAAACAGTACTGATCAATAAACTAAACATTTATACATCAAATAAACTTTATTTGGCCTTTAAAACATTTTCCAATTAATTTTTATACACAAAATAAGCCTACAAATGTCTCTGCATAAAATTCTATTTTAACAGAGGCAAAATACAAATCCAAGTCTACATATGTGTACGATTTTTTTTGATTCCATTGATATCTTATTTGCATTTTTTGATAAACAGAACAAAACTTATTGAATTTACAAGTTTAAACATTCAGAAATCATTTCTGGAATTTTAAACAGACAGGCTAGGCCACGTGGGCTGTTTCTATTGGCTGATACCATTTCACACGGATCGATCAACGAGGGCTGTTGGATTTAAGTGACAGTGCACGGCCAGATCTACTCATACCATTTCGTTTAAGTGATCTAATCTTAAGCGTTAGATCTAGATCCAACGCTGCTGAGCACACGACCTTGGATGGGCGGCGCTAGCGATGGCGGTGCGGTGGCGGCGCTACTGGCGATGGTGTTCTGGTGATTCTAGAGGGGGCTAGGGGCAGTGGTTGGTCTTACCAGCGTCACACGACTGCGAGGAAGCTCAACGTGGTCGTGGTTGGGCCGGGGGCGTGCTGTAGCGGGGGCTAGAGCTCGTCGGAGTTGCAGGCGGCATCGGGTCCTTGCAGACGGAGTTGTTGCCAATGCTCTGGATCGTTCTAACACAAACCAGTGGTATCAGGAGGTGCGCAAGGTCACGGCGAACATGACAGTGTCAAGGAGAAAGCAAGGGGCGGTCAGACTTTACCTAAATCGCTCGCCGAAGTTGAGCGGCGGCTCTGTTGGTTGCAGAGGTGGATGGGGACGGCGTCCTGGGTCATGCGCGGACAAACCAAAGGTGTCAGAAGGTGCACAGGGGCATGCTGGTCACACTCGTTTGAAGCAGAGGCACAGGGGTGGTCGGGACTCACCGGAATTGGCCGCTGGAGGTGCTCGGTACCGCGGCGGTGCGAATGAAATTACGGGCATCCTGGTGGCAGAGAAGGGGCTCTAAGTGAGGGGAAAAGACCGTGGCGAGATTGTGATTAGCAGGGGAAAAAATCTCGCGGCGAATCAATGGGATTGATCATCGCAGTGATGAGGAGGAAACGGCCGGCGACGACGTGGTCGCGTGCGTGATTTTGGGGAGGAAAGAAGTGAGCTGGTGTGGGTCCACTAGACAGTGACTGCAGGGTAGAGCGGGTGCGGTGAGAAACAAAGAGGGGAAGGGGTTTCCCGGGTGGGCTTGCTGGGCTGGTTACTGGGCCGCGGGTTGGGTTGGGTTAGATAGCTGGTTTGGTTTATTTTTTTCTCTATTTCTCTTTTTCTTTTTCTGATTTGATTTTCTGGTTTGAATTTGAATATCTATTTCAATTCTGTTTCAATTAGAATTTTTCCCAGAATTTTGTACTGTGTTTCTTGTGTCCTGGGATGTGTAAAACATCCATTCATACTCAAAATCATTTTGGGTTTGAAATAAAGTTTAAAACCGTGCCTTTAGTTAAATATTTTTAATAGGCATACAAAAGGTTTTAAATTTGAATTGTTTTGAAAATCTTTGTGTGGCCTTGCATTCACTTTCAAAACAATGCTGAGCAAAAACTAAGCATAGATATAAAATGAAATATAAACCTTGCCTCACTTAAATAAGTATTAGGCATAAATTTGGTTTCTTTTGTTCGAATTTTATTTGGAAAAGATCAAATGCTCAAGAATGCATGAATGATATGCAACTTTATAAATCATGATTTTTGGGATGTTACAAATCTAACCCCCTTAAGGTGAATCTCGCCCTCGAGATTCAGATTGGCTAGCAAATAGGTGAGGGTGGTCTTTCTGAAGATCATCTTCTCTTTCCCATGTTGCTTCTTCCTCGGAATGATGGTTCCACTGAACTTTGCAGAATTTGATAGTCTTTGTCCAAGTTACTCTTTCTGCAGTCTCGAGAATCTTGATAGGTTTTTCCTCATAGGTGAGATCACTTTCCAATTGGACCTCTTCCATAGGTATAGTGTCCTTCAAAGAGTCTCTTCCATCTCCGGATGGCATTTGTTTAACTGACTCACATGAAACGCATTGTGAATGGCAGACAATGACTCAGGCAATTCAATCTCATATGCCACTTCTCCTTTACGGCTCAGAATCTTGAATGGTCCAACATATCTTGGGGCCAATTTTCCTTTGACTCCAAACCTCTTCACTCCGTGAAGTGGTGATACTCTAAGGTAAGCTCTATCACCCACCTCATAGGTGACTTGTCTATGCTTTGGGTCTGTGTAGCTCTTCTGTCGGGACTGTGCTATCTTCAACATGTCCTTTAACAACTTGGGTACTCCATGCAGACACACAATCCTATTCATATAGATCTTGGCTAACTTAGCACTTGTATAGGTTGTCTTCACGGGTATGAAATGAGCCACTTTAGTTAGGCGATCTACTACAACCCAAATAGAATCATATCCCGATCTAGTCCTTGGCAGTCCAGTGATGAAATCCATGCCAATCTTGTCCCACTTCCAATCAGGAATAGGGAATGGTTGTAGCAATCCTGCTGGCTTCTGATGTTCCGCTTTCACTCTTCTACATACATCATACAAAGCAATATGTTCGGCGATGTCCTTCTTGGGAATATTCCACCAAAATCTTTCCTTCACATCCATATACATTTTGGTGTTACCCGGATGAATGGAATATGGTGAGTTGTGTGCTTCTTGTAAAATCAGTTTCCGAAGCTCCGGATCTTGCGGAATGCAGATACGTTTTCCATACCATAAAGTACCCTGTTCGTCTTCATGGAATCCTTTGTCTTTTCCCTTACCAATCTTTTCCTTAATCTCTTCAATTTCTTTGTCCGTCTTTTGGGATTCCTTGATTTTGTCCAACAAGGTGGGTTGAACATCCAATGACATGAGATGTCCCTCATGCACTATCTCCAATCTGAGATCTTTGAATTAGGCACACAGATCATCTAGCAATTCTCCCTTAGTAAGGCCATTCACATAAACCTTATGGCTTAACGCATCTGCTACAACATTTGCTTTACCGGGGTGGTATTGCTGACATGGTTATACCCTACGGGTACGTAACTTCAGCATACCTGGTCCAGCCCAAGGAAGGCCCACAGCAGATATACGCTGGCCCATGAAGATTTTCGGGTGGCCAAGGCCCATGACGCCTTCGGATCCTTGGAGAGCAAGACTAGCGTAGATAGGAAATTCAAAGGGGTAAAACCCTAGAACTTGTAACCGACTAGGACTATGCCCGGGACCTGCCTAAGTCTATATAAAGGCCAGGAGGGCACGTCCTAGGGCAACTCGACTCATACTTTCGCACACGCATCCATGCCAGATCGAATCTGCGCACCCTGTAACCTTCGGTTCCGCCGTAATCAAAGAGCAGACAAGCAGGAGTAGGGTTTTCCCTCCGGGGGCCTGAACCTGGGTAAATCTCGTGTCCCCTGGTTGCTTGTCTGTTAACCGTGCCACGATCTCCAGCATCCCCATCTTCTCCAAAACCCAAGTTCATAACAATGGGCATTGACGAGATTAAACCTCGTCAATTGGCGCCGTCTGTGGGAACTGGGGCTGCTGATTGTGCAGTCGTGACGGTTCCGACCCGATCGATCTACAACTCCGTGGCGACGGAGAATCACCTCCTCTTCGGCGCTTTCGACTTCACCGCCCACTCGTCGGCCACCATGAAGGATTTCGAGCCCGTAGGGGACGGACTCGAAATCTTGTTCGGGAGCTTCTGCTTCCAGGTGGGACAAACTGGCACCCTCCGCCTCCCTGAGCGGGTGCCCGTGCCGTCAATCAGGCCCGCTTCGTGGGATCCACACCCCGTGCTACGCACGTCACCATCAACAGATGAGTTCTACAGCAGCAGCAGCTGCAACTCCGATCTGTGCGATCCACCTTCGGATGAAGGGACCTACGGTTCCGGATCCGAAAGCTGCGGCAGTAGCCAACCAATCTGCAGGCGCTATTTGTGCACCGCAGTCATCCAAACCGACGAGGAAACGCCTAACCCGCCGCCCAACCCCAACCCGCAGGACAGAAACGGCGAAAACAGTGGAAACGGCGATAACGGGGAAAACGGCGGCCACCTCATCCAACTTAGCAAAGAAGGATGGGTCTAAGCACGCCGCGCCGTCGCGGGCGAAATAGTCCTACCTCTAGACTCCCCACGTGATCTACTGAGGGCATACCACTACCTCCTCATCGAGGAGCACAAGAAACAAGTCGAGATGCAGAAGACGCTCGACAAACGCAAGCAAGCAGCCTCTGAGTCCAGTGCGCGATGAGCTGCGCTCTCCGCCATGGAACCCGGCTCTAGCACAAACAGAAATCAGGGAAACAAGCACCGCTCGCGGGTGGAAAACATGGACCCCAAGGAGCGGCGTGACGTGACCCGAACTCTCCATACATCGTTCATGGATATGGACGCTGACGGCAACATCATCCCGAAGACGCCACAAGCTGCGATCATGGCAGCCACTGCGTATCTCGCGGCTCACCCACCTCCGGAGGGGGACCCGAAAAGGGCCATGCATAAGTCCGCACTCACCGGACTAGGACTGATCGGAGCTGCGCTCCACGAAGACGCTCCTGCAGAGCCGAAGAAGAAAGCTCCGGCCAGACGCGACCGGAGCCCCACACCCTCATCCGAAGAGGAAGAGGAGCACGATCTTCCTCGAAGAAAGAAGAGCTCCAACCGCCACAAACGCGACTACGACGCTAGAGACAAGCTTACACAGCGCAAGATCGACAAAGCACGCGCCAAACGCGCATGCTCGTCTGAATCTGAGATGGATGAAGACGAAGGAGAACTCTGCGGAGCCCGATGCTTCAGCAGATCTGTTCGGCGAACACAGATGCCACGCAACTTCAAGCTTCCTTCGGATACTCCAAAGTTCAACGGCACGCAAGATCCAAAATCCTGGCTCAGTGACCATCTGTCATCCGTCAAGCTTCATGGAGGCAACAAAGAAACCGCCATGCAATGCCTTCAGCTGCATCTAACAGGCGCATCACGGGTCTGGCTTAGCAGCCTATCATCAGGATCCATCCGAAGCTGGGAGGAGCTCGCTTACAGCTTCATCCGAAACTTCAAAGGCACCAGCAAGAGGCCCGCCTCAATCGAAGAATTGCGAGCCTGCACTCAAAGAACGGGTGAATCTATTCGCTCGTACATACTACGCTGGTCTACGACCAAAAACTCCGCAGCACACATCTCCGAAGAGAGGGCCATCGACGCCTTCAGGGACGGCGTCAAACGCCCAGACTTCAAGGAGGAACTTGGGCGTGTAAAGCCCAAGACACTCGACCACCTCATGGAAATCGCCAACAGTTGGGCAGACGGCGAAGATTGCATCCAGCGACCGCAATCAGATGAAGAGGACGACTACGACTGAAGACGCGAACGCCGCAGCAAGAGGAGATCGCGCGTCTACGAGGACCGCGACGGACCCGACATGGTCGCGGCCGGCTACGCCGACCGCCGTAATGACAACATCCGCAATAGCGGCGGATACCGCAGCGGAAACTTCCGCGACAACGGACGACCAACGCAGTCGTGGCAACGCCGCGACCGCGACAACGGACCCTCAGCATTCGACAAACTTTCGGGTCCATGCACCATCCACTTCTACATCGACAAACAGGATGGCAAAAAGAAAGCCAGCCACATGCTCAAGGACTGTCGCGAGTTCCAGAAACTCAGCGAAGGCATGATGCGGATGAGGCAACAAGCTCCAATTCCTGCGTTCGGAAACGCACCTGCACCAGGTGAAATAGAACACGGAGCTCCTCCACCGCCGCCTATTGGAGGCCAAAACCAACCAGTCGCACCAGCGCAAAACAACACCGGGGTCCCATATCCCCCACCAAAGGGAGCACTAAACATGATCCAGAAGGGACGCCCAACAAACAGGGTGCAGAAGAAAATCACCCGACAAATCAACTTGGCCGTGGCAACTCCGCCTGCAATCCCTGAGTACCTCAGTGGATCGGATTCCTGCATCACATTCACTCGCGTGGATCACCCTTGCCAGATCCCTCGCCCAGGTCATGCTGCCCTGGTGCTGGAGGCGCAGATCGGAGGCTTCGAGATGAGTCGCGTCTTCATGGACGGCGGCAGCGGCATCAACCTAATGTTCGCAAGCACTCTAGCAGCTATGCGGATCCCGCAATGCAGCCTGGAACAATCAGACACAACGTTCCACGGCATTGTCCCAGGGAAGGGCATCTTCCCCCTAGGCAAAATAGGGCTCGACGTCATCTTCGGGAAGCCGGACAACTTTTGGCAGGAGCGCCTAGAATTCGAAGTGGTGGACTGGCCATCACAATACCATGCCATCCTGGGACGTGTAGCATTCGCAAGGTTCCTGGCCGTCCCACACTACGCATACCTACTACTCAAGATGCCAGGACCAAGGGGCGTCATCACAGTCCACGGGAGCTTCACCCGATCGGACCAATGCGACAGGGATTTCAACAAAATCTCCCAGTCTTTCGGCATGCAAGACGAGCTCGTAAGGCTCCGCGAGGTGACGGACAATGGGCTACCCCCAGTCACAAGGCAGAACGCACCCGACATGTCCTTCGACTCCACCATCAACACCAAGAAAGTGCAGGTCAATCCGACAGACGCCTCCAAGACGGCGCTAATCGCCAACGACCTCAACACAGCATAGGAAGGCGCGCTCGTTGAATTCCTCCGTGAGCGCTGGGAAATATTCGCCTGGTGTCCTGCGGACATGCCAGGAGTTCCCAGGGAATTCGCCGAGCACGCACTCAATGTCTTCCCAGACACCAAGCCAGTCAAGCAGTCTATCCGAAGACTGTCGGAGCCATGAGCCGAAGCTATCGGCAAGGAGATCAACAGATTACTCGCAGCAGACTTCATCCGGGAAATCAAGGAAAGCGAATGGCTGGCAAATACGGTGATGGTCCCGAAAAAGGACACGGACATCCTGCGGATGTGCGTAGACTTCACGTCACTAAATAAACACTGCCCAAAGGACCACTTCCCTCTTCCTCGGATCGACCAAATCATCGATTCGACTGCAGGTTGTGAGAATCTCTCCTTCCTCGACGCCTACTCAGGCTATAACCAGATTCGGCTCAAGGTCGAAGATCAAGAGAAAACGGCGTTCATCACACCGTTCGGAGTATTCTGCTACAACACAATGCCCTTTGGGCTAAAGAACGCGGGTGCCACGTACCAGCGATGCATGCAGGCCTGCCTCAAGGACCAGATCGGTCGCAACGTCCAAGTCTATGTCGACGACATAGTCATAAAAACCAAGGAGGCAAGAACACTTATCGATAATCTCCGCGAGACGTTCGACAACCTTGATCGCTACAGGATCAAGCTCAATCCAAAAAAGTGCGCCTTCGGCGTCCCCTCGGGTCAGCTGCTCGGGTACTTCATCTCTCAACGAGGGATCGAAGCGAACCCGAAGAAAATCAAAGCTATCATGACAATGGAGAAGCCGAAAAACCTCAAGGGCGTTCAGCAGCTCGAAGGGTGAGTAGCAGCACTAAGCAGGTTCATCAGCCGCATGGGCGAGAAGGCCCTACCATTCTACCAGCTGCTGCGCAAGGCAGACAAGTTCGAATGGACACCAGAGGCCAACGACGCATTCGAAAGCCTCAAGCGGCTCCTCTCCACCTCGCCCGTTTTGGTCACGCCAAAGGAGCGCGAGCCCCTGCTGCTGTACATAACAGCCACACACCAGGTGGTCAGCACCGTACTTGTGGTCGAACGACCCGAAGAAGGCAAGACCCACGGGGTCCAGCGCCCAATTTACTACCTCAGCGAGGTACTTACTCCAACAAAACAGCGGTACCCGCACTACCAGAAGCTGGCCTACGGCGTGTTCATGACGGCTCGTCGACTGAGCCACTACTTCCAGGAGCATCAGGTGATGGTCGTCAACGAGGCACCCCTAAACAGCATCCTGAATAACCCAGAGTCCACAGGACACGTGGCCCTATGGGGCATTGAACTATCACCTTTGGACATCGTCTACGAGAAGCGACATGCAATCAAATCTCAGGTCCTTCCAGACTTCCTAGTACACTGGATGGAGCTGCAGCTGCCTGACACCCCAGATATGTCACAATCCTGGACAATGCATTTCGACGGCTCCAAGCGTGAAGCCGGAGCAGGGGCAGGAGTCATACTGACCTCCCCACAAGGCGACAAGATGAAGTACGTTCTTCGGATGAAATTCAGAGCCTCCAACAACGAGGCCGAATACGAAGCCCTCATCCATGGCATGAAGATGGCAAAAATATGCGGCGCAACACGCCTGGTCATCTACGGTGACTCCAACGTTGTCGTACAACAGACGATGAATGAGTGTGATGCACACGCCGAAAACATGATCGCATACCGCGCGCTCTATAACACACTCGAAGGAGAATTCGATGGCTGCGAACTTCGGCACGTCGGAAGAGAGAGCAACGAGGAGGCCGATAGACTCGCCAACATCGGCTCCACTTGTGCAAAGGTGCCACCAGGCGTGTTCCTCGAACAGATCTGCGTGCCATCCATCAAGCGGAAATTCCCCAAAGGATCACCCGAAGAAGCAGAACACTCGGGGGCTACGCTACCCGAAGGTCATGAAGGACCCGAAAAGTTGGATACCGAAGTTGCCATGGTCAACCTGATGCAGGTCATGGCAGTCGAAGAAACTTGGACACGTCCATACCTCCAGTTCCTGATAAACGGAGAATTTCCTGACAGCCCGACAGATGCCCGGCGCATATCTCGTCGGTCAAAAGCCTTCACCATCATCAACGGCGAGCTGTACAAACGCAGCATTACGGGTGTACTACAACGGTGCGTCACCATCGACGACGGCAAGGCCATACTCCAAGATATCCATGAGGGCATCTGCGGCCACCATGCAGGCAGCCGCTCCCTTGTCGCCAAAGCTCTGCGAGCAGGATTCTACTGGCCAACGGCCATGAGCGACGCGAAGGACATCGTCCGAAGATGCAACGGGTGCCAACGGTTCGCCGAGAAACCGCGCGCACCTGGGTCCGAACTTCGACCCATACCCATAGCCTGGCCTTTTGCCCAATGGGGCCTCGACATGATCGGCAAACTGCCAAAATCTTCGAAAGGAGGACACGTCTTCCTCCTGGTTGCAGTCGACAAATTCACCAAGTGGATCGAGGCCATGCCAGTCACCAACCAGAAGGGCAAAACTGCCGTCAAGTTCTTTGAATCCATTGTCTACAGGTTTGGCGTACCGCACAGCATCATTACCGACAACGGATCAAACTTCATCTCCGAAGAATTCCAGGACTTCTGCGAAGGCCTCGGGATCAATATCACGTATGCCTCAGTGGCACACCCGCAAACAAACGGGCAAGTGGAAAAGGCCAACGGCCTAATCGGCACTGGCATCAAGAAGCGCCTCATGAGCTCACTCGAGCACAAAGCTGGAAACTGGACGAAAGAGCTACCGTCTGTCCTGTGGAGCTTACGTACTACGCCAAGAAGCTCCACCGGCTACACACCGTTCTTCATGGTGCACGGAGCTGAGGCCGTGCTACCAGCCGAAGTACGCCACCAGGCTCCACGAGTCGTCTCTTACAGCGAAGCCGAGTCCACGGCTGCACTCGAAGATGCCGTCGACACACTCGACGAAGCACGGGACATAGCAGCAGCTAGATCAGCGGTGTACCAGCAGAGTCTCCGCAACTATCACAGTCGCCGGCTGTGCCCAAGGTCCTTCGTCGAAGGAGACCTCGTCTTGCGACTCAAGCAAAAGCGACCGAACAAACTCGATTCACCATGGGAAGGACCCTACGCCATCACCGAGGTCATCCCAGGTGGCGCCTATCGCCTCAAGCACGTGGATTCTGGAGTCGCATACTCCAACCCGTGGAACGTCTCGCACCTGCGACGATTCTACCCGTAGCAACCTACCCCCTTTTTACTTTCAATAAGGCTTTCAGCCAAGGCTACTCAGCCGAACCATATACCTCCTCCATTACGATATAAATAAAGCTAAGTGTCTCGCCCCCAACCTTCGGTTGACTATTTTCCTGCAACTTTGCTACATGCTACAAACGCACTCGGGGGATCCCCCACCTCACGATTTCATCGACTGAGGACAAAACGTGTACACCTGAGTAGCTGACTACGTCAGGCAAACGAAAAGGGCACGTACTCAATCAAAGCACTGCGTGCTCACAAACAAGCAAACCTTTACAACAAAGGGCACATAAACGCCCAGCTGTAATATACAAATTTTACATCTATCTGTTTATTTTCAGGTCCTACCTACTCTGAAGAATAACCTAAGCACGCTGCTCAAACAAATCTACAATCTGTTCGGCATACTGCCTTACAGCCGCGTAATGCGGACGCATGTTCCACTTGCCACCATCTGGTCGAGGAGGTGGCCCAGTCGCCACAGCAGCCAAATCTAAGTTAGGGCGGTGCACCCTCACAAGAGACAAGGCAGCCTTCACCCCTGCGACGAGCTGCTGCCGCACCAGCTCCTTGACATTGCTGGCACTTCAAAACTTCGTCAGAAGACCTGCAAGGGTCGTTGGCACGGCATCCAACGGAAACATGACGTGTAACACCGAGGAAAGTGATGTCTGCACCTGGCGGAGCACCCGCGAGACCTGATAGACACGATCCTGCACCGCCGCTAGAACCATGGCACGATCGCGGTCCATCCAAAAGAAGCCGCCGGCCTCCATGTCCTGTTGAGTCAAGCAATTGACTCGAACAGCGATACGCTCCTTTTCTTCTCAAGGAGCAAGATTGGCACCTGCGACAACCGCACACAACAAGAATAAGGCCAGCAGGCTCACCCGAAGAACTGAGCTACAGCCCGAAAGAAGGATCAACTTACATTGCAGCTGCTCGGACAGCCGACCCAGCTCCGCCATCAAATATTCCTCTCTGGCTGCACCACGGTCTGCCTTGGATTTCCAAACGTCAGCGCGACCGCGTAGTCCAAGTAAATCTCTCTCCAAGCAGCGCATGCGATCTCGAAGAAAAGCGAGCTGCGAAGAATCATCCAATGATGCTCGCAAGGGCCTTTCGGATGAAGTGTCAACTGGGTCAGCACCCGAAGGAACCTATAGCAGCAGAAAAAAGAAGGCACACAAACATTCAGCCAAGGATATAACACAACTCGGAGGAATTCATTAAAATATATAAGGCCACTACGTGGCACAAGGATGGTACTACAAAAGATATTTACAACAAAAGAAGACTACAAACTACCCTACGTCTACTATGCCTAAGGTGCAGGACACTGAGTCGCCTCAGAACCAGACTGCCTAGCTTTGGCCTCGCCCTGCTGCCGCAGTGCGTACTCAGACAGCAAGTCAATGAGCTTGGGCCCATATCGTCGGCAGCGAGCGGAGTAGGCGGTGAAGGCTACCTCGGATCCATCCGCAGCCGTCGGCATCCGAGAAGTGATCTGGGGCAGGTCCAGCTCCGCCCCAGCCGCCATGGCCATCGCCAGCCTGACGGACGCCCCAATGCCCTTCTGCTTGCGCTTGTACGCTGCAGGCTCTTCGGCTGACAGAGCCTCCGCCAGGGCATCCACATCTTCAAGGGGTGCGCCCTTCGGGAAGAGCTCCTGGTAAAAGCGACCAAGGACCTCTTTCGCCTTGGCAAGGGAGTTGACGACGGTGCTGCAGCGGTCTTCGACCGCCACGGTGGCATCATATAGAGCACTCCCGTGCTCCAGAGAACCGCGGTCGAACTCGATGCCTGCGGCATCTGAGACAAAAAAGAAGAAAACATGAAGAAAGACAACACAGAAGAAGATCCGCAGAAAAAGAAACAAGTCCAAAAGCTTGTACTCACCCGAAATAGTCTTGGCAGCAGCCATGAGCTTATCCGCCACCCCTCTTTCACGAGCAGACGCAACGGTGGCCAGCTGCTCCTCACGATCTGCGGCCTCCTGCTGCAGACGCTCCTTCACTTCGGCTGCCTTCGTCAGCTCTAGCTCAAGGCGCTCTTTTGCACCAGCGGCAGCTTCGGCCTTCTGCTCCGATTGGCCAAGGCTCTTCTTCAGAGCGTCGACCTCACGGAGAGAGTCGTTATGATCCTCTGCATTTACAACAAGCAAGTGTCAAAAAACAGGACAAGGATAAGCAAGATAAGTACTACAAGGCAGACGAATACCTTGAAGCTGCCGCAGTTTCGCCTCCAGCGTCAGGCGTTCCTCCACCAGCCGCTTGGCCTCTTGGACAAAAGGCTGCAACAACAGGCAATAGCAGTAAGAACAGGACTTGGGGGCTACACCCAACACAAGGAAGCAAAAACAACATCAGCACATGAAGACACTCGGGGGCTCCCCCCGTAACATCAAGCAGAAGAACTTACGTGCTCCGAAGGCAAACCCGCAGGCCCACCTGCGAAATTCTGGGGCGCAACCACCAGCCTCTCCTGCACAGGAGGAACTGGCGCAGCGTCACCAGAATTCGCCACCGTCTGAGGAGGAGGCGACGCAATGTTCGACTCCCCCATCATCTCCTGCCCACCATCACTAGAGCCGTCGGAGGATCGCCTGCATACGAAGACAATCAACACAGGTGCAAACACCATCAAGGAAAAAGGGTAACAATACAACAAGAAAACTTACGAGCCCAATGCGCTCAGGTCGAAGATAGGAGAAGCCCTTCGGGCCCTCTTCTCCTCCTTCTTTTCTTCCTTCTTCCGCTTTGCTGGCGGGTGCGGAGCAACAGCTCGCACAGGAATGACAGGAAGGGGAGAGGAAGAACCCCCATGAACATCATCATGACGCTCAAGGCCCAGCGGATTCCTGGGAGTCGGAGGAGTCGAGGCATCCGAAGACTCGCTGGAGCTCCGTGATCGCTTACGCGAATGGTCCTCACTCGACTCGTCGGCATCCTCCGCTGGAGATCGCGCTGACGGTAGCTCGGACACGGAGTCCACCACTTCATTATCCGGGGCATTCGGATACCTTTCGGGCAACGGTGGTGCCATGCCCGACACTTTGAAGCTCTGAAAGATGAGAAGGAACTTTGTCAGTAAACAAAGGAAACAAATACACAGTCGACAAAAACAAAAGGGGAGCACTACGTGCGCAAATCTACACCTTCGGTACGACCAACGTCGAAGAAAAGGGAGGAGTCTGCGACTTCCCCGGGATTTCTTCGTCGGCCTTGAACTTCAACAGTGCCCGGAGAGCCTTGTCAAGTTCCACCTCAGAGATTTTCTCACTCGAAACCCTCGTCGGATCACGGCGCCCAGAGTAAAGAAACATCGGATGCGCCCTCGCTTGGAGAGGCTGCACCCGACGCTCAAGAAACGTCCGGATGATGTCGACACCGTTCACCTCCTTCTCAGGAATCAGTTGGAGATCCTCCACCCGACGGTACAGGGCCTCTATCTCCGCCACCTCACCGTCTAAGATTTGGTTTTTCCAGGATCTTTTCTTCTCAATCAATTGGGAGGGATCAAAAGGAACAAGACCAAAATCTTGCCCAGGCAGTACAGAGTCACGGATGTAAAACCATTTCCTCCGCCAGTACTGGACAGATTCGGACATGGAAAAGGAAAAGAATTGCACATTGGGACTGAGGGAGATGATGAAACCCCCAATGGGATACACACCATCCGAACCAGACTGCCTCTTCACGGAATAAAGCTTCCGGAAGAGGCCAAAGTGCGGCTCAATGCCAAGCCAACACTCGCAAAGCGTGATAAAACACGCAATGTGGAGAAGGGAGTTGGGAGACAGATGATGGAGTTGAACCCCATAGAAAAAGAGCAGTCCACGAAGGAAGTCATGGACTGGATACGAAAACCCACGCAAGATGAAGGCAACAAACATAACCCGATACCCAGATGGGGGACGGGGGATTACCTCATTGCCGGGGAGTCTCACGGCCGTCGTGTCTTGCAGGATCAGGCTCCGCTCGCGTAGTTTGCGGAGATCACTCTCCCGCGTCTCTGATCGCCGCCAGCCACCATCGGTGACGCGAGCAGCAGCGGTGCTCTTCTTGCCTCCGGCGGCGCTGGTCCCAACCGCATATGAGGACTTCTTTGTTTTCCCCATGGCGCTGCAGCGGTGGTGGCGATGACAACACAAAAAGAACGAAGGAAATGTGGAAGGAAAGCTCAGCGCGCAGCAAGAATCGCTCAAGAACAAGGAGGCAGTGAACAGATGAACTGATGCGGTGAAAAACAAACCACGATTTCACCTAGGATTATAACAGCGAAGACGACGCACGCTGGCCGTCCATCGAGAAGATCTAACGCCAACGGTAGATCTGGCCGTACACGTGTCAACACCACAACGAACCGTCGTTACCACGCCGTCCACTACACACAGAAATCGAGGAGACACCGTAATCATCTCCACGCCGCGCGTGACAGGTCAATTCAAAGTCAGCAAGTGGGACCCACGCTTTGTCCAGTCAAGTCATCTCTGGCGTAGCAGACGCTTGAGGTCATCGATCGTAAGCACTGACGTCATAAAAAGCTATACTAGCACCAGTTCGGCTCCACAACTAAGAGTACTCACTCGAATCTACGATTCGACTAAATACTCGGGGGCTACTCCTATCAGGAGCGCTGGCCGCGCACCCGACAGACAAATGAGGACAAAATTACTTCTCTGAGTCCTACGTCGAGTCTACGACTCCACTACGGACTCGGGGGCTACTCCCATAGGGAGGATGGATTTAAGCATCCGAAAATTTTCGAGTCCTACGGACCTAATGATTGAAACAATGCTTGAACTAAAAGTCTCCGTCCGAGTCTATGACTCGAACAAACACTTGGGGGCTACTCCCATAGGGAGCGCTGGTCGCGCACCCTATGAAATCTTCGACTGCGATCTTTCGGATCAGCATGCAAAAACTTTTTGGCAACTCTGCCCCAACAAAACGCTAAGTGAGCAACAATCTCCTTGGCCACCCGAAACACCTCCGAGGTGATAAATGTTCGGATGCTGCGTCTGCGACGCAAAGATAAGACCTACAGATATCATCTGATGGCCTGGCAACGCACCTGACTGCGCTCTGCTAGTATGAATCCGTACCAGCAGGTACGATGAAAAATCCCGACGGACGCGTTGGGTACACCAATTAAAATCACTGGAATTCCACTCCTGTAAGTCCTCCGCGGCCTGAGTCGAATTACGCCAGCATATGTTCCAGGTCCGGGTTGAGGGACCCGAACCTGAAGAAGATCGTGTCGTTTCGTCCTAAGACAGTTAACTGACCCTGATCCGTCGGGTGAGTCAGGCACACGCATCAACAATCCCTGCACACATATACTATTAATGTATAGCTGCACCCGAAAGATGGAAGAGTCCTCAGCCGAATCGACGATTCGACTGAACACTCGGGGGCTACTGACATGTTATACCCTACGGGTACGTAACTTCAGCATACCTGGTCCAGCCCAAGGAAGGCCCACAGCAGATATACGCTGGCCCATGAAGATTTTCGGGTGGCCAAGGCCCATGACGCCTTCGGATCCTTGGAGAGCAAGACTAGCGTAGATAGGAAATTCAAAGGGGTAAACCCCTAGAACTTGTAACCGACTAGGACTATGCACGGGACCTGCCTAAGTCTATATAAAGGCCAGGAGGACACGTCCTAGGGCAACTCGACTCATACTTTCGCACACGCATCCACGCATCGAATCTGCGCACCCTGTAACCTTCGGTTCCGCCGTAATCAAAGAGCAGACAAGCAGGAGTAGGGTTTTCCCTCCGGGGGCCTGAACCTGGGTAAATCTCGTGTCCCCTGGTTGCTTGTCTGTTAACCGTGCCACGATCTCCAGCATCCCCATCTTATCCAAAACCCAAGTCCATAACAATGGGCATTGACGAGATTAAACCTCGTCAATTGCAGACTCAAGTCATAGTCTTTGATGAGTTCCAACCATCTTCTTTGTCTCATGTTGATTTCTTTCTGGGTGAAGATATACTTCAAACTTTTGTGATCTGTGAACACTTCACATCGCTTTCCCAAAATATAATGTCTCCATGTTTTGAGTGCATGGACAACAGAGGCTAACTCCAAATCATGAGTAGGGTAATTCACTTCATGAGTTTTGAGTTGCCTCGAGGCATAAGCCACAACTTTCCCTTCTTGCATCAGAACTGCACCTAATCCTTGGTGAGATGCATCACAATACACTTGAAAATTTTTCTCCAAGTCTGGCAGACATAAGACAGGTGCTGTCACTAGTCTCTTTTTCAACTCTTGGAAACTGAGTTCACATCCTTCAGTCCAATCAAATTTCTTGTCTTTCTTAAGTTACTTCGTCATTGTCTTAGCTACTTTTGAGAAATTCTCAATGAACCTTCTATAGTATCCTGCCAAGCCAAGGAAACTACGAACTTCTTTTACTGACTTATGAGATTCCCACTCAGTTACAGCTGACACTTTTGCGGGATCAACTGCTACACCATCTCCTGACACAATGGGTCCAAGAAATCCAACCTCATTCAGCCAAAATTCACACTTGCTGAATTTAGCATACAACTTATGCTCTCTAAGATTCTCAAGTATACAATCGTAAATGTCCTTCATGCTCTTCATTGCTATTGGAGTAGATCAAAATGTCATCGATGAAAACGACAAAAAACTTGTCAAGAAACTCCATGAACACCTTGTTCATCATATTCATGAAGTAGGCTGGTGCATTGGTCAAACCAAATGGCATCATGGTGTATTCATACAATCCATACCTAGTGGTGAAAGCAGTCTTAGGTATGTCTTGTTCCCTTATCTTAAGCTGAAAATAGCCTGACTGGAGATCAATCTTTGAGAACACACGGGCTCCTTCTAACTGATCAAACAAGTCATTGATTCTGGGCAAAGGATATTTGTTCTTGATAGTCACCTCATTGAGTGAATGATAATATATGCATAACCTTTGACTTCTATCTTTCTTTTAAACAAACAAAACTGGTGCTCCCCAAGATGAAGAACTTGGTTGAATAAATCCTTTCTGCAACTGTTCTCCAAGTTGTTTCTTGAGTTCCTTCAACTCATCAACTGACATCTTGTAAGGTCTCTTTGCTATTGGTCCGGATCCTGGGAGCAAGTCAATCAGAAACTCCACATCTCTATGTGGTGGCATTCCCGGCAATTTCTCCGGAAACACATCTAGATATTCTCTCACAATTAGCACACTATCTATGCTAACCCCCTTAAGAGAATTTAGATTCCTTTTGATTCAAAGTTAGACTTGAATCTAATCCTTTTATTATCCAGGGTTGTGAGTGTGACAGTACGGTTGGCACAATATAGTACTCCCTCATACTTGGTCATCCAATCCATTCCCAAAATAACATCTAGTCCTTGGGAATCTAGGATTATCAGACTAACTGGAAACTTATGCTTTCCAATCTCTATTACTAGATCATGACATCCAAGGCTTACTATCATATCTCCACCGGGAGAACTTACTTTTATAGGACATCCAATATTTTCAGTTGGAAATCCATTTCTACCAACAAACGCTCTTGATATGAATGAATGCGATGCACCAGTATAAAAAAGAACAAGTGCTGGAATAGAATTGAGTTTGAACTTACCAGCCACAGCATCAGATTCCTCATATATCTCTTCCACATTGATGTGGTTCACTTGTCCCTTCTGGAAAGGGTTGGGCTTGGTGGTTCCTTCAACCTTCTTCTCTGGGCACTCATTTGCATAGTGTCCCATCTTCTTACACTTGAAACACTCAACCTGACTGATATCTCTCTTTGCAGGCTGACTTCCACTGCCATTTCCACCTCCACTGTGGTGGCTCTTGTGTCCACTCTTGTGGCTCTTATACTTGTCATTATCATGACTGCGGTTATGCTTGCTGTCATGATGGCGGTTGTGGCTGTGGTGTTTGTTATACTTTCCATGTTTGTGGGATCCAGAACTCCCACTATCATCATGATGGGAATGCTTGTGAGACGATCCCGAGTTGTGCTTATCAAAGTTGTGCTTTCTCTTCCTGCTCTCAACCCGTTTCATCTTGTTCTCCAAGATGGTAGCCTTGTCACAAAGTGATTGGTAGGTTGGGACATAGGCAACAGACAGCTGCAGGTTCAACTCATCATTCAATCCTTCGAGGAATTTCTCCTTCCTCTTGGCATCAGTATCAACTTCATCCGGTGCATAACGCGCTAGATTGTTGAATTCCTCAATATACTCAGCCACACTACGGTGACGCTGTTTCAGGTTGTGGAACTCCTTCTTCTTCAAATTCATCACTCCGGATGATATGTGAGCTGTACGGAATCCATCCTCAAAGATAGCCCAAGTCACATCCTCAATGGGAGTGGTGATCTGAAAGTTGTCCCACCAGGTTGCTGCTGGCCCTTCTAGAAGATGTGCTGCAAACCTGACCTTCTCTTCGTCGGTGCAACCAATAGTCACCAAGTCTTTGTTCACTGAACGTAACCAGTCATTGGCTATCATTGGATTAGTGGTTCCTGAGAACTTTGCAGGCCTCAGTCTTAGAAATCTGGTGAGAATGTCAAATCCTGGTGGATTATTCTGGTTGTTGTTGTTGTTGTTGTTATTGTTGTTGTTGTTATTCTGATTCTGGTTCTGCATGAAGGTGGTCATCATCTGCATCAGTTGTGCTTGCGCTGTCATCAACTGCTGCATCTCAGGAGTGACATTGTTGTTGTTGTTTTGGTTGGGGTTGGCACGTCGAGGAGGCATCTGTGGTTTTAATAAGGATAAGAATGAGATACCCATAGATGCTTAACATGCACAATACATCACATAGACAATCACAATAACCAAGCATCAAAATAACATAGAGTTTAAACTACATAAACAACAAGTTTTGGAAGAAGCAAACACACCATAGCAAGCCATCCACATGTTGGAGTGTCATTGCGACTCAATAATCAAAGTACGGTAGATGAAAGGTAGATGAAAGATAATCGAGTAGTCTACACTACTCCTCCGCATCAATCTCCACATCAACAAGGGTAAGACCTGCATTCTCCATAGCGGTCTTGTACTCATCAACACTAGCAGTCAAGGCCTCAATCTTGGCCCTAAGAGCCCTCTTCTGTGAGCGAATCCTCTCGATCACTCCCTGCTGATGCTCAAGCTCGAAGTCCTTGGCCTCTATCTCTTCCTTCATCTCCCAGATCTTTTTGTTCCTGTCTTGGACTCTTTTCTCCTAGCTCTTGAACTTCTTGTCCTGGCTTTCAAACTTGGCCTCCATTTCCTTGACAATCTCATCTTGCTCCGCGAAGAGCTTGTCCTTCTCACGAAGCTGAACCTGGAGCTCGTCATTGCTAAGCATGACGTTGGTCCTATCAGTATCTAGGTGTCTAATAAGACCCTCTAGGTCCTGAAGGTACAGATGAAGCGACTCCATCGTCTCTCTAGCAGCATACTCATACTCTATAGCCTCACCCTCCTTGTTGTGTCTCCCAAAGGGGTGAAAGCAAAGACCTCTAAGCTCGGTGGAGTGCCTCCCTACCAGGCGCCCAAGTAATTCCTGCATGACTACATCTAAGACTTTCTCCTTGTCGTCATGCATCAGCTTGAAAGTGATGGTCTCCGTGGTTGGCTCTGTCTGGCGTCCCGGCTGGGTGACTCTGAAGCCCCATAGGTCCTTCCTCTCAAACTTGGTGAGTGGAAGTGTCATGATGCTAGGAAGTGGAAGGTTGAGCACACTAGTGAGCTCAATGAGACGAGTACCAAAACGAGTTCCCTTGAACTCCTCGGTTGTGTTGATAACAACATTAGGCATCTATTTTTATAAGATAGAGAAAAGTTAGAATCAACATCAATAGAGAAAAATCACAAGACAAAATATCACAAGCACATCTTTTTGCAACAAGCACACAAGTCATGGCATACACAAATCCATTACAAGCATCAAAGGTTCAACATAACTTAGACAAACTTTTGGAAGTAAAAACGATAAGTGTGGTGGTCCAACTAACGAAGTATGTTACAACTCTCACTCACTAGACAAAATAGCTATCAGGGAATCCTTAGTAGCCATCTGTCTATCTTGTTCACAAGACTCCCATATTAAATCTATGATGTCTCCCCTTAGTTGTTGGTTGGTAGTCTCCAATTCTTGGGTATGCTTCTTTTCTTCTCTAAGGTAATTTTGGGTGCTGAGCATTCTGCACTTGAGTCTATCACCAAGCTCCTTGATGGCATTCCAAGCTGTATTTCTTGCAGAGTCAAAGAATGTTGTGTGCATTTTAGAGTTGGTGACCATGCAGAATCCTGACTCCTTGTGGTTGTCTTCCTTGTTTTTGTACAAGTGAAGTTGCACCCACCAATACTCTTCTCCTTCATCCATCACAGGGAATCCCTTATACACAGCTGCACCATGTATCCCCATGGTAACCATAAGGTTCTTGAGTGCCTTGGGAATTTCAGTATCACACTCCAAAGTCATGGTCATGAGTGGCCCCTTCCTCATGGCTTCGTTGATGGAGTTCATCTATAAATAGAGATGAGAAAGAAGATTAGAAAAGTTTATGAGAAGAAAAAGACAAGTGTGGGAATTTTTCAAAGTGTTGAAAATTTTCCTTAGTGGTTTCTAATCCAATCCTAGGGTCATACTCCTATAGGCAACACAGTGCTCTGATACCATTTGTAAGACCCCACCTTTATAAAGGTAAAGGTCCCTGTGATTGCAATGCTAGCCGTGGATCAATTGCTAGCATCCACAATTTAAGATGAAGTACACAGAAACAAAGGTCATTATTACATCGTCATTCTAGAGATAACATAGTATTTTACAACTCCATAGCCATAGGCTAGTACAAGAGTTTAACTTAACAATATAAATAAAAGTCTTCATCTTCATGTGCCACAGGCAAGCATGTTGAGTGTAGACTCATAACCCTAATCCTCATCAAAGTAACCTGCAACATCACAAGTTACAACCATAGTGGGTCAATACATCGGAATAGTATTGGCAAGTGATACCTTAGTAGAATAAATAGTATCTAGCTTCTACATGAATTTGGCTAAGTGTAGCTTAGGATTGATTTGCTCAAAATAGGTTTTACCTATCAGTTGAAAACACTAAGTTTTTGTTTGGCAAAAACTCCCAAGGAACCACCAATAGACATTGGTGAACCTTCACCCATGTTCACCCACAAGTTTTTAACTTAGAAATTGGGATGAGGAGATTCTTGATAGCTTCCATGTATTGATGCTCAAATTGTCCCTTTCTGGGGACACAGCTAAGTACTTAGATTCTTCCTTCTGCAGAGGTGGTGCACTTTCCCCACAAGACTTGATTTTCACCAAGACATGACCTTTCAGAAGCCTCCCCTTAGACCAAAATGGACGCGCTCCAAACCTATCACCTCTACCACCAATTGTCCATTTGGCTAAGTTCTTGTAACCTATATGATCCAGGCAGAGCCCATAATGCCATGTCGCTGCACTAGAAGCTTCTTAACATATGGCATCTCAAATCCCTTTGTTCCTGGGTGGCATTCCACAAGTGAGATACACAGGGTAAACCATTGGAAAATGGGCCCTCGTAACGACTCAACAAAAATCCACCAAGCAATTACCAATCCACCCAGGTGTTTCATTCACTTAGTTGTTTTATTAAGCAAAAACATAAGTCAAAGACTTAGCAATATTTTCCATAGCATGTGTATATATACCACCCTTGGTTGCTACTAGCTAGGCTAAGCATGGCAATAGCAAGTATCTTAACTTAGAGAAAATTCTAACAATTCTACAACTACTAGGATTTCCCAAGCATATCATATAGATACTTAGCAAAAATTATCATGCAAGCCCTTGTTGGGTTCGCAGCATAGAAAACAAAAAATTTCCTACGATGGGAACAACTATGTACCAAGATCTATCTACTAGATACAAACAACGGGCGGATGTATATCCGTAGAGAACATACCCTTGAAGACCGACAAAGCTTAACGAGTCCAAACTCGTGGTTGATGTAGACGATCTCTTGCCGATCTCAAGATCGAGAGGAAGTCCTAGCGCCGCAAAACAGCAGCGCATCCGTGCTCGCACACACGTTCGAGGCACCGAGCAACCTCCGCCTCCTTGCTCCAGCGATGCAGAGGAAGCACAACTCTTTCTTGCCGAATAGCCACCGGGAACATGTATCTCGCTAGTCCGAGACCATGGGGGATAAATTCTAGAGGGGGAGAGAGATCCTTCACGAGGAGGTGTGGTGTGAGAGGAGGAGAGGGGGGCCTTTTATAGGGGAGAGGGGGGGCACCCAAGGGGCATGGCGCCCAGCCATGGGGCTGCCCCCACCTCTTCCACATTCATGTGGGTGGAGCTCCCACTCAAAATGAAAAGCCTCCACTCCCATTAAAAAGCCTCCACTCAAAAATCCACTCACATGCATTAAATTTCCACCAATTTAATGCAAGCTCTCATTTAAATAAAACTCTTTTATTTATTTATTCAGAATTTTGTTAATTACTTTAATTAACAAACATTCACATAAAACCCCTTGCTAGTATTCCATTTCACACGCAGAACCAGTTTCAGCAATTTCAACCGAAACAGTTTTGGTGTCTAGTGAAATAAATTCCTGCGCTTTCCTTTTCTTTTCGGCATGAAACTTTTGCTCCAAATGGATGTCGGTGTCTCTTAAGTGTGTCACCCTACGGTTCGTGAATAATGCGGACATGATCGAGACCCCTCTCGGATCAATAATCAGAAGCGGGATCTGGAGACCCATACTGACTCCCACACATTCAACGATGACTTTCTTGTGATCGTCGGAACCTTTTACGCTAGTATCTTAATCCCTTTGTTTCGCGATATATTACATGTCCGAGATTCGATCATCGGTATCTCCATACCTAGTTTGATCTCGTTACTGACATGCACTCTTTTCTCGTTCCCGTGATATAACATTCTAGTGATCAAATCACTTGCTTGCAAGCTAATCAATGTGATATCACCGAGAGGGCCCAGAGCATATCTATCCGTCATCGAGATGAACAAATTCCACTCTTGATCCATGGGCCTCAACATAACACTTTAGTAGTTCTGAATCCATCTTTATAATCACCCTGTTACGGTGTGACGTTTGATGTTATCAAGAAACTCTTCCGGTGTTAGTGATTGACATGATCTCATGGTCTAAGGATTAGGATCACTTTGTAAGTTGTTATAGCAATATAAACTCAATGACTTTGATCGTAATGCTATACTTCGGATGAATGTTCATCACACCATTACACTAATGTTGTGACCTCGTTATTAACAACATCCAATGTCCATGATCTGGAAACCTTTGATCATCTTGTTAATCAACGAGCTAGTTTATAAGAGAGGCATAACTAGGAACTTCCTTTTTGTTTATTAAACACACATGTATTAACGTTTCCGTATTAATACAATTATAGCATGTAAAATAAACATTTATCATAAATAAGGAATACGATAATAACCACTTTATTATTGCCTCTCGGGCATATTCCCTTCAGTCTCCCACTTGCACTAGAGACAATAATCTAGTTTGAAAAACTTTGTGTATTGAACACCTATGGCTTTCTGGTGTTCCATATACGCAATTGCAAGTGGTTAACATAATCTACGGAGCTGACGCTTCAGGTCCGTGTGTATTTGCATGTCTTTGCGTCTTCACGCATCACTCATTCTCCAATGAGATGGCATTGTATAAATTTGGTCTTTCGGTGAGACCTTTAGTTCCTTGGGGTTAAAACACGTCGATACTATTGTCATACAATATATCTTTAGTGTTAGCCCGTTGCGAACCACACCTTAGTTTGATAACAAACTACTTGACACAAATTCCCTCCTTTGCTGCTACTATAGCAGTCATATACTTAGCCTTTTGTTGTAGTATTCATCACAATGTCTTAACTTTGGAACTCTTCCAAATCCACCATGGAATCTCCTTTCCATTACATTGTGCCACCCATAGTTTAAATTGAGATAAACTTAATTTGTATCTTGTGACAAAACTAGTATCAATGTAACGCTTTACAATGAACTATTTGTAATTGTTTGTCACCTCTACACAAATATATTCTTAGTTCTTTCAAAAAGATCATAAGAATATCCTCACTATCGTCCAATGATCATTTTATGATTCATTCTGGCATATGCTCATAACACTTAGAGCATAGGACATATCTGGATGTGTACATATCATGGTATGATTGATCAAAACATTCTCGTGATTTCACTCATCAAGTGTCAACGCACTTGAATCTTGTTTCACTTATCAAGTGTCAATACACTTGGATCTTGATTCAATTCCTTTCCATGCAACAAGAACTGTTTCTTGTCGTTTCTATATTGAACTCCTTCAATATCTCATATATGTACGTTTGGCATAAACATATTAGCGTTACAGTCTATCCACTATAGACATTCATGCTAAATATTCGGGTTTTGCCTAAGTCTTTCATCGAAATGAAATTCTTAACCTTTGTCAATAAAAGATACATCATTTCTAATCAACAAGATGTCCTTCACATAATGTATTAGAAATATGTCTCAGCGCTCCCACTTAATTTCTTGCAAATGCAAGCATCTTCATCGTCTCCAGATGAAAAACTCATTTTTCATCATGGTGAAGATTCCAACTCCGCGATGCTTACTTCAACCATTGAAGTTTGCATGCCCTTTTAGCATCCTTTGAATTTAACAAAACCCTTTGGACCGTGTCATGTACACGTCCTAGGTAACCATTCTATTAGAAGAACTTTGTTTTGTTTATTCATCTACCATATACCAAATTATATGTAGTGGTTGCTACTTTAATCCGTTCAGACTAAATATCGCTATGAAAGATCAAATCTTGTCATAGTCAACTCTTTGAACATTGTCATAAAATACTTTACGACATGTCGACTATTTCATAGATGTGAAACATCCATGTCTGTTTCTTTATAGATCCAAATACGACCGATAGGTTTTTACACCTATCCGGAGGGTCTTCCAAGTTCAAAACTTGATTTCTCGTGTATGGAACTATCACGGATTTTATGGCTTCAAGCCATTTGACGGAGTCAAGGCCCATCATCGCTTCTTTCCATATAGTCGGTTCATCATTGTCAAACAATAATGATTTACTCTCAAATCTTAGTATTTGATTGTTTATTCGACCGACTTGGTTCAATAAGAACTTAGATTTCCGTGACCACAACCTTTGAGGCACATAAGCTATAAGCATTATGGCAGCCTCCAGAACGATTTCCGGCGCTGCGCAACTCAGCACATTTAGCTAAGGTTCGTTAACCTTATCAAAGTTCTATTGTCCTCCCACTTAACTTTTGCAAAAAATTCCTTTTTCAAGAAACTTCACATTTCAAGCGACAAACCCTTTTGTCCTCGGTGTTATGGAGGAATAACCAATTGTTATTCGGAATAACCTACAAAGACATGCTCATCCGAATTCGGTTGTAAACATCTTACTTATGTTTAGCATACCAAAATTTAAGAAATGACAACTTGGGTTTTACCCCAAACCATAACTTCCATGGTGTCATTTCAACGGATCTAGACGGAGCTCTTTTCAGTGTAAAAGCGGTAGTCTCTAAAGCTTTAATCTTTTAAAACATAATGGCAGTTTTATAAATAACACCTTTGATCCAACCATGTCTCACAAGGTTTCATTACAAATCTCAAACACTCCATACTCCTATGGTGTTTCGGGAGATGTAAATCTAGGTGTTTTGCTAAACTTGCAACTCAAATAAATCCCTTTATGATAAAATCATAATTCATTTATTTTCTTGTTACACTTGTAACTCAAATAAATCCCTTTATGATCAAATCATAATTTATTTATTTTTTCTTGTTACAATGATTTTCCACTTCATCTTGAAAGTCTTTGAAACATTTTCAAATATTTCATACTTATTTCTCATTAAGTGAACATTCACTCAAAATTCCGGAGAAAGCATATGAAGTTGAAACCCATCGCTTACGACTACACATAATGGACTACATACATCGATATGTATAAATTCCAATAATTTAGTCGTTCGTTCTTCTTTGGCCTTTGAACGAAGTTTTAATTATCACGTGGAAAGTCTCACAAGTGTCACTTGATAAAATCAAAGACTCCAAAAATCCATGAATATGGAGATTCTTCATGTTTTCTTTCCAATATAATTTAAACAGCGATGTCACTTCATAAGTGATCTTTCAGTCATTTGTCTTGCGACATTTTAGCATTAGGTTTTATGGATGTGATTTCTTCAACTAGATTTGTAAATCGTCCATCTTATATGGAATACGGTAATTATTTGAACAACCTTTGTTCTTATAATACCTGATTCAAATAACAATTATTAAAACAAATCTTGAAGTCAAGCTTTGATGTCAACGAGAAATACAAACAACGGTTTGTTTGTTTTCGATGAACATCATCACATATTCTCTTGCTAGTTACTTAGGCCATTGTGGTTCATGAATTGCGTCATTCCGTATGAAATTTCATACCAACCAATTCGGTATCCAATACCCAAAAACCACATTGTTTAACAAGCAAAGAATACAACCATAACATGTATATCATCCATATACCTAAATTGGATATTTCCAATCTTTTCTTTTCTGCCAAATATATTTTATAGATTCTCTTTCAGCATTTCCTTTTCCTTTTAAAAGAATCTATCAACATCAAAAGTGTCGCCATATACATGACACATAGTCCAAAGCGTGTATATTCAAATAATAATACCTTTGGACTTGCACTTTGAAGTAGATCACCATCATCAAAATGATCGGTATTCTTTCAAAATCCATTCTTTAGTAATCTTTTAGTGTAGTAAACACTTTACATACATCTTCTATTCATCCTTATCATGACGGCTTTCATGATCAAGCCAATTTAGCTTATAAAGGAGAATCGTGAGTATAACATTACTTTCCAAAACCCTTTTGGATGATTAGGATGTCTAGCATCTCCAACCTTCGTAAATTCTCATCCAATATGAGAACATATATTATACTCTATCATATTGCAACCAAAACATTGTTTCAGATATCGTTATATCTGCCACACATGATGGTTTCTGAAACAATTATTTCAGCTCCTAGATAAACTTGATATTAAAACAATCAAGAATCATGGAGGCGAACATGATACTTAAGATACTAACACTGGAATTGTTACTCTTGATTTAATATCAATTATTAAATCTCACGGAGTAAATAAAGTTTGCTGAAAGTTTGCAATAGGACTTTAAACTTTAGATTGACACTCAACACAATACGATACCAGTTCGTAAAGTATATATCCAGAATTCTATAGTTCTATTATCTCAATTACAACTATGCATAAGGTGGTGAACGAATGACAATGACTACAACAAATTATGCAAGTTCACTTTGATTTAATTTATGATAAATTGAGTTCTACTAATCCAAATTAGAAATGAACTCCCACTCAAAAACGACATCCCTCGTGTCTTTTTGGTGATTACATGAACCAAATCCACTACACCAAGTCCGATCATCACGTGAGTCGGTATAGCTTCAAAGGCGAGCATCCATATGGTCATCATATCAAAACATATGACTCATGCTTAACCTTTCGGTCCGTGTTCCGAGGCCATGTCTGTACATGCTAGGCTCACCAAGTAAGAACCTTAGTATTCGCGTGTGTAACTGTCTTACACCCGAGATATGCTCGTGGATTCAAGTACAACCGATCATCACGTGATGTCTTGAAGCAACGAAACATTGTCGGTGCATACTTAAGGAAGAACACATTTTTATCTTGATATCTAAATGAGGGATCATCTTATTATGCTAATAAAACGCCAAACAAGCAATATAAGATGCTATCAAACATCACATGTTTATTAGTGAAATGATATGGTTCCCGCATATGATCTCCATCATGTGCACCGTGGTATGATCTCTATCATACCTTTATGTGTAAGGCCAAGGTCTATGGAACACGCTATGTGTGTTGTAAGAGTATCATCTCATACTTCTACTTACAACATCACCATATCATAACACTAGCCCAGCAACAATCTAAACTAGACGCCTCTAATTTATCCATTGCAAGTTTTACGTGGCTTAGGGCTTTCGAAGATAGAACCGTTCTTACCTACGAACATGAACCACAACGAGGATAACCAAATTGTTGACAACTCGTTGCAAATTAGATATTGACTATAGTAGGAGAGACAGACACCCGCTAGCCACTTATGCAAAACTAGTTGCATGTCAAGCGTGGAACAGGTCTCATGTGCGGGGACATGTAAAGTTTGTCCGGGCCGCTTCATCCCACTATGCCACCAATATCCAAAGTACAAATAAGAAGCAATAAAATGATCATAATCGCCCACATACTCATATGTGTACTACCCGTGCAAAGCATCTACGCATAGATCCGGCTCTGATACCACTGTAGGGTTCGCAGCATAGAAAACAAAAATTTTCCTACGATGGGAACAACTATGTACCAAGATCTATCTACTAGATACAAACAACGGGCGGATGTATATCCGTAGAGAACATACCCTTGAAGACCGACAAAGCTTAACGAGTCCAAACTCGTGGTTGATGTAGACGATCTCTTGCCGATCTCAAGATCGAGAGGAAGTCCTAGCGCCGCAAAACAGCAGCGCATCCGTGCTCGCACACACGTTCGAGGCACCGAGCAACCTCCGCCTCCTCGCTCTAGCGATGCAGCGGAAGCACAACTCTTTCTTGCCGAATAGCCACCGGGAACATGTATCTCGCTAGTCCGAGACCATGGGGGATAAATTCTAGAGGGGGAGAGAGATCCTTCACGAGGAGGTGTGGTGTGAGAGGAGGAGAGGGGGGCCTTTTATAGGGGAGAGGGGGGGGGCACCCAAGGGGCATGGCGCCCAGCCATGGGGCTGCCCCCACCTCTTCCACATTCATGTGGGTGGAGCTCCCACTCAAAATGAAAAGCCTCCACTCCCATTAAAAAGCCTCCACTCAAAAATCCACTCACATGCATTAAATTTCCACCAAATTTAATGCAAGCTCTCATTTAAATAAAACTCTTTTATTTATTTATTCAGAATTTTGTTAATTACTTTAATTAACAAACATTCACATAAAACCCCTTGCTAGTATTCCATTTCACATGCAGAACCAGTTTTAGCAATTTCAGCCGAAACAGTTTTGGTGTCTAGTGAAATAAATTCCTGCGCTTTGCTTTTCTTTTCGGCATGAAACTTTTGCTCCAAATGGATGTCGGTGTCTCTTAAGTGTGTCACCCTACGGTTCGTGAATAATGCGGACCTGATCGAGACCCCTCTCGGATCAATAATCAGAAGCGGGATCTGGAGACCCATACTGACTCCCACACATTCAACGATGACTTTCTTGTGATCGTCGGAACCTTTTACGCTAGTATCTTAATCCCTTTGTTTCGCGATATATTACATGTCCGAGATTCGATCATCGGTATCTCCATACCTAGTTTGATCTCGTTACTGACATGCACTCTTTTCTCGTTCCCGTGATATAACATTCTAGTGATCAAATCACTTGCTTGCAAGCTAATCAATGTGATATCACCGAGAGGGCCCAGAGCATATCTATCCGTCATCGAGATGAACAAATTCCACTCTTGATCCATGGGCCTCAACATAACACTTTAGTAGTTCTGAATCCATCTTTATAATCACCCTGTTACGGTGTGACGTTTGATGTTATCAAGAAACTCTTCCGGTGTTAGTGATTGACATGATCTCATGCTCTAAGGATTAGGATCACTTTGTAAGTTGTTATAGCAATATAAACTCAATGACTTTGATCGTAATGCTATACTTCGGATGAATGTTCATCACACCATTACACTAATGTTGTGACCTCGTTATTAACAACATCCAATGTCCATGATCTGGAAACCTTTGATCATCTTGTTAATCAACGAGCTAGTTTATAAGAGAGGCATAACTAGGAACTTCCTTTTTGTTTATTAAACACACATGTATTAACGTTTCCGTATTAATACAATTATAGCATGTAAAATAAACATTTATCATAAATAAGGAATACGATAATAACCACTTTATTATTGCCTCTCGGGCATATTCCCTTCAGCCCTATACAAAATATTTATAACGCATAGTCAAAATATTGGGACAAAAGTATGAAGCACCACTTGCCTTGGTAGTTGGGGGAGTAACAACAATCCTCACAGTCACAATCACCACTAGCACCAAAATCTACACATAAAATGATAGCACCAAATTCACATTTCAAATAAACAAGCAAAAATATATGAATGCATGAAAATGCCATGTGATGATTTTTATAAACCAAACAATACAAGTAAAACAGTACTGATCAATAAACTAAACATTTATACATCAAACAAACTTTATTTGGCCTTTGAAACATTTTCCAATTAATTTTTATACACAAAATAAGCCTACAAATGTCTCTGCATAAAATTCTATTCTAACAGAGGCAAAATACAAAACCAAGCCTACCAATGTGTAGGATTTATTTTTTTGATTCCATTGATATCTTATTTGCATTTTTTGGATAAACAGAACAAAATTTATTGAATTTACAAGTTTAAACATTCAAAAATCATTTCTAGAATTTTAAACAGACAGGCTAGGCCATGTGGGCTATTTCTATTGACTGATACCGTTTCGCATGGATAGATCAACGAGGGCCGTTGGATTTAAGTGACAGTGCATGGCCAGATCTGCTCATACCGTTTCGTTTAAGTGATCTGATCTTAAGCGTTAGATCTAGATCCAACGCTGTTGAGCACACGACCTTGGATGGGCGGCGCTAGCGATGGCGGTGCGGTGGCGGCGCTACTGGCGATTCCGGAGGAGGCTAGGGGTAGTGGTTGGTCTTACCGGCGTCGCATGGCTGCGAGGAAGCTCAACGTGGTCGTGGTTGGGGCGGGAGCGTGCTGTAGCAGGGGCTAGAGCTCGTCGGAGTTGCAGGCGGCGTCGGGTCCTTGCAGACGGAGTTGTTGCCGATGCTCTGGATCGTCCTAGCATAAAACAGTGGTATCAGGAGGTGCGCAAGGTCACGACGAACACGACAATGTCAAGGATAAAGCAAGGGGCAGTCGGACTTTACCTAAATCGCTCACCGAAGTTGAGCGGCAGCTCTGTCGTTTGCAGAGGTGGATGGGGACGGCGACCTGTATCATGTGCGGACAAACCAAAGGTGCCAGAAGGTGCACAGGGCATTCTGGTCACACTCGTTTGAAGCAGAGGCACATGGGCGGTCGGGACTCACCGGAATTGGCAAGTTATTGAATTTACAAGTTTAAACATTCAAAAATCTTTTTCTGATTTGATTTTCTAGTTTGAATTTGAATATATATTTCAATTCTATTTCAATTAGAATTTTTCCCAGAATTTTGTATTGTGTTTCTTGTGTCCTGGGATGTGTAAAACATCCATTCATACTCAAAATCATTTTGGGTTTGAAATAAAGTTTAAAACCATGCCTTTAGTTAAATATTTTTAATAGGCATACAAATGGTTTTAAATTTGAATTGTTTTGAAAATCTTTGTGTGGCCTTGCATTCACTTTCAAAACAATGCTGTGCAAAAACTAAGCATAGATAGAAAATGAAATATAAACCTTGCCTCACTTAAATAAGTATTAGGCATAAATTTGGTATCTTTTGTTTGAATTTTATTTGGAAAATATCAAATGCTCAAGAATGCATGAATGATATGCAACTTTATAAATCATGATTTTAGGGATGTTACAAAATCCCTGCTACCCTCTATGAAGGGACCTTTCTTCTATTTTCTAAGTTGAGTCAGTAAACCTACTTCCTCTCTATCTCCAGCAAGCATTTGAGTTGTTGTGTTGCAAACATTCATATGGTGATTTATTCAATCATGTTCTTTATCTTCCTTGTTTGCACAAGACTCTTATCTATTGAGTATTACTTTGAAAGCCTGCTTTGTGAAAAATCTTTTTGAGCAAAGAGTACTCCTGTTATAAAACTTCTACAAAAAGCTTTTTGAGAAACTGTTTGCCAGCTATTCTCTGACCAAGAACAAGAGTTTGCCAATTCCAATTATGTTTTATATTTATGCATCTCTATTGTTACTCCTGTATTTGTTGCAAGCTAAGTTATATAATGGTGAGTTACTTTCTTCTATGAGTTATGCAATGGTAAGTGTGATGCTTCTTGTCCGTATTCTTTTATCGACACTTCACTCTATAAACCTGTGGACATGTTTACTGAGCTCAGTTTTCTCTTGGGGACAAGTGAAGGTCTAAGCTTGGGGGAAGTTGATACGTCCAATTTGAATCACCATTCTATATCATAATTTTCCTCTATTCATTGATATATGTCTTATTATGAGTTATTACTTATGTCTTTTCCACTGTTTTTGCATGTGGGATGATTCTTGGAGGACGGACTGCCTGAGTCTAGATTCTGATGGAAAAAGAGGTGTTTTGATGCAATGTCGCGAAGATCAAAAAAATACCAGAAAAATATTGGAAAATTATATTTTCCAGAAGACGGAGGAAGCCAAGAGGGGAGGCGTAGAAGGGACACATGGGGCCCACCCCCCAGGCGCGGGTCCCCCTGGGCCGCGCCTAGGGCAGGTGTGGCCCACCTTCTCGGCTCCCGACTCCTTCCTCTCGCCTATACCTTCCCTACGGAACCCTAACACCAGGAGGGGAACCAAATAAAGTTTTCTGCCGCCTCTGCGAGGCGGAAAACACCGAGAGAGAAAGATCTCTCTGACAGACAGATTTCTGCGAGGGAAATTCTTTCCCAGAGAGGGGAGATCGTCGCCATCAACACCATCGTTAATCTAGGCTTCATCGGGATCATCATCATCATCCACACCATCATCTCCACCAGCAACATATTCACCACTTCATCCCACTGTAACAATTGTGTTGGACATTGCTTTAGTTCTTAGGGAAACTTTCCCGGTGTTGATTACTATTGTAGTTGATGCTTGTGAGTGGAACCATTGGAATATTGTTTATGTTCAGATTGTTATTCATCACCATATCATCTTTGATTTTGATCCATATGGTGTCTTGTGAGTAGTTCGTTTAGTTCTTGAGGACATGGGAGAAGTCATGTTGTTATTAGTGGATTTGTGTTGAGTTATTATTCAATGGTTTAGTATTTAAGTTGTGGTGCTATTCTTATAGTGGTGTCATGTGAACGTCGACTACATTATACTTCACCATTTATGGGCCTAGGGGAATGCATTGTGTATTTGGCTACTAATTGTGGGGTTGCCGGAGTGACAGAAACCTGAACCCCCGTTAGGACACCTTTGCATAAGGGAGTGTAGGATCTCGGAGTTTAAGGTTGTGCTTAGGTTTTTATCTTAATTACTTTCCTATAGTTGCGGATGCTAGCAGGGGGTTTAATCACAAGTATGTATTAGTCCAAGTAAGGTCGGTGCATTAGCACAGGTTCACCCACACAACACTTACATCACCAAAGAAGAGTACTCAGATATTTGAAGCGAAAGCACTTGACAGAATTCCCATGTGTCCTCGAGAACGTTTGGTCCTTATAAGTAATTCCATCGGCTTGTCATTTGCTATGAAAGGATTGGGCCACTTGATGCGTTTGTTCTTTTTCTTTATTACTTGCACTTTGTTTTTTTGCTTTATCAGAAAACCCCTAAAAATCCGTTTGCTAAGTATTTACAGAGATATCCTGCTCCATACCACTAGTCAAAACCTTCTTCTCCTCGTTGGGATTGACACTCCTATTTATCGAAAGTACTACGATACACCCCCTATACGTGTGGGTCATCACTAGCCAACACCAAGCGCCTCCAGGCTCCACGAATTTTGCTTTGCACCATCATAGCACCGAGGAGCTCTGGCGAGCTATCACAGTGAGTCTCGAGCGTGCCTGCCTTATGGTTCACACAACCATGTTCGCCATCGTCTTGCGCTGCTCCTGACACTCGTTGTTCACTTTATCTTGCACTAGAGACTCGCCTTCATCGATGTCTGCAAGTGTCCGAAGCTCAGCTCAACTCCGACGAGCCATTACGGTGAGCCCTGTGTTCCCCTTGACCTCTGCTTCACGCAATTGAATTCACCAGATCCTAGCGCACCTTACGATGCCATTAGTTTGCACTATTGCCTCCTAGGTTGTCGTCTTCGACTCCGACCGTGAGCATCCGACGCGCGGACGAACTCTGACGAGCATCTGAGCCCGTGTCCGTGCGCCCTTGTCCAAGCCGAGTACACGTTGAGCATCCCCACATTCCCGCGAGCTTAGTAAGCACCAGCACATCCCCTACCCCTCTAGCCTCGCCGGCGTGTCACCGCTAGAGCCATTCGCGCCGCTGGTTTCTGGTCGTGCAGATCTGAGCCATCGGATCTGGATCTAGTGGTTAGGATTAGAGTTAGAAGCAAAGGGGTATGAGTTGATCAGAGTCACTGGATTTCATTTAGATCTAATGGTGTGGAAGCGTGATTCAGCGCGAAGTGGTACGCGCCAATCAGAACATGCCGCATGTCCCTGGTTTTGATTTAAAATCTGAATTTTGATTTATTATTTATTCAAACTTGTAAATTCAATAACTTTTGATCTGTTTATCCAAAAATTACAAATTTTATATCAATGGATTCAGAAAAATAAGATCTTTGAATATATGTCCTTGGTTTGGCCATTTGCTTCTGTAAAATTAGGATTTTATGCAGAAGCATTTGTAGGCTTATTTTGGCTATAAAAATTATTTAGAAAATTATTTGAAAATAAATTTTAGTTTATTTAGACTTTAGAAAGTATGATTTGTGTTGAGTACTAATTAGTTTGTTTTGAAGAGTGTGAAAAATCATTTCATTGCATTTGCATGCATTCATATATATTTTTGTTTGTATATTGAATGTGAATTTTGTGGTATGATTTTATGTGTAGATTTTGTGGATTGTGGAGAGTGTGATTGTGAGGATTGTGCATATTCCCCTAACTACCAAGGAAAGTGATGCTTCATCTTTTTGTCCTATTATTTTGGCTATGCATTAGTGATATTTTGAGTAGGATTTGCATGGTTATTTTCTAAGTATATGCTATGCTATGGTAAATCCTATAGATATTGTCTTAGTAGTTTTTCCCTAATTTAAGAAACTTGTTATGCTAGTATGCTTAGCCTAGCTAGTAGAATGCAAGGGTGGATTATTCATGTTATGATATTATGCAAAGTCTATGACTATGTTTTTGATTAATAAAACAACATGTTAATGAATCACCTGGGTGGAATGGGAAGAATGGTTTGTGTTGAGTGGTTACACAAGGCCCATGTATATGGTTTAACTTGTGTATCAGACTTGTGGATGGCCACCCAGGAACAAAGAGATTTGAGATGTTTAGTGTTAAGAAGCTTCTAGTGCAACCACATGGCATATGGGCTCTGCCTTGACCAACTAGGTTGCAAGAATTTAGCCAGATGGACAATTGGTGGTAGGGTTGATAGGATGGAACACGTCCATGGTGGTCTGAAGGAATGCTTCTGAAAATTCTCGTCTTGATGCATGTCGAGTCTTGTGGGGAAAGTGCACCACCTCTCGAGAGGGTAAAACCTAAGTACTTAGCCGTGTCCCCGGTAACGGACATTTTGTGCATCAAAGACATTGAAATGATCAAGGATCTTTTCATCCTAATTTCTCTAAGTTAAAAATTTGTGGTTGAACAAGGGTAAAGGTTCACCAATGACTATTGGTGGTTCCTTGGGTGTTTTGACAAACAAAAACTTAGTGTTTTCAAACTAATAAGACAAACCTTATTTTTTGAGCAAACCCAGACTGAACTACACTTAGCCAAATTCATATAGGTATTAGATGTTACTATACTACTATGGTATCACTTGCCAATACAATTCCAAATGTATTGACGCTCTGTGGCTGTAACTTATTATGTTGCAGGTTACTCTGATGGTGACTAGGGTTATGATTCTACACTCAACATATTTGCCTGTGGTACGTGAAGATGAAGACTTTATTTATTTTGTTAAGTATTGTGAACTCTTTGTATTATCCTTGGGCGAATGAGTTGTAAGAACTATGCATATCTGGATATTACGATGTAATAATGACCTTTGTATCTGTGTACTTCATCTTAAACTGTGGATGCTAGCAATTTGATCCAGGGACTAGCATTGCAATCACAAGGGCCTTTACCTTAAATGGTGAGGTCTTACAGATGGTATCAGATCACCGTGTTGCCTATAGGATTATGACCCTAAGATGGATTAGACTAAGGAAACCACTAGGAAAAATGCAACCCTTTGCAAATTCCACACTTATCTCTTTTCATCTCATAAACCTCTCATAATCTTCTTTCTCATCTCTATTTGTAGATGGCCGCCATCAACGAAGCCGTCAAGAAGGGAACACTCATGACCATGACCTTAGAATGTGAGACGGATTTTCCCAAGGCACTTGTAACACCCTCAGAATCGGCCCTATGCAAGTTTCAGCGCTTCCCGCCAAACCCGCATAGAAACGATTCAAAGGTGCCCACCAGGCACTTGCGTGCAGGTGGAAAACGAAGTAATATCATTACGCAATAGTCCTCGATGGAACCCACAAAACATATATATACAACAATGACTCAAAGAGTCAAGAATACATATATACAATACAAAGATCCAAATCACCTTTAAAACGATATAGCGTCCGAGTACGGACAAGATGCAAATTGAGCTAAGAGCCCTGAAGAATAACCAATGGCGTCCATAACCCTGCCCAGGCCAAGCCGGAAGGGTAACCCTGCTAACGACGTCGATCTCAAAGCCTGCTTAAACAAAAGGGATGCCGACAAAGGGCAAAGGAAAAAGAGAGAGCGGTTAGTACTGAGGCCAGTACACGGCGAGACTAGAATTCGGCGGTCCTCGCCTACATAGGTATGGTGGACTGAAGCGGCAGCGCGACATGCACTAAACAACCTATAGAGACTCGATACAACTAGCGGCTATCAGAGAGGGGTAAGAAAGACCTAGTCGGAACCAACCTGATACTACCACCAAACATACCCATCCTGGTGTTTCCCCCTCGAGACCAAACGAGGAAGTCAACCGAGGAACTCACACCGTTGGCAGTTTTATTTATTCAGTTATCGTTGCAGCAATTACTAGTCAGGTATAGATAGTCATCCTGATAGAATAAGCAGTGGGCACTTTTAGTTAGCCATTCCGTTGTAGTTGCAACACTTACTAGTCAGATACAATTAGCATGAGATATCCCAAACCCAGCAGTTGTTGGTACTTTTACTTAGCCATTCCGTTGTAGTGGATCTGATTATTAGTCATATCGGATACAAGTCAATTTATAACAGTAAACTTTAGTTATAGTTGTCTATGATCGAGAACTGTGCTCCAAGTCGTCCATAACTGCGGACACGGCTTCTCGAAAAGATTTAACCCTGCAGGGGTGCACCAAAGTATCCACACGCACTTCGACCCTTTTTGCCAGATCAGTTAACATACACCCATCGGTATGTCGGCGGGGCCTAAGTCATGACGTTTCCCAGACCCAAAGCAAGTACATGGGGGCCACCCCACTAAGCTACCCGCAACGAAGTTGGCCGGCTCCGGAACGGACCCAGGGTTTGCGTCAGTGGCTGTAAACGACGGGGAACCCGAAAGTGTGACTGGGCTTGTCGATATCGCGAAAACACTCCGCTTACCTAAACAGTACAGGTGCTCCTCGCACAATATTAAATAAAGCAGTAAAGCATGGCATAAGTACAGAATAGTAACAAAGCTCCAAACTACTTTGTGGCCCCCAGTTCAATACTTTGAAATCAGGTACTAATCGATGGGGGTGCCCATACACCCCACCTGTGGTTAGCGCGCTCGATCTCGGAACAGGTGTCAGGAACTCGGGGTCCTACGGGACACCAGTGGGTGGTTAACAACCAAATAACATCTATTGCCCACCTGTGCCTCTGCATTATTTACCTACTTCAATTTTAGTTATTAAACAATAATTAAAGCCATGGTCATCTCCAACAAATAAACATCTGCCAGCAAACCAACAGCTGTGGTACTCGACAACACGAGATCGCACCTGAGCACGCATCTACGACTCGCAAGGCCATCTATCTACCAAACACAGGTAATGGGAGGTGTCCAAGGCAATATAGGGGCTGCACGGGATATAACTGGTGCACGGAAACTAAAGCATCGCGACACGGATAGCAGTAGATCAACAGGAGGAAGTAAAGACTAAGAATGCAAAGTAGGTAGAAGGGGAAGGGATGCTCGCCTGAAAACATTGCCGAAGGTTCATCCGAAGGTCGGGTCGACACTCGCATCAACTCATCGGCCTAGTCCGTGAAGAAGCAAAAACACTAGCACAAACACCGGATGCACTATTTAATACTATGACAGAAGATCGGGCATGATGCATGTATGATGTATGACATGGCAAAGGTGCAATGCAATTAGACAATATTATCGGAACCGGGGTCCCGGCAAATATTTAGTGGTTCAAGTTGTTTATCTACCCCGCAAATTAAATGTTGGATTAGCAAGACAAAACATTGCTTCGGTTCGCTATGCCAATTTAAATGGAGTCCGGAATAAGACAAAGATATCCCGCATATCGACTCCATATTCAATTATGAGATGAATTGGCATAATGCCCCCAAACCACAGACAAGTATGCATGCATGATCAATTTAATATGCATCAGTTGATAATGTCATATTATAAAATAATGGGGTCTCGGATAGGGAATCACATTAGGGTTCGGCGAACTTGGGCTCCGAGGGGTTCGGGGTTGGTCTCAGGGTTCGACGGGAGAACGGCTCGACGAGATCGATCTCGGACAACGGAAGTCGATGTTGTCGCATCCGAGAAGAAGAACTTGGTTGGCGTCGGGGTCACATCGGATTCGCCCTGGTCAGGGTCGATCTGGTCGTCGCGAAGATCTTGTCGGGTCCGTGTCATCGAGTCGGTCTTGGCATTCGGGGTGAAGAACTTGGCGTCCTCGAGGAAGTACTTGGCGTATCCGTGTCGACGACCTGGGCGTCCGGGTTCTCGGACATCAGTTCCGGGAAGAAGTACTTGCCGCATCTGTGGCCTTCGGGTCGAAGAATTCGGCATGTCCGGGTTCGGTCTTCGGGTCCGGGTAGAAGAACTTGTCGGTGGATCTTCAGATCGGCATCATTGCTCTTCGGTTTATACATGCCCTCGATGGTGGACTAGGTAACCCCTATGGTTCAGTTTCATTGGTTTCGGCTACTAAATGTGTGGACTGATCTTCACTCGATGTCGCACTTGCATCGGTCGAACTTGAAAACATCAACATGAAGTGTGCACACGAACAAATTAGGCGCCGGGACCGTATGCAAGAAGACATGGGGAACAGCCGAGGTCGACGGAAGAGCTCGGAGGGCAGTGCCGTCCGACAGCGAAGGAAGCGCGGTCGAGCACTACAGAAACTGATGCAGCTGCGCTCGGAGGAGAGGCACGGCGGCAGCGACCGCAGTGCAGGACGAGGCCGACGCGAAGGCGACGCAGGCGGCCGGAGATACGCAGACGTGGAGGGGCCGCACGGAGAAAGGGGCAGCGGTGGCCGGCCTTGGCGCAGGCAGCAGAGGAGGTTGCGACCGGCTCCAGGACGGACGGGCTCGATGGCGAGCTGGGAGGCAGAGGACGGCGGCGTCGGGGTAGGGCGGAGCCGCACGGGTCGGCAGGAGGGCGATAGGGAGGGTCGGCGCCGTCGGTGACGGAGACGAGCAGAGGACAAGGTGGCTGGCCGGCGTTGTCTCTGCTGGCGACGGGGAGGCGCTGCAGAGGGCCAGGGCGAGCATGGTGAGCAGCGAAGGGGCCGGCCGCAGCAGATGAGGCGGCGGCGCATATGTAGGAGGCTCGGGGGAAGGCGGCGCTCCCAGGGAGGAAGGACTCCCGCGTCGGCGGTTGGGCGGCGGCCAGGAGGTAGCTCGGAAGAGGAGGCCCTGCAGAGGAGAGATGCGCACTCGGGAAGGCAAGGTCGAGCAGATCGGCGGAGCAGAGGGCGACCGACGGAGCAGGGAGGGAAGATCCGGCCACGAGGAACGGGGCCCGGGTCGCTGGCGGTGGAGGTTGGCGAGACCAGGGGAGGAGGCGCGTCGGGAGGGAGAGGAAGGTGCGGGATTTTGGGACGAGATAGCGGGGTCGGGGTGGGGCCCAGGGAGCGGGGCGGTGTCTCCGCGTGCGTGCGTGGTGTGGGTCGGGAACAGGAGATGGGAGGAGTAGGGTGGCGGTTCGATCGACAGCGTGTGCGTGGTGTTGTGTGGCGGCTGGGATTGGTGAGTGGGGTGAGGTGGCGCGATGTGAGTGGGTGGGGGATTGGGCCATGTGATGTGGAGGGTGGTGGTTGGCTGAAGTGAGGTGGAGGGGGCTGGGTAGGTTAGGGTTAGGTAGGAAAAGTTTAGGACTAGATATTTTAGACTAGGGTTTGGAGGTGGCCGGCCGGGCCCTCGGGCCTAGCTGGCTGCCTCCCAAAAATAAATAAATATTTTATTTATAACAAAACGAGGCCTTTGCAAACCGTTGGCAGACAAAACAAAATATTCCGGAGACCCGGGTTTTAATTTGAAATCAATACGGGGCGTTTAGAAAACAAAACAGGCTTTTCGAAAAATAGTTTTATGCAACAAATGCAAGATGACATGACGATACTCAAATGCAATGTGGCATGATGACATGAGCATGGGGTCATGATGATGCAATGCACAAAAATAACGCGATTTTCTAGTAGTGGTTTTTGCGGGGCGCCACAATTCGACACCACTAAATATGGATCTCGCCCTCGAGATCCGCCTCATGGTACCGGGAAGAAGGCCGGCGATATGAATCTTCTCGCTTTGTGTAGATCCCTGCGACACCACTAACAAGGGTTCGTTGTCCGAGATCGTCAAGAGAACACTCCGGGAACAAAGGGCGAAGGTAGAGGTATCCACAAATAAAGCCACCTCTAACTTCGATAGAAGGAGAGAAAAGATGCGGCCTATCCCACTTCAATGTACAAGAGCGAATAGAAAGGGTAGTCGGCATGGGGGCCAATCCATCACGCACCCAAACTATTACTCTACACAATCAGTAGAAAAGCGTGCAACCATTCTCGGAATCAGACTGAAGATCTCGACAATCGAGGTTCAGAAACAAAGGAGTGATGCAGACTCTGCATCGGATCTAGCGTAGATGATGTCGTCGCGTCAGAAAACACCGGAAGGCACGAGAAGGAACAAAGATAAGTCCACCAGACGAAGGATTCCTCGGATAGCATGAAGACCAGATGTAGCAACACCGTTACCAAAGGAGGAAGCGAAACCCTGAAGGTACGATGGAACCCAACCACGAGGAATCCTGGACTCGAAGAGAGAGAAGAGAGCGGATTCAAAACACGCAGAGGTGAGAGGAGAGCAGCAGAGGGGTAAGGAGTAAAATCAGACCTAATCAGGACTATCCAACCGATTTTTCAAAAATAGTTTTGACACTCTACTTCGGCCGTTAGCTAGGTTATCCTACAGGCTGGACTTGTGGGGTATCGCAACTGCTGAGCTCTGGTACCACTCTGTAACACCCTCAGAATCGGCCCTATGCAAGTTTCAGCGCTTCCCGCCAAACCCGCATAGAAACGATTCAAAGGTGCCCACCAGGCACTTACGTGCGGGTGGAAAACAAAGTAATATCATTACACAATAGTCCTCGATGGAACCCACAAAACATATATATACAACAGCGACTCAAAGAGTCAAGAATACAGATATACAATACAAAGATCCAAATCACCTTTAAAACGATATAGCGTCCGAGTACGGACAAGATGCAAATTGAGCTAAGAGCCCTGAAGAATAACCAATGGCGTCCATAACCCTGCCTAGGCCAAGCCGGAAGGGTAACCCTGCTAACGACGTCGATCTCAAAGCCTGCTTAAAAAAAAGGGGTGCCGACAAAGGGCAAAGGAAAAAGAGAGAGCGGTCAGTACTGAGGCCAGTACACGGCGAGACTAGAATTCAGCGGTCCTCGCCTACATAGGTATGGTGGACTGAAGCGGCAGCGCGGCATGCACTAAACAACCTATAGAGACTCGATACAACTAGCGGCTATCAGAGAGGGGTAAGAAAGACCTAGTCGGAACCAACCTGATACTACCACCAAACATACCCATTATTGGTGTTTCCCCCTCGAGACCAAACGAGGAAGTCAACCGAGGAACTCACACCGTTGGCAGTTTTATTTATTCAGTTATCGTTGCAGCAATTACTAGTCAGGTATAGATAGTCATCCTGATAGAATAAGCAGTGGGCACTTTTAGTTAGCCATTCCGTTGTAGTTGCAACACTTACTAGTCAGATACAATTAGCATGAGATATCCCAAACCCAGCAGTTGTTGGTACTTTTACTTAGCCATTCTGTTGTAGTGGATCTGATTATTAGTCATATCGGATACAAGTCAGTTTATAATAGTAAACTTTAGTTATAGTTGTCTATGATCGAGAACTGTGCTCCAAGTTGTCCATAACCGCGGACACGGCTTCTCGAAAAGATTTAACCCTGCAGGGGTGCACCAAAGTATCCACACGCACTTCAACCCTTTTTGCCAGATCAGTTAACATACACCCATCGGTATGTCGGCGGGGCCTAAGTCATGACGTTTCCCAGACCCAAAGCAAGTACATGGGGGCCACCCCACTAAGCTACCCGCAACGAAGTTGGCCGGCTCCGGAACGGACCCAGGGTTTGCGTCAGTGGCTGTAAACGACGGGGAACCCGAAAGTGTGACTGGGCTTGTCGATACCGCGAAAACACTCTGCTTACCTAAATAGTACAGGTGCTCCTCGCACAATCTTAAATAAAGCAGTAAAGCATGGCATAAGTACAGAATAGTAACAAAGCTCCAAACTACTTTGTGGCCCCCAGTTCAATACTTTGAAATCAGGTACTAATCGATGGGGGTGCCCATACACCCCACCTGTGGTTAGCGCGCTCGATCTCGGAATAGGTGTCAAGAAATCGGGGTCCTACGGGACACCAGTGGGCGGTTAACAACCAAATAACATCTATTGCCCACCTGTGCCTCTGCATTATTTACCTACTTCAATTTTAGTTATTAAACAATAATTAAAGCCATGGTCATCTCCAACAAATAAACATCTGCCAGCAAACCAACAGCTGTGGTACTCGACAACACGAGATCGCACCTGAGCACGCATCTACGACTCGCAAGGCCATCTATCTACCAAAAACAGGTAATGGGAGGTGTCCAAGGAAATATAGAGGCTGCACGGGGTATAACTGGTGCACGGAAACTAAAGCATCGCGACACGGATAGCAGTAGATCAACAGGAGGAAGTAAAGACTAAGAATGCAAAATAGGTAGAAGGGGAAGGGATGCTCGCCTGAAAACATTGCCGAAGGTTCATCCGAAGGTCGGGTCGACACTCACATCAACTCATCGGCCTAGTCCGTGAAGAAGCAAAAACACTAGCACAAACACCGGATGCACTATTTAATACTATGACAGAAGATCGGGCATGATGCATGTATGATGTATGACATGGCAAAGGTGCAATGCAATTAGACAATATTATCGGAACCGGGGTCCCGGCAAATATTTAGTGGTTCAAGTTGTTTATCTACCCCGCAAATTAAATGTTGGATTAGCAAGACAAAACATGGCTTCGGTTCGCTATGCCAATTTAAATGGAGTCCGGAATAAGACAAAGATATCCCGCATATCGACTCCATATTCAATTATGAGATGAATTGGCATAATGCCCCCAAACCACAGACAAGTATGCATGCATGATCAATTTAATATGCATCAGTTGATAATGTCATATTATAAAATAATGGGGTCTCGGATAGGGAATCACATTAGGGTTCGGCGAACTTGGGCTCCGAGGGGTTCGGGGTTGGTCTCAGGGTTCGACGGGAGAACGGCTCGACGAGATCGATCTTGGACAACGGAAGTCGATCTTGTCGCATCCGAGAAGAAGAACTTGGTTGGTGTCGGGGTCACATCGGATTCGCCCTGGTCAGGGTCGATCTGGTCGTCGCGAAGATCTTGTCGGGTCCGTGTCATCGAGTCGGTCTTGGCATTCGGGGTGAAGAACTTGGCGTCCTCGAGGAAGTACTTGGCGTATCCGTGTCGACGACCTGGGCATCCGAGTTCTCGGACATCAGTTCCGGGAAGAAGTACTTGTCACATCTGTGGCCTTCGGGTCGAAGAATTCGGCATGTCCGGGTTCGGTCTTCGGGTCCGGGTAGAAGAACTTGTCGGTGGATCTTCAGATCGGCATCATTGCTCTTCGGTTTATACACGCCCTCGATGGTGGACTAGGTAACCCCTGTGGTTCAGTTTCATTGGTTTCGGCTACTAAATGTGTGGACTGATCTTCACTCGATGTCGCACTTGCATCGGTCGAACTTGAAAACATCAACATGAAGTGTGCACACGAACAAATTAGGCGTCGGGACCGTATGCAAGCAGACATGGGGAACAGCCGAGGTCGACGGAAGAGCTCGGAGGGCAGTGCCGTCCGATAGCGAAGGAAGCGCGGTCGAGCTCTACAGAAACTGATGCAGCTGCGCTCGGAGGAGAGGCACGGCGGCAGCGACCGCAGTGCAGGACGAGGCCAACGCGAAGGCGACGCAGGCGGCCGGAGATACGCAGACGTGGAGGGGCCGCACGGAGAATGGGGCAGCGGTGGCCGGCCTTGGCGCAGGCAGCGGAGGAGGTTGCGGCCGGCTCCAGGACGGACGGGCTCGACGGCGAGCTGGGAGGCAGAGGACGGCGGCGTCGGGGTAGGGCGGAGCCGCACGGGTCGGCAAGAGGGCGATAGGGAGGGCCGGCGCCGTCGATGACGGAGACGAGCAGAGGACAAGGTGGCCGGCCGACGTTGTCTCTGCTGGCGATGGGGAGGCGCTGCAGAGGGTCAGGGCGAGCATGGTGAGCAGCGAAGGGGCCGGTCGCAGCAGATGAGGCGGCGGTGCATATGTAGGAGGCTCGGGGGAAGGCGGCGCTCCCAGGGAGGAAGGACTCCCGCGTCGGCGGTTGGGCGGCGGCCAGGAGGTAGATCGGAAGAGGAGGCCCTGCAGAGGAGAGATGCGCACTCGGGAAGGCAAGGTCGAGCAGATCGGCGGAGCAGAGGGCGACCGACGGAGCAGGGAGGGAAGATCCGGCCACGAGGAACGGGGCCCGGGTCGCTGGCGGTGGAGGTTGGCGAGACCAGGGGAGGAGGCGCGTCGGGAGGGAGAGGAAGGTGCGGGATTTTGGGACGAGATAGCGGGGTCGGGGTGGGGCCCAGGGAGCGGGGCGGTGTCTCCGCGTGCGTGCGTGGTGTGGGTCGGGAACAGGAGATGGGAGGAGTAGGGTGGCGGTTCGATCGACAGCGTGTGCGTGGTGTTGTGTGGTGGCTGGGATTGGTGAGTGGGGTGAGGTGGCGCGATGTGAGTGGGTGGGGGATTGGGCCATGTGATGTGGAGGGTGGTGGTTGGCTGAAGTGAGGTGGAGGGGGCTGGGTAGGTTAGGGTTAGGTAGGAAAAGTTTAGGACTAGATATTTTAGACTAGGGTTTGGAGGTGGCCGGCCGGGCCCTCGGGCCTAGCTGGCTGCCTCCCAAAAATAAATAAATATTTTATTTATAACAAAACGAGACCTTTGCAAACCGTTGGCAGACAAAACAAAATATTCCGGAGACCCGGGTTTTAATTTGAAATCAATACGGGGCGTTTAGAAAACAAAACAGGCTTTTCGAAAAATAGTTTTATGCAACAAATGCAAGATGACATGACGATACTCAAATGCAATGTGGCATGATGACATGAGCATGGGGTCATGATGATGCAATGCACAAAAATAACGCGATTTTCTAGTAGTGGTTTTTGCGGGGCGCCACAATTCGACACCACTAACATTAAGGGACTTCAGCTTAGGAAGTTCGAGAGGAAGGATCTATGGGGATTTAGAGTCTCGTATCAAGGACGCCAGTCAGAACCACCCACCGAGGAGATTTCTTTCAAGATACTCCATTACTACAAGGAGAAGGGACTCGACGTCGCCATGCAGGAGCTGCTTGGACGCCTCTGTGGACATCACTCCACCGAGCTCAGGGGCCTCTACTTTCACACATTTGGGAGACGTGACGAGGAGGGAGAGGCTATAGTATATGACGAGGCCACTAGGGAGACTATTGAGCCAGTGCGTCTCTATCTTCAGGACCTAGAGAGCCTTCTTAGGCACCTCAATACTGATAGGACCAACGTCATGCTTAGCAATGACGAGTTATGCGTCCAGTTGAGGGAGAAGGACAAGGCCTTCGAGGAGCAGGAGGAGAGCATCAAGGAAATGGAGGCTAGGATCGAGAAGCAAGACAAGAGGTTCAAGAACCAAGAGAAGAGAGTGCAAGATAGGAACAATAAGATCAATGATATGAAGGCCGAGATGGAGCTCAAGGATCTTGAGCTAGAGACACAACAGGAGGTGATTGAGAGGCTGCATCCGTGGAAGAGAGAGCTTCAGGCGAAGGTCGATGCTTTGACCACCAACGTGGAGGAGTACAAGGCAGGAATTGACGCAATAGGACTTACTCAGGTAGAGGAGGAAGTCGATATGCACACATGTTCGAGGCACCGAGCAACCTCCGCCTCCTCGCTCCAGCGATGCAGCGGAAGCACAACTCTTTCTTGCCGAATAGCCACCGGGAACATGTATCTCGCTAGTCCGAGACCATGGGGGATAAATTCTAGAGGGGGAGAGATATCCTTCACGAGGAGGTGTGAGAGACAAGTGAGGAGGGGGGCTCCTTTTATAGGAGGAGGGGGGAACCCCAAGGGGGTGGCCGGCGCATGGGGTCTGCCCCCTTGCCCTCCCCTCTTCATGTGGGTGGACACTCCACTCACAAATCTCCTTTAAATTCCCTCCACTCAAAAGTCCACTCAAATTCCCATTAAATTTCCACCAAATTTAATGCAAACTCTCATTAAATAAAACTCTTTTATTTTATTCAGAATTTTGTCAATAACTTTAATGACAAACATTCACAAATAACCCCTTGCTAGAATTCTATTTCACATGCATAACCACTTTGTGCAATTTCACCCAAAAACCTGTTTCGGTATCTAGTGAAATAAATTCCTGCGCTTGTTCATTCTTTCGGCATGAAACATTTGCTCCAATTGGATGTCGGTGTCTCTTAAGTGTGTCACCCTACGGTTCGTGAATAATGCGGACATGATCGAGACCCCTCTCGGATCAATAATCAGAAGCGGGATCTGGAGACCCATACTGACTCCCACACATTCAACGATGACTTTCTTGTGATCGTCGGAACCTTTTACGCTAGTATCTTAATCCCTTTGTTTCACGATATATTACATGTCCGAGATTCGATCATCGGTATCTCCATACCTAGTTTGATCTCGTTACCGACATGCACTCTTTTCTTGTTCCTGTGATATAACATTCTAGTGATCAAATCACTTGCTTGCAAGCTAATCAATGTGATATCACCGAGAGGGCCCAGAGTATATCTATCCGTCATCGGGATGAACAAATTCCACTCTCGATCCATGAGCCTCAACATAACACTTTATTAGTTCTGAATCCATCTTTATAATCACCCTGTTACGGTGTGACGTTTGATGTTATCAAGAAACTCTTCCGGTGTTAGTGATTGACATGATCTCATGGTCTAAGGATTAGGATCACTTCGTAAGTTGTTATATCAATATAAACTCAATGACTTTGATCGTAATGCTATACTTCGTATGAATGTTCATCACACCATTACACTAATGTTGTGATCCCGTTATTAACAACATCCAATGTCCATGATCAGGAAACCTTGATCATCTTGTTAATCAACGAGCTAGTTTATGAGAGAGGCATAACTAGGAACTTTCTGTTTGTTTATTAAACACACATGTATTAACGTTTCCGTATTAATACAATTATAGCATGCAAAATAAACATCTATCATATACTTGGAATACACATAATAAACACTTTATTATTGCCTCTCAGGGCATATTCCCTTCAGTCTCCCACTTGCACTAGAGACAATAATCTAGTTACATAGTGATAAATCTAACACCCATTGAGTTCTGGTGTTGATCATGTTTTGCTCTAGGGAGAGTTTTAGTCAACGGATCTGCTACATTGAGATCCGTATGTACTTTACAAATCTTTATATCTCCATCCTTGACATGCTCGCGGATGGAGTGAAACCGGCGCTTAATATGCTTGGAATGCTTGTGAGACCTTGGCTCTTTGGCATTGGCAATGGCACCATTGTTGTCACAATAGATCACCATTGGGTCCAACGCGTTTGCCACCACTCCTAGTTCGGATATGAACTCCTTCATCCAAACTGCTTCCTGAGCCGCTTCTGAAGCAGCAACATATTCGGCCTCCGTTGTTGATCCCGCTACCACAGGTTGTTTGGAGCTCCTCCAACTAACCGCTCCGCCATTCATGAGAAATACGTATCCGGATTGAGACTTAGAGTCATCCGGATCGGTGTCAAAGCTAGCGTCGACATAACACTTAGCGACGAGCTCTTTTTCACCTTCGTATACAAGAAACATATCCTTAGTTCTACGTAAGTACTTAAGGATATTCTTGACCGCTATCCAGTGTTCCGAACCTGGATCTGATTGGTACCTACTAGTCAAACTAATAGCATGTGCCACATCCGGTCTTGTACATAGCATGACGTACATTATAGAGCCTATGGCTGAAGCATAGGGGACTTTGTCCATTATCTCTCTTTCTTCCGCCGAAGCCGGACTTTGAGTCTTACTTAATGTCTTGCCTTGCAACATAGGTAAGAACCCCTTCTTACTTCCGTCCATTTTAAACTTCTTTAAAATCTTATCAAGGTATGTACTTTGCGATAGCCCTATTAGGCGCCTAGATCTATCTCTATAGATCTTTATGCCTAATATGTATGACACTTCACCTAGGTCCTCTTCATTGAAAATTTGCTGTTTAGATAACTTTTAACACTGTTTAAAAGATCTATATCATTTCCGATCAATAATATGTCATCCACATATAATATCAGAAATGCCACATTGCTCCCACTCACTTTCTTGTAAATACAAGCTTCTCCATAAGTTTGGACAAATCCAAACTCTTTGATCACCTCATCAAAGCGGAGATTCCAACTTCGTGATGCTTGCTTCAATCCATAGATGGATCACTGAAGCTTACACACCTTGTCAACTTCGCTGAAGCTTGCACACCTTGTTAGCATCCTTAGGATCGACAAAACCCTTTGGTTGTATCATACACAACTCTTCTTCAATATTACCATTGAGAAACGCGGTTTTGACATCCATCTGCCATATCTCATAATCGAAATATGCAACAATTGCTAACATAATCCTAACTGACTTTAGCATCGCTACGGGAGAGAAAGTCTCATCGTAGTCAACTCCTTGAATTTGTCGAAACCCTTTTGCGACAAGTCGAGCTTTATAGACGGTCACATTACCATCAGCATCAGTTTTCCTTTTGAAAATCCATTTGTTCTCCACGGCCTTTCGGTCGTGAGGTAATTCCACCAAGTTCCAAACTTGATTTTCATACATGGATTCCATCTCGGATTTCATGGCTTCTAACCATTTGTTGGAATCCGGGCTCATCATCGCTTCTTCATACGTCGCAGGGTCATCATTTTCATCAACCATGAAATTCATGACAGGATTTCCGTACAGCTCGGGAGCTGCACACGTCCTGTTTTACCTGCGAGGTTCGGTAGTACTCTCTTTCGAAGTTTCATGATCATAATCATTAGTTCCCTCTTCAACAGGTGGAGCCAACTCCGGAACAACTTCCGGCGCTGCGGTACTCGCCATACTTTGAAGAGAAGGTTCCACAACCTCTTCGAGTTCTACCTTCCGACTACTCACACCTTTCGCGAGAAACTCTTTCTCTAGAAAGGATCCATTCTTGGCAACAAAAACCTTGCCCTCGGATCTGTGATAGAAGGAATACCCAATAGTTTCTTTAGGGTATCCTATGAAGACACATTTTTCCGCTTTGGGTTCGAGTTTATCCGGTTGAAGTTTCTTCACATAAACATCGCATCCCCAAACTTTAAGAAATGACAGCGTAGGTTTGTTTCCAAACCACAATTCATACGGTGTCTTTTCAACGGATTTAGATGGTGCCCGATTTAAAGTGAATGCAGCAGTTTCTAGTGCATAACCCCAAAATGACAACGGCAAGTCCGTCAGAGACATCATAGATCGAACCATATCTAATAAAGTACGATTACGACGTTCCGACACACCATTTCGCTGTGGTGTTCCGGCAGGTGTGAGTTGTGAAACAATTCCACACTCTTTCATGTGAGTGCTAAACTCGTAACTTAGATACTCACCTCCACGGTCGGACCGTAGAAATTTGATCTTTCTATTACGATGATTTTCCACTTCATTCTGAAATTCCTTGAACTTTTCAAAGGTTTCAGACTTGTGTTTCATCAAGTAGATATAACCGTATCTACTCAAATCATCCGTGAAAGTAACAAAATAACGATATCCACCTCGCGCCGACACACTCATTGGACCACATACATCAGAATGTATGATTTCCAATAAATCTGTCGCCCGTTCCATTGAACCGGAAAACGGCGTTCTAGTCATCTTGCCCATAAGGCATGGCTCACATGTATCAAATGATTCATAATCAAGTGATTCCAAAAGTCCATCCGAATGGAGCTTCTTCATGCGTTTAACGCCAATATGACCTAGACGGCAGTGCCACATATATGCGGATATATCATCATTAAGTTTAATCCTTTTAGCATCAACATTATGAATATGTGTAACATTATCATCGAGATCTAATAGAAATAAACCATTCATCATCGGTGCATGACCATAAAAGATTTCATTCATATAAATGGAACAACCATTGTTCTCGGATTTAAATGAATAACCACTTCGCATCAAACACGATCCAGATACAATGTTCATGCTCAGTGCAGGCACCAGATAACATTTATTCAAGTTTATAACTAATCCCGACGGCAAGTGGAGAGGCAGCGTTCCGACGGCGATCACATCAACGCTTGATCCATTGCAGACACGCATCTTGACCTCACCCCTTGCTAGCGGTCGCTTGTTCCGCAGCCCCTGATTCGAGTTACAAATATTAGCAACTGAACCGGTATCAAATACCCAGGTGCTACTGCAAGCACTAGTCAAGTACACATCAATAACATGTATATCATATATACCTTTGTTTGCCTTGTCGGCCTTCTTGTCTGCCAGCTACTTGGGGCAGTTGCGCTTCCACTGGCCAGTCCCCTTACAATAGTAGCACTCGGAATCAGACTTAGGTCCAACTCGGGGTTTCTTTTCAGGCGCGGCAATAGGCTTGCTGCCCTTACTTCCCTTCCATTTTCCCTTCTTGTCTTTCTTGAAACCAGTGTTCCTATTGATCATCAACACTTGATGTTCCTTTTTGATCTCCACTTCTGCAGTTTTAAGCATTGACAGAAGCTCGGGGAGAGACTTCTTCATGCCTTGCATATTATAGTTCATCACGGAGCTCTTATAGCTAGGTGGCAGAGACTGCAGAACACGATGGATGCCTAAGTCAATGGGAATCGATATTCCCAAGGACACAAGCTTATCGGCGTAACCCGACATCTTGAGTACATGCTCACTAACGGAGCTGTGCTCTTCCATCATGCAGCTAAAGAACTTTTCTGAAGCATTGTAGCTCTCTATAGCAGCATGTGTGTCGAAAATCATTTTCAACTCACCCATTGTATCAAATGCATTGCCGTTTTCGAAACGCTTTCGAAGTTCCGGCTCTAGCCCATACAATATGCCGCAATGAACTAAGTTGTGGTCCTCCTGACGAGTCTGATAGACATTCTTCTCCTCGTCAGGGGCATCATCAAAAGGTGGGGGGCCTAACGGCGCTTCTAGCACATATTGCTTTTGTGCAGCAGAGAGGAGAATCCTCAAATTCATGGCCCATTCGGTAAAGTTGCTACCGTTCGTTGCTAGTTTCTCTTTCTCCATGAACACATTGAAATTAAAGCAGGTGGTGCCATCTACAACAGAATTTGTAAAGTTTAGACTAAGTGTATGATAGATTGAGTTCAACTAATCTATATTACGAATGAACTCCCACTCAAAAACGACATCCCTCGTGCCTTTTTGGTGATTACATGAACCAAATCCACTACACCAAGTCCGATCATCACGTGAGTCGGTATAGCTTCAAAGGCGAGCATCAAATGGGCATCATATCAACTATATGACTCATGCTTAACCTTTCAGTCCGTGTTCCGAGGCCATGTCTGTACATGCTAGGCTCGCCAAGTTAGAACCTTAGTATTCGCGTGTGTAACTGTTTTACACCCGAAATATGGTCGTGGATCCAAGAACACCCGATCATCACGTGATGTCTTGGAGCGACGAAAACATAATCGGTGCATACTAAAGGAAGAACACATTCTTATCTTGATATTTAAATGAGGGATCATCTTATTATGCTAACAAAGCGCTAAACAAGCAATATAAGATGCTATCAAACATCATATGTTTATTAGTGAAATTATATGGTTCCCGCAGATGATCTCTATCATGTGCATCGTGGTATGATCACTATCATACCTATATGTGTAAATCCAAGGTCTATGGATTTTACACGTTATGTGTGTTGTAAGAGTATCATCTCATACTTCTACTTACAACACTACCATATCATAACACTAGCCCAGCAACAATCTAAACTAGACGCCTCTAATTTATCCATTGCAAGTTTTACGTGGCTTAGGGCTTTCGAGATAGAACCGTTCTTACCTACGAACATGAACCACAACGAGGATAATCAAATTGTTGATAACTCGCTTGCAAAATAGATATTGACTATAGTAGGAGAGACAGACACCCGCTAGCCACTTATGCAAACTAGTTGCATGTCAAGCGTGGAACAGGTCTCATGTGCGAGGACATGTAAAGTTTGTCCGGGCCGCTTCATCCCACTATGCCACCAATATCCAAAATTACAACAAAGGAGAAACAACATGATCATCATCGCCCACATACTCATATGTTTACTACCCGTGTAAAGTATCTACGCATAGATCCGGCTCTGATACCACTGTAGGGTTCGCAGCATAGAAAACAAAAAATTTCCTACGATGTGAACTATATACCAAGATCTATCTACTAGATACAAACAACGGGCGGATGTATATCCGTAGAGAACATACCCTTGAAGACCGACAAAGCTTAACGAATTCAACTTGTGGTTGATGTAGACGATCTCTTGCCGATCTCAAGATCGAGAGGAAGTCCTAGCGCCGCAAATCAGCAGCGCATCCGTGCTCGCACACACGTTCGAGGCACCGAGCAACCTCCGCCTCCTCGCTCCAGCGATGCAGCAGAAGCACAACTCTTTCTTGCCGAATAGCCACCGGGAACATGTATCTCGCTAGTCCGAGACCATGGGGGATAAATTCTAGAGGGGGAGAGAGATCCTTCACGAGGAGGTGTGAGAGACAAGTGAGGAGGGGGGCTCCTTTTATAGGAGGAGGGGGGAACCCCAAGGGGGTGGCCAGCGCATGGGGGCTGCCCCCTTGCCCTCCCCTCTTCATGTGGATGGACACTCCACTCACAAATCTCCTTTAAATTCCCTCCACTCAAAAGTCCACTCAAATTCCCATTAAATTTCCACCAAATTTAATGCAAACTCTCATTAAATAAAACTCTTTTATTTTATTCAGAATTTTGTCAATAACTTTAATGACAAACATTCACAAATAACCCCTTGCTAGAATTCTATTTCACATGCATAACCACTTTATGCAATTTCACCCGAAAACCTGTTTTGGTATCTAGTGAAATAAATTCCTGCGCTTGTTCATTCTTTCGGCATGAAACATTTGCTCCAATTGGATGTCGGTGTCTCTTAAGTGTGTCACCCTACGGTTCGTGAATAATGCGGACATGATCGAGACCCCTCTCGGATCAATAATCAGAAGCGGGATCTGGAGACCCATACTGACTCCCACACATTCAACGATGACTTTCTTGTGATCGTCGTAACCTTTTACGCTAGTATCTTAATCCCTTTGTTTCACGATATATTACATGTCCGAGATTCGACCATCGGTATCTCCATACCTAGTTTGATCTCGTTACCGACATGCACTCTTTTCTCGTTCCTGTGATATAACATTCTAGTGATCAAATCACTTGCTTGCAAGCTAATCAATGTGATATCACCGAGAGGGCCCAGAGTATATCTATCCGTCATCGGGATGAACAAATTCCACTCTCGATCCATGAGCCTCAACATAACACTTTATTAGTTCTGAATCCATCTTTATAATCACCCTGTTACGGTGTGACGTTTGATGTTATCAAGAAACTCTTCCGGTGTTAGTGATTGACATGATCTCATGGTCTAAGGATTAGGATCACTTCGTAAGTTGTTATAGCAATATAAACTCAATGAATTTGATCGTAATGCTATACTTCGGATGAATGTTCATCACACCATTACACTAATGTTGTGATCCCGGTATTAACAACATCCAATGTCCATGATCAGGAAACCTTGATCATCTTGTTAATCAACGAGCTAGTTTATGAGAGAGGCATAACTAGGAACTTTCTATTTGTTTATTAAACACACATGTATTAACGTTTCCGTATTAATACAATTATAGCATGCAAAATAAACATCTATCATATACTTGGAATACACATAATAAACACTTTATTATTGCCTCTCAGGGCATATTCCCTTCAAGTTCTTATTGTCAAGGTGGGTTCACGGAATAACAAAAGTATTATTATAAGGAACACCGTTTGTCACAAAAAGGGAAACACTTATGGGAACAAATTGATAAGTTGAATAATATTGCTAGAGAGGTGTGCTCTACTTATAATGTTACTTACTACTTTGATAAAGCTTGTTGCTGTAGGAGGTATAAAAAGACCTCCCTTTTCAATGTGAGTACAATGATAATGTTACCATTTCCTCTTATGTTAAAGGAAATTATGACTTTTATGATGTTGAACAGATTGAATAATTTATTGCCTTCAAGGGTGCATTTGAACTTGCCAATTTGCTTGAAAATACTAATGATGCACGTTATGAATCTGAGGTTTTTGAGATACTTAAATTTTGCTTTCATAATTACAAGGAAGAAAATGGCTATATTCTTGAATATTTTAATAGGTGTTTTCCACATTAGGAAGAGACTAATGCCTTGCAGGAGCCTATGGAAGAAGAAATTGCTGAAACTGAAAGCTCATTATATGAAATAAACAAGGAGAGTGATGGTCAAGAGGAGGAAGAATGGATCTACCCATGTCTACCTTCTAATGAGAGTAACTCTTTATCCCTTACATTATTTTATTGTCCCCCATGCTTACCAAAGGAGGATGAATGTTATGTTCCTGTGGATCCTTTTGAAATATCTACTTTGGGTAAAACCTGTGAAGGTTTTAATCCCACTATTTTTGAGCTTGATAGAAATTATGTGTTTGTAGCTCATGAAAAGCCTGCTTTATGTGATAGTTATATTCTTGAGTTTATTCATGTTGCTACTGAAAGTTTTTATGAGGGAGGGAAACATGGTCTTATGTATCTCAAAAATATTAAGTTTCCCCTCTTTATGTTGAAAATTTTGAAGTTGCACTTGTTTTTCTTTCCTATGCTTGTTGCTTTGTGCTTTCATGACTTGTTTCTTTACAAGATTCCTATGCATAGGAAGTGGGTTAGACTTAAATGTGTTTTTAATTTGCTTCTTGATGCTCTCTTTTGCTTCAATTCATATTTTTTATGTGAGAATCTTCTCAAACTACCAAGCCTAACTTAAAGGCATTAAAGAAAAGTACTTGTTGGGAGATAACCCAAGAGTTTTCTTGAGTATTGGAAGTTATTACTTCTGTAATGACCTCTTATTATCCTTTTTGTTTGCTTTTTGTGCCAAGAATGACCTCTAATGAGAGGGAAGTAAGATTTGGGGAGTTGCTGTCCCAAAACAGATTTTTGTGCTCCACCATAAAAATTCGTGAGGAATCTATATAAGTCGTATTGAGCTAATATTTTATGAATATATCCCCCAGTATGTTAGATAACTTTATTTAGTTCAACACTTTTTGATTTGAGCAACATAAGGTCTTCGAAAAAATTGGTTTCTACCTGCTGGTCTGTTTTGACATATTTCTGCCATTATTTGCATTTGCTTCTTATTGATTCCTTTTTGGGTTATTTTTGGGAAATTGAGATTTTTAAGGGAATTGCTACAGTAGCTTGTGTTTTTAGTGAAAGTTTTGCTGTTCTAAAGCTAAACTCAAGGGTCTATTATCTTTTGAATACACTAATGTTGCTAATGAACATTGTGTGAAGTTTTGTATGAAGGAAAATTTTCAGGTGTAGAGAGAGAATGATGTAATGAGATGAAGAATGGACAAAAGCTCAAGATTGGGGATGTCACCCCGTGTCACGCCAAGAAATATTCAAGAGGTACAAGCGTTAAAGCTTGGGGATGCCCAAGGCATCCCCTTCTTCATCAATGAAAATCTCAGGTCTTTCTAGACACTTCGATTTTATTGTTTCATGCACTATTGTGTTGTTCTTAGATCGTCTTAGTTTTCGTTTTTGGTTTTATTTTGCTTAGTTTGCTTGAGTAAGTTGGTTTGATCACAGCACACTTCTTTTGGAGAGAGACACACTCTGTTTTCATTGCCTAGAACACTCTAGTTTTCATTCTTATTATTCTATGAGTGTTCACTTTTGCTAGCACTGCGTTTATCTTTATTTTTCTTGTTCTTATTGCTTAGAACTTTTTAGTTCTTCTTTGTGGATTTGTAAGACATGATCACTGATTTTTATTGAGTATTATCTTTGTGAGTTGTTTCAAATAAGTTGTTTGGTGTTGGAAAGAGTAGAAAGCTTCATGCTTAAGTGGTACAAAAGGGAGCCTGTTTTGACTATGGATTAGACTTTATCATGTAATGATAGATGTTGTTTTGACCTTATGCTTAGTGATTATTGCTGTAGTATGACTTGTTCCAAACAATTTGGGATTGCTTAGTGTGCCTTGAAAAAATCATGCGTTGTTTTAGCATACAAAAGCATAATATTATGGTATTCTCCTTTGATGCTTTGTTTGGGTTGATTTGGCACATGCTCACACCATGTTATGACTATGAAAAGTCACCATATCCTCTATGATCATTTAGTCCTTGACTTGTAGTACCACTCTTTGCTTTGATTAGTAATGTTTTGTTGCTCTGCATGATTATGGCCAATATTTCTCTCTTAGTTGGTTGCTCCCAGTCTTTTGCTAGCCTCCACTTGTATGAGTAAGTTCTACTCATGCTTCCAACTCCTAAGAAACCAAGTTATTCCAAAGTGTCCACTATAAACTCCTATGCATGGTGTGTTACACCATTCCAAGTATATTCTTGTTTTCAGCTACCTTCCAATTAAAAACTATTTTGTTATGTGAAAATTTAGTGATTAAAGCTCTCACGAACTTGATGGCACACTTTATATTCTTTGCCCCTAATAAACTTGAACCATTGTGTCATCTATGTTGTATATGCTTGCACTTATACGTTGGAATTAGCAGAACCGTGCTGTCACGGGGAACGTTTTCAACATTGCACTTGTACTTTGTACTCAGTTGATATCATGCTCTTTTGTCTATGGATGTCACCGGTGTGAAATAAAGAGGGAACTTGTAAGTCCATGGAGTATGTACTTTGTGTTAGAGAAATGCCTAGGCCACTAGCCTAAGCCATGCCTAATCATGGTGGAAACTTGCAGCATCACCATAGTGAGCTATCTATGAAGCATCCTCAATAAAAAGCTATGCATATAGTAAATAAAAAGATCGCTGAGATGCTCATTGTCTACTTGCCTTGTCATTTTGGTTATGGGATAGCTCTTGTACCATGTGCAAGGGGTACCCCGTTAGCGGTTCTCTATGATACACATGTACTTACAATGACAAGAACTTACAGGTGACTGAAGTTAAGTAGCATGAGGTGTGGCCCTCGTATTCAAGGGACTTGAGATTGCCAACTTATACTTTGTCAAGCATATACTCCATCTTTGTTCACTTTAACCTTAATCACTTCAAGATGCTTATGATAGGAGCAATGAGGGATAAAAGCAACAAGTACCATAATTTTTGGAAGCTCTTTTTGAAACTTGAAATCCCTGCTTCCCTTTGTGAAGGGCCTTTCTTCCACCATTATTTGAGTCTCCACCTTCTACCTTTAGGCACCATTAAGAGAGCATAGTTGTCATTCTATGTGCAGTGTTCCAAAACTTATTGATTGATGCATATTGTGATATTACTTGTTCTTGTGCTACTTGTTTCTAGTCACCCTTGTGAACTTTGAAGGCGTCCTATGCATCTATTTGCAACTCTATGAGGGACAAGCTGAATGCGACTATGACATGTTTTCTGTATGTGAAACAAGCAAACGTTTTCCAATGCATGTTATTCATGATCTTTGTTTGTAGCCTTTCATGTTGCATGCATAGTTACTATGTCCTATTTTTAGAACTCCATCTTTCATGCACATGTTTAGAGTTCTTTGATCCTAACTTTCAATGCTTGCAAATGGTTTGATCTTGGTTTTGATGGTGCATGTCACCTAAAAAATTATTCATTTATCACTTACCTACTCGAGGACGAGCAGGAGTTAAGCTTGGGGATGCTTGATATGTCGGAAACATATCTATAATTTTTGATGCTCCATGCTTGTTTAGTATCTACTTTGCTTTGATTTGTCTACACTTTGAGGTGTTTTTATATCTTTTCTGGAACTAACCTATTAACAAGTTGACACAGTGCCAGTTGCCTGTTTTCTTCTGTTTTTGGTTCCAGAAAGGCAGAAAATCAATATTCTCGGAATTGGACGGGACAAAAGCCAAAGTAAATATTTTACCGTGGAGGACACGAAGCCAGAAGACGAGATGGAGAGGCGAACCAGGGCGGCTGCACCCCCGTAGGCGCGGGTGGGCCCACTCCGTGCCTGGGGTAGGGTGTGGGCCCCCTGGACGCCTCCCAGCCTCACCTCTTCGCCTATAATAAGCCCCCGATGCAGAAACCCTAGGCACCCAATCAAAACTCCACGAAACCTTCTATAGCCGCCGCCACCATCATCCCTAGATCGGGGGGATCTGAAGTTCTTCCCGGCACCCTGCCGGAGGGGAAATCATCCCGGAGGCCTTCTCTCCAGTATGAAGCGTGAGTAGTTCCACCTTGTACTATGGGTCCATGTAGTAGCTAGACGGTTGTATCTCTTCCTTGTGCTTTCATGTATAGATCTTGTGAGCTCCGTTCATGATCAAGATCTAATCTATTTGTAAGCATGCATGTTGTGTTTGCGGGGATCCGATGGATATTGAGATTACTATGTCAGATTGATTAATGGTTTTGTCTATTTGATTCTACCATGTATGTGTTGTTTGTGATATTGCATGCTCTCCGTTGTTAGTAGCTATCTTGGCCGAGTAGTTGCTAGTGACTCCAAGAGGGGGTATTTATGCTCGATAGTGGGTTCATGCCTCTAGTTTCCAAGGGAAGTGACAGAAATCTCTTCCGTTGTAGATGTGCTGTTGCTACTAGGGAGAAAACAACGGCCTCTTATTCATGGAACAAGTGGATTGTTTACCTTACACACTTTGCTTAAAGCAATTGTCTGTTGCTTGCAACTTAATACTGGAGGGGGTTCGGATGATAACCTGAAGGTGGACTTCTAGTCATATATGCAGTTGGATGGCGGTCTATGTATATTGTTGTATTGCCCAATCGAATCTCATAGGATCTTTTTGTATGGTATTGAATTGTTATGCCTTGCTTAGTTCCTGTCAATTGCCCTGCTGTAATTTGTTTACCCTTCATGCCATGTTGTTTATTTAAGGAGAGCACCTCTAGTGAACAATGGACCCCGGTCCAATCTTTACCATTTATACATCTTCCACTGTTACTTGTTTACTTGCTGCAAACCATTACCTTCCACACCATACGTTTAATCCTTTGTTATAACAAACCGATGAGCTTGACAACCTCGCTGATTTATTAGGGCAAAGTCTTGAGTCTGTGTTGTGCAGGTTTCTGCGTTGCTTGCAACACCTGTGTGACGTTTCATTCCTCCTGCTGGTTCTATAACCTCGGTTTCTTACTGAGGGAAAGCTTGCTGCTGTGCTTCTTCACACCCTTCTCTTGGGGTTCCCAACAGGCTCCATGTCAACCATCATGAAGAACAGCAAGAGAAAGCATCACTTTGATAAGCATAGTTCTGTATTGTCACACAAGTGTTCCCATGGTGAAGATAGTGGAGGTTCTGGATCCCACAAACACAGGAAATATAACAGCCACCACAACAGTAACTGTCACCATGATAGCAATAAACATAGTGGGCAAAACAATGGTGATTACCGCAGCAACAAGAGTGGACACAAGAGTCACCATGATGGAAATGGAAAGGGAAATCAGACAGCTAAGAGAGACATCAGTTAGGTGGAGTGCTTCAAGTGCAAGAAGACTGGGCACTATGCAAATGAATGCCCAGAAAAGACGACTGATGGAGCCAACAAGCCAAACCCTTTTCAGAAGGGTCATGTGAACCACATCAATGTGGAGGAAATTTATTAGGAGTCTGATGTTGTGGCTGGTAAGTTCAAGATTAATTCCTTTCCAGCACTTGTCCTTTTTTATACCGGCACATCACATTCATTCATATCAAGAGCATTTGTAGACAAGAATAGACTTCCAACTGAAACTATTGGATGTCATATTAAAGTAAGCTCCCCAGGTGGAGAGATGATAGTAAATTTTGGATGTCATGATCTAGTAATTGAGTTTGGAAAGTATAAGTTTCCAGTTAGTCTGATAATCCTAGATTCCCAAGGATTGGATGTAATTTTGGGCATGGATTGGATGACTAAGTATGAGGGAGTAATAGATTGTGCCTATCGTACTGTTACACTCACAACCCCGGATAAGAAACGGATTAGGTTCAAGTGTAACTTTGAATCCAAAGGGAGTAAGCTAAATTATCTTAAGGGGGTTAGCATAGACAGTGTACCGGTATTTAGAGAGTACTCGGATGTGTTTCCGGAGGAATGCCACCAGATAGAGATGTGGAGTTTTTGATTGACTTACTGTCAGGATCTAGACCAATAGCAAAGAGACCCTACAAGATGTCAGTTGATGAGTTGGAAGAACTCAAGAAACAGCTTGGAGAACAGTTGTAGAAAGGATTTATCCAACCAAGTTCTTCGTCTTAGGGTGCACCAGTTCTGTTTGTTGAGAACAAGGACAGAAGTCAAAGGCTATGCATAGATTATCGATCACTTAATGAAGTGACCATAAAGAACAAGTACCCTTTACCTAGAATCAACGATCTCTTTGATCAGCTAGAAGGAGCTCGTGTGTTCTCAAAAATTGATCTCTGATCAGGCACCTTTCAGTTAAAGACTAGAGAACAAGACATACCTAAGACTGCTTTTACCACTAGGTATGGATTGTATGAGTATACTGTGATGCCATTTGGACTAACAAATGCACCAGCTTATTTCATGAACATGATGAACAAGGTGTTCATGGAGTTTCTTGACAAGTTTGTTGTCGTATTCAACGATGACATATTGATCTATTCTAAGAGCAATGAAGAACATGAAGAACATTTGCGTTTGATTCTTGAGAAACTCATGGAGCACAAGTTGTATGCCAAGTTCAGTAAGTGTGAATTCTGGTTGAATGAAGTTGGATTTTTTGGACATATTGTGTCTGGAGATGGTATAGCTGTCGATCCCGCAAAGGTGTCAGCTGTAACTGAGTGGGAATCTCCCAAGTCAGTTAAAGAAGTTCGTAGTTTCCTAGGCTTGGTAGGATACTATAGAAGGTTCATCGAGAATTTCTCAAAGGTAGCTAAGCCAATGACGGAGTTACTTAAGAAAGAGAAGAAGTTTGACTGGACTGAAGGATGTGAAACCAGTTTTCAAGAATTGAAGAAAAGACTAGTGTCAGCACCAGTTTTATGTCTACCAAATCTAGAGAAAGACTTCCAAGTCTATTGTGATGCATCTCACCAAGGATTGGGTGGAGTTTTAATGCAAGAAGGAAAAGTTGTGGCTTATGCCTCGAGACAACTCAAGACTCATGAAGTAAACTATCCTACACATGACTTTAGAGTTGGCCTCTGTTGTCCATGCACTCAAAACATGGAGGCATTATCTTTTTGGTAAGCGTTGTGAAGTGTTCACTGATCACAAGAGCTTGAAATATATTTTCACCCAGAAGGAGCTCAACATGAGACAAAGAAGGTGACTAGAACTTGTTAGACTATGTATAGCTTCTGTAATTGTGTATGTGTATTGTAATAATTGTAACACACCCATTATATATATATATATATATATATATATATATATATATATATATGTGTGTGTGTGTGTGTGTGATAGGCCACCCCTTTGAGGGCTGAGCCGGTTCCCCCAATTCTATTGTTTCACATGGTATCAGACTTGGTTACGGCCTCCGCTTCTGCCGCCTCCACCAAACCCTACCCGCGCCGCTGCACCCGCCGCCGTCGCCGATCGAATCACCGATCGATGCCGCCGCCATGATTAGTGACGCCACCTCTGGCTCCACCAACACGGGCTACCTGCCCGCCCTCGCTGCCCTCCTCTCCCACCCCATCGATGTCGCCGCCATCTGGCCGGCCCCGATCGGGACGAGGAGCATCGGCTCCTTCTCCAACCATCCCCCCCTCTTCGTCATCGGGGCACTCGCTGACGGTCCACACGTCCAGCGCCTCCTCGCCGGCCTCCACGGCCGCCGCCATCTCGCCACTCGCCTTCGCGCCTACAGCCTTGTGGCATCCCGCAAAACCACTACTAGAAAATCGCGTTGTTTTTGTGCATTGCATCATCATGACATCAGCATGCATCTGTTTGCTTAAAACTATACTTTGTTTTCTATATTAATATCCTCCCCTCTTTGTTCAAATCAAAACCCTCGGTCTAGCTGGATCTTTTATTTGTCTAAAAACTAATTACAACAATTTATTTTAAATTAAATAAAAACTTATATTATTTTGTAGGGGGGCAGCCGAACCGGGCCGATCCGACCCAGTTGGCCACCCCCAGTACAAACCAGCCTACCCAAAATCCTAAAACTACCTAGTCCTAATCTACCCATCCCCCTCCACATCATCCCCACCAATCCCCTCCCTCCACCTCACCGTTCCCTCCACCTCATCCTCCACACAGCCACCTCACCAATCCCCTTCTTTTTCTCCCCACCTGCCTCCAACACACCCACGCCACCTCCCTGGGCCCGGCCCCACCCCGCAGCCACTCCCTCTCTCCACCCGACACCCGGGCCCCACCCCACTCCCTCCCTCACGCACCAGCACACACACGGCGCGCCCCACCCCGCTTCCCCCGGTCCCACCCACTCAACCGACCCCCATCGCTCTTCCTCCCCCGCGACCCCCACCCATGTCGCCTTCCTCACCTTCGGCCGCCTCCATCCCGAGCGCTGCCGTCGCCCTCCTCCCCTCACGCCCGCCCTTGCGCCGCGAGACCGCCGTGCCGGCCGAGCTCCCCGCCGCCTGGGGCTCCCTCCTTCTTCTCCTCTCTTGGCCGGCCGCCTCCCACCCTTCCTCCCCGACGCCCGCTCGCCGGCTCCGACCTCCCCACCGCGTCGCCCACCTCCACAAGCTCGCCGCTCCTCCTCCGGCCAGAACCCCGTCGCCGTCCGCTCTCTCGCCTGCGCCGGCCCGGCCCCGGGCCTCCTCTGCGGGGTCGCCCCGACACCGCCTACGGTCGCCGCTGCGCCCGCGCAGTCGGCCCACCGTCGGCCGCCTCCTGCGCGCCGGTCCGGCCGCCGCCTCCGCCAGGCGAGCACCTCCCCCAAGCAGGCCGGGCGCCTGCCTCTCCGACCGCTCCCCTCCGCTCGGGCCGCCGCCAGGAGGATCCCCCTCGCCGCCCGGCCTCTGCCTTCCGCCTGCGGGCATGTCGACCTCGCCGTCCTCGCGTCCTAGCGGGCACGCGGTCTTCTCCCGAGCCCCGTGGGCTCCCTTCCCGGCCCTGCAGCACCCGTCGGTGCTGCATCCTGCACTTCCTCGAACCACGCCAATGCCGCATCCGCCTCCCTGTTCCAGGAGCTCGCTGCACCACGCGCGTGTTTGAGTGCCTGACATCTGGGCCATGCTTGCTTCGTGCCTGGATCCCGACTCATGTACCCTGTTTAGCCGACGCCAAGAGCCGCAACGACATTGAACCGACAAGTCAAGTTCGTCTGCAGACAAGACCGACAATTGTACATGATAACCCGAGACCGACATGAGGCCCCCGACAAGATCTCCTTCGCGGATCCGCAGGCCCTGATCCTAGCGTCCGAGGACCGTCCCGAAGACCGAACCCCGGTGTGACAAGTACCCCTTCCCGGACGCAAAGTTCGCCGAGAACCCGGAACACCGAGTGCACCGACATGGATCCGAAGGCCGAGCCCTCGGCACGCCAAGATCTTCTCCTCGGAACGCCATGATCTCCTTCACGGATCCGAAGACCCTAAACCCCAGGAGCCCGGACACCGTGGACCGACATGATCTTCACGGATACGACAAGTGCTTCCTCGAGGACGCCAAGTCCTTCACCCCGGACATCGAGACCCTGAACGACAAGTTCTCCTTCCCGGAAGCAATGACGCTCGTGCGACAAGTTCGACTTCCCGTTGTCCGAGACCGATCCCGTCGAACCCTGAACCCTGAGACCGAACCCCGAACCCCGGAACCAAGACCGCCGAACCCGATGTGTGACCCCTTTTCTCGAACCCTAGTTTATAAATGATATTACTTGTTGCATATAAAATTGCCATGCTTGCATGCATACTTGTCTGTGGTTTGGGGGCATTATGCCGATTCACTTCATAATTAAATATGGGGCCCATATGCGGGCAAATCCAGTCGTATATTGGTCCCATTTAAATTTGTGTAGCGAACCGGTGCTATCTTTTGCCATTCTAAGACAACATTTAATTGTGGGGTATCTAAACAACATGAACCGTTTAATTAATTGTCGGGACCCCGGTTCCACTTAATATTGCCTAATTGCATCGCATCTTGCCATGTCATACATCATACATGCATCATGCCTGATTTTCTACCGTAGTATTAAATAGTGCATCCGGTGTTTGTTCTAGTGTTTTGGTTCTTCGCGGATAAGGCCGTTGAGTTGATGCGAGTGTCGACCCGATCTTCGGTTGAACCTTCGACAATGTTTTCAGGCGAGCATCTCCCCCTTTCTACCTATCTTACTTTTATAGTATTTATTCCCTCCTGTTGATCTATTGCTATCTGTGTTGCGATGCTCTAGCTTTCGTACCCGTAATATCCCTTGCAGCCTTATATTGCCTTGGACACCTCCTATTACCTGTTGTTTGGTAGATAGTTGGACCTGCGCGTCGTAGTCGCTTGCTCAAGTGCTGGTTGCGTGCCGTCAAGTACCACAGATGTTGGAGTATTGCCATGTGTTTATTGTTGGAGATGATCAAGACTTTAATTACTGTTTAACAACTAAAATTGAAGTAAGTAAGCAGAGGCACAGGTGGGCAATAGATGTTATTTGGTTTTTAACCGTTCACTTGTGTCCCGTAGGACCCCGAGTACTTGATACCTGTTCCTTGGATATTCGCGCTATCCACATCCGGGAGGATTATGGGACCCCCCTGAGCTAGAGCTTGATTCATTCTTATTTCTTGGGGCCACAAACTAGTTTGAGGTTTTATTTACGATCCTGTACTTATGCCATGTTTTACTGCTTAATTTACGATTGTGCGAGGAGCACCTGTACTGTTTAGGTAAGCGGAGTGTTTTCGCGGTATCGACAAGCCTAGTCACATTTTCGGGTTCCCAGTCGTTTACAGCCACTGACGCAAACCTTGAGTCCGTCTCGAAGTCAGCTAACTTCATTGCGGGTAGCTTAATGGGGTGGCCCCCTGAAATATTTATGAATCTGGTGATTGCTTTGTCGTGAAGGCCTCGTTGGGTTTTGATTTGGTTTTTCCGAGGTTGATCGAGTGTGTGTTGCTATTTGTGCACCCCTGCAGGGTAAAACTTTCTGAAAGCCGTGTCCTCGGTTATGGACGACTTGGAGCACAGTATCTCGATCATAGACAACTATAACTAAAGTAGTGCTATAAATTTGACTTTATAATGACTAGTAATCAGCTTCACTATAATGGAATGGCTAAATAAAACTGCCAACAATTGCTTTTTTGGGTTGTCGCTTGCTAATTGTACCTGACTAGTAAGTATTGCAACTATAACGGAATGGCTAAATAAAAGTACCAACAACTGCTGGGTTTTGGGATATCTCATGCTAATTGTATCTGACTAGTAAGAGTGCAACTACAATGGAATGGTTGACTAAAATTGCCCACTGCTTATTATATCAGGATGACTATCTATACCTGACTAGTAATTGCTGCAACGATAACTGAATAAATAAAACTGCCAACTGTGTGAGTTCCTCGGTTGACTTTCTCGGTTGGTATCGAGGGGGAAAACCAGGATGGGTATGTTTGGTGGTAGTGTCAGGTTGGTTACGATTAGGTCTCTCTTACCCCTCTCTGATCGCCGCCAGTTGTACCGATTCTCTATAGGTTGTTTAGTGCATGCTGCCGCTGCCGCTTCAGTCCACCATACCTATGTAGGCGAGGACCGCCGAATTCTAGCCTCGCCGTGTACTGGCCTCAGTACTGACGCTCCTCTTTTTCCTTTGCCCTTTGTCGGCACCCCTTTTGTTTAAGCAGGTTTTGAGATCGAAGTCGTTAGCAGGGTTACCCTTCCGGCATGGCCTGGGCAGGGTTATGGACGCCATTGGTTATTCTTCAGGGCTCTTAGCCCCATTTGCATCTTGTCCGTAGTCGGACGCTCTATCATTTTCAAGGTGATTTGGATCTTTGTATATTATATCTGTATTCTTGACTCATTGAGTCGCTGTTGTATATATATCTGTTCTGTGGGTCCCATCGAGGACTGTTGTGTAATGTTATTACTTCATTTTCTACCCGCACGAAAGTGCCTGGTGGGCACCTTTGAATCGTTTCTATGCGGGTTTGGCGGGAAGCGCCGAAACTTGCATAGGGTCGATTCTGAGGGTGTTACAAGCCTCCTCGGCGGCCTGGACCGTTGGGCCCTCTGCGTCGACTCTCGCACCAATGAACCCTGCTATCACCGCGTCCGCGCCTCCTGCAGGGTCTCACCCCGCGCCGCACGTGGGTCCTTCCCCGGCACCAACGGTCGTGCCTCCCGTCTCTGCCCCTACGGCATACGCGCCTCTAGCAGTCTTCTCGACATGCTCTCGCTGCCTCCGCCATTTCACTTCGGTAACCTCATCACCGTCACGCTATCGACGGATAATTACATCTTCTGGTGCGTGCAGGTCCTCCCGCTCCTTGGGAGTCATACCTGCTTGGCTACGTCTACGGCACTCTTCCTTGCCCCCTGCGCTGGTGGACAGCGTGAACGACCCGATTTATAATCCGGCGCATCGTGTGTGGACGGGGCAGGACCAGACGAACCTCTCCTCCATCCAGGGTCGCTCACCCCGCCTGTTGCCGGGCTTATCGTCTTTGCCAAGACGTCTCATGAGGCATGGACAATCCTTGAGCGCTCCTTCGCATCGCAGTTGCAGGCCCGTGGCAGCACTCTCCGTCGTCAGCTAAGCGAGTGTGAGAATGTGAGATCCCTCCTTTGTAAAGGAAAGGATCCCTGTGATTGCAATGCTAGTCCCTGGATCAATGCTAGCATCCATAGTTTAAGATGAAGTACACAGAAACAAAGGTCATTATTACATATCATTCCAGAGACAAACATAGTCTTTTACAAATTCCATGGCCACAGACCTAGTACATGAATTTAAATATGTAATAAGATAAATAAGTCTTCATCTTCATGTGCCACAGGCAAGCATGTTGAGTGTAGACTCATGACTCCTAATCATCATCAAAATAACCTGCAACATCACAAGTTACAGCCATAGTGGGTCAATACATTGGAATAGTATTGGCAAGTGATACCTTAGTAGAATATTGGTGGACTAGATACTATATGCTTTTGGCTAAGTGTAGCTTAGGCTTGCTTTGCTCAAAATAGGTTTTGCCTATTAGTTGTAAACACTAAGTTTTTCTTTATCAAAATCTTTCACAAGGAACCACCAATAGACATTGGGGTCCTTCACCCTTGTTCAACCACAAGTTTTTACTTAGAAATTGGGATGAGGAGATTCTTGATAGCTTCCATGTCTTGATGCTCAAGTTGTCCAATACCAGGGACATGGCTAAGTACTTAGATTCTTCCATCTGCATAGGTTGTGCACTTTCCCCACAAGACTTGATTTTCACCAAGACAGGACCTTTCAGAAGCCTTCCCTTAGACCAAATGGACGCGTTCCAACCTATCATCCCACTACCACCAACTGTCCAAATGGCTAAGTTATTGCAACCTATATGATCTAGGCAGAGCCCATATTGCCAAGTGGTTGCACTAGAAGCTTCTTAACATATGGCATCTCAAATCCCTTTGTTCCTGGGTGGCTTTCCACAAGTGAGATACACAAGGTAAACCATAGAAATGGGCCTTGTGTAACCACTCAACATAAACCATTCCTTCCATTCCACCCAGCTGTTTCATTCACTTAGTTGTTTTATTAAGCAAAAACAAGTCCAAAGACTTAGAAGTATTTTATCATAGCATGAATATATAACCACCCTTGGTTGCTACTAGCTAGGCTAAGCATGGCATAGATAAGCATCTTAACTTAGAAATTTCTAGCAATTCTACAACTAGTAGGATTTCCCAAGCATAGCATATAGATCAAAAATATTCATGCAAGTCTAGCAAAATATTTCTAGTGCATAGTTGAAAACATAGGAATAATATTATGAAGCACCACTTGCCTTGGTAGTTTGGAGAGTAGCTACAATCCTCACAATCACTATTTGCACCAAAATTTACACATAAAATGATAGCACCAAATCAAATACAAAATAAATACAAGCAAAAATATATGGATGCATGCAATATGATATGTGATGATTTTCTATACTCAACAAGACAAGTGCACAGTACTGATTCATAACCAAGTTCAAAACTTGCCAAACAACCTTTATTTGAACATTAAAACATTTCTCAAATAATTAATATACACAAAATAGGACTACACATGTTTCTGTAAAAATAACCATTTTAATAGAAACAAAACATTAAACACATTGCATATATGGAAAGGGCTTTCTCTCCTGATTCCATTGATATAAAATTTGTCAAATTTGGACGTGGGAATCAAAAGTTATGAATTAAATAAGTTTAAACATCTAATAGATCTAAATTCAGATTTTAAATCAAACTCACAGACACGCGGCGTGTTCCTATTGGTTGATACTGATTCGTGTGGATCGATCAACGAGGGCCGTTAGATTTAAGTGGCAGCGCACGGTCAGATCTGCGCGTAACGGTTCGAGTAAGTGATCTAATCCTAAGCCTCAGATCCAGATCCAACGGCTGCTAAGCTTGCGACAGAGACTGGAGGCGCTAGCGGTGGCGACTGGCGGCGGCGGCTCTGTCAGAGTCGTTGCCGACGCTCTAGGTCACGCGGGAGAGGGAGAAGGGGCTTACTGTGCTCGCCGTGTGCTGCTGATGCTCAAGGTGGGCTTCGATGGCGAAGGGGCGTGCGGAGGTGGTCGCTGGAGCTCGTCGGAGTCGTGCACGGCGTCGGGTGGCTGCAGACGTCAACGTATTCGAGGCTCTGTGCCGTCCTTGCACAAAATAAACGCATCAAGGGATGCGCAAAGTTACTACGAACAAGATAGTTTGAGCAAGGGGCGCTCGATTCGTACCGTGATTTCTCGTCGGAGTTGAGTGGCGGCTCTGGTGGTTGCGGGCATGAACGAAAACGGCGACCTGGGTTACGAGCAGGCAAACTAGGGACGTTAGCAGATGCACAAGGACGTGGCGGTCACGCTCGTTTGAACCAGAGGCAGAGGGGCGGTCGGAGCTTACCGGAATCGCCCGCCGGAGTGCGTCTGTGCAGCGGCGGAGTGAGTTCGAATACGCGCAGCCTGGTGGCGGAGTGGTGGCGCTAGGTGAGGGGAAATGCTCGTGGTGCAGAGGGGGTTAAATAACCAGGAGGGGCGGCGATTACGCGTTGTATCAATGGCAATAACGCAGGCAGTGACTGCGGCGAGGTAACGACGAAGCGCCTCGGCCGCGCGTTGATTGGGGATGACGCTGACGGGGCATGGTGGGGTCTGGTTGTCAGCGGGTGGGTGCACGCGGGCGCGGTGAGAAAAAGAGAAGAAAAGGGGAAACCCGGGTGGGCTGTTTTGCTTACTGGGCTAGAATGCTGGCGCCGGGCCCAGTTAGGTTTTCTATCTTTTTTTCTTTTTCTAGGTTGATTTTCAGGAAACATTTTCAAATGATTTCAAAACCATTTGAATTCAAACCTTTTTCTGAATTTTTGTAGAGTGTAACACTCATAATTCTGGGCTTAAAATCATGTGGTCTCTCTCTATTAGCTTGGTCCTATTGATCAAACAAAATAAACAGTGACTTAGCACTTGATTTGAACAAGTTTTCAAAATAGTTTTTAAATCCATATTGGTTTTGTAAATTTTGGTTTAGGTACTAGAAATAAAGCAAAACAATCTGAGAACAACAAGGTTTGGTTTTGAACAAATAATCTCTCCTTGGAGAGTAGCATTTGATTTAATGTTGATCACATAAAATCATAGCTCTCAAGTTCTGTTCTCTTTCAAATGAGTTTGAATTTTGATCCCTAATGATATGCATGCATGCATGATATGAAATTTTTTGAAAACATGATTTTAGGGATGTTACAGAGAAGCTCGACACCACCGCCACGGAGTTCTACAACAAGGTCAAGGCCCTCGCTTAACACGTTGGCGTCTATTGGACAGCCGCTCATCGACTCTGAGTTCAACTCCTTCATCGTCAATGGCCTCGACAAGGAGTACGATAGCTTGGTTGAGATCATCAATGAGAGGGGCAACTTGACGCCCATGATGGCACACGAGGTCTACTCCCGTCTTTTCCTCACCGAGCAGCGCGTCGAGGCGTGCCACGCCAACCGCAGTCGTGGAGGGTGCTCCTCCGTGAATGCTGTCTACAGGGGCAGATGGCCTTCCTTGGGTGACCCGTCATCCTCCTCGGGAAAGGGGACCGTGCCGCCGACCCCATCTCCAACCGGCCCCCTGTGACACCCCCGGGATCAGGGCTAAACAAATCACATACCTCCGTCTGAAATAAGCTTAACCTTGATCTCGAAAATATCCAGTGAAGAATCAATAACACATCAGTGACCCTACGACACAAAAAAAAAATTTACTGCAAGCCCATATCTGAGCGAAGAACCAAAATATTACAAGTAGAGATCACTGGCCACAAACATCAAACAATGGAAGGCAAATTATGCTATTAAGTATGGCAAACTTAACAAATGGCCTAAGAGGCCTGAAGCATAACGATGACGTCCCATTCCATAGATTCTAGGCCGCCGACCAGGAACCCCAAGCTACTCGTCGATGTCGATGCCGTAGCAAACTCATCTTCTATGGTAACACTTACTCTGCTGCAAAAGTATCAACAAATTAAGGGTGAGTATAGGGTCTACTCCGCAAGACTTATGGCTGGTGGAGTTGTTTTGCATAAAGCCATCTTTGTTTATAAAATAGGAGGAAGAAGAAGCTCGTCTAATTAGAGTGTTTTAAAAGGGGATAAGAAAACGACATCTCCAAAGCATTAATCATCTTGTTTTGATATCCACCAAGTCATCATCAAACCTCATTTAGGATCACCCCCTCGTACCCAAGAGGAAGCATCCTTAAGCACATATTAGTTTGCCAAGTTTTACGATTAGGTTATTCTTCTCTATGATCCCATGTCCATTACCAAGTCGTCCATAACCATGGACATGGCTTTTCGAAAAGATTAATACCCTGCAGGGGTGTACAACTTTACCCACACACGCCGACCGACTCTTAGCGTCACTTGACACACTTCCTTGGTGTGCTGATAGAGGTTGGTCGACCGAAACCTTTCCCTTGATTTTGCCTAATCCATGAGTCACTAGAAGGGATCCCAGCTGTGGTAGTTGGACATACTCCCAGGCGGTCCTCGACTCTGTGTACCGGGATCCAGTTTAATGTCGAGCATCCTTCACCCGGCCACGTCCTATATGCTTGCACAATTTTCCAAAACCTTTTTCCATGCGGGTGCCGATTAAATCCTCAAACTACGGACTCATGGTTCATACTAGGCAAGTTGGGGTCAAGGGGGTCCCCATAAACCCCCGTGTAACTGTATGCTCGTCTTGGTTTAATAGGCAAGAACCTCGGGTCCTAAGGGTGGCAAGTATGGGACTGCAAAAACCACAACCCTCGTGGCCTCCCATACAAGCCTTAGCATGTTTAACTCACATCACCTGTCATACCATGTTCTCCTATCCAACTAGGTTCATTTCAAAGCTCGGAATCATCAACCAAGTGAATCAGCAAATCTACTAAAGCATGGCTAAGCACAACAGATAAAGTAGCTCTAGCAGCGCTCAGAAAGCTAAACCCTAGTTATGCTAGGAGCAGTGGATCATGGATTATAGGTTCAAAGGGAATGCATCAGATAGGATCACTCTATCTATCAATAAAAGACCTTAGAATCGTATGCACAAATAATTTAAAATGCTTTGAAAGCATAGGATTATATCGTGTGTGGGGTTTCGCTTGCCTTTGCCTGTTGATACCCAATACATATCTTCGGAGTCATCAGCTTGACTTGTTCGACAACCACAAGGATATAGCTCTTCAAGGTTCATATTGTTGGCATTGTTCGTCGATGAGCCTCGATGGTCTTGGTCTCGATCTTCAGTCTTGGACTCAATCTCGATTCCGATATCGCATTCTACCGGGAAGAACCAAACACCAGAAAGAAAGGGGAAACAATCAACACATGGCATCTATGCAATGCTCAATCAAGGATGATGATATGAAAAGTTAAAAGTTATTGAAATTGAAACCCTAAACTTGCTTGGTCATTTAATCGGGGTCCGAGGGGTCCAAACCCTAATTCAGAGAAACCCCAGATGCATATGAGAGGGTTCATTTTGTATTTATAATTAACTTGCAATTAAATTTGTTTAAAAATGCATGATTATAGCTTAAATAGACAGAGTTCATTTTTTTGAACATTTTGATATATTATTTGTATTTTTCTGATTTATAAATAATTAGTTATTAAATTTACAAGTTTAAACAATTTCTGGAAATATAACAAAATGGGAAATACTTTTTACACCGTAGCAACAGCTAGCCGCAGAGACAGACAGATGGGCCCTAGCCCAACTCATCCTCCATGTGGACAGGGTGGGACCCAGGCTAGGTTTGACCGGGCTGACCACGCCTGCTGACGTCACGGTGACGTCAGCACGACGTCACCCCGGCGGCTGCTCTCAGATCGATGATAGGGAAGGCGATAGGAGGCTCACGTGGAAGAGCGGTTGCGATGGCTCGACTCGGAGTAATGAGGGGAGCCTATGGGTGGCGGCGTCGCCAACTATTGGTCGCTGGAGTGGCTCATACGGCGACGGCCAGCAGCGGCGCACGGCGAGCTACGATGGCAGCAAACTACAGAGCATGAGAGAGGAAGGGGAAGGGTCCACAGGGACCGCGGGATCACCGTGATTCCAATGGAGGTGACGACGAGGCTAGGGAAGGTCTTGTACAACGACAATGGCTACGACGGAGCTCGTTAGAGGCGAGAGAGAATGGCTCGATTTCGCCGGTCCAAGGCATCCCATCAAACGAGCTTCAGTGGAAAGGGAGAGTACGACACAGCGGAGCTCCCTGCAAGCTCAACAAGGACTGGGGAGGCCTTGGACGGCGGGTCTATGTGGCGGCCGACGGCTAGGGTTCGGTCGCCTGGCAGGGAAGAGATGAGAGGGGTCAGGAGAGAGAGCGAAAGTGGATGAGGACGAGAGAGAGGGTCAGGGTGCTTCTTATCCATCCGCTGGAGCTCGGCGGTGGCGAGAATCGCGGCGGGGAAGATCGGCCGCGACGGCGGTGACAGAGAGGAGCTTGGGGTCGGGAGGAAGACGACAAGGTGAGAGACGAAACGATACTAGGTCGGGGATGGGCTGCGCGTGGGCCGCACTGGGCTGTAGAGCTGCGCACGCGAGCAGCGGGAAGGGAGAGGAGAGAGATGGGCTTGCTGGGCTATGGCCTATTAGGGTTTATGGCTCTGTTTTTTCCTCTGAAATGCTTTTCTTTTTCTATTTGTAATTTATGTTTTGTATCTTCATTTTGAAATCTGTTTTTATACATTTCAAAATACTAGAGCTTTGCAAATATTCAAAATATTGCAGAGACCCTTGTAAACAATTTTGGTTCCATATTTTTTAGTTTGCAAAATTCAAAATCATTTTGAATATGTTTCAAAGAGAGTGGAAATTAGGGTTTAGGGTTTTGAGAGCCTTTTTCTTCAATGAAATTTTCTTTAGCAATGATAATGATGCTCGTGAATGCACAAACAAGCCCTAATTACTATTTGGTAAAACTTGGGTTGTTACAATTCTATCGCCCTTAAAGAATCTCGACCCGAGATTCCTAGATAGTAAGATAGAAGGAATAGGGCACACTAAACTTCGACGATCTTCTCGAAGAGGTTGATCCATGCCACCATGACGAGTGGACAAAGCGCTTTATAATCTTTGAGGTGGCTACTCACACTAAAGAAGAGAGGGAATGACAAAGAACCACGAACTGAGTATCTCATGGTCAACTCATGGATAGATGCTTCACGAACATCTCTAGAGCCAACGACATGAAACATGCCAAGGTAACGGGGAACAAAAGGAGATGGTTTTCAAGGTGATAGATAACTGGTCTTCATAAGGATAGAGACCATGGAGCTTACAGAAGAGTTTTGATTTCTAAGGGAGACTTACAACGAAAGGAACATGACCATAGACTTCGAGAGATAAACCTCTACTAAACAACTTAATAGAGATTTATAGGTGGAAAAGATAGATACCAACAAAACCAAGTTGTTGAACTACTTTTGATACAGAATGGTCATTCTTTGGTTCAACAGAAGGCTAAGAAAGAAAGGTGTTTTGTGGAGAGGACTCGTAAGAGTCACAAGGAACATGTAACAAAAGAAACTATTGATTACCAGAATCATGGTCACTCTTCGAACATGTTTAAGAAAGCGGGAAGAAAACTCTTTAATCATCCAGGACTATCAAAATCTCTGTCAATGATTTTGTTATTGCTTTACATCACTAGATGAATAGTTGAGAAGATTCCTGATGACACGATAAGAAAGAAAATTCATTCTGAGACTCTAAGTGCTTGGCATAACAAGACACTTGCCATTATAAAAGGGTCTGGAGGATCGACCGAGATACATTAGGAACACTACTTTAGAGGTTCTCCTTGATGTTTGAGGCTCCAATATCAAACTTCTGACAAGCCTTTAATCAGTCATCAAGTAAAGGTCGGACTTCGGATACAAATAAAACCATAAGCACAACTCCTATAATAGAATATGCCTTATGAAGAGGGGTTATTATTGCTGATTCAGGAGAATATGACAATAGGTCTTCCGGCTAATTGTGTCAACCATTACATCAATCTTTCTGGATATACAGAGAGATCTATGTCAAAACCTTGAGGGAAACCAATCATTATTGTTGCTTGAGATTTAGCTTTTGTTAGGTGGGGAGATACTTCAGACTCAGCATGTCAGAATAGAAAGTTTGCAACATTTACCAAAGGTAAATTTACTAGATTCTCAAGACACGAACTTCAATGTCAAGCTCCAAAATATGAGCTAGATTGCGAAACCCATGTGATAGCAAGTTTTCAAAAGATAATTGCATCTACATGAATTGTTTGCAACGAAACACAACTGAATCTTGTTTAGGAAACATTTAGGATGATATAGAAGTTTTGTTGGACTTCTTATCTTCCATGAACAAATTAATCAGTGGCTTGGTGTGCCTGGAGGATCTTCTCGAGATGTGAAGGTATCAACCTACCATATCAAGAATACTTCGCATATGCTTGACTAACTTGGAATGATTCCCGAGGAAGCAATGATAACTCTACTCGAATCCACGGCGACATATTTCAACAATTGCGCGTGAACTAGAGAGGGTTACTTCTAACATCCAGAACACATACTTCGAGATAACACGAGGATGGTTCTCAAAAGTTTCCAACATTAATGCCAAATGTTCCATATGAATCTCATATAACCTGCAGAATATAAGGATGTCATCGATGGGCTCAACAACAAACCTACATATACACTCCAAGAAGATGGGCTCATATGTTGTATAAACAAGGCATGGGCATTGGTCATACCAATGGATAATAATATGCACTTAGGTGAGACATCACAAATAAATACACCATCAGATAGTCCTTGGAACTGAGTTTGATTTGACGATAACCCAAATCAAATCAAAGGCGGGAAGATAACATATCCACAAAGGACATACTATCTTACTTCAGCACTAACACAACTAGATGTCCCTTTAAGAAGGAACTGAGTTGGATAGAAATTTTGTCTTACAACTCTCCAAGTTGTTGTTTAAGTTCAACCAACTAGCTCAGGGGTATCCAGTACGGATCCTTGGAGAAAGGAGTAGTTCAGAGAACTTGCCTTCTCAAGAACTTGACAACATGGTCATGTGGCGACATGGCGATACTTCTAGTAGACATCTAGAATATCACGCACCACCGATATGTCACTTAGTTCAAGAGGGAATCTTGCTTGGTAAGGCAAGATGACATAGTCTCAGAGCTTCAGCATGAGCCTAACTCTTTGACTGAAAAGGGTGTACCAGAATATCGGACTTGGTAGCATAGTCAAACTTCGCTTAGTGATAGGGTTAACCATCATGCTAAGAGTGATACAAATGTCCTTTGAGTTCAAAGCAATGACATAATAATCTCAGATGGCCACATCATTACGCACACGCATCACTCACGAGCATGGAAACTCGAGGAATGGTGGGTAGATATGTGTAAGAGTATCACTTCATTAATTGGTCATGAAACTCAGCACGACCTCTTAGTATAAAAGAGTGTGACACTTTAAGGTAGAATAGTAAGAAGCTAATCAATGCCTCTTGATCTGCGGATTACAACACTTTGACCTGGTCTTACAAATGACGAGGTACTGGAGTTTTTTTATCCTGACATCCCAAAATGGTTTGTCTCGACGGACCACAAGAGTATCTTGCATCAGAAGACACCAATGCACATTTACTACTTGGCTACCAACTGGTAGACAAAGGTCGTAAAACAACAAGGAGAAAGGAACATGCTCAGGTTGGAATCCCGAGATGTGGATGCATAGATTATCAACCTTCCGAAAACAAATGCAGAGAAGGAAAAAGTGTGGCAGAGTCACAAATATAGATGCAAGACTCTCGAGGAGTACTCTTATCGTGATCTATTTGGTTCCATTAAAGAAAATCTGCCAAAGCATGTGGTAGGGGAAGTCTTTTATTGTCACTGTTCAATAGCGACAATATCCACAAGCTTGAAGGCTATACTAGAAGGTACTAGCCATCCTGAGGTTAACATTAACAATAGGGGTCAAAAGATGGATCTTAGGTTAAAGGTCAGCTTCTGTACAAGATTCACAACACCAGAATCCAGCACAATCGGGGATCTTAGGTTCAAGTCCAAGGGTTAAAACCTAGAGAAAAGAGTAACTACTACTTGAGTGACAAAGCGTACACTACAAGATAGTAATCATGAGCTAGCTTCCAAGAGAAGAAACGACTTCTGAAGTACCCGAACAATGAAAAGGAGGCACACGAGGCAAAAGGAAACCTCAAAGCCTAGAACAGAACAATGTGGATCATTATATTGTAGGATCCATAAAACAGAGAGATCATGATGGAAAGGAATCTCTCATGTTAACAAGAGCAAAGGGGAACAAGGAATTCATAACACACACAACTCTAGAGAACTTAAAACTAGGTCAACTGGCTTTAGGGGTGGACATATAGCTCGAGGCTGGAGGCTCGGTTCGGGCTCGTCAAGGCTCGGCTCGGGCTCGACTCGGCTCGGGCTCGACTCGGCTCGGGCTCGACTCGGCTCGGAGGTTGAACAAGCCAAGCCTAAAACCTGAAACTCAGGCTCGAGGCTCGACAAGCCCGCTCGATCAAGCTCGCAAGCCGGCTCGAAGGCTCGATGTAATTAAAAAATTCGCCATGTCCTTTGCTAAAATTGTAACAATTCACAATTATGATCAAAAATTCATCATGAATACATGCATAACATAGTATACCAAGATTCAGAAAGTATGAATGGTGATAACAAGTGCATATGTCACAAGTTCACAACATAAACGTCCATTCCGGTACATAGATATTGTCATACATAACGAACACAAACATATAATGATAGTGGCATACATCACAATCACAAACACAAACACATGTGCTTAGTTCGACAAGTAGAACATCTGAGCCCAAACGAACCATCATCTCGATCATTTCATCTTCCTCCATCCTTGTTGCATGTTGATTCTGCAGCACACAAACAAAAGAAAATCACATTCACTCTATTTTAAGACCAGTTGGCTGATATATAAAAAGTTTCAGGAGGAAACACACGAAATGAAGACAAACTATTCAGTTTTTTTAGTTAACTTGATATGTACAAAAAGGTCCAGCAACTAAAGATACAAAAAATCACTATATACACATTTTTGCTTCAGTTTTAGTGTTGCCAAATAAGTTCCAGCAACTTAAAGAGACTAAAGTGGCACTAATTACTCCACTTCCATTGAACTATGCTGATGTACAAAAGAGTCCAGCAAGTAAAGACTAGAAGGCACTAAAAATTGTATGTTTTGCGTCAATTTTCTTGTTGTACAAAAAATTACAGCAACTAAAAAGACCAACATGCACTCTAAGTTTTGCTTATTAGTACTTACTAGTTGCTCCCCACCATGCTTTTTGGAAATGGAATGAACTCGACATCATCCGCATCATCTGGTTCCTAAAAGATTGAAATGGTAATGTTAGATATGCATAAGAAATATGATAGAGAATTAAATCATTAACAATAACACACATACCGGTCCCAACGAAACTTTGTTGTCATTGTGGGCACCCTTAATCCAGCTAGAAGCACACACCAACGCCTCCACCATCGCTGGCTTTAGAGAACTCCTGTAGTCATCTAGAACTTGACTCCCGGTGCTGAAAGTTGACTCCAAAGACACAGACGTGGCTGGTATGGACAAGAAATTCTTTGCCATCTTTGCTATAACAGGGTATCTATGTGCATTCAGCCTCCACCACAACAGCACATCAAATTTTTTGTTCAGCAAGCTCTCATTCTCCTCATCAAGATACTTGACAAGCTCATTCTTTGATGTCTCCAAAGAAGTTTCATTTAAGTACGAGGTAAACTGGCTAGCACTTGAGGGTAGAGAGGAACTTATATCCACAGTTGAAGATGATGATGCACCTGATCTATAAGAATCAGCTTTCTCATGACGGTGATGCATATCATAAGTTTCATACAACTTTGTCAACTCGATGTCAATCAGATTATATTCAGCGAGGGCTTTGCCTTGTTCATAGATCATTCTAAACCCCACTTAATGTACTTCAGTTTGTACCTTGGGTCAAGAATGGTAGTAATTACCATGACATTATTGGGCTCTTCCCAATACTTGTTGAATTTGTCCATCATTGCCTCTCCCATAACTTTTAAAGGTGGATTCTTTGAGTCACATGCCTCTTTAAGCGCAATCTTGACATTCACAATGTGAGGATAAAATATGTTGGAAGTAAGATATGTAGAGCCAGAAAATGCAGTAGAAACCTCAGCCAAAGAAGCAAGTATTGGTGTAACAGTATTGAATAATGCCCATTCATCATTTGAGGGATTCCATTTATAGTTTGCATCGCTGTCCGAATAAGAATCTAATGCATCTCTATAGGCAATGGATGTTCTTAACATGTGGTAGGTTGAATTCCATCTAGTGGTCACATCAAGTTTCAGCCCCTCACCTACTGTGATTGCAAGAGACCGACAAATTTCTACAAACTTGTGCAATCGCGATATCGACTTCTTGATGTACTTGACAGATTCCCTCACATTGTTTGTCAAAGGGGTAATGGTTGCAGTCCCATCGGTCACCACCAAATTAATAATATGAGCACAACAACGAACATGGAAATATTTTGGAACAAAATAATAGGAGCTTCTAGCAGCAAACATAGCCTTCAAATTGCGGATTGCTACATCATTATTGGTTGCATTATCTAGAGTGACCGAGATGATTTTACCTTCTATCTTCCATGCAGCCACACAGCTTGGGAAATCACATTTCCACTATGTGGAGGGTCCAACTCCACGAAATTCAGCACACGGCATTGCATGTTCCAATCCTTATCGATGAAGTGTGCAACTAAACACATATAGGAAAGTGTTTGGTTGGATGTCCACAAATCAGTAGTTAAAGCTATGTTATCCACACCTTTGAGAACCTTCATAAGGCTATCTCTCTCAGATTCAAACACCTTTAAGCATTCCTTTCTAATGGTTTTTCTACCAATAAACTCATACTGTGGATTTAAATATTTTATGACTATGTTGAACCATGTGTGCTCTACCATCTTAAATGGATAATCATGACAAATCAGCATCTTAGCAATTAACTTTTTAGCTTCCTCTTGACTATACTGCCTAGAAGGTTGCAAAACAGGAATACGGGTATCATTTGCATTAGATGGCTGAAAGTTGAGAAGGGTTTGAGTAGCCACCTTTGCCATTGCAATCTTGTAAGCGGGACATACTTTGCTGTAGTGCCGCAATAAATGTGAAGTGTCTCCTCCATTCTCCTTGCTGTAGAAGAAATACTTTGTGCAATACTTGCATTGTGCAATAAGCACCTCGACACTTGGATCCTCTTTGGATGGCTGAGGAACCTTATCGAAGTGGTCCCATACCTTTGACTTAGACTTGCCACTTGGTTGAACAATAACCTTCGGACCAACCTTCATTCCCTTGTGTCGCTTCTTCCCTGTCTGAGAATTCCCACCATCATTATCCACAGAATTCCCATCATCAGATATGTCAATATGACCATCAACAAATACATCACCTTCAGACATTTCATCGTTCTTATCAAAAGAATTTTCCTCGTCGTCGGACTCAATTGTTTGAGGCTGCACACATGAGACATTTACTAGTATCACAAACATGAAACACCAAGAATTCAAGACACATAAAACATCAATAACTACCGGTTGTGGTGGACAAGCCGCTGTTGCCGGCTGCGATGATGTCGTTGTTGTCGGTTGCGAAGATCCTGGTTTAGTTGCAGCGATGCCGAGTAGAGCAGATGTCTTGGATTGCATGGCTTTGTTGTATGCACGCCTCTTTCATTGGCCTGGACGTGCCTGCGATGCAGCACTCTCTCTTCCTAGTTGCATCTTGTTTCTACAGCAACAACATGACAGGAAATAATTACTAGATGCCACCCAAATTATTTAACTAATGAAGAATGACACCCAAAATAGTTGCTATCAGTGCATAATAAGCATGACACCAAATTTCATTTAACTAATGAACTTCAAAACATTGTAGGACATCATTATAGAAGCATTAGTACTAGAAATTAAAACAGCCCAAATTAAAACATTGTAGGAATAGGCCTAATGAGAAATTACAGATAGGGTAGGGGATATGTTCACTTGCTGTGGAAGATGGACTGCTGCCGGTGTGGCTAGGCGGACAGGCGGAGGGGGGAGGGCCGACGGCCGGCGGGCAGAGGGCAGAGGGCCGTCGGCGCCGCTAGGCGCTAACCCTAGCTTCACCCCTAGTTCTTCTCCACGCCGCGCGAGACCAAGGGAAGGGGAGGTGAACGTGATCAGGAGGGGTAGGGGCAAGGGAGTGGAGAACCTGGGGCATGGGGATGTCGGCGGTGGCCGGCGACGGGCAGCGCGCGGTGGGATTCGCTGGCGGCGCGAGATGGGGGCGAGCGGGGTCAGGGCGTCGGGCAGGGCAGGCTCGAGAGCAGGGGAACTGGGGTGGGGTGGGTGTCGGGTGGGTCGGGCTCGTGGGGGGGAGGGGAACTGGGGAACTGGTATCAGCTTATTTAGTTTTTCGGATCGAGCGAGCCGCGAGCCTGACCGAGCGAGCCGCGAGCCTGACCGAGCGAGCCGCGAGCCTGACCGAGCGAGCCGCGAGCCCTCTTTTCAGCACATTTTCAGCACCAAGCCGAGCTTAGGCTTGTCCCGAGTTTTACCGAGCCTGGCCGAGCCGAGCCGCGAGCCGGCTCGGCTCGGCTCGATTCCACCCCTAACTGGCTTAGAAACGACATGCCTAAAGAGGCACCTAAGTTATGAAAGACTGGACGAGATAGTAAAAATTTTCCAAATCAACATAAGATAAGATAATCCAGAGTTAGAGCAAAACTGGGTAAGGAGTAAAAGAAGCATACTAGAGTTTTCGCAAATAATTTTCAGCTTTCAAATAGTTTTCACAAGTACTAGACTTAACATCGACCAATATAAAGGTTTCCTACAGTCGGTACTGCTCTGATACTAAAACCTATGACACCCCCGGGATCAGGGCTAAACAAATCCCAGACCTCTGTCTGAAATAAGCTTAACCTTGAGCTCGAGAATATCCAGTGAAGAATCGGTAACACATCAGTGATCCTACGACACAAATTTTTTTTTACAGCAAGCCCATACCTGAGCGAAGAACAAAAATATTACAAGCAGAGGTCACTGACCACAAACATCAAACAACAGAAGGCAAATTATTCTATTAAGTATGGCAAACTTAACAAATGGCCTAAGAGGCCTGAAGCATAACGATGACGTCCCATTCCATAGATTCCATGCTGCCGACCGGGAACCCCAAGCTACTCGTCGATGTCGATGCCGTACCAAACTCATCTTATATGGTAACACTTACTCTGGTGCAAAAGTATCAACAAAACAAGGGTGAGTACAGGGTGTACTCCGCAAGACTTATGGCTGGTGGAGTTGTTTTGCATAAAGCCATCTTTGTTTATAAAATAGGAGGGAGAAGAAGCTCGTCTAATTAGAGTGTTTTAAACGGGGATAAGAAAACGACATCTCCAAAGCATTGATCATCTTCTTTTGATATCCACCAAGTCATCATCAAACCTCATTTAGGATCACCCCCTCGTACCCAAGAGGAAGCATCCTTAAGCACATATTAGTTTGCCAAGTTTTACGATTAGGTTATTCTTCTCTATGATCCCACGTCCATTACCAAGTCGTCCATAACCATGGACATGGCTTTTCGAAAAGATTAATACCCTGCAGGGGTGTACAACTTTACCCACACACGCCGACCGACTCTTAGCGTCACTTGACACACTTCCTTGGTGTGCTGATAGAGTTTGGTCGACCGAAACCTTTCCCTTGATTTTTCCTAATCCATGAGTCACCAGAAGGGCTCCCGGCTGCGGTAGTTGGCCATACTCCCAGGCGGTCCTTGACTCTGTGTACCGGGGTCCAGTTCAATGCCAAGCATCCTTCACCCGACCACGTCCTATATGCTTGCACCATTTTCCAAAACCTTTTTCCATGCGGGTGTCGATTAAATCCTCAAACAACGGACTCATGGATCAGACTAGGAAAGTTGGGGTCAAGGGGGTACCCATAAACCCCCGTGTGGCTGTACGCTCGTCTTGGTTCAAGAGGCAAGAACCTCGGGTCCTAAGGGTGGCAAGTATGGGACTGCAAAAACCACAACCCTCGTGGCCTCCCATACAAGCCTTAGCATGTTTAACTAACATCACCTGTCATACCACGTTCTCCTGTCCAACTAGGTTCATTTCGAAGCTCGGAACCATCAACCAAGTGAATCAGCAGAACTACTAAAGCATGGCTAAGCACAATAGATAAAGTAGCTCTAGCAGCGCTCACAAAGCCAAACCCTAGTTATGCTAGGAGCAGTGGATCAGGGATTATAGGTTCAAAGGGAATGCATCAGATAGGATCACTCTATCTATCGATAAAAGACCTTAGAATCGTATGCCCATGGCAAGAATTTAAAATGCTTTGAAAGCATAGGATTATATCGTGTGTGGGGTTTCGCTTGCTTTTGCCTGTTGATACCCAATACAGATCTTCGGAGTCATTAGCTTGACTTGTTCGACAACCACAAGGATATAGCTCTTCAAGGTTCATATTGTTGGATTTGTTCGTCGATGAGCCTCGATGGTCTTGATCTCGATCTTCAGTCTTGGACTCAATCTCGATTCCGATATCGCATTCTACCGGGTAGAACCAAACACCAGAAAGAAAGGGGAAACAATCAACACATGGCATCGATGCAATGCTCAATCAAGGATGATGATATGACAAGTTAAAAGTTATTGAAATTGAAACCCTAAACATGCTTGGTCATTTAATCGGGGTCTGAGGGGTCCAAACCCTAATTCAGAGAAACCCCGGATGCATATGAGAGGGTTCATTTTGTATTTATAATTAACTTGCAATTAAATTTGTTTAAAAATGCATGATTATAGCTTAAATAGATAGAGTTCATTTTCTGAACATTTTGATATATTATTTGTATTTTTATAATTTATAAATAATTATTTATTAAATTTACAAGTTTAAACAATTTCTGAAATATAACAAAATGGGAAATACTTTTTACACCATAGCAACAGCTAGCTGTAGAGACAGACAGATGGGCCCTAGGCCAACTCATCCTCCACGTGGACAGGGTGGGACCCAGGCTAGGTTTGACCGGGCTGACTGCGCCTGCTGACATCACGGTAAGTCGGCACAACGTCACGCTGGCGGCTGCTCTCAGATCAATGACGGGGAAGGCGATAGGAGTCTTGCGAGGAATAGCGGTTGTGATGGATCGACTCAACGTAACAAAGGGAGCCTATTGGTGGCGGCGCTGCCAACTATTGGTCACCGGAGTGGCTCGTACGGCGACGGCCAGTGGCAGTGCACGACGAGCTACGATGGCAGCGCACTACAGAGCATGCGAGAGGAAGGGGAAGGGTCCATAGGGACCATGGGCTCACCTTGATTCCAATGGAGGTGACGACGAGACTCGGGAAGGTCTTGAACAACGGTAATGGCTACGACGGAGCTCGTCAGAGGTGAGAGAGAACGCCTCGATTCCGCCGGTACAAGGCATCCCAGCAAACGAGCTTCAATGGAGAGGGAGAGTACGACACGGTGGAGCTCTCTGCGAGCTCAACGGGGACCGGGGAGGCCTGGGACGGTGGGGCTATGTGGCGACCGACGGCAAGGGTTCGGTCGCCTGGCGGGGAAGAGATGAGAGGGGTCAGGAGAGAGCGAAAGTGGATGAGGACGAGAGAGAGAGCGTCAGGGTGCTTCTTATCCATCCGCTGGAGCTCGGCGGTGGCGGGAATCGTGGCGGGGAAGATTGACGGCGACACCGGCGACAGAGATGAGCTTGGCGTCGAGAGGAAGACGACAGGGTGAGAGACGAACCTGTAGGGTTTCGTAGCATGGAAAACAAAAAATTTCTATCGCATACAAACAAACAAGCCAAGATCTATCTACTAGATTGTAGCAACGAGTCGATGGAATAACTTACCCTCGAAGATTCCAAAGTGTTTAACGAGAGCGGATTCTCGTGGGTGATGTAGTCGTACTCTTTCCGATCTCAAGATCGCGTAGACGATCCTTCCGGCGCTGCGTTCCGGCAGCGCTCCCGCAGTCGGTCACACGTTCGGTACTCGACGAAGACCTTCATCTCCCTTGTTCCAGCAGGCGGCGGAGGTTGTAGCACTCTCCTCGCAATTCTGGCAGCACAACGGCGTGGTACCGGAAGTAGAGGGGAGATCCCGCAGGGCTTCGCCTTAAGCCGGAGCGAGTATGGTGGATTATATGAGAGAGAACTATTAGTGGTCTAGGGTTTAGACACACCAATTAGAAGGCTCTAAACCGAAGGCTAGGGCAATTAGAAGCTCTAAACCAAAACGGCTCTAAACCGGAGATTAGAGGATAGGAACTTGTGTGTCTAGAGGAGGAGGCCCTGCCCCTCCTTTTATAGGTGGAGGGGGGCGGCCAAGGGGAGGGGAGTCCCTCCCCAAGTCGGCCTTGGTTGGCGCGCCGGCTTGGAGGGATTCCTCCCCCAAGTCGGTTCCAACCACCTCTTGCTTGTTTCCCACAGTTTCTTGTTTTAGCCGTTTGACTTTCAAACTGGACATTTGACTTTTCTGTTTTAGGATTCAATTTAATCATTTATTTGGAACAGCAAGAACACTTAGTACATTATGCAATCATTCCAATATGTAATGACACATTCATGTACCCCTCCCCTCCTGGAGTGCCGGACAATCCGGAACCTTCTAGAACATTCCTGATGAAAACACCGGAATCATTTCCGAACTCCAAAACGGGACTTTCCTTATATGAATCTTATTCTCCGGACCATTCCGGATCACCCCGTGATATCCCGGATCTCATCCGATACTCCGAACAACATTCGTTCTCTTTCTCATAATACCATAACTACTCAAACAACGTCGAATCCTTAAGTCTGTCTCCCTACGGTTCGTGAATTATGCGGACATGATTGAGACACTTCTCCGAACAATAACCAATAGAGGAATCTGGAAATTCATATGGCTCCCACATATTTCTACGATTACTTTGCGATCGAATGAACCACTTACATACGATACCAATTTCCCTTTGTCTCACGATAGTTTACTTATCCGAGGTTATGATCGTCGGTATCTCTGCATACCTAGTTCAACCTCGTTACTGATAAGTACTCTTTTCTCGTTCCCGTGATATGTGATCCCTTGTGAGCCAGTCACATGCTTGCAAGCTAATTGGATGACATTCCACCGAGAGGGCCCAGAGTATATCTATCCTTCATATGGATGGACAAATCCCACTCTTGATCCATGTGTCTCAACCAATACTCTCCGAACACTCAATGCCACCTTTATAACCACCCAGTTACGGTGTGGTGTTTGATGTCATCAAAGCATCCATCCGGTAAAGGTGATATGCATGATCTCATGGTCGAAGGAATTAGGTTACTATGTATCAGAAAGCATATAGCAATTGAACTATTGAAATGACTTGATCTTTATGCTACGCTTATCTATAGGAGTATGTCCACCATATCATTCTCCTAACGATATGATCTTGTTGTTGATAACATCTCAATGTTCATGATAGCGAAACCACAATCATTAATCAACCAACAAGCTAGTGAAGTATAGAGGCTATACTAGGGACTTCAAATTTAAGTTTACAAATCACACAAGTATCAATGTTTCCTTGTTAATACTATTATAGCATGAATATAAACATTTATCATAAACACAAAGATATAATAATAACTATATTTATTATTGCCTCTAGGGCATATCTCCAACAGTCTCCCACTTGCACTAGAGTCATCTAATCTAGATTACATGGTAATATACCGAACACCCATGGCAGTTTGGTGTTGGTCATGTTTTGCCCTCGGGAGAGGTTTAGTCAACGGATCCGCCACATTCAGATCTGTGTGTACTTTGCAAATCTTTATATCCCCATCCTGGATATGTTCTCGAATAGCGTGAAAACGTAGCTTGATGTGCTTCAGCTTCTTGTGTGACCTTGGTTCTTGCGCATTGGCTATGGCGCCCATGTTATCATAGTAGATAGACATTGGGTCCAGCGCACTAGGAACCACACCCAGCTCTGTAATGAACTCTTTCATCCATATCGCTTCTTGTGAAGCCTCCGAAGCAGCCATGTATTCCGATTCAGTTGAAGATCCCGCCACAACACTTTGCTTTGCACTCCTCCAGCTAACTACTGCACCATTCAAAATAAATATGTATCCGGATTGTGATTTAGAATCATCCGGATCGGTGTTCCAACTTGCATCGGTGTAACCATTAACAACGAGCTGTTCATCACCTCCATAAGAAAGAACCATATCCTTAGTTCTTCTCAAGTACTTAAGGATGTTTTTGACCGCTGTCCAATGATCCACTCCTGGATCACTTTGATATCTGCTAGTTAAACTAACAGCATATGCAATGTCGGGTCTAGTACATAGCATGGCATACATTAGAGATCCTATGGCTGAGGCATAGGGAGTCTTACTCATCCTTTCTCTATCTTCTACCGATGTCGGACTTTGAGTTTTACTCAAGGTCGTATTGGGCAACATGGGCAAGAACCCTTTCTTGCTTTCTTCCATTCCAAACCTCTTTAGAACTTTGTCCAAATATGTACTCTGTGACAATGATATTTGGCGTTTCGATCTATCTCTATAAATCTTTATGCCTAATATGTAAGCTTCTTCGCCAAGATCCTTCATTGAAAAACTATTATTCAAATATTCTTTGACACTATTAAGAAGGTCTACATCATTCCCAATCAACAATATGTCATCCACATATAGTATTAAGAATGCTATAGAGCTCCCACTCACTTTCTTGTAAATACAAGCTTCTCCCTAAGTTTGTATAAAACCAAAACTTTTGATTACCTTATCAAAACATTGATTCCAACTTCGGGATGCTTGCTTCAATCCATAGATGGACCGTTGAAGTTTGCATACCTTGTTAGCATCTTTAGGATCGACAAAACCTTTGGGTTGCATCATATACAACTCTTCATCAATGTCTCCATTGAGGAATGCTGTTTTGACATCCATCTGCCATATCTCATAATCATAATATGCAGCGATTGCTAACATAATCCTCACAGACTTTAGCTTCGCTACTGGTGAGAAAGTCTCATCGTAGTCAACTCCTTGAATTTGTCGAAACCCTTTTGCGACAAGTCGAGCTTTATAGACAGTAACATTACCATCAGCATCTGTTTTCTTCTTGAAAATCCATTTGTTCTCGACAGCCTTCCGGCCATCCGGTAAGTCCACCAAAGTCCACACTTGGTTTTCGTACATGGATCCAATCTCAGATTTCATGGCTTCTTGCCATTTATTGGAATCTGGGCTCATCATCGCTTCCTCATATGTCTCGGGGTCATCGGTGTTGTCCACCAACATGACATTCATAACGGAATCATACCAATCTGGAGTGGTACGAGTTCTCGTTGACCTCCGAGGCTCTGTAGCAACTTCAACCGAAGTTTCATGATCACCATCATTAGCTTCCTCTCTTATTGGTGCAGGCACCACAGGAACTTCTTCCGGTGCTACGCTACTCGCAATTTCGAGAGAAGGTTCGACAACCTCGTCGAGTTCTACTTTCCTTCCAGTCACTTCTTTCGAGAGAAATTCCTTCTCTAGAAAGGATCCATTCTTGGCAATGAAGATTTTGCCTTCGGATCTATGATAGAAGGTATACCCAATAGTTTCCTTCGGGTATCCTATGAAGACGCATTTTTCCGCTTTGGGTTCAAGCTTGTCCGGCTGTAACTTCTTTCCATAGGCTTCGCATCCCCAAACTTTAAGGAACGACAATTAAGGTTTCTTCCCAAACCATAATTCATACGGTGTCGTTTCAACGGATTTAGATGGTGCCCTATTTAAAGTGAATGCGGCTGTTTCTAATGCATAACCCCAAAGTGATAGCGGTAAATTTGTAAGTGACATCATAGAACGAACCATATCTAAGAGAGTTCGATTACGACGTTCGGACACACCATTACGCTGTGGTGTTCCCGGCGGTGTCAATTGTGAAAGTATTCCGCATTTCTTCAAATGCTCGCCAAACTCGTAACTTAGATATTCACCTCCACGATCAGAACGTAGAAATTTAATCTTCTTGTTACGTTGATTCTCTACCTCACTTTGAAACTCCTTAAACTTCTCGAAAGTTTCGGACTTATGTTTCATGAAATAGATATACCCATATCTACTCAAGTCATCCGTGAAGGTAAGAACATAACGATAACCACCGCGCGATGCTACACTCATTGGACCACACACATCGGTATGTATGATTTACAATAAGTCCGTAGCTCGCTCCATCATACCAGAAAATGGAGTCTTAGTCATTTTTCCAATCAGACATGCTTCGCATCTTTCAAGTGATTCAAAATCAAGTGATTCAAGAAGTCCATCGGTATGGAGTTTCTTCATACGTTTCACTCCAATGTGGCCAAGACGACAGTGCCACATATAGGTCGAATTATCGCTTGATTTCAAACGTTTAGCCTCAATGTTGTTGATATGTGTATTTCCACTATCGAGATTCAATAAGAATAGACCATCTATCAAAGGTGCATGTGCATAAAACATATTACTCATATAAATCGAACAACCATTATTCTCGGACTTAAACAAGTAACCGTCTCGCAATAAACAAGATCCCGATATAATGTTCATGCTCAACGCAGGCACCAAATAACAATTATTTAAGTATAAAACTAATCCCGATGGTAGATGAAGGGGTAGCGTGCCGACCGCGATCACATCAACCTTTGATCCATTTCCCACGCGCATCGTCACCTCGTTCTTCGCTAGCTTCAGCTTCTTGTGTGACCTTGGTTCTTGCGCATTGGCTATGGCGCCCATGTTATCACAGTAGATAGACATTGGGTCCAGCGCACTAGGAACCACACCCAGCTCTGTAATGAACTCTTTCATCCATATCGCTTCTTGTGAAGCCTCCGAAGCAGCCATGTATTCCGATTCAGTTGAAGATCTCGCCACAACGCTTTGCTTTGCACTCCTCCAGCTAACTGCTGCACCATTCAAAATAAATACGTATCCGGATTGCGATTTAGAATCATCCGGATCAGTGTTCCAACTAGCATCGGTGTAACCATTAACAACGAGCTGTTCATCACCTCCATAAGAAAGAACCATATCCTTAGTTCTTCTCAAGAACTTAAGGATGTTTTTGACCGCTGTCCAATGATCCACTCCTGGATCACTTTGATATCTGCTAGTTAAACTAACAGCATATGCAATGTCGGGTCTAGTACATAGCATGGCATACATTAGAGATCCTATGGCTGAGGCATAGGGAGTCTTACTCATCCTTTCTCTATCTTCTGCCGATGTCGGACTTTGAGTTTTACTCAAGGTCGTATTGGGCAACATGGGCAAGAACCCTTTCTTTCTTTCTTCCATTCCAAATCTCTTTAGAACTTTGTCCAAATATGTACTCTGTGACAATGATATTTGGCGTTTCGATCTATCTCTATAAATCTTTATGCCTAATATGTAAGCTGCTTCGCCAAGATCCTTCATTGAAAAACTATTATTCAAATATTCCTTGACACTATTAAGAAGGTCTACATCATTCCCAATCAACAATATGTCATCCACATATAGTATTAAGAATGCTACAGAGCTCCCACTCACTTTCTTGTAAATACAAGCTTCTCCATAAGTTTGTATAAAACCAAAACTTTTGATTACCTTATCAAAACGTTGATTCCAACTTCGGGATGCTTGCTTCAATCCATAGATGGACCGTTGAAGTTTGCATACCTTGTTAGCATCTTTAGGATCGACAAAACCTTTGGGTTGCATCATATACAACTCTTCATCAATGTCTCCATTGAGGAATGCTGGTTTGACATCCATCTGCCATATCTCATAATCATAATATGCAGCGATTGCTAACATAATCCTCACAGACTTTAGCTTCGCTACCGGTGAGAAAGTCTCATCGTAGTCAACTCCTTGAATTTGTCGAAACCCTTTTGCGACAAGTCGAGCTTTATAGACAGTAACATTACCATCAGCATCTGTTTTCTTCTTGAAAATCCATTTGTTCTCGACAGCCTTTCGGCCATCCGGTAAGTCCACCAAAGTCCATACTTGGTTTTCGTACATGGATCCAATCTCGGATTTCATGGCTTCTTGCCATTTATTGGAATCTGGGCTCATCATCGCTTCCTCATATGTCTCGGGGTCATCGGTGTTGTCCACCACCATGACATTCATAACGGAATCATACCAATCTGGAGTGGTACGAGTTCTCGTTGACCTCCGAGGCTCTGTAGCAACTTCAACCGAAGTTTCATGATCACCATCATTAGCTTCCTCTCTTATTGGTGCAGGCACCACAGGAACTTCTTCTGGTGCTGCGCTACTCACAATTTCGAGAGAAGGTTCGACAACCTCGTCGAGTTCTACTTTCCTTCCAGTCAATTCTTTCGAGAGAAATTCCTTCTCTAGAAAGGATCCATTCTTGGCAACAAAGATTTTGCCTTCGGATCTATGATAGAAGGTATACCCAATAGTTTCCTTCGGGTATCCTATGAAGACGCATTTTTCCGCTTTGGGTTCAAGCTTGTCCGGCTGTAACTTCTTTACATAGGCTTCGCATCCCCAAACTTTAAGGAACGACAATTTAGGTTTCTTCCCAAACCATAATTCATACGGTGTCGTTTCAACGGATTTAGATGGTGCCCTATTTAAAGTGAATGCGGCTGTTTCTAATGCATAACCCCAAAATGATAGCGGTAAATCTGTAAGTGACATCATAGAACGAACCATATCTAAGAGAGTTCGATTACGACGTTCGGACACACCATTACGTTGTGGTGTTCCCGGCGGTGTCAATTGTGAAAGTATTCCGCATTTCTTCAAATGCTCGCCAAACTCGTAACTTAGATATTCACCTCCACGATCAGAACGTAGAAATTTAATCTTCTTGTTACGTTGATTCTCTACCTCACTTTGAAACTCCTTAAACTTCTCGAAAGTTTCGGACTTATGTTTCATGAAATAGATATATCCATATCTACTCAAGTCATCCGTGAAGGTAAGAACATGACGATAACCACCGCGCGATGCTACACTCATTGGACCACACACATCGGTATGTATGATTTGCAACAAATCCGTAGCTCGCTCCATCATACCAGAAAATGGAGTCTTAGTCATTTTACCCATCAGACATGCTTCGCATCTTTCAAGTGATTCAAAATCAAGTGATTCAAGAAGTCCATCGGAATGGAGTTTCTTCATACGTTTCACTCCGATGTGACCAAGACGACAGTGCCACATATAAGTCGAATTATCGCTTGATTTCAATCGTTTAGCCTCAATGTTGTTGATATGTGTATTTCCACTATCGAGATTCAATAAGAATAGACCATCTATCAAAGGTGCATGTGCATAAAACATATTACTCATATAAATAGAACAACCATTATTCTCGGATTTAAACAAGTAACCGTCTCGCAATAAACAAGATCCCGATATAATGTTCATGCTCAACGCAGGCACCAAATAACAATTATTTAAGTATAAAACTAATCCCGATGGTAGATGAAGGGGTAGCGTGCCGACCGCGATCACATCAACCTTTGATCCGTTTCCCACGCGCATCGTCACCTCGTTCTTTGCTAGCTTCCGTTTATTCTGCAGCACCTGTTTCGAGTTACAAATATGAGCAACCGAACCAGTATCAAATACCCAGGCACTACTACGAGTACTAGTGAGATACACATCAATAACATGTATATCAGATATACCTTTCTTCTTGATGTTGTCGTTCTTCAAATCCGCCAAGTACTTTGGGAAATTCCGCTTCCAATGACCTTCTCCCTTGCAGTAAAAGCACTCAGTATCAGGCTTAGGTCCAGCCTTGGTCTTCTTCGCCGGCATGGTAACTTTATTACCACCCTTCTTGAAGTGTCCCTTTTGCTTAGACTTGCCTTTCTTGAATTTGGTGGTCTTATTGACCAACAACACTTGGTGCTCTTTCTTGATCTCCACTTCTGCAGATTTCAACATGGCAAAGAGTTCTTGCAACGTCTTATTCATGTTCTGCATGTTGTAGTTCATCACAAAGTTCTTGTAACTTGGTGGTAGTGATTGGAGGACATGATAAATCCCCAAAGCATTAGGAATCACTATGCCCAAGCTTTGAAGTTTGTTTGCGTGCCCAGACATCTTAAGCACATGCTCACTGACGGAGCTGCCCTCTTCCATCTTGCAGTTAAAGAACTTTTCAGAAGCCTCATAGCTTTCAATTGCCGCATGAGTCTCAAAAATCAATTTGAGATCCTCGACAATATCATATGGGTCTGAATCCTCAAACCTTTTCCGAAGCTCCGATTCCAAACCATACAAGATAGCACACTGAACTATGGAGTACTGATTCTTCCGAGCGAGGTAAACATTCTTTACTTCATCGGGAGAATCATCTGCAGGTGGGTCACCCAGCGGTGCATCCAGCACATAGGTCAAATTACCAGCTGTGAGGACAATCCTCAAATTGCGGAACCAATCCGCGAAGTTGCTTCCATTGTTTTTCAACTTTTTCTTTCTCTAGGAACGCATTAAAATTGATGGTAGGGGTTGCCATTGATCTACAACATATTTGCAATAGTTTAGACTAAGTTTATGACAAATTGAGTTCAAATTAATTAATAAAGTTAATCTAGGTGAACTCCCACTCAAAACAATATCCCTCACATTGTTTTAGTGATCACACGAACCAGATCCACCATATCAACACCGATCATCACGAGAGTTGATATAGTTTCAATGGCGAACAATCGTCATGTTCATCATATCTACTATATGATTCATGCTTTACCTTTCGGTGATCCGTGTTCCGAGACCATGTCTGTACAGGCTAGGCCCGTCAAGATCAAACCTTAGTTTCTGCATGAGCAAATCTGGCTTGCTCACGTTGTATACACTTGCGGAATCTAACACACCCGATCATCACGTGGTGCTTCAAAACAACAAGCTTTAGCAACGGTGCTAACTAAGGGTGAACACTTTATGACTTGAAATTCATGTGCATGAGGGATCATCTTATAATGCTACCGTCGTCTACTAAGCAATACAAGATGCATAAAGGATTAACATCACATGCAATTCAATATATATGTGATATGATATGGCCTTTCTTCTTCGTGCTTCCGATCTCTATCTTCAACCACGAACATGATCTCCATCATCACCGGCATTGCATCAAGGTCAATGACGCCTCTCCATGGTTGTCGTCCACCGGCTTCAACTATTACAACTACTTTGAATAGACATGCGGGTCTTAACATAAATTAAAGACAACCATATGGCTCCTGCCGGTTGCCAACTTACAATAAGGAACATTGCATACATCAAATATAATCACAATCATGGCCATATCACATCACTGCACACCCCTGCAAAACAAAGTTAGACGCCTCTACTTTCTTTGCATATTTTACGTGGTTTGGGGCTTTCGATAAGTGTCGTTCTAACTTACGAACATGAACCACAACATTGATACTAGTATTGTTAATCACCCGTTGTAAATTGGATCTTAACTATGCTAGGAGAAACAGGCACCCGCAAAGCCACTTATGCAATACAAGTTGCATGTCAAGCGTGGAGCAAGTCTCATGAACGATGTCATGTAAGGTTAGCCCGGGCCGCTTCATCCCAACATACCGCAAGATGCAAAGTACACAAGAAGCAATCGACAATAAAAGCATCAACGCCCACAATGACCATTGTGTTCTACTCGTGCAACAGATCTACATATAGACACGGCTCTGATACCACTGTAGGGTTTCGTAGCATGGAAAACAAAAAATTTCTATCGCATACAAACAAACAAGCCAAGATCTATCTACTAGATTGTAGCAACGAGTCGATGGAATAACTTACCCTCGAAGATTCCAAAGTGTTTAACGAGAGCGGAATCTCGTGGGTGATGTAGTCGTACTCTTTCCGATCTCAAGATCGCGTAGACGATCCTTCCGACGCTGCGTTCCGGCAGCGCTCCCGCAGCCGGTCACACGTTCGGTACTCGATGAAGACCTTCCTCTCCCTTGTTCCAGCAGGCAGCGGAGGTTGTAGCACTCTCCTCGCAATTCTGGCAGCACAACGGCATGGTACCGGAAGTAGAGGGGAGATCCCGCAGGAGCGAGTATGGTAGATTATATGAGAGAGAACTATTAGTGGTCTAGGGTTTAGACACACCAATTAGAAGGCTCTAAACCGAAGGCTAGGGCAATTAGAAGCTCTAAACCAAAACGGCTCTAAACCGGAGATTAGAGGATAGGAACTTGTGTGTCTAGAGGAGGAGGCCCTGCCCCTCCTTTTATAGGTGGAGGGGGCCGGCCAAGGGGAGGGGAGTCCCTCCCCAAGTCGGCCTTGGTTGGCGCGCCGGCTTGGAGGGACTCCTCCCCCAAGTCGGTTCCAACCACCTCTTGCTTGTTTCCCACAGTTTCTTGTTTTAGCCGTTTGACTTTCAAACTGGACATTTGACTTTTCTGTTTTAGGATTCAATTTAATCCTTTATTTGGAACAGCAAGAACACTTAGTACATGATGCAATCATTCCAATATGTAATGACACATTCATGTACCCCTCCCCCCCCTGGAGTGCCGGACAATCTGGAACCTTCTAGAACATTCCCGATGAAAACACCGGAATCATTTCCGAACTCCGAAACGGGACTTTCCTTATATGAATCTTATTCTCCAGACCATTCCGGATCACCTCGTGATATCCCGGATCTCATCCGAGACTCCGAACAACATTCGGTCTCTTTCTCATAATACCATAACTACTCAAACAACGTCGAATCCTTAAGTGTGTCTCCCTACGGTTCGTGAATTATGCGGACATGATCGAGACACTTCTCCGAACAATAACCAATAGAGGAATCTGGAAATTCATATGGCTCCCACATATTTCTACGATTACTTTGCGATCGAATGAACCACTTACATACGATACCAATTTCCCTTTGTCTCACGATAGTTTACTTATCCGAGGTTATGATCGTCGGTATCTCTGCATACCTAGTTCAACCTCGTTACTGATAAGTACTCTTTTCTCATTCCCGTGATATGTGATCCCTTGTGAGCCAGTCACATGCTTGCAAGCTAATTGGATGACATTCCACCGAGAGGGCCCAGAGTATATCTATCCGTCATATGGATGGACAAATACCACTCTTGATCCATGTGTCTCAACCAATACTTTCCGAACACTCAATGCCACCTTTATAACCACCCAGTTACGGTGTGGTGTTTGATGTCATCAAAGCATCCATCCGGTAAAGGTGATATGCATGATCTCATGGTCGAAGGAATTAGGTTACTATGTATCAGAAAGCATATAGCAATTGAACTATTGAAATGACTTGATCTTTATGCTACGCTTATCTATAGGAGTATGTCCACCATATCATTCTCCTAACGATATGATCTTGTTGTTGATAACATCTCAATGTTCATGATAGGGAAACCACAATCATTAATCAACCAACAAGCTAGTGAAGTATAGAGGCTATACTAGGGACTTCAAATTTAAGTTTACAAATCACACAAGTATCAATGTTTCCTTGTTAATACTATTATAGCATGAATGTAAACATTTATCATAAACACAAAGATATAATAATAACTATATTTATTATTGCCTCTAGGGCATATCTCCAACAGAACCGGTACTGGGCCGGGGATGGGCTGCACGTGGGCCGCAGTGGGCTGCAGAGCTGCGCACGCGAGCGGCAGGAAGGGAGAGGAGAGAGATGGGCTTGTTGGGCTACGGCCTGTTAGGGTTTCTGGCTCTGTTTTTTTCTTCTGAAATGCTTTTATTTTTTTGTTTGTACTTTCTGTTTTTTATCTTCATTTTGAAATCTGTTTTTATACATTTCAAAATACTAGAGCTTTGCAAATATTTAAAATATTGCAGAGACCCTTGTAAACAATTTGGGTTCCATATTTTTTTTAGTTTTCAAAATTCAAAATCATTTTGAATATGTTTCAAAGAGAGGGGAAATTAGGGTTTAGGGTTTTGACAGCCTTTTTCTTCAATGAAATTTTCTTTAGCAATGATAATGATGCTCACGAATGCACAAACAAGCCCTAATTACTATTTGGTAAAACTAGGGTTGTTCCACCCCCCTTCGACGTTGTCTTCCAGCGTGGGTCGACGCTGCCAGTTGTGTGGTATTGAGGGGCACTGGGCCTCCAAGTGCCACTGCCGCTTCCAGAAAATTTTCCTCGGTCTCGGTAATGACGGCAAGGATGCGCGTAATAACGCGTGCCAAGCAGCTATGGCCGATCGCCAGCGCCGCCTTCGAAGCCCCAGGAGAGCCTTGGACAAACTCAGTCCTACTCCGTTGACCCATATTGGTACATGGACTCGGGGGCAATAGAGCACATGACGAACGACATGGGGAAGCTCAACACCCACGAGCCATATCACGGGTCTGACAAGGTCTACACCGCCAACGGAGCAGGTATGCACATCTCCCATATTGGTCAAGCGTCTCTTCTCACTAGTCATGCCAATAGGACCTCCAACTTCGCAATATTCTTCGAGTACCATCTGTGATGCGTAATCTTCTTTCAATTCCTACACTCACCCATGACAATAATGTGTTTTGTGAATTTCACTTGTTTGATCTTTTTATTAAGGATCGGGACACGAGGGGCATGCTCCTTAGTGGGCGTCTGTGTCAGGGCCTCTATCGTCTGGAGCATCCTGGAGTCTCTCACATTTTCAGTGGAGTTCACGTTTCGTCGTCACAGTGGCATGCTCGCCTTGGTCATCCTGCCACTCCTATCGTTCGTCATGTTTTGCATCATCATGAGCTTCCTATCATGCCTAGTAATAAAGATGTAGCAGTGTGTGATGCTTGTCAGCAGGGGAAGAGTCATCAACTTCCTTTTTTGGAGTCTACACGTGAGGTGACACATCCTCTAGAACTCGTGTTTTCCGGTGTTTGGGGCCCTGCCCAAACCTTTGTTAGTGGTCATAATTATTATATCAGTTTCGTTGATGCTTACAGTCACTTTACCTGGCTTTATCTTATTAAGCGTAAATCTAATGTGTTTGATATTTTTGTTCAGTTTCAAAAACATGGTGAACGCCTTCTCAAGCATAAAATTGTCCATGTTCAATCGGATTGGGGTGGTGAATATCGCAACCTTAACTCCTTTTTCTAGTCGCTTGGGATCGCTCACCGTTTAGCATGTCCACATACACATCAGCAGAATGGCTCCGTAGAATGTAAGCATTGTCATATCGTTGAAACTGGTCTTACTCTTTTAGCCCATGCATCGGTTCCATTTCGATTTTGGAGTGATGCCTTTACCAATTCATGTTTTCTCATCAATCATACTCCCACACGTGTTCTAGACATGAAGGCTCCTATTGAACTCCTTCTTAATGAACAGCCTGATTATACCTTTTTTAAGTGTTTGGGTGCGCTTGCTGGCCGCATCTTCGCCCATACAATAAACGCAAGCTAGAATTTCGGTCCAAAAAGTGTGTCTTTCTTGGCTATAGTTCCCTTCATAAAGGCTACAAATGTCTTCATGTTCCCACTAATCGTGTCTATATATCTCGGGATGTCGTGTTTGATGAGCATGTTTTTTCCTTTGCCAAACTCCTTGTGTCTACCGATGAACCTCCATCCATGCATTCATCCTCCATTGCCTCTGACCAATTTGATGATGTTGCATACTCTCCTGTATTGTTGCCTAACCATGGTGCAGGCACTGGACGCGGGGATCGTTTGGAAATTTTGGAGACACCGACACCTCCATCGTCGGCATCATCCGACGCGCACGTCGATCCGCCAGTGCTCCTGCATGGCCTTGGACATCGTGCCCATGTATGCCCGACCGATACTCATGTGACATCGCGCCCGGCCTCGCCCCCTGTGCGGGAACGTGTGTCACAGAAGCAACTACAAATCAGGTTCATCTCCTCTAAGGATCAACTTGCAGACATCTTCACCAAGCCGTTGTCTCTACCACAGTTTGAGACCTGTAGGCGCAATCTTACCCTTCTAGATTCTTTAGTAAGTGGATAAGATTGAGGGAGGGTGTTAGACTGTGTATAGCTTCTGTAATTATGTGCGTGTATTGTACCAATTATAACACACCCATTATATATATGTGATAGGCCACACCTTTGAGGGCTGAGCCGGTTCCCCCAATTATGTTGTTTCACATAACTCATCAAGGACTATGACTTGAGTTTCAAATACCATCCTGGTAAAGTAAATGTCGTAGTTGATGCTTTAAGCCATAAGGTTTATGTGAATGACCTTACCAAAGGAGAATTGCCAGATGATTTGTGTGCTCAATTTAAAGAGCTAAGATTGGAGATAGTGCCTGAAGGATATCTCATTTCTTTGTAAGTTCAACCAACATTGTTGGATAAGATCAAATAAGCCCAAAAGTTGGACAAGGAAATAGAGGGGATTAAGAGTAAAATTAATAAAGGAAAGGCGAAAGGATTCCATGAATATGAACAAGGAACTTTATGGTATGGAAAGCTTATCTGCATTCCGCAAGATCCGGAACTTCAGAAATTGATTCTGCAAGAAGCACACAATTATCCATATTCTATTCATCGAGGTAACACCAAAATGTACATGGATGTGAAGGAAATATTTTGGTGGAACAATCTCAAGAAATATATCGCGGAACATATTGCTTTATGTGACGTGTGTAGTAGAGTGAAGGCGGAACATCAGAAACCGGCAGGGTTATTACAACCACTACCTATACCTGATTGGAAGTGGGATACGATTGGTATGGATTTTATCACCAGACTGCCAAGGACCAGATCTGGATATGATTCTATCTGGGTTGTTGTGGATCGCCTAACTAAAGTGGCTCATTTCATACCCGTGAAGACTACTTATACAGGTGCTAAATTGGCTAAGATCTATATGAATAGGATTGTATGTCTACATGGAGTACCTAAGAGTATTATGTCTATTAGAGGAACTCAGTTCACTTCGCATTTTTGGCAACAACTGCATGAATCATTAGGGACTAGACTAGAATTCAGCATAGCATTTCATCCTCAGACTGATGGACAGACAGAAAGAACCAATCAGATTTTGGAAGATATGTTGAGAGCTTGTGCGCTAGACTATGGATCTAGTTGGGATGAAAGTCTGCCATACGCAGAATTATCTTACAATAACATTTATCAAGCAAGCATAAAGATGGATCTGTTTGAATTCCTTTATGGAAGGAAGTGTACTATGCCATTACTATGGAATGGAGTAGGAGAAAGAAATTTATTCGGACCAGAACTAATCAAGGAAGCTGAAGATAAAGTCAGAATGGTAAAGGACAAATTGAAGATAGCCCAATCCCGACAAAAGATCTATGCAGATCCAAAGCATAGGGAATTCACCTAGGAGGTAGGTGATAGTGCTTATCTTAGAGTCTCACCACTTCGTGGTGTGAAGAGATTTGGAGTCAAAGGGAAATTGGCACCTAGATATGTAGGGCCATTCAAAATTTTGAGCCGCAAAGGAGAAGTGGCTTATGAGATTGAATTGCCTAAATCACTGCCAGCAGTTCACAATGTGTTTCATGTGAGTCAGTTGAAGAAGTGTCATTCGGAGATGGAAGAAACTTCATTGAAGGACACTATACCATTGGAAGAGGTACATTTGGAGAGTGATCTCACTTACGAAGAGAAACCTATCAAGATTCTCGAGACGGCAGAAAGAGTTACTCGCACTAAGACTATCAAATTTTTCAAAGTAAAGTGGAATCATCATACCGAGGAAGAAGCAACTTGGGAAAGAGAAGATGACCTTCGGAAAGATCACCCTCACCTATTTGCTAGCCAATCTGAATCTCGGGGGGAGATTCATATTAAGGGGGTTAGATTTGTAACATCCCAAATTTTATCAAATTCAAAACCAAGTTGTTGCATTCATATCATCATGGCATTATTACTTTGCATAATTTTTTTCAAAACTAAACCCTAAATAAAACCATATTTAAACCCCTTCTTATACTATGTATGGGGCAAGGTTTTATTTTATTTTCAAGACCCAAAAATGATTTTGAGCGGTTAGATGTGTTTGACACACTTTTGGATACAAGGATCACAACACAAAAGTTTGGTGAAGATTTGAATTCATTTGGATTTGAATTGGACATTCAAATCTATTCTAGAAAATCAAATCAGAAAAGGAAAAAGATAAAAGGAGAAAAAAATAACAGCAGTAAACAATTTGGCCTAGCAAACCCCCACGGCCCAACAAGCCCACCCGGGAAACCCCTCTGTGTGTGTGTGTGTTTCTCACCCACTCGCACACACCCCCCCCCCTCTTACTGACAGTGGCCCCGTTGCCACGTCAGCTTCGTCGTCCCCAGACACCGCGCGACGACCATGCCGCTGGCCGTTTCTCCCCCTTTCTCTGCCGATTGAGTCTCAAGTAAATTCCATTGATTCACCGAGTGATTTCCGCCCCTGCTCCGTCTACTTAATCCCCACCCCCTTGCGACCATTTACCCTCACCTAGCCAACACCAAGCGCCGCCAGGCTCCATGAATTTTGCTTTGCACCGCCGCAGCACCGAGGAGCTCCGGCGAGCTATCACGGTGAGTCTCGATCGCGCCTTGCCTTCTAGTTCGCACGACCCTATTCGCCATCATCTTGCGCTGCTCCTGACACTCGCCATTCGTTTTATCTTGCACCAGAGCCTCGTCTCCGTCGACGTCTGCAAGTGTCCGAAGCTCAGCTCAACTCCGACGAGCCCTGTGTTCCCCTTGACCTCTGCTTCACGCAATTGAATTCACCAGATCATTGGGCACCTTCTGATGCCATTTGTTTGCACTATTGCATCCTAGGTTGTCGTCTTCGACTCCGATCATGAGCATCCGACGCACAGACGAACTCCGACGAGCATCTGAGCCCGTGTTCGTGTGCCCCTGTCCAAGCCGAGTACACGTTGAGCATCCCCACATTCCCGCGAGCTCGGTAAGCACTAGCACAACCCCTACCCCTCTAGCCTCGCCGGCGTGTCACCGCTAGTGGCGCGCCGCCGCCAGAGCCATTCGCGCTGCTGGTTTCTGGTCGTGCAGATCTGAGCCATCGGATCTAGATCTAGTGGTTAGGATTAGAGTTAGAAGGGAAGGGGTACGAGTTGATCAGAGCCGCTGGATTTCATTTAGATCTAACGGTGCGGAAGTGTGATTCAGCGCAAAGCGGTACGCGCCAATCAGGACATGTCGCGTGTCTCTGGTTTTGATTTAAAATATGAATTTAGATCTATTTGTTATTCAAACTTGTAAATTCAATAACTTTTGATCTGTTTATCCAAAAATTACAAATTTTATATCAATGGATTCAGAAAAATAAGCCTTTGCATCTATTTCCTTGGTTTGGACATTTTCTTCTGTAAAATTAGGATTTTATGTAGAAGCATTTGTAGGCTTATTTTGGCTATCAAAATTATTTAGAAAATTATTTTAAAGTAAATTTTAGTTTATTTAGACTTTAGGAAGTATGCTTTGTGTTTAGTACTGTTTAGTTTGTTTTGAAGAGTGTGACAAATCATTTCATTGCATTTGCATGCATTCATATATATTTTTGTTTGTATATTGAATGTGAATTTTGTGGTATGATTTTATGTGTAGATTTTGTGGATTGTGGAGAGTGTGATTGTGAGGATTGTGCCTATTCCCCTAACTACCAAGGCAAGTGATGCTTCATCTTTTTGTCATATTATTTTGTCTATGCACTAGTGATATTTTGAGTAGGATTTGCATGGTTATTTTCTAAGTATATGATATGCTATGGTAAATCCTATAGATATTTTCTTAGTATTTTTTCCCTAAGTTAAGAAAGTTGTTATGCTAGTATGCTTAGCCTAGCTATTAGAATGCAAGGGTGGATTATTCATGTTATGATATTATGCAAAGTCTATGACTATGTTTTTGATTAATAAAACAACATGTTAATGAATCACCTGGGTGGAATGGGAAGAATGGTTTGTGTTGAGTGGTTACACAAGGCCCATGTATATGGTTTACCTTGTGTATCACACTTGTGGATGGCCACCCAGGAACAAAGAGATTTGATATGTTTAGTGTTGATAAGCTTCTAGTGCAACCACATGGCATATGGGCTCTGCCTTGACCAACTAGGTTGCAAGTATTCAGACAGATGGACAGTTGGTGGTAGGTTTGATAGGATGGAACACGTCCATGTTGGTCTGAAGGAATGCTTCTGAAAAGTCTCGTCTCGATGCATGCCGAGTCTTGTGGGGAAAGTGCACCACCTCTCGATAGGGTAAAACCTAAGTACTTAGACTTGTCCCCGGTAACTGACATTTTGAGCATCAAATACATTGAAATGATCAAGGATATCCTCATCCCAATTTATCTAAGTTAAAAAATTCTGGTTGAACAAGGGTAAAGGTTCACTAATGTCTATTGGTGGTTCCTCTGGTGTTTTGACAAACAAAAACTTAATGTTTTCAAACTAATAAGACAAACCTTATTTTTTTGAGAAAAGCCAGCCTGAACTACACTTAGCCAAATTCATAAAGTTATTAGATGTTACTATACTACTATGGTATCACTTGCCAATAAAATTCCAAATGTATTGACCCTCTGTGGCTGTAACTTATTATGTTGCAGGTTACTCTGATGGTGACTAGGGTTATGAGTCTACACTCAATATGTTTGCCTGTGGCACATGAAGATGAAGACTTTATTTATTTTGGTAAGTATTGTGAAATCTTTGTATTAGCCTTGGGATAATGAGTTGTAAGAACTATGTATCTCTGGATATTACGATGTAATAATGACCTTTGTATCTGTGTACTTCATCTTAAATTGTGTATGCTAGCAATTCGATCCAGGGACTAGCATTGCAATCACAGGGGCCTTTACCTTAAATGGTGAGGTATTTCAACTTTCAAGGTGTCCTATGCATCTATTTGATACTCCATGAGGGACAAGATGAATGCCACTATGCTATGTTTTCTGTATGTGAAACAAACAAAGTTTTTTAATGCATGTTATTCATGATCTTTGTTTGTAGCCTTTCATGTTGCATGATTGTTACTTTGCCTTACTGTTAGAACTCCATCTTTCATGATCATGTTTAGAGTTCTTTGATCCGAGCTTTCAATGCTTGCAAATGGTTTGATCTTGATTTTGATGGTGCATGTCACCTAAAAAATTATTATTTTTATCACTTACCTACTCGAGGATGAGCAGGAGTTAAGATTGGGATGCTTGATACGACGGAAATGTATCTATAATTTTTTTGTTCCATGCTTGTTTAGTATCAACTTTTCTTTGCTTTGTCAACACTTTGATGTGTTTTTATATGTTTTCTGGTACTAACCTATTAAGAAGATGCCACAGCGCCAGTTGCATGTTTTCTTCTGTTTTTGGTTCCAGAAAAGCAGAAAATCAATATTCTCGGAATTGGATGGGACAAAAGCCAAAGTCAATATTTTACCGTGGGGAACATGGAGCCAGAATACGAGACGGAGGGGAGGCACCAGGGGTCCACCCCACCTGGTGGCACGGGCTAGGGATAGCCGCGTCTGGGGGGTGTGACCTCCCTGGCCGCCCCCTTCCTCGCCTATTCGCCTATAAAGACCCCCCGATGCCAAAACCCTAAGTAACAGATCAATATTCCACGAAATCGTATATACACGCCGCCACCATCGTCCCTAGATCGAGGGATCTGAAGCTCTTCTCGGCACCCTGCTGGAGGGTAGATCATCCCAGAGGCCTTCTTCTTCATAATGCCAGCCTCCGTTATGAAGCGTGAGTAGTTCCACCTTGGACTACGGGTCCATGTAGTAGCTAGATGGTTGTATCTCCTTTGTGCTACCATGTTTAGATCTTGTGAGCTCTGTTCATGATCAAGATCATCTATTTGTAATCATGCATGTTGTGTTTGCGGGGATCCGATGGATATTGAGATTACTATGTCATATTGATTAATGGTTTTGTCTTATTGATTCTATCATGTCTGTGTTGTTTGTGATCTTGCATGCTCTCCGTTCCTAGTAGCTATCTTGGCCAAGTAGATGCTAGTGACTCCAAAAGGGGGTATTTATGCTAGATAGTGGGTTCATGCCTATATTTAATCTAAGAGAAGTGATAGAAATCTCTAAGGTTGTAGATGTGCTGTTGCCACTAGGGAGAAAACAATGGTCTCTTGTTCATGGAACAAGTGGATTGTTTACCTTACACACTTTGCTTAAAGTAGTTATCTGTTGCTTGCAACTTAATACTGGAGGGGGTTCAGATGATAACCTAAAGGTGGATTTCTAGTCATAGATGTAGTTGGATGGCGGTCTATGTATCTTGTTGTATTGCCCAATCGAATCTCATAGGATCATGAATGTCTAGTTGCCTGGCTCAGTCATGTCAATTCCCTGCTGTAATTTGTTTACCCAGCATGCCATGTTTGTTATCTTAAGGATAACACCTCTAGTGAACTATGTGTTGGGGATATACTTTCCGGGTATACCCATAGGACTCGCTGACCAGGGTGGCCCACCAACGGGTTAGAGCTTTGCTTCATGGGCGACCCAGTTAGAGAAAGAGGAGGAGCCAGTTCTAGCTACGACAAGGCCCAGAAGAGTTACCGACTTAGGCCTGTAGTATTACTTGTAGTCCAAGTTGTACATAGTTACTGACTCTATAACGTAGCCGGATAGGTCTCTCTTGTAACCCTAGGCCCCGGTGACTATATAAACCGGCCCTATGGGATCCTTTAGGTCAACAACTCGATACACAACCACAACCAACTCGCATAGGCGAACCTCTCTTGTAATTCTCTATAACATCCGGCTTACGCCGATATATTTTTGGGTTGCTAGCAAGAGTAGGATCTGATCACCGCAGTCGGATCTGAACCTGGGTAAACTTGTGCTCACCGCTCCTGGAACATCCGAGGTCTCACACCCCATCCTTCCAATGCCACTAGGACCCCCTATGGCGTACTTGTCGACAATACGACGACAGTTTGCGCCCACCGTGGGGCAGGTAACCTCTGGAGCATCATTCCAGGCGGAATCTGCGCGTGCAGGAATCGGTGAAACAATCTCCATGGGTCTCGTGGTCTACGCCAGTGATGTCCCTCTCGTCCTTCTCGACAATACTTGGATTCCAGCTTCGAAACCCGTGACGACCTACACGATCATGTCAATCGGCGAGGTCGATATCTATCTCGGTTTCGCTGAACCCGCCCAACCCACCCTTGAGGTGACTACCATGGCGGAAGAAAAATTTGGATCTACTTTATCCGCAGAGGCGGAAGAGTTCAAGGTCCTGGAGAAAATCGAGCCCACCCAACCCACTCCTGTAGTGGAAGAAGAGGTGGACGAAAAATCCGGATCTGATCTCCCTGATGAGATCGGATACACGGATGAGGAATATATCCGCTACGACTCTATTATACTGGACGTCGTAGCAAAAAAACTACCCTTGAAGCACAGGATAAAGGAGATGATGAAGCGCCCCTACATCGATTACGAAGCAATCGCCAACATCACGGAGAACTTTGGGATGGAGGGGGCGGAAACCCAGCTGTGCCACTACTTCAAGAACATGAAAAAGAAGAAGCACTGTTTCGTGTACCATATAAGCACTGGATCCGACTCTGTCGATTATGGAGATGGTAGAGATTCGGTTCTAGACACAATCGAAGAAAACACCGACTCACCTGGATCCCCTTAGGAGTCAATCATGTCGCAGGAACTTCGAAACTTCGACAAAGAGATGGAGGAGTATGAACAAGAGCACGTCTCCAAGCAAACACAAGGTGAGCCGGAAAACCCTCCTAGTCCATACGATATCATGGATGAAAGCTACACCTCGCAGGATGATATGGACACCGGAGATTCTTCCGAGGTCCACAAGCGAACCATGATGGAAACTACCGACGGAAGTTTATCCCCCGGTACCGGACTGAAAGCCGTCTTTGCCACTGGTGCGCACGTTAAGGCTACTGGGCGGTCAAAGAAGAAGACAAAGAACAAAAATCCGACACCGACAGAGCTGGACGTCGAGGAAACCAATGAAGAAAAAGTTGATGAAGAGATCGAGATGGAGAATTAGGACGGAGATCCGATTAATACCACCCGATCGACCCTCCTGTGGATGGACACGTTGTCACCAAGGGTGGACGTGAAATTTACGGAGATTCTCTCACGATTCCAATCCCAACGGCTTCGGATCTTACACCGGATGATGGTGATGCACCTACCGGGGTATACCTAGCAGGACGTTTCCGACTGGCCCAAGACCTGGAGAGTGGGCCTGCAGGACGGCGACTGGATCAAGGCCCGGCGTGGATCCAAGCGACTGGAAGCTGAAGGCCCAGGCGAGTAGATAGGCCGAGTCGGATTAGGTTAAACGAGTACCGAAGCCTTAACTGATTCGGTTGAGATATGTAAAACCTAGGGGAGGTGAGCCTATATAAACCTCCCTGCGAGGCGTGTAGAGATACGTTCCATCATACACCCAAGCGACTCGCCGCCTAGCCGCCGAGCTCGCCCATTGTACCACCTCCATAATACAATCTAGCAGGAGTAGGTCTTTACCCTCCGGGGGGCCGAACCTGGGTAAAACCCTTTGTCTCCGCCCTCATATCGCACCGCAGATGGCTAGCCGCCCTTGCCCCTCGTTCTACTACTCGCTGCCGATTGCAGCATCTGCCGTGACCATTCCCACGACAGTGGCGCCCACCGTGGGGCCTGGCCGGTCAGGCCGGTGTTCTGCGGCGAGATCCAATCTGCCCATCAACGAGACGGTCGCCACTGACCGCATGATAGCGATCGGCGAGATGCTCCAAATCTTGCCGAGCAGCTACGTCCTGGCGGCGCGACCCGTCACGCACAGCGTGATCCTGCCGGTCGGCACGATCAGCCTCTTCGTCGGCCTCACCGACGTCATCGTCTCGGAGGACTCGGCTCGCATCCGCGAGTCGCCGCCACGCGATCGGCTCTCCGAGAGCCAGATCCGCACGATCCATCGCCTCGCCTCCGAGTACAACTCGGCCCACAGCGACGTGGCAGAAAACTCAGCGGCCGCAGAAGACGCGGCCCTCAACGACGACGCCGACTCAGCGACCCCGGCCTCACTCGCCGGGTCCATCACCGCGGCTTCACCCGCGGTCTCCATCATCCAGGTCTCCAACGTGGGAGACTTCGAGGACCCCTCCATCCTCGGGATCTTCGAATTCGACTCCGGGTCGGAAAACTCCGCCGACCTCCACGACGGAACCGGTTGCCACGCCGCGACCTACATGGCGACCGACACCGAGCCACCGGAGGACCCCTTCTCCACCCCAATCCCTCCTAACGCCACGGCAACGGAGGTCGAGGAACAAGCCGAGCGCGAAAAATTTCGCCTCGAGCAGGTGACGGCGCAGGAACTATCGCGCTACCATCAGCAGCGGATCAGGTCGCGCCTGAACCCCACTGTTCAGGGGCGCGCCCTGAACTTCGACGACGAAAACGACCTGGCCCGCGTGGCCGAACGCGCGATCTGCGAGAACGCGCCACCAGGAGGAAGCGCCCGGCCGCCGCCAGGGTCAACGGCGATGGGCGCCCCACCTCCACCCAACCGCACACCTCCCAGGGACCAGCCGCGGATAGTAGTCTCCTCACGGGAGCGAGATGCAAACGGCCTCCCACTGTTCTCCACCCCGATGGACAACCTCGTGGCAGGCCGAGCAGCAGCCGACAACATCACGGCCACGGGCGACGGCGCCCTACAGATCCAGTACGTCAGGGCCCTGCTCACAAAGGCCGTTGAGCAGCAAAACGCGGGCGCCGACTCGCAGGGTCGAGTATACTCGCGTTCTTCGGGAAGCAGAGCGGCCTCAAGCGGCCGCCCAATGGCGGCAAACACCCTCAACTGCCCGCCACCGGAGCCACTGCAGCTCCAACACCGAGCCGCGAACGCGGCACTCTCCACCAACGACCCCAGGCCAGCGACCAACTTCGTCGCCGCCAACGGTCAACCCATCGACGCCCGCACTCACATCATCAACAACCAAAGCTGGCGCGCACGCCAGCCCGATGACCTACGACACACCCTGACCAATCGCCGCGACGGCGAGCCCATGGGGTCGCTCAGTCGACTCGACCCCAAGTGCTTCTGACCAATGATCCGAAGCGAGAAGTACCCGCCAAACTTCAAGGCGTCGAAGGAGATAGAAAAGTACGACCCCGCCGTTTGGCTCGATACATACCTCATGGCGATGGGGATCGCAGGCCACACCGACCTGCTAGCCGCCCGTTACCTCCCCCTGATGATGGAGGGGACGTGCAGGCAGTGGATCAACACCCTCCCCCAGGACAGTATCGACTCATGGGAGGAGATGCGCGACGCCTTCGTCAGCCACTTCGAGTGCTCCTACACCCGCGCCACCACCATCGAGGACCTGGAGCGATGCGTCCAGGGACCCCGCGAGTCGACCCGCAACTGGGTCCAACGGTGGCAAGAACTTTGGTACAACACGGTCGGCATCCACCCGGACACCGCGATCTATTGCTTCAAGACCTCATGCCGCTACGAGCCCCTGGTCGCCAAGCTCAAGCGACACTCTCGCACACTCGACAACATCTCGGACCTCCTCGAGATCGCCAAACTGTACGCGGAGGAAGATCCAAACCAGGAAACTGACGATGAGTCAGGAGGTCAACGCCGCACGAGCGGCAACGACAGCGGACGACGGTCCGACCTACGCTACAGCAACACTCGCCTCACCGGCAAGCGCCGCAGTGACGGGCGAGTCGACTTTGTCGCCAACGCCGGGCACGCACAACGCGAGCCCAAGAGCTTCCGCCGCGACAGAGGACAACGCCGCGACGGCGGCAACTACAAGGCCAAGCCAAGGTTCGACCCCGCGGCCCTCCTTAACCAACCTTGTGCGTTTCATAGCAGGGAAGGGAAGCCCGCAACGCACACAACCGCCGACTGCCACACCCTCAGGGAGATCGAGAAGGCACGGCGAGCACGGGAGGACCCCGACAATGACCCACCAAACGGCGGAAAATTTGGCAAAGTGGCCGGCTCGCTCCATACCTTCACAGGCTTCAACACGAAGCGCGAGAAGAAGGTCATCGCCCGCGCCGTCGCCGTCAACGCGGTGGCTCAGGTGGACGTTCCCCAGTTCCTCAACTGGTCGGAGCAGCCCATCACTTGGAGCCGCCAAGACCACTCGCCACGCATCGAGTACCCAGGTCGAGTCGCCCTGGTGTTCAAGCCTAAGGTCGCGACTACTGGCTCCCCAAGACATTGATGGACGGCGACAGCTCCATCAACATCCTGTACCTGGACACCTTCAGGCGGCTGCGGCTCCCGCAGTCGATGATCGAGACGACCCACACCACGTTCCATGGCATCGTCCCTGGTTGGAAGGCGTACCCGATCGGCAAGGTCACGCTGCCAGTCACCTTCGGCACACCAGCAAACTTCTGCACCGAGCGGATCGTCTTCGAGCTGGTGCCCTTCGACAACCCCTACCACTGCGTCCTGGGGCGCCAGGCGTTCGCCAAGTTCATGGCAGCGCCCCACTACGCGTACAACGCGATGAAGCTCCCCGGGCCGTGCGGCGTCATCACCATCAACGCGACCCCGACATGGCCGCCGAGTGTGAGGCCAAAGGAGCCGAACTCGCTGACGCCGTCATCGCGGCGGAGACCAACCACGCCGATGAGCTCGCCAAGTACGCGAGCGGGGTTAACAACGACGACCCCACCATACTCAAGAAGCCCAACTCGGAGGGCGCAAACACCTCAACCTTCGAGGCGACGACGCACACCCGCACCGTCGAGCTGGTCCTAGGCGACTCCAGCCAGACGGTGACGATCGGGACGGGCATGAGCCCAGCATAGGAAGGCGCTCTCATCGAGTTCCTCCGTGAGAACAGGGACATCTTCGCATGGAAGCCCTCTGACATGCCTGGTGTCCCTAGGGAGCTCGCTGAGCACAAGCTAAACGCCGACCCCAAAGTGCGACCCGTCAAACAGTCGCTGCGGCCCTTCAATGAAGAGCGCCGCCGAGCAATCGCCGAGGAGGTGCAGCGTCTACTCGCTGCAGGCTTCATCTGGCCAATCAAATACTCCAAGTGGCTGGCAAACCCAGTCCTGGTCGAGAAGAAGAACGGGACCTGGAGGATGTGTATCGACTACACAAACTTAAATAGCGCCTGCCCAAAGGAGCAGTTCGTCCTCCCGCGGATCGACCAAATAATCGATTCCACCGCGGGCTCGGAGTCGCTATGTTTCCTCGACGCCTACTCTGGATACAACCAGATCAAAATGGCCGTCGAGGACGAGGAGAAGACGGCGTTCATCACGCCATTCGGAGCCTTCTACTACACCGCCATGACCTTCGGCCTCAAGAACGCCGGGGCGACCTACCAGCGGTGCATGCAAGAGTGCCTCGCGAGCCAAATTGGCCGCAACATCCGCGTCTACATCAACGACGTGGTCGTAAAGTCCGCTCGCCAGGGTGACCTACTCGCCGACCTGGCGGAAACATTCACCAACTTGCGAAAATACAAGATAAAGCTTAACCCAGGCAAATGCACCTTCGGTGTACCAGCAGGACAACTACTGGGGTACGTCGTCTCCAAGCGAGGGATCAAGGCGAACCCCACGAAAATTGACACGATCGCCCGGCTCAGCAAACCCGAGTGCCTGCGCGACATCCAGAAACTGGCCAGGCGAGTAGCGGCTCTCAGTCGCTTCATCCCCCGCCTGGGCGAAAAGGCGATGCCCCTATACCGCCTGATGCGCAAGAACCCCACCTTCCAGTGGGACAAGGAGGCAGATGACGCGCTCCGCGACCTCAAGAAGGTGCTACTCGCGGCACCTCTACTCGCCGCCCTCGCCGACAAAGAACCCATGCTGGTTTACGTCGCGGCTTCCGAGCGCGTCGTCAGCGTCGTCATGGTCGTCGAGCGACCGGAGGAAGGAAAGGAGCGCCCAGTACAGCGACCGGTGTACTACATCAGCGAGGTCCTCACCGAGTCGTGCCAGCGGTACCCGCAGTACCAAAAGCTAGTATACGCGGTCTTCAGAGCTCAGCGGCTCCTGCCGCACTACTTCCAGGAGCACCCGATCACGGTCGTCTCCTCAGCACCACTGCAAGACATCATTCGCAACCACGAGGCGACCGGGCGGGTCGCCAAGTGGGCCATCGAGATTGGCGTCCACAACATCAAATACGAGCCACGAAAAGCGATCAAGTCGCAGGCCCTAGCGGACTTCATCGCCGACTGGGAAGAGGCCCAGCAGCCAGAGAAGCTGCCATACCTCCATTACTGGAGCCTGCACTTCGACGGCTCCAAGAACGCGGACGGCACAGGCGCAAGGATCGTGCTAACTTCACCGAAGGGCGACAAGCTCCACTACATCCTCTGCCTCGACTTCACAACCTGCACCAACGACATGGCCGAGTACGAGGCCTTACTCCACGGCATGCGAGCTGCCAAGGAGATGAATGTCAACCGCCTACGCTGCTACGGAGACTCCGACCTTGTCGTGGGGAAAGTCGCTGGCACCTGCGACGCCGTCTCCCCCACCATGGCAGCGTACCGCCAAGCAGTGGACAAGTTGGGCGGACACTTCACAGGCTACTCCGTCGATTGGATCGACAGGCGGAAGAACGAGGAGGCCGACGCCCTCTCTCGCATTGGGTCGGCTCGACTCGCACCACCCACCGGCGTCTTCGTCGACACAATAACCAAGCCATCAGCCTCTCCCCCGAGGGAGATCGACATCGGAGTCCCGTTACAGCCGGAGGCAGCCCTGGTCGCACTCGTCATCGAGCCAGACGACTGGACCAAGCCCTACATCGCCTATCTGGAGGTCGTCACCTTGCCGGCAGACGAGACGGACGCTCGGATGATCGCCCGCCGATGCAAGTCCTACACCATCATCGACGGCGAGCTCCACAAGCGCAGCGTCACCGGCGTGTTCCAACGCTGCGTCCAACCCGCCGAAGGACGCAAGATCCTCCACTCTGGTGACTGCGGCCACCACGGCGGCGCCCTCTCTCTGGTCGCCAAGGCTATGCGGCATGGCTTTTACTGGCCCACCGCACACGCCGATGCTGTCGACATTGTCCAGCGGTGCACCGGGTGCCAGAAGTACGCCAACCAGACGCACGTGCCGAGCTTAGCGCTCAAAACAATCCCCATCACCTGGCCATTCGCCGTGTGGGGCATGGACATGGTAGGCCCCTTCAAAAAGGCTCCCTCCGGCTACACCCACCTCCTGGTTGCGGTCGACAAATTCACAAAGTGGGTGGAGGCCAAGCCAGTTCGGAAATGCGACGGGAAGACCGCCACTAAATTCCTACGCGAGCTCATATATCGCTACGGGTTCCCAAACAGCATCATCACAGACAACGGCACCAACTTCGCCAAAGGAGCCATAGCCGAATTCTGCGAAGAGCACCACATCCGGCTCGACCTCGCGTCGGTCGCCCACCCGGAATCCAACGGCCAGGCGGAACGGGCCAACCAAAGCATCCTCCACGGCCTGAAGCCGCGACTCCAAGTACCACTCGAGCGCACCGCCGGGTGCTGGGTCGAGGAGCTGCCCTCCGTCATCTGGGGGATCCGCACCTCGGTCAACAGGTCGACAGGATTCACCCCCTTCTTCATGGTATACGGCGCCGAGGCAGTCATGCCCACCGACCTCGAGCACGACTCGCCACGGGTCGTCCACTACACGGAGGCTGCAAACGAACTCGCCCGCCAAGACGGAGTCGATCAACTCGACGAGGCACGTGACCTCGCTCGGTCACGCACCGCCATCTACCAGCAGGGACTCCGCCGCTACCACAGCCGGCGGGTGAAAACTAGCAGTTTCCAAGAAGGCGACCTGGTGTTGCGCCTCATCCAGGACAAGAAGGGCATGCACAAGCTCTCCCCTCCGTGGGAAGGACCATTCGCCATCGGGCGAGTACTCGTCAACGACGCCTACTACCTCATCGACGTCCGTGGGGACGGCGAACTCGACGTCAAGCGACCATGGAATGTAAACCTCCTACCAAAGTTCTACCCCTAGAACGCCAAATATGTACTCTCCAGTCGCTATGAAATAAAAAGAATCGGTTACCGCAAAATGCGTCCACTCTCTGTGTCTTGTGCCACTCGCACTCGTACTAACAGCGTCAAGCTAACCGCAGAAGTCAACCTTTGGTCAAGCGATCGGCACGGCTAAGTAGTGCGATGCAAAAGCACTGGGTCACCTCAGGTTTTACATCGTCCACCAAAAACGCCTACCCGGAGCCCCATCGGAGTCGCCTAGCCCGACTGGCTCTACGAGCCAAGACAACTGCCCTCGCTTCTCACAGCGACCACGATCCTCCGCATCCTCGACATAGCGACTCGAACGGCCACGTACCACGCTCGGGGACTGATGACCAGTTCAGCGCGAGCGGCTCAGGAAAACGCCAAGTATGAGAGCATTCCCAAGACTCGCCACGCGACTGACCCCACGGGCCAGGCAGGATTGATGCGCTCAAACTAACGCGCCAAGTCCTCACCCACCCTCGAGTCGCGCCTGAAACAACCAAGTACCACGCTCGGGGACTCGGCCACCCGACCTCGTTCGCGCAAGGGAAAACGGCGAAGTACAGAGCGCTCAAGGGAGTCGCCTAGCGACTGTCTCTTCGAGTCTGGGCGAGTTGATCACAATAACAAAACATTCAAAAACAACAAACATATCACACACGAGGTAAACCCCACAAAAGGGCGGACGCGCTCGGGGACTCGTTCAAACCACAATCACAAAACACATGACAAATTCCAAAACAGACACGATGTCTCATTCAATAGCATGTCGCATTGTCTCACATTACAAAATATGCCCATACGGCAGACCTGCTACTAACGCCTCAGGGCAAACTACCCTATTCTGCAGGCTTCGACGACGACTCGCCAGCACCCCGGCAATTGCGGATGAACGGCGTGTACGGGTTTGACGGGTACGTCGTCAGCTCACCCGCCATCGCCACGCGGAAGGGCTGCTCGACCTTGAAATCTCGGTGCTGCGGCTCGGGGTCGTTGAGCGCGACGACCGTCTCCTGGTACGGGAGGAGGTCGCCCATTGCCCAGACACGCTCGGAGTACATCGCGGCGCGGTCCGTCAACTTGAGCACCTCGAAAAGCTCCACTGCGCCAGTCGACGTCCTCCGAAAAGTGAGCAAGTCCAAGGCTCAGCGCCGAAACGCCGATCGCGTCATGAATTCAACGACCGAGGGCGCCTTCTCCAAGTACTTCCACACCTCGACGAGGTCACTAGGAATTACCTCCGTGGGCAATATCTCCTGGAGGTAGGCTCGGATGCACGTCGTCGACAACGTCGCCGAGTCGACGAGCGTGGCCACACACTGCCGCGCGTCAAACGAGCTCGCTTCTTCCGCGCTATCAATGATGCGACCTGCGAATAGAAGACAACAATGAGTACGCCGGGTATCACAATAGAACACATGATGTTGGCAGAGGCAGATACACTTACCAATAAATGGGCGGGAGAGATCCGTGATGAAGCACTGAAGCGAAGTATAGTCGTCCTGAAGCCCAGCAACAAGGGCGTCGGACACTTTACGATCCTCTGCGGCGGCAGTAATAGCGGCCTTGGCTCGCCCATCCGCCGAGTTTGCTTCCTCCTTCGCCTCCCTTAGCTCGCGCTCGAGTTCGGCGATCCGCTCCTCAGCCGAGCTCAGTGCCGACTGAGCCACCGCCAACTCACCCGCTGGGACAAGCCCCTAGCGAGCTTCCTCCGCCTTCGCGGCAACCGCCTGAAGCCCCCTATTCGCCTCTTGGACGGCTGCCAATTCCTTCTCTGCGTGGTGCTTCGCTGCCAATCGGTCAGCTGATTCACGTTGCAGACCCTGCACATCGTTCAAGCAGTTAATCAAAGCAACATCCTTAGCGCCCACCCGCTAAAATTCAGCGAGTGCACACTCGGGGACTGGCAATCAAAAAATTCCTAAGTGCCCACCCGCTGAAATTCAGCGAGTGCGCACTCGGGGACTGGCAATCAAAAAATTCCTAAGTGCCCACCCGCTGAAATTCAGCGAGTGCGCGCTCGGGGACTGGACGCGGAAAATAACTGTAGGGTTCGCAGCATAGAAAACAAAAATTTTCCTACGATGGGAACAACTATGTACCAAGATCTATCTACTAGATACAAACAACGGGCGGATGTATATCCGTAGAGAACATACCCTTGAAGACCGACAAAGCTTAACGAGTCCAAACTCGTGGTTGATGTAGACGATCTCTTGCCGATCTCAAGATCGAGAGGAAGTCCTAGCGCCGCAAAACAGCAGCGCATCCGTGCTCGCACACACGTTCGAGGCACCGAGCAACCTCCGCCTCCTCGCTCCAGCGATGCAGCGGAAGCACAACTCTTTCTTGCCGAAAAGCCACCGGGAACATGTATCTCGCTAGTCCGAGACCATGGGGGATAAATTCTAGAGGGGGAGAGAGATCCTTCACGAGGAGGTGTGATGTGAGAGGAGGAGAGGGGGGCCTTTTATAGGGAGAGGGGGGGCACCCAAGGGGCATGGCGCCCAGCCATGGGGCTGCCCCCACCTCTTCCACATTCATGTGGGTGGAGCTCCCACTCAAAATGAAAAGCCTCCACTCCCATTAAAAAGCCTCCACTCAAAAATCCACTCACGTGCATTAAATTTCCACCAAATTTAATGCAAGCTCTCATTTAAATAAAACTCTTTTATTTATTTATTCAGAATTTTGTTAATTACTTTAATTAGCAAACATTCACATAAAACCCCTTGCTAGTATTCCATTTCACATGCAGAACCAGTTTCAGCAATTTCAACCGAAACAGTTTCGGTGTCTAGTGAAATAAATTCCTGCGCTTTCTTTTTCTTTTCGGCATGAAACTTTTGCTCCAATTGGATGTCGGTGTCTCTTAAGTGTGTCACCCTACGGTTCGTGAATAATGCGGACATGATCGAGACCCCTCTCAGATCAATAATCAGAAGCGGGATCTGGAGACCCATACTGACTCCCACACATTCAACGATGACTTTCTTGTGATCGTCGGAACCTTTTACGCTAGTATCTTAATCCCTTTGTTTCACGATATATTACATGTCCGAGATTCGATCATCGGTATCTCCATACCTAGTTTAATCTCGTTACCGACATGCACTCTTTTCTCGTTCCCGTGATATAACATTCTAGTGATCAAATCACTTGCTTGCAAGCTAATCAATGTGATATCACCGAGAGGGCCCAGAGCATATCTATCCGTCATCGGGATGAACAAATTCCACTCTCGATCCATGGGCCTCAACATAACACTTTATTAGTTCTGAATCCATCTTTATAATCACCCTGTTACGGTGTGACGTTTGATGTTATCAAGAAACTCTTCCGGTGTTAGTGATTGACATGATCTCATGGTCTAAGGATTAGGATCACTTCGTAAGTTGTTATAGCAATATAAACTCAATGACTTTGATCGTAATGCTATACTTCGGATGAATGTTCATCACACCATTACACTAATGTTGTGACCTCGTTATTAACAACATCCAATGTCCATGATCAGGAAACCTATGATCATCTTGTTAATCAACGAGCTAGTTTATAAGAGAGGCATAACTAGGAACTTTCTTTTGTTTATTAAACACACATGTATTAACGTTTCCGTATTAATACAATTATAGCATGTAAAATAAACATTTATCATAAATAGGAATACGATAATAACCACTTTATTATTGCCTCTCGGGCATATTTCCTTCAGTCTCCCACTTGCACTAGAGACAATAATCTAGTTTGAGAACTTTGCGTATTGAACACCTATGGCTTTCTGGTGTTCCATATACGCAATTGCAAGTGGTTAACATAATCTACGGATCTGACTCTTTCAGGTCCGTGTGTATTTGCATGTCTTTGCGTCTCCACGCATCACTCATTCTCCAATGAGATGGCATTGTATAAATTTGGTCTTTTGGTGAGACCTTTAGTTCCTTGGGGTTAAAACACATCGATACTATTGTCATACAATATATCTTTAGTGTTAGCCCGTTGCGAACCACACCTTAGTTTAATAACAAACTACTTGACACAAATTCCCTCCTTTGCTGCTACTATAGCAGTCATATACTTAGCCTTTTGTTGTAGTATTCGTCACAATGTCTTAATTTTGGAACTCTTCCAAATACATCATGGAATCTCCTTTCCATTACATTGTGCCACCCATAGTTTAAATTGAGATAAACTTAATTTGTATCTTGTGACAAAACTAGTATCAATGTAACGCTTTACAATGAACTATTTGTAATTGTTTGTCACCTCTACACAAATATATTCTTAGTTCTTCCAAAAGATCATAAGAATATCCTCACTATCGTCCAATGATCATTTTATGATTCATTTTGGTATATGCTCATAACACTTAGAGCATAGGACATATCTGGATGTGTACATATCATGGTATGATTGATCAAAACATTCTCGTGATTGTACTCATCAAGTGTCAAAGCACTTGAATCTTGTTTCACTTATCAAGTGTCGATACACTTGAATCTTGATTCAATTCCTTTCCATGCAACAAGAACTGTTTCTTGTCGTTTCTATATTGAACTCCTTCAATATCTCATATATGTACGTTTGCATAAACATATTAGCGTTACAGTCTATCCACTATAGACATTCATGCTAAATATTCGGGTTTTGCCTAAGTCTTTCATCGAAATGAAATTCTTAACCTTTGTCAATAAAAGATACATCATTTCTAATCAACAAGATGTCCTTCACATAATGTATTAGAAATATGTCTCAGCGCTCCCACTTAATTTCTTGCAAATGCAAGCATCTTCATCGTCTCCTGATGGAAAACTCCTTTTCATCATGGTGAAGATTCCAACTCCGCGATGCTTACTTCAACCATTGAAGTTTGCATGCCCTTTTAGCATCCTTTGAATTTAACAAAACCCTTTGGACCGTGTCATGTACACGTCCTAGGTAACCATTCTATTAGAAGAACTTTGTTTTGTTTATTCATCTACCATATACCAAATTATATGTAGTGGTTGCTACTTTAATCCGTTCAGACTAAATATCGCTATGAAAGATCAAATCTTGTCATAGTCAACTCTTTGAACATTATCATAAAATACTTTACGACATGTCGAATATTTCATAGATGTGAGACATCCATGTCTGTTTCTTTATAGATCCAAATACGACCGATAGGTTTTTACACCTTTCTGGAGGGTCTTCCAAGTTCAAAACTTGATTTCTCGTGTATGGAACTATCACGGATTTTATGGCTTCAAGCCATTTGACGGAGCCAGGGCCCATCATCGCTTCTTTGCATATAGTCGGTTCATCATTGTCAAACAATAATGATTTACTCTCAAATCTTAGTATTTGATTGTTTATTCGACCTACTTGGTTCAATAGGAACTTAGATCTCCGTGACCACAACCTTTGAGGCACATAAGCTATGAGCATTATGGCAGCCTCCAGAACCATTTCCGGCGCTGCGTAACTCAGCACATTTAGCTAAGGTTCGTTAACCTTATCAAAGTTCTATTATCCTCCCACTTAACATTTATGAAAAATTCCTTCTTCAAGAAACTTTACATTTCAAGCGACAAACCCTTTTGTCCTCGGTGTTATGGAGGAATAACCAATTGTTATTCGAAATAACCTACAAAGACATGCTCATCCGACTTTGGTTGTAAACATCTTACTTATGTTTAGTATACCAAAATTTAAGAAATGACAACTTGGGTTTTTATCCTAAACCATAACTTCCATGGTGTCATTTCAACGGATCTAGATGGAGCTCTTTTCAGTGTAAAAGCGGTAGTCTCTAAAGCTTTAATCTTTTAAAACATAATGGCAGTTTTATAAATAACACCTTTGATCCAACCATGTCTCACAAGGTTTCATTACAAATCTCAAACACTCCATACTCCTATGGTGTTTCGGGAGATGTAAATCTAGGTGTTTTGCTAAACTTGCAACTCAAATAAATCCCTTTATGATAAAATCATAATTCATTTATTTTTCTTGTTACACTTGTAACTCAAATAAATCCCTTTATGATCAAATCATAATTCATTTATTTTTCTTGTTACAATGATTTCCACTTCATCTTGAAAGTCTTTGAAACATTTTCAAATATTTCATACTTCTTTCTCATTAAGTGAACATTCACTCAAAATCCGGAGAAAGCATATGAAGTTGAAACCCATCGCTTACGACTACACATAATGGACTACATACATCGATATGTATAAATTCCAATATTTTAGTCGTTCGTTCTTCTTTGGCCTTTGAACGAAGTTTTAATTATCACTTGGAAAGTCTCACAAGCGTCACTTGATCAAATCAAAGACTCCAAAAATCCATGAATATGGAGATTCTTCATGTTTTCTTTCCAATATAATTTAAACAGCGATGTCACTTCATAAGTGATCTTTTCAATCATTTGTCTTGCAACATTTTAGCATTAGGTTTTATGGATGTGATTTCTTCAACTAGATTTGTAAATCATCCATCTTATATGGAATACGGTAATTATTTGAACAACCTTTGTTCTTATAATACCTGATTCAAATAACAATTATTAAAACAAATCTTGAAGTAAAGCTTTGATGTCAACGAGAAATACAAACAACGGTTTGTTTGTTTTCGATGAACGTCATCACATATTCTCTTGCTAGTTACTTAGGCCATTGTGGTTCATGAATTGCGTCGTTCCGTATGAAATTTTATACCAACCAATTCGGTATCCAATACCCAAGAACCACATTGTTTAACAAGCAAAGAATACAACCATAACATGTATATCATATATATACCTAAATTGGATATTTCCAATCTTTTCTTTTCTGCCAAATATATTTTATAGATTCTCTTTCAGCATTTCCTTTTCCTTTTAAAGAATTTATCAACATCAACAGTGGCGCCATATACATGACACATAGTCCAAAGCGTGTATATTCAAATAATAATACCTTTGGACTTGCACTTTGAAGTAGATCACCATCATCAAAATGATCGGTATTCTTTCAAAATTCATTCTTTAGTAATCTTTTAGTGTAGTAAACATTTTACATACATATTCTATTCACCCTTATCATGACGACTTTCATGATCAAGCTACTTTAGCTTATAAAGGCGAATCGTGAGTATAACATTACTTTCCAAAACCTTTTGGATGATTAGGATGTCTAGCATCTCCAACCTTCGTAAATTCTCATCCAATATGAGAACATATATTATACTCTATCATATTGCAACAACATTGTTTCAGATATCGTTATATCTGCCACACATGATGGTTTCTGAAACAATTCTTTCAGCTCCTAGATAAACTTGATATTAAAACAATCAAGAATCGTGGAGGCAAACATGATACTTAAGATACTAACACTGGAATTGTTACTCTCGATTTAATACCAATTATTAAATTTCACGGAGTAAATAGAGTTTGCTGAAAGTTTGCAATAGGACTTTAAACTTTGATTGACATTCAACACAATACGATACCAGTTCGTAAAGTAAATATCCAGAATTCTATAGTTCTATTATCTCAATTACAACTATGCATAAGGTGGTGAACGAATGCCAATGACTACAACAAATTATGCAAATTCACTTTGATTTAATTTATCATAAATTGAGTTCTACTAATCCAAATTAGAAATGAACTCCCACTCAAAAACGACATCCCTCGTGTCTTTTTGGTGATTACATGAACCAAATCCACTACACCAAGTCCGATCATCACGTGAGTCGGCGTAGCTTCAAAGGCGAGCATCCATATGGTCATCATATCAAAACATATGACTCATGCTTAACCTTTCGGTCCGTGTTCCGAGGCCATGTCTGTACATGCTAGGCTCGCCAAGTAAGAACCTTAGTATTCGCGTGTGTAACTGTCTTACACCCGAGATATGCTCGTGGATTCAAGTACACCCGATCATCACGTGATGTCTTGAAGCGACGAAACATTGTCGGTGCATACTTAAGGAAGAACACATTTTTATCTTGATATCTAAATGAGGGATCATCTTATTATGCTAATAAAACGCCAAACAAGCAATATAAGATGCTATCAAACATCACATGTTTATTAGTGGAATGATATGGTTCTCGCATATGATCTCTATCATGTGCACCGTGGTATGATCACTATCATACCTATATGTGTAAGTCCAAGGTCTATGGATATTACACGTTATGTGTGTTGTAAGAGTATCATCTCATACTTCTACTTACAACATCACCATATCATATCACTAGCCCAGCAACAATCTAAACTAGACGCCTCTAATTTATCCATTGCAAATTTTACGTGGCTTAGGGCTTTCGAAGATAGAACCGTTCTTACCTACGAACATGAACCACAACGAGGATAACCAAATTGTTGACAACTCGTTGCAAATTAGATATTGACTATAGTAGGAGAGACAGACACCCGCTAGCCACTTATGCAAAACTAGTTGCATGTCAAGCGTGGAACAGGTCTCATGTGCGAGGACATGTAAAGTTTGTCCGGGCCGCTTCATCCCACTATGCCACCAATATCCAAAGTACAACTAAGAAGCAATAAAATGATCATCATCGCCCACATACTCATATGTGTACTACCCGTGCAAAGCATCTACGCATAGATCCGGCTCTGATACCACTGTAGGGTTCGCAGCATAGAAAACAAAAAATTCCTACGATGGGAACAACTATGTACCAAGATCTATCTACTAGATACAAACAACGGGCGGATGTATATCCGTAGAGAACATACCCTTGAAGACCGACAAAGCTTAACGAGTCCAAACTCGTGGTTGATGTAGACGATCTCTTGCCGATCTCAAGATCGAGAGGAAGTCCTAGCGCCGCAAAACAGCAGCGCATCCGTGCTCGCACACACGTTCGAGGCACCGAGCAACCTCCGCCTCCTCGCTCCAGCGATGCAGCGGAAGCACAACTCTTTCTTGCCGAAAAGCCACCGGGAACATGTATCTCGCTAGTCCGAGACCATGGGGGATAAATTCTAGAGGGGGAGAGAGATCCTTCACGAGGAGGTGTGATGTGAGAGGAGGAGAGGGGGGCCTTTTATAGGGGAGAGGGGGGCACCCAAGGGGCATGGCGCCCAGCCATGGGGCTGCCCCCACCTCTTCCACATTCATGTGGGTGGAGCTCCCACTCAAAATGAAAAGCCTCCACTCCCATTAAAAGCCTCCACTCAAAAATCCACTCACGTGCATTAAATTTCCACCAAATTTAATGCAAGCTCTCATTTAAATAAAACTCTTTTATTTATTTATTCAGAATTTTGTTAATTACTTTAATTAGCAAACATTCACATAAAACCCCTTGCTAGTATTCCATTTCACATGCAGAACCAGTTTCAGCAATTTCAACTGAAACAGTTTCGGTGTCTAGTGAAATAAATTCCTGCGCTTTCTTTTTCTTTTCGGCATGAAACTTTTGCTCCAATTGGATGTCGGTGTCTCTTAAGTGTGTCACCCTACGGTTCGTGAATAATGCGGACATGATCGAGACCCCTCTCAGATCAATAATCAGAAGCGGGATCTGGAGACCCATACTGACTCCCACACATTCAACGATGACTTTCTTGTGATCGTCGGAACCTTTTACGCTAGTATCTTAATCCCTTTGTTTCACGATATATTACATGTCCGAGATTCGATCATCGGTATCTCCATACCTAGTTTAATCTCGTTACCGACATGCACTCTTTTCTCGTTCCCGTGATATAATATTCTAGTGATCAAATCACTTGCTTGCAAGCTAATCAATGTGATATCACCGAGAGGGCCCAGAGCATATCTATCCGTCATCGGGATGAACAAATTCCACTCTCAATCCATGGGCCTCAACATAACACTTTATTAGTTCTGAATCCATCTTTATAATCACCCTGTTACGGTGTGACGTTTGATGTTATCAAGAAACTCTTCCGGTGTTAGTGATTGACATGATATCATGGTCTAAGGATTAGGATCACTTCGTAAGTTGTTATAGCAATATAAACTCAATGACTTTGATCGTAATGCTATACTTCGGATGAATGTTCATCACACCATTACACTAATGTTGTGACCTCGTTATTAACAACATCCAATGTCCATGATCAGGAAACCTATGATCATCTTGTTAATCAACGAGCTAGTTTATAAGAGAGGCATAACTAGGAACTTTCTTTTGTTTATTAAACACACATGTATTAACGTTTCCGTATTAATACATTATAGCATGTAAAATAAACATTTATCATAAATAGGAATACGATAATAACCACTTTATTATTGCCTCTCGGGCATATTTCCTTCAGTCTCCCACTTGCACTAGAGACAATAATCTAGTTTGAGAACTTTGCGTATTGAACACCTATGGCTTTCTGGTGTTCCATATACGCAATTGCAAGTGGTTAACATAATCTACGGATCTGACTCTTTCAGGTCCGTGTGTATTTGCATGTCTTTGCGTCTCCACGCATCACTCATTCTCCAATGAGATGGCATTGTATAAATTTGGTCTTTTGGTGAGACCTTTAGTTCCTTGGGGTTAAAACACATCGATACTATTGTCATACAATATATCTTTAGTGTTAGCCCGTTGCGAACCACACCTTAGTTTAATAACAAACTACTTGACACAAATTCCCTCCTTTGCTGCTACTATAGCAGTCATATACTTAGCCTTTTGTTGTAGTATTCGTCACAATGTCTTAATTTTGGAACTCTTCCAAATACATCATGGAATCTCCTTTCCATTACATTGTGCCACCCATAGTTTAAATTGAGATAAACTTAATTTGTATCTTGTGACAAAACTAGTATCAATGTAACGCTTTACAATGAACTATTTGTAATTGTTTGTCACCTCTACACAAATATATTCTTAGTTCTTCCAAAAGATCATAAGAATATCCTCACTATCGTCCAATGATCATTTTATGATTCATTTGGTATATGCTCATAACACTTAGAGCATAGGACATATCTGGATGTGTACATATCATGGTATGATTGATCAAAACATTCTCGTGATTGTACTCATCAAGTGTCAAAGCACTTGAATCTTGTTTCACTTATCAAGTGTCGATACACTTGAATCTTGATTCAATTCCTTTCCATGCAACAAGAACTGTTTCTTGTCGTTTCTATATTGAACTCCTTCAATATCTCATATATGTACGTTTGGCATAAACATATTAGCGTTACAGTCTATCCACTATAGACATTCATGCTAAATATTCGGGTTTTGCCTAAGTCTTTCATCGAAATGAAATTCTTAACCTTTGTCAATAAAAGATACATCATTTCTAATCAACAAGATGTCCTTCACATAATGTATTAGAAATATGTCTCAGCGCTCCCACTTAATTTCTTGCAAATGCAAGCATCTTCATCGTCTCCTGATGGAAAACTCCTTTTCATCATGGTGAAGATTCCAACTCCGCGATGCTTACTTCAACCATTGAAGTTTGCATGCCCTTTTAGCATCCTTTGAATTTAACAAAACCCTTTGGACCGTGTCATGTACACGTCCTAGGTAACCATTCTATTAGAAGAACTTTTTTTGTTTATTCATCTACCATATACCAAATTATATGTAGTGGTTGCTACTTTAATCCGTTCAGACTAAATATCGCTATGAAAGATCAAATCTTGTCATAGTCAACTCTTTGAACATTATCATAAAATACTTTACGACATGTCGAATATTTCATAGATGTGAGACATCCATGTCTGTTTCTTTATAGATCCAAATACGACCGATAGGTTTTTACACCTTTCCGGAGGGTCTTCCAAGTTCAAAACTTGATTTCTCGTGTATGGAACTATCACGGATTTTATGGCTTCAAGCCATTTGACGGAGCCAGGGCCCATCATCGCTTCTTTGCATATAGTCGGTTCATCATTGTCAAACAATAATGATTTACTCTCAAATCTTAGTATTTGATTGTTTATTCGACCTACTTGGTTCAATAGGAACTTAGATCTCCGTGACCACAACCTTTGAGGCACATAAGCTATGAGCATTATGGCAGCCTCCAGAACCATTTCCGGCGCTGCGCAACTCAGCACATTTAGCTAAGGTTCGTTAACCTTATCAAAGTTCTATTATCCTCCCACTTAACATTTATGAAAAATTCCTTCTTCAAGAAACTTTACATTTCAAGCGACAAACCCTTTTGTCCTCGGTGTTATGGAGGAATAACCAATTGTTATTCGAAATAACCTACAAAGACATGCTCATCCGACTTTGGTTGTAAACATCTTACTTATGTTTAGTATACCAAAATTTAAGAAATGACAACTTGGGTTTTACCCTAAACCATAACTTCCATGGTGTCATTTCAACGGATCTAGATGGAGCTCTTTTCAGTGTAAAAGCGGTAGTCTCTAAAGCTTTAATCTTTTAAAACATAATGGCAGTTTTATAAATAACACCTTTGATCCAACCATGTCTCACAAGGTTTCATTACAAATCTCAAACACTCCATACTCCTATGGTGTTTCGGGAGATGTAAATCTAGGTGTTTTGCTAAACTTGCAACTCAAATAAATCCCTTTATGATAAAATCATAATTCATTTATTTTTCTTGTTACACTTGTAACTCAAATAAATCCCTTTATGATCAAATCATAATTCATTTATTTTTCTTGTTACAATGATTTTCCACTTCATCTTGAAAGTCTTTGAAACATTTTCAAATATTTCATACTTCTTTCTCATTAAGTGAACATTCACTCAAAAATCCGGAGAAAGCATATGAAGTTGAAACCCATCGCTTACGACTACACATAATGGACTACATACATCGATATGTATAAATTCCAATATTTTAGTCGTTCGTTCTTCTTTGGCCTTTGAACGAAGTTTTAATTATCACTTGGAAAGTCTCACAAGCGTCACTTGATCAAATCAAAGACTCCAAAAATCCATGAATATGGAGATTCTTCATGTTTTCTTTCCAATATAATTTAAACAGCGATGTCACTTCATAAGTGATCTTTTCAATCATTTGTCTTGCAACATTTTAGCATTAGGTTTTATGGATGTGATTTCTTCAACTAGATTTGTAAATCATCCATCTTATATGGAATACGGTAATTATTTGAACAACCTTTGTTCTTATAATACCTGATTCAAATAACAATTATTAAAACAAATCTTGAAGTCAAGCTTTGATGTCAACGAGAAATACAAACAACGGTTTGTTTGTTTTCGATGAACGTCATCACATATTCTCTTGCTAGTTACTTAGGCCATTGTGGTTCATGAATTGCGTCGTTCCGTATGAAATTTTATACCAACCAATTCGGTATCCAATACCCAAGAACCACATTGTTTAACAAGCAAAGAATACAACCATAACATGTATATCATATATATACCTAAATTGGATATTTCCAATCTTTTCTTTTCTGCCAAATATATTTTATAGATTCTCTTTCAGCATTTCCTTTTCCTTTTAAAAGAATTTATCAACATCAACAGTGGCGCCATATACATGACACATAGTCCAAAGCGTGTATATTCAAATAATAATACCTTTGGACTTGCACTTTGAAGTAGATCACCATCATCAAAATGATCGGTATTCTTTCAAAATTCATTCTTTAGTAATCTTTTAGTGTAGTAAACATTTTACATACATATTCTATTCACCCTTATCAAGACGACTTTCATGATCAAGCTACTTTAGCTTATAAAGGCGAATCATGAGTATAACATTACTTTCCAAAACCCTTTTGGATGATTAGGATGTCTAGCATCTCCAACCTTCGTAAATTCTCATCCAATATGAGAACATATATTATACTCTATCATATTGCAACAACATTGTTTCAGATATCGTTATATCTGCCACACATGATGGTTTCTGAAACAATTCTTTCAGCTCCTAGATAAACTTGATATTAAAACAATCAAGAATCGTGGAGGCAAACATGATACTTAAGATACTAACACTGGAATTGTTACTCTCGATTTAATACCAATTATTAAATTTCACGGAGTAAATAGAGTTTGCTGAAAGTTTGCAATAGGACTTTAAACTTTGATTGACATTCAACACAATACGATACCAGTTCGTAAAGTAAATATCCAGAATTCTATAGTTCTATTATCTCAATTACAACTATGCATAAGGTGGTGAACGAATGCCAATGACTACAACAAATTATGCAAATTCACTTTGATTTAATTTATGATAAATTGAGTTCTACTAATCCAAATTAGAAATGAACTCCCACTCAAAAACGACATCCCTCGTGTCTTTTTGGTGATTACATGAACCAAATCCACTACACCAAGTCCGATCATCACGTGAGTCGGCGTAGCTTCAAAGGCGAGCATCCATATGGTCATCATATCAAAACATGTCTGTACATGTTTAACCTTTCGGTCCGTGTTCCGAGGCCATGTCTGTACATGCTAGGCTCGCCAAGTAAGAACCTTAGTATTCGCGTGTGTAACTGTCTTACACCCGAGATATGCTCGTGGATTCAAGTACACCCGATCATCACGTGATGTCTTGAAGCGACGAAACATTGTCGGTGCATACTTAAGGAAGAACACATTTTTATCTTGATATCTAAATGAGGGATCATCTTATTATGCTAATAAAACGCCAAACAAGCAATATAAGATGCTATCAAACATCACATGTTTATTAGTGGAATGATATGGTTCTCGCATATGATCTCTATCATGTGCACCGTGGTATGATCACTATCATACCTATATGTGTAAGTCCAAGGTCTATGGATATTACACGTTATGTGTGTTGTAAGAGTATCATCTCATACTTCTACTTACAACATCACCATATCATATCACTAGCCCAGCAACAATCTAAACTAGACGCCTCTAATTTATCCATTGCAAATTTTACGTGGCTTAGGGCTTTCGAAGATAGAACCGTTCTTACCTACGAACATGAACCACAACGAGGATAACCAAATTGTTGACAACTCGTTGCAAATTAGATATTGACTATAGTAGGAGAGACAGACACCCGCTAGCCACTTATGCAAAACTAGTTGCATGTCAAGCGTGGAACAGGTCTCATGTGCGAGGACATGTAAAGTTTGTCCGGGCCGCTTCATCCCACTATGCCACCAATATCCAAAGTACAACTAAGAAGCAATAAAATGATCATCATCGCCCACATACTCATATGTGTACTACCCGTGCAAAGCATCTACGCATAGATCCGGCTCTGATACCACTGTAGGGTTCGCAGCATAGAAAACAAAAAATTTCCTACGATGGGAACAACTATGTACCAAGATCTATCTACTAGATACAAACAACGGGCGGATGTATATCCGTAGAGAACATACCCTTGAAGACCGACAAAGCTTAACGAGTCCAAACTCGTGGTTGATGTAGACGATCTCTTGCCGATCTCAAGATCGAGAGGAAGTCCTAGCGCCGCAAAACAGCAGCGCATCCGTGCTCGCACACACGTTCGAGGCACCGAGCAACCTCCGCCTCCTCGCTCCAGCGATGCAGCGGAAGCACAACTCTTTCTTGCCGAAAAGCCACCGGGAACATGTATCTCGCTAGTCCGAGACCATGGGGGATAAATTCTAGAGGGGGAGAGAGATCCTTCACGAGGAGGTGTGATGTGAGAGGAGGAGAGGGGGGCCTTTTATAGGGAGAGGGGGGGCACCCAAGGGGCATGGCGCCCAGCCATGGGGCTGCCCCCACCTCTTCCACATTCATGTGGGTGGAGCTCCCACTCAAAATGAAAAGCCTCCACTCCCATTAAAAAGCCTCCACTCAAAAATCCACTCACGTGCATTAAATTTCCACCAAATTTAATGCAAGCTCTCATTTAAATAAAACTCTTTTATTTATTTATTCAGAATTTTGTTAATTACTTTAATTAGCAAACATTCACATAAAACCCCTTGCTAGTATTCCATTTCACATGCAGAACCAGTTTCAGCAATTTCAACCGAAACAGTTTCGGTGTCTAGTGAAATAAATTCCTGCGCTTTCTTTTTCTTTTCGGCATGAAACTTTTGCTCCAATTGGATGTCGGTGTCTCTTAAGTGTGTCACCCTACGGTTCGTGAATAATGCGGACATGATCGAGACCCCTCTCAGATCAATAATCAGAAGCGGGATCTGGAGACCCATACTGACTCCCACACATTCAACGATGACTTTCTTGTGATCGTCGGAACCTTTTACGCTAGTATCTTAATCCCTTTGTTTCACGATATATTACATGTCCGAGATTCGATCATCGGTATCTCCATACCTAGTTTAATCTCGTTACCGACATGCACTCTTTTCTCGTTCCCGTGATATAACATTCTAGTGATCAAATCACTTGCTTGCAAGCTAATCAATGTGATATCACCGAGAGGGCCCAGAGCATATCTATCCGTCATCGGGATGAACAAATTCCACTCTCGATCCATGGGCCTCAACATAACACTTTATTAGTTCTGAATCCATCTTTATAATCACCCTGTTACGGTGTGACGTTTGATGTTATCAAGAAACTCTTCCGGTGTTAGTGATTGACATGATCTCATGGTCTAAGGATTAGGATCACTTCGTAAGTTGTTATAGCAATATAAACTCAATGACTTTGATCGTAATGCTATACTTCGGATGAATGTTCATCACACCATTACACTAATGTTGTGACCTCGTTATTAACAACATCCAATGTCCATGATCAGGAAACCTATGATCATCTTGTTAATCAACGAGCTAGTTTATAAGAGAGGCATAACTAGGAACTTTCTTTTGTTTATTAAACACACATGTATTAACGTTTCCGTATTAATACAATTATAGCATGTAAAATAAACATTTATCATAAATAGGAATACGATAATAACCACTTTATTATTGCCTCTCGGGCATATTTCCTTCAATAACAATTATACACCAAAAGAATCAGACCGCTGCAAGTACACCGACCTGATCCTCGGGGACTGGACATACCTGGATGGCTGCGCCAAGCATGCCATGAAGCTGTATCGCGTCCACGGACGCGAGGAGAACTGGCGTGTGCCCACGACGCTGCTCGACTTCCGCATCGGCGACCCCAGGTGCACGACTCGAGGGCGAAGTTCCACACGCTGCGGCCGCTTTGGTCATGAAGCGTGGGAATGTCGCGATGGAAACACCCGCACCAAAGGAGGTCGGCTCGGCCGCTCCAGGCGAGGGAGCGCCCTCCTTCGTGGATGCGGCCGCCTCTGTTGCGGGTTCAGACGGCGCGAGCACCGTGTCGTCAGAGATCGTGACGACATCATTGCCCTTCGCCTTCTTGCCGCCATCCGTAGGGACGACGACCTCGTCCGCCTTCCTCTTACGGGAAGGATCCTCCTCGCTGACGATGGGTGGCACCTTAGACACGGTCGGGTGGCCCATCCTCTTCACTCTAGTCCTGTAAATCAATCACGTAAGCAAGATAATTCAAGCTTCTATGAAAGACAAAGGTAGGTGAGCCAACTCACTTGGCGACTGGAATGAAGTGTAGCCCTGTGCGGAGGCTGGCCGGCTTCTCCAGTTCAGGGCCCAGTCGGCGGCTGAGCCCCATCTCCAGGACGTCGCGTTCCCATGACACGGACGGCTTCTTCGTCGTCGAAGCTGCAACGGGAGCCTCTGGAACATCTTCGGCAGGAGCTTCCTTGCGAGGCGAAGCCGCCGCAGCCGGAGCATCCCCCAGCCCAGAAGCTGGGGCGAATGGCGAAGGCATCGAAGACAGTGGCACCTCGACAGTGGCCGTGTCTAGGGCGGTTGTCGTCGGTGGCGCCTCGTCCTTGGCCGGGCTGGGGGCGTCGGAGCTGCTCGCCGAGTGCGGTGGCGAGGCCGGCTTCATCGGCTTCGTCTTCCTCTTCGGAGGGGCCTTCGCCTCCTTTTCCTTCTTCGTCTTCTTCTTCGATGGAGTAGCCTGGCGGCGCGAGGTGGTTTCCGGAAGTTCTTCGTCGTCATCATGACGCTCGAGGCTTTTGCTCGCCTCAAGTTCACGTTGACGCTGCCCGCGGGTCTTGCGGACCAGTGGGGCGACCTCCTCCTCGGACTCGTCGTCGCTGTCACTCTCATCGCTCCTGGCGTCGCCCTTGGCGGGAGGCGACTCGCCCATGTCCTGGACGGACGAGCTCGAATTCTCGTCGTCCGAAGGCGGGAGCCATCCTTCCACCACTTGGAATAGCTGCAATGAACGCAAGATGAAATTAGAATGACCGCGATTGCGAAAACTACGACTGCGAACGAAGCGAGGTGATTACCGTTGGGGCTGGACGCTTTGCGGTGTAGGGGGCGACCCCAGCCTGGGCGTCCAGGTACACCGCCTGGGTGATCTTCTTTAGTGCTGCGGTGTAGTCCTCGAGCTTCCACTTGGCGAGGCAGGACTTCGTCGAGTCCTCCCGGCCGGCGTACTGGTACATGTAGTGCTCGCGCCGAGCCAGCGGAACGAGCCGCCGCCCGAGCCAGCAGTTGTACAAGTTTATCGTCTGGAGGCCCTTATTCTTCAGACCGCGGATGGTCTGGAGCATCTCGTCCACAACCATCCGATGGTCGCTGGGGAGCTTCCCGGCTTGAAGACGGCGCGGTTTGGACCGGTCGGCGGAGTACCGTGGGATCGCCGTCTCGCCGTCCGGGGTCGCCTCAGCAACATAGAACCAAGATTTTTTCCAGTCGATCGCCGCTTTGGCGGGCAGCATCAAGTCGAAGAACGAAGCCTTCGACTTAAGCTGGAAGGTCAAGCCGCCCGCGGCAAGCATTGGGCCGCCCGCTTCCTCGCGGCTGATCCGTCCGTGGAACAAATCTTGCCATAGAGGGAAGTAGGGCTGGCAGCCCATGTAGCATTCGCAGAACGCCACGAAGATGGCGAGCTGCTCGATGCTGTGAGGACCCAGATCCGATGGTTGGATCCTGTAGTAGGCGCAGAAGCGCCGGAATAACAGGGACGTGGGGAATCCTAGCCCTCGTTCTAGATGACTAGTGAAGCAGATGAATTCTCTCTCGCGCGGGCTCGGGGTCACCTCTCCGGCCGCGGGGATGCGCCAGCAGCCGGCTCTCAGGATCCCGGCCTCCTCAAAGGAAGCCAGTTGCGCCCTTGTACACTTGGATCTACCCCAAGGTTCGGTGGAGAGGGCCATGGCGGAAGTATTTGTGGGGGGTCGGAAGATTTCTGGTCGGCTGGATCGCGATGCGAAGGGAGGCAAAAGTGTGTGCGATCGGAGGGAATGGCGAGAAGATGGTTCTCTGATCTCCTGCCATTCCCCTTATATAGCGGTTGTTACCCGCCAAATCAGGAAACCGTTACCGCGCGATGATTACGCCAAAAGTTACCGTTGGATTACCCCAACGGCTAGTTTGACCACGTTTAACGGTCCAACTTCAGCCACTCGGCTTGTTGACCCGACAGTGTTGCGCCGACTCGACTCGCCAAAGCTGCGATCTGGATGACTAGTTTTCTCCTTTATACAGGAGCCCACCAACGATTCGACTGGATGTCTACTCTGAAGCCGTATACTCCGACTGCCCGCAGCCACCTACGCCTAATCGACGACGGCCTCGGGGACTACTGATGGGGATGCACCTACCGGGGTATACCTAGCAGGACGTTTCCGACTGGCCCAAGACCTAGCGAGTGGGCCTGCAGGACGGCGACTGGATCAAGGCCCGGCGTGGATCCAAGCGACTGGAAGCTGAAGGCCCAGGCGAGTAGATAGGCCCAGTCGGATTAGGTTAAACGAGTACCGAAGCCTTAACTGATTCGGTTGAGATATGTAAACCCTAGGGGAGGTGAGCCTATATAAACCTCCCTACGGGGCGTGTAGAGAGACGTTCCATCATACACCCAAGCGACTCGCCGCCTAGCCGCCGAGCTCGCCCATTGTACCACCTCCATAATACAATCTAGCAGGAGTAGGTCTTTACCCTCCGGGGGGAGAACCTGGGTAAAACCCTGTGTCTCCGCCCTCATCTCGCACCGCAGATGGCTGGCCGCCCTTGCCCCTCGTTCTACTACTCGCTGCCGATTGCAGCATCTGCCGTGACCATTCCCACGACACCGGAGGCGCTGGAGAAAAGGGCTGAGGACCTGGAAAAGCACCGCTTGTTTCTACTTGAAGAGGCCGCACGCCTAGTCGAGATGAGGCAGCAGTTATACAGTGACCCTGCCAAATATCAGTTAGATTTCAAGTGACATCCAAACAATACAAGGGGAGGTTCGTTTCTTGCTAACAAGAATCCTGATATCCACAAAGATCTATTCGACAGAAAAAATGGAGAGAAGATCCGAGTCTATAGCACGCCGCTGGAAAACGCTGCTGCAGCTCGAGCCATCCTCGCCAATAATCCGTCCCCGCGGCAGGTCCAGCAGTGCGTTGCGCTGCTGGACAAAAGATTAAACCAGCAGAAAACGGTCACATCATTTAGTGGCAAGCTAGCCTCAAAGTCTGAGTTTTGCCACACTGGCACTGACCAAAGCGCTGACGTAAGGCTTCACAGGGATACGACTCAACGCTATCGTCCCCGTGGGGAAGAAGAAAATTCAAGAAGCGGCTCAAACAGCCACTCTCGCCGACTGGCGCGTGACTAGGCAAGAGTTATTCCGGCTACGTCTGAAGACGCCATCAGGGCAATGGTTCCTCATCAGGACCATTGTCGACAAAACAACCACTATAGAGAAGACCCGTAAACACGCCGCCAGCAAGAGGAGCAAGATCGGCTAAGGATACCACCACCGAGCCGTCCGGCTGGCAATGCCAGACGAAGAGATGATCCGGATCGTCCTGAATCAAGTAGGGATGATGCTCGAAGAAACAGGCATCAGAGTCAGCATAATGAGGCTCCACCGCCACCACCACGTAACCCAGCCGAAAATAATCCACCAGGGCCACCATCGCCTCCTAGCAGCGACCATGAAGGATCCAGACGCAGCCATGGAAGCCGCAGGGGAGGAGGCGGCAATGGTGAGAGGAGAAGCAGAAATACGACTCCACCACGCAAAAGCCGCAAGCCTCCAAGGCGCAGATCTCGCTCGCCAAACGATGCTCGCCATCGCATTGAATCAAACATAGAGGCGCGGCGGTACGAGGAAGAAGACGTGTATGTGGGACCCAAGTGCTTTGGACCACACATACGTCAGACCAAATTTCTAGTTGACTTTGGTATTGCCAAACACATCCAGCCCTACGACGGCGCAGCTCAGCCAGAAACCTTGCTCTAGGATTTCTTCCAGGCCTGCTGCATAGCCAAAGGAGGAAACAACCTGGTTGTAGTTTGATATCTCCCGCTCATGCTGAGGAAGACGACTCGATCATGGCTCAATGAACTGCTAGAGAATTCAATTCACAACTGATATGATATGCAAAGTGCGTTTTTTTCAAACTTCGAGGGAACATACAGAAGGCCCTGCACAGTCGGAGACTTGCAGCATTGCACCCAAAGACCCGGAAAAACCTGTCGGGATTACCTCGGACGCTGGATCGACACGAAAAACTCCTGCGAAGGAGTAAACGAGCAAACTACGATAGAAGTTTTTATTGCAGGACTTTCAGTCGGACTTTTACATCACAGACTAAAGTCACCACGTCACAAACTTGGGAGAAATGATAGAGACGACAAGCAAATATGTTGACGCCGATGATGATTCAGAAGGGCTGCTAAATATTCTGGCCAATCCCAATGCGGCCAAACAGCCAAAACAAACTCAGAAGCGCAAGAACACCTCGGACGAAAAGCCGGTTCCGGACAACGCAGCTGTCAATGCAACGTTCGGATCTGGAGGACGAGGAGGGCGCGGAGGCGGCCGGGGCAGAGGCCGAGGAACTTCCCGAATCCAGAGCAGAGGAGACTAGCAACCCGGAAGAACCTATACCTGGGCCGACATTGCCAACAATCCCTGTGTCTACCACATGGATAGCAATGGAGGATCTACCCACATAAATGCCGAGTGTCATTTCAATGAGGACATCAAGAAAGACGAATCCGCTGGCTACAGAGCCAAGCGACGAAAAGGAAAGAAAAATTCCGAGAAAGGAAAGGAGCCCAAGGAAGATTCCGACATGGAAGAAGCAGAAGCTACCGCAGAGCCCAAGTCGGATGGAAAGAAAACTTTTCCGACTAAGAAGGACGCATATGTCTGCTTCCTTGGATCCCAACCTGCTAAGGACAAAAAGGCGGGTCTTCATGAGCTCAATGCCATGGTTCCGGCTATCCCACAGTTCCTGGACTGGTCAGCGGTAACCATCACCTTTGATCGTTCAGATCACCCGAGGAAAACGCATCATCAGGGAAAGTACCCTCTGATCGTCAATCCTCTTATTGATGGCTATGAGTTCTCTAAAACACTCATGGACGGTGGAAGCAGCATCAACATCCTCTACATCGAGACGCTACACCGCATGAAGCTGGACAAGAGCCAGTTGAGTTACAGCAGTGTAACTTTCCATGGCATTGTACCAGGAAGATAGTCGGATTCTTTGGGTGAGATTACTCTAGACGTGACATTCGGAACCCGAAACAATTACCGGACCGAGCCACTCTCTTTTTAGGTGGTACCGTTCAAAAGTGCTTACCACACCATCTTCGGACGTCCGGCTTACTGGGCGTTCATGGCCCATCCCTGTTACATCTACAACGTGATTAAACTTCTAGGTCCAAAGGGCGTAATCACCGTACGAGGAAATCCGAGGAAGGTGCGAGAGTGCGACGAAGGATCTGCTGCCTTCACCGAAGCCGTGCTACACGCCCAGGAGTACCAGGAGATATAGAAGACCATTAATATTTCCGAGATGCCCGCTACGAAGAACGAGGTACTAAAGCCAAGTTTGCAGTTCAAGGCGTTGGAAGAGACGAACAAAACGTCGCTGAAGGAAGATGATCCCTCTAAGACGACGAATATAGGGGTAGGCTTAGGCCACACATAGGAAAGCACGCTCGTCGAGTTCCTCAAAGCTAATAGTGATATCTTTGCATGGCAGCCATCTGACATGACCAGAGTACCTAGGGAACTTGCCGAGCACTCTCTTAATATGTACCCTAATGCTAAACCCGTCAAACAGTCCTTACGAAGGTTTGGTGATGAAAAGTGCAAAGCAATAGCCAAGGAATTAGCCTGCCTAGAATTAGCGGACTTTATAACAAAGGTCATCCATACAGACTGGGTGGCAAATCTTGTACTCGTCCCTAAAAAGGATACCAATTATTTAAGGATGTGTGTTGACTATACCGCTTTGAACAAGGCATGCCCAAAAGATCCATTTACCTTGTCAAGAATCGATCAAGTTATCGACTCAACGGCAGGGTCGGAACTACTCTGTTTTCTCGACACATATTTCGGATATCACCAAATACCGATGAAAAAGTCGGATCAAATTAAGACGTCTTTCGTCACTCCTTTCGGAACCTTCTGCTACAAAACTATGCCTTTTGGCTTAAAGAACACAGGAACAACGTATCAACATACTATGCAACGTTTTATTAACGACCAAATCCGACGCAACATCCATGTATACGTAGACGACATAGCAGTTATGTCCAAAAAGAAGGAAACTTTAATTTCTGACTTGGATGAAACGTTTGCTAGTCTACGAAAATTCAATATGATGCTAAATCCGAAGAAATGTTTCTTTGGAATTCCAACCAGAAAATTGTTAGGTTTCATCATCTTTGGGCGAGGCATAGAAGTGAACCGAGACAAAATCAAGGCTATCCTAAACGTCACCAGGCCGACTCACCTGAAGGACGTACAACATCTCACTGGTTGCATTGTAGTAGTGAGTTGGTTCGTCAGCCGGCTTGGCGAAAGAGCCGCACCTTTATACAAAATCTTGAAGAAAATTGACAAATTTGTCTGGACTCAGGAAGCCGAAACTGTCGTACAAAGTTTGAAAGATTTATTTTCAAACCCACCAGTTCTCGCAGCACTAGAACCTCAGAAACCTATGTTACTTTACATTGCATCGACCACCAAGGTCATAAGTGTGGTAACTGTAGTTGAGCGCGAGTAAGAAGGCCACGAGCATAAGGTGCGCACGGAACATTAATTGCACCCCCCCCACACACACAAACGTTATTGTTCCTCCTCCTCAAGATCTAGTTCTGCCGGCCCGATCCCGAGCCCCTCCGGCGGCCATGCCGACCGGAGGCGGCGGAGGAGAGGTGTCGGCGTAGGGTAGGTAGTTTGTAGGTTGTTTTTGCGGTGTTCTTGCCGCGGTTTGGGCGTCTTGCCTGGAGTCGGAGCTTCTCTTCGCCGGCCTAGATCGGAAGCTCAACGGCGTGGATCTGCCTCCTCGAGTCTCTCCGGTGGACGGAGATAAGTGGAGTTGCGGGATCTGATCCTGGAGACTCGCAATAAGGGCCTAGGAGCCGGTTTCCAGCGGGAGGTTTTGGTGCCCTGGGCGCCTGTCTTGGCCGGCCGTGGTGGCGGGGGAGACTGGCGTTTCTCGGTGGCGGGGGTGGTGGAGTTGCTTCCTGGCCGGCCTTGGTGGCGAGGGTGAAGCAGCCCACGACGTCGACCTTCCTCTCTCTGGCTATGAACTGGTGCTGTACTCCCGCTGTGGATTTCCTCGTCTACAGTTTGGTGGCCATGGTGGCACTTTGCTTGCAGATGGTGGGGTTCGCGGTGGTGTTCTTCCTCTTGGAGCTTCTCTCCGGTGGCTTATGGCGGCGCGGGCTGTCATCCTGCCAGACCAAATAGCAGTAGGGCTGCTGCTCCGTTCGTTGCTCTTCCTCCGTGCCGGTGCTCGCCTTCCTCCCTACACCAAGTGGTTTCGTCCCCGGTGGATCGAGGATGGCCGGTGGCGGAGGATTTCTCGCCGGTTCGAGCTTGGTCGAGCCCTCGGCTCTGAGCTCGTTGCAGATTCCATCTCAGAGATCGCCGGCGTTGGTGGTGGAGGCACCCAGGACTTGATTGCTTTTTTTTCCTTTCTTTTCAGGGTGTTTTTTTGTAAATAGGAGACCTTTTGGGTCCTCCTTGTAATTTTCTACCTGCCACCTGTTCTCTATGCAGCAATATATTTGGATGCGTTCGCATCCTGCTCCGTTCAAAAAAAACGAGCATAAGGTGCAGCGGCCAACTTATTACCTGAGTGAGGTCCTGACAGAATCAAAACAACGGTATCCACATCACCAAAAGCTAGCATATGGAGTGTTCTTTGCATCCAGAAAGCTACGCCACTATTTTCAAGAGCACAAGATCACAGTGGTGAGCACCGCTCCCCTATGAGATATAATCAATAACTGCGACGCCACTGGACGTTTCGCAAAGTGGGGAATAGAGCTTGCACCTTTCGACATTGAGTACAAACCACGTACAGCAATCAATTCCCAAATTCTCGCCGACTTTGTTGTTGATTGGACAGAAACGGCAGAAACACAGGACCTCCAGACTTGGAATTTTGGACCCTTCAATTTGACAGATCAAAAGCACGAGGAGGCTCGGGGGCTGGCGTGGTGCTCAAATCACCCCAAGGAGATAAGTTGTTCTATGTGTTGCCAATACACTTCACGGCAACCAACAATATTGCCGAGTATGAAGCACTGCTGCATGGGATACGCATGGCAAAAAACATTGGCATATCAAGACTCATGTGTTACGGAGACTCGGATTTAGTTGCTCAGCAAGTATCTGATATCCGCAACGCAAACAAACACATGCTAGCATACAAAGCTGTTGTGGATGAACTATCTAAATCGTTCGAGGGTTTTGAGGTTCAACAATCAACACATCCCTCGAGCAGAGAATGAGGAAGCAGATGCTCTATCAAGGATAGGCTCTGCGCGGAAACAAGTACCGGATAGCGCTTTTTTAGAGCATTTAAGGGTCCCCTCCATAGTTGGAGTTGATGAGGACTATCCGATGAAATCCGACTCACCTTTAATAGCAGTTCTGGCTATAATCCCCAGCTAGACAAAACCTACCTAAAGACGAAGTCCTGAGCCGGTAGATTGTCCGATGAGCAAAAGCCTACACTATAATAAATGGTGAGCTCTATAAACGAAGTGTTTCTGGTGTGTTTCAAATATGTATTTCTTCGGAAGAAGGAGTGGAAATATTAAGAGAAATCCACGAAAGCGAGTTTGGTCATCACGCTGCAGCCAGATCCTTAGTGGCAAAAGCATTTCGACACGGATTCTTTTGGCTTACAACTAAGGCGGATGCCGATAAACTAGTCAAAACATGCAAAGGCTGCCAAAATACGCTCATTAGGCACATGTTCCGGCTGAACAGCTGCGAACAATCCCTATTATAGGGCCATTCGCGGTCTAGGGGCTTGATATGGTAGGACCGTTTCACACGGCAAAATGTGGATTTACTCACCTACTAGTTATGGTGGATAAATTTACAAAATGGATTGAGGCTAAACCCGTAACAAGTTGCGATGGAGTCACAGCCAGAAAGTTCGTCGAGGACGTAATCATCAGATTCGGATATCCGCACAGTATAATTACTGATAACGGGACCAACTTTTCCATGGGTGAATTTGTCAAATTCTGCGAAGAACACGGGATCCAACTTGATATTGCATCAGTCACACATCCACAAGCTAATGGACAAGTCGAAAGAACTAATGACCTTATTTTACAAGGAATCTGACCTTGCCTCGAGGCACCGCTTCATCGTGCCACGGGGGCTTGGGCGGAAGAACTTCCATCTGTGATATGGAGCTTATGTACAACTCCCAACAGATCAACCGGTTATACTCCTTTCTTCTTGGTCTATGGTGCAGAAGCAGTTCTTCCAAGTGATCTGATTCATCAAGCTCCACGAGTAAAAGCGTATATCGAAGAAGATGTAGAAGTTTCTCGACAAGATGATCTCAATATAATCGAAGAAGTATGTGTCGTTGCTGAGCAGAGATCTACAGCCTATCAGCAGAGTTACGCGAGTATCATAGTTAGAGAGTACAAAACCGTTCTTTTAGAAAAGGCAATTTGGTTCTCCGACTCGTGCAAAAGAGAAAGCACAAACTTTCCCCAATTTGGGAAGGACCTTTTATGGTTAGCCGAGTTTTGTATAATGGGTCATATTATTTAACCGACATGAGACCAGTCAAGGAAAGACCAGATACTCGGAAGAGAAAGATAGCTGGTGGCAGCACAGACCCGGATGAAATAGACCATCCATGGAATATTGCACAGCTACGTACCTTCTATTCTTAGTCATATTTACTTGTAATCATATATGTACATGTTCAAAGTGAAATAAAGTGTTGGTTTCCTCATATTTTATCTTTGAGAAGTTTTTGCCATCTTATTTCCAAAAGAGCGTGTAATTTTTTCAAAAATCCCAGAATGCTTGAAAGTACTTTATGATCATGTTCGTTCTGGTTGCAATTTTTGAATATCTAAAAAGTTTTACCCTAGGGTACAAAATTTAATTTCTTGTCTATACTTAGGTTTTTTATCTGATTACTTAGACGCGGGCATTTTCCGAGTAATGAGTTTTTGGTACTAGAAGCCGGCTTTGTTTCCGAGTTTAAACTGGTTTAGCAATTGAGCTCCGTTGCTCGGCAAAGTTTCCGTGCTAAAGGTTGGCTGACCCATGAAAGGGACGAGGCAGACAGCCAGATAAAACGACAAGTATAGGCATAAAAATACAAAGTGTTGAAAACAATTCAAGCACATGCATAAAAAATATATAAGCAAAAGTGTTATGATAGTAAAAGCATCAGTTTTTACAAGACCAACACAAAATAAAACATTGTTTTCATCATTACATTGCCATGAGTTTAGAATAATGCATAAAAACTATCTATGCTGCAGAATCAGGCGGTGGTGATGAAGCAGGTGGAGCACTGGAGTTAACAACATGGTCGCCCTCAGTCTCAGACTCGGAAGCATTGCTGGCTTCTGGCTCTTGGGGCGAGGGAGGCACGGTGAAGGATTCAAAGATGGCGTCGTATAGTTGGTCATCTCCGCCATGCGACAAGCATAACCTGCACAAGTCTCTTGAATGACCTTGATGTCTTGCGGGTTACCCTCATCATCATCCTCAGCAATGCCCTTGGTGATGTGTCATATTTCCATCTCGCTATGGTGGCTCATCACCATGGTCAGAGCTATCTGAGCAGTAGTCTGAGCGTAGGAGATCTTCCAGTCTTCGATAAGCTTCGGAATCTCCTTGACCTTGTCCCTCACCTCGTGCACTGACATTGTGTGCAAGTCGGAAAGCTTGACGGCTTCGCCAGCCTCGTCTAGAGTTTGGCGGAAGTCATACAAGATATCTCCGACGATCTTAATGCGCTCGAGGCGAGGTTCCGAGGTAGGAGAGTCGGAAAGATTCATGGGGGCTGGGAAAGAACCAAAAAGTCAAAATTCGACTGAAACGAAAGTCAAAAAATCAATATCAAAAGAAAAAAATCGGAAATCTTACCTAGCACAGGGTGATTCCATTGAGCATGCTCCTTGTGGAGGCTGCTTAGTTCACTAGCTGTGGCCTGGGCAAGATCCCTCTGAATATCGAAGTCCTTATTGATATCAGCTAGTTCTTTGTCTCAGAGGGCTAGGAGCTTCTCGAGCCTCATGGTCTCGTGATTGCTTGACTCCAGGATTACAGCTACGGATTTCTCCGATTCTAATGTTAGCTTCTCAAGCTTGTCCCGGAGCTCAGCATTCTTTATCTCCAAGACCTTGAAGTTTTCGGCTTGCTCAACCATCTTGCTGGACTAGCATAACAGTTCTGCAAAGACAAAATATCAGTCGGACAAAGCAAGTTTGACTATGCAAATAAGATAACTGACAAAGAAGAAGTCGGAAAAGCTTACCTTCTGCTTCATCTTTCTCAACTTTCAACTTTGAATTCTCAAAACACAAAGCCTTGATTTCTTTGCGCTTGTTGCTAATGTTCTTTAGCAATTCCTGGTTGGAAGATGCAATTTTCTGTAAGTATAAAGACGGAATACTGTCAGACAGCTACTAAGACACGAGCTGCAAGTTTAACTAAGTAAAATCACAGCGCGATCCTTGTGGGCTACACTACATCGTTCTTTTGCAACCTAAAAGCATCAACTCGGATCCAATGATGTTTATCCGACTTTATGCTTGGGGGATAGAAGATATGATAATAAATGCAAATAAGAATCGGAAACTTACAATGTGTTCCAGGTGCATCTTTTCAAATCCAAGTTTGGTACTGTGAAACACCTTCTCGGTAAGGGTGAGGGAAGGAATATCCATCGCTAGAAGTTCGCCAGATGCGACTTTAGCATCCCGTACCAAAATTTGGTCCATGAGGCTGACCAACTTGACGTCCTCCTCCTCTTGGCTCGCTGCCTCTGGAGTCACGGTTTTCCTCTCAAGACTGGATTGAGCCAGTCTGAGGATCTCATCTTTCTCTTTCCTCTTTAGGCCAAAGATAGCGGAGCCGGCCACCTTATCCATTGTTCCTGTGGATACTACCATGGGATCATTATCCTTGACAGGTTCACCCTTGTTAGTTGTCTGGTCATCAACGGTGACCAGGGCTTTCGAGATTTTGTCAGCATCAGGGGAGGCAGAAGCTCCCTGTGCTGATGGAGTACTGGATGGGTCGATGGAGGCACAGCAGGGGAGATAACAAGCTTCTACTCACGCATCTGCTTGCCCGGCTTGCTATCCGGCTTGGTCCTACTCTTCAACGCTGATTTAGCTCTAGAACACGAAAATCCTAAATATCAGGTGTGCTTTGGAAAGAAATAAAGGTACGAAAGTAATGAAAATGAAAGATAGGGTGCTTACTTTTTAACTACTGGCAGCACTTGGCTACCAGCAACAACAACAACTTCTTTCGCCTTACGCTTCTTGGGAGTGGGGGAGCAACTTCTTGCACCTTGTCATCCTCCGTCGCCTCCGAATCGTCTGAAGCATAGCCCTCTAGTGGAGCTAGCTCAGACTCGGAGAGTTTATCGAGCTCACAAATTCGAAAAGCATCGATGAAAATAGAGTCGGAGAAAGAATAGAAAAGAACGACGAAACGCAAAAGTAGAGTCGAAATAATTACCGGAGTCAGAGGACGGTTGGTCGTATACATCTTCATGGAAACTTCCGGAACTTTTCGTTCCACTCTTTCCTTGATTAAATATTGCATGAGGGTCTTGTAGTCCTTCGCTGCAAGCCGGCTTGAACTGACCTGCATCTTTTTCCTTCTTTTCGCTCATGATCTGGTGCATGAGGCGATCTCCGTGGTGCTGGAGAGGTTGAGTCCGGCGCTCCAGCCAACAGTGGATCAAGTTGGATCCACGGAGGCCCTCATGCTTCATCAAAAACTCGATCCGCCTCTTGGCAAGGATCAAAATATTCGACAGCGGCGCATCTGCATCCCATGAATTCTGGTGGGGACCGGCGCCGTTGACAAACGCCGGAAGACCTTCCGCCTTTCCAGGAGCCGGAATATCCTTGTGATAGAAGAAAGTTGTGCCCAGCGTTTGACGGACCCACTAGCGTTAATCCTAGGATAGACTCGGTTTCTCCTAAGGACTAAGCTAAGAGTGCCAGTGATATAAGGCAAACTGGTGCTGATGGAATTCTTCTGAGTACCATAATAGTACCGGAAAAGGGTGAGACTTGGCCTAATGCCAAGAAACCCCTCGCACAAAACTGCATGAGTGCTAAGCTCAAGTAGGAAGTTGGGAGGAAGATTATGGAGTTGCACACCATAGTAGTTGAGGACCTCGACGAGGAAGTCCAACGGTGGCAAGCTGAGGCCACGGTCGACGTGAGTGCCGAACAGCACCCTCTCGCCGTCGAGCGGGGCAGGAACGACATGCCCTGAGGCGCTCCGCCATGCACCGGCGACGATGAATCCTTCGTCCTCCATGACTTGAAGCTCCGCGTTGTCCATGGCGCTGGGGATCCATAGGCCCCACATCTTCCTTTCTTCCGCCACCGACGAACCCGCCGCCGCTCCTGAGGTCGACGCAGAAGCCATGGATCTTGGAGGAAAAAGGACTGGTGGGGGGAAGGAGAGATTTTTCTCACGGTGCGTAGATGGGAACTGGTGCGGAGCGCTCGGGGAGTACGAGGAAGAAATGAATGAATCGATGGAGAGGTGAATCTGAGATAAAGGGTTTTCTCCCCTCTTTATTTGTCTCTACATCAAGATTCATGTGATTACACGCGCGATTAGCGCCACACGTATAGGAGAGGGGGAGTAGCTTCCTCGCGACTCTTCCGCTCCCTAGATTTTCACGCATGCATTGAAACAGCATTTTGTTCCGTACGGAACGGACCCACCAACGGTCATGCTGATGGAAATCCTGTCAGTGACAGGACCTGGTCTGGAAAGTTGTCAGACCGCACGCCGCTGAAAAATCTGACTTATGTTTCAAACTAAGCAGGGAAAAGACTAAAGTCAGAGCAAGACATATCCGACTAAATTGACTCGGAATCCTACATCAATGAACAAAGTTTTCGAGAACCCTTCAAGATTCTCAAGACGAAGAAACCATCAAGCTAGACGATTTATCCGACTTTGGATCTTGGATACTTTCGGGGGCTACTGTTGGGGATATACTTTCCGGGTATACCCACAGGACTCGTTGACCAGGGTGGCCCACCAACGGGTTAGAGATTTGCTTCACAGGCGACCCAGTCAGAGAAAGAGGAGGAGCCAGTTCCAGCTACGACAAGGCCCAGAAGAGTTACTGACTTAGGTATGTAGTATTACTTGTAGTCGAAGTTGTACATAGTTACCGAATCTGTAACGTAGCCGGATAGGTCTCTCCTGTAACCCTAGGCCCCGGTGACTATATAAACCGGCCCTATGGGAGCCTTTAGGGCAACAACTCGATACACAACCACAACCAACTCGCATAGGCGAACCTCTCTTGTAATCCCGATGTAACATCTGGCTTACACCGATATATTACCGGGTTGCTAGCTAGGATCTAATCACCGCAGTCGGATCTGAACCTGGGTAAACTTGTGCTCACTGCTCCTGGAACATCCGACATCTCACACCCCATCCTTCCAACACCACTAGGACCCCCTATGGCGTACTTGTCGACAATCCGACGACACTATGGACCTCGGTCCAATCTTTACCATTGATACATCTTCCACTATTAACGTTTACTTGCTGCAAACCACTATTACCTTCCACACCATACAGTTAATCATTTGTTACAGCAACCGGTGAGATTGACAACCTCACTGTTCATTGGGGAAAAGTCTTGAGTTCGTGTTTTGCAGGTCTCCAAGTTGCTAGCAACACCTTTGAGTCGTTTCATTCCTCCTACTGGTTCGATAACCTCGGTTTCTTACTGAGGGAAAATTTGCTGTTGTGCTCTTCACACCCTGCTCTTGGGGTCTCCCAACGAGGAGTCAATAACACGCCAACAGGGCCGGATGTTTGTCCCGGCCGGATTATCTGGCCCCTACTTAGGCCGGATTATCCGGCCCCTCCTTCTTCCAACAACAACTTTCAGGCAGGGGGTATAATTACCCCATTTGATCCTCATTTAAGATCTCTTGGGTCCTATGAAAAAGTGCAGTGATGTTCATACCAATCCTTGCGAGATCTCCACTTTCAACCATCCTAAGGCTCTGATCTTTGGGGAATCGAAGGAGGAGGCTTTGATCTTCATCGACACCAATCAAGATCTCCATTTCCCCTCCATTCACTTGGGGGCCTCTTGATCTAGAATTTCTTACGAATCTCTAGATCTATTATTTGTTTATTGATAAACTTGTTTCTTGTGAAAGGCAGCTTGTTTTCATCTCAGGAGCCTCCAATTCAGTTGTGGATGTGTGCCAGGTAGTGTTGTAAAGGTACCAGTTCCTGCCTCGAATGGTATCAAATAGTGGAAAGGTGGATCAAGCCTCTTGTGGGGAGATCCATCGGAGAAAAGGGTAAGGCCTATTGTGGCATGGTGGTATTAGTACCTCCCACCCCTCCAACGCAGACGTACTTTTCTTAACAAGGAAGGAACTGCGGTAAAACAAATCTCGTATCTCTGCGTACTCCACTATGATTACCTCGTTCCTCTCACTGCCTTTGCTCGCTTAGTAGATAGGTTGGCATATATAGAAATTCATCTTAGTTTCATATCTAGAGAATTAACCTTTGCGTCAAGTCTAAATCTAAAAAATAATTAAAAATTTGGAGTAGCACCTATTCACCCCCTCTAGGTTCCCATACAATCCATTTCACCCAAGCAAATCTAGGATCGTTCTTTTTTTGCCTTTAGGGTGTGTAATTATCTGCACAAATGTGGACCATGAGCATTAGATTCCATTTGGCAAGGTAGTAGACCATATCATATTGATGACCATTGAATTCAAATGCGCAATCTGAAGTTTCTCTGAAAGCAATCCATGCAAAAACACTAAGATATTTTGAAGATACTAAGATCTTCATCTATAGTAGCTTAAGTATGTTTTTTTCATGAAAACACTTAAGATATTGACTGTGATGTTATACAGGGAAATTCTTCCATGTCTTATGCATGCAATGAATGTTCCCAAGCATCCCAGACAACTCTCTTTGTCGAGCACCCATCTCCATCGATCTTGCATTGTCCTCTTCATTGGATGCTCTCAAGTATCTCCAAAGATGTCAGTCCCTTCGTAAATATCTTCACAATGATGACAACGACATCCTCTTCAATGTGAATGCACTCATCAAACACGTCAATTGCACCATAAGCAATCACACCATTGTTGCATTATCTGGCAAAGAACTTGCTCCAAGTTTTTCGGTTGTGTTCCGCTTATGCTTAAAATAATCGTCCTTCCCTTGTACAATAGTGCCAGTGTGCATGGAATGGTCAATATCTTTACTATTAAAAGAATGTTGGTGATCGTAGGTCGTCCTCAAACATCAAACATTGGACTGATCTGGACCATCCGGTTTAGCGCAGCCAAAAATAACCGTTCGATCCTGTCCTCGGCCCCCGCCGTGGAAACTCCCTCCCGACCCCTCGCTCTCTCTTGCGCCTCCATCCTACATATCGGTCGAATCGCATCGCCGCTGCCTCTGCCACCCACTCCAGCAGAGCACCCCACAGACGAGGGACTCGTGGCGACACACCCGTTTGCCAACCGGACGCCATGCTCGCGCTCGCTCCTATGGCCGGTCGTGCCACAGTGAGCAACTGAGGGCAGGGGACGAGCAGCCAAGGGCACGGTTGTCAAATCCATCGACGCACCCCACGCCATGGTTGAACCCATCGAGTTCTCCGACCTTGACTTATCACGGCGCTAGAGGACGTGGCGACCCTATTCTTCTCGAGGAGAGGGAGCAGGGGCGGACGCTGGGGAGTTGGATCCGGAGAGTGCGGTTACTCCTCGATGAGTTGGATCCGGAGATGCAGCAGGGTGTGGACTATATGGTGCATCTCGACCCAACGGCAACGTTGCATCTTGACCTTACAGCAGTTGGCATCTGGCGTCCCTGCCTCCAACCAAGCCCAATGGCATCCAGGCATGGAACCTCGCCCTGTCACCGCTGTATTCTCAATCACTCAATTGCCTTGATCATGCCTAGCCAAATCAGGTATTTTCTACCTCAATGGAGTAGAGTGGTCTAGATCTTTAGATTTGGCAATGGGTTTACTCGTGCATTGGCCATTTATTTGATCCTCCACTACTAATTACTCTTCTGACTTGGAGCAAGAGCAAGATAGCTATAGGCTATAGCCATAATGCCATATGGCCTATCACCTTCTTGCCTTATTGAAATTTTATTGTGCTAAGTTATGACCTAAATTTTTATACGCATCCAACATCATTGTCATTACTGTCCCTTTCATAGTTCCTCTGTATTGTTGCAGACAATGCTTGCCTCAACTCAATTACTGCCCCTTTCCCCAGGACTTGTCCAGTGGATGCTTTACTCCAAGTCTTTCTGTTGGTAAATGTTGGATTACATGTACCTTATTTCTTGTCGTTGTTCTTATTATATTAATATATATTTAGTAAAGTTCCCACATACGTTGTTCTATATCCAAAATTATTGATCTCGTAAGAAGAACGAGTGCATATTTAAACTTAATTCACATTCCACCGTGCTTCTATGTGCAATTTTTTTCATATGTTGTCCTGTTGAATACTGATTGCGTAAACTTCTTTTCTAGAATTTGGGATTGAGTTTTGTTTTACCATTCTTTCGGCCATCAATTATGTAAGCTGGATTAAGAACTTTCAAAGTTGGGACAATACACATGGAAATATCACATGTTTCTCTGAAGAAACGAAGCGAGAAAGCAGTAAAAGTTTTCTTCTAGACCTGACAGTATAATTTGGCCGATATGAAACTTTTTGTTGTTCTATTGACATGGTTAGAGGCAGTTCTGAAGATATGTTCTGGCTGAATGAATGACTAATGATTTGTTTTGTCTTGATTTCTGAAGGTATGTTATGGCTGAATTAATGAATGATGATTTGTTCTGTCTTGATTTCTGAACTTGCCAAGGACCCATTATGCGGAATCGAAGTAGGTGTGTTCATGGTCTTGCATCAGTACACAAACATGCGACCAAATTAAGGAAATGGTCAGATGTCTTTCGGAGATATCTTAACTTTCAAGTGCCTATTTTAATCAACTAACAATAACTAGGCAGTCCCAATCGACTGGAATTTTCATAGTAGTGCCTATTGCCATTGGTGCCTATTACTGGAATTTATTTTGTAGTAGATCTATGTTACTTTCTAAGTTACAATAGTTGTTCATCCTCCTCTCGTCGGGTTCTAAAAGAAGATGCATTTTATTTCTAACCCAGACATGAGAATCAAAATATCACAATATTTTTTCTAAGCCACTTGCTAGGTAATGACAAGATGGATGGTTTTAGGGATGGTATGAAAGAACTAATGCGCTGCAAATTTGTAATTTTTTTTATTCTGGGATAATAAAAATGTATGCACTTCAGAGGCACAAGCAAGGACAAAAGCCAATCAGATAGTACATGGTACTCTAGATGAAACATTCAGAAGACATCGTCTAGGCTTATTTCAGAAGTGCATACCGAAAAAACCCAAACATGTAGACCATCTAGAACAACCACTATCTTATGACTGCCAGAATTATCATCCTATTAGATGCATTCAAGCAGACAGTCAAGTGTCATGAAGTTTATTCCCTCGATCAAAAAGAGCATTCCTAGGCATGTGTCGTGTCTGGAATAATATATCAGACAGGTTCGCTGTTCAGATATACAGTATCATTTTTTATTCCTATCATGTATTGTGCGTGAAATAAGGATTTGAACTTAAATATTTTTATTGCTGAAGTATCGTTTGTCTCATCATGTTACTCTCATGTGAAAATGCCAATGAATTACCAGGTGCAGAATACTTGTCCAAACCACTTAAAAATGAACAACCATAATGCCAATGAAAGTTAGGTCAGTGTATTTTGCTTGTGCTTGAATAAACTGCAATTCCCTAATTTATTTGTCAATGTCTTGTGCTTCTTCTACAAAATTCTTTGTTATTCTCTATTATGAGAAATAAGAATTGTGTACAATCTCTGGTTGAATGCGTGTTGACATCCCATGATACCATGGCCGAAGAATGTTTTGGTATTACTGGTCCTATTATATACAGAGAAACATTGAAATATTGTGATATTCATTTGTTCTCTGCCTGCAAACTATGTACATAGCATGATTCCTAGGTCGTCCAGACACTTCCCAAGGTTATCTCAGATCTGTTGCCCTGTAGGTTCTTTTCTCACCGATTTGTTCTTTCACTGAAGATATTGGTTATGAATTCTGAATGTGAAGTATGTGCGGGTAAACGTGGGTCAAACATTCTACTGGCACGTGTCATTTCCTGGGAAGTTCTCGCTAGAGTACCTGTTGGGCTGCCTGGAGATATTATTAGAGTGCCGCCAAGGACCCGATGGTGTCAGACATGAGCTTGATGCTAGCGAGCAGGGTCAATGACGTACTGCTCTGCCTCAAGCAATGGTCTCTCGGCCTCTGTTAGACCACACAGGAGTCAAGCAAGATACAATACATCAATGTAATAGATAACATAGCAATGGTCGCCATGAACGCAGAGTGGTGAAGCTTTTCTATCTTTGCCATGTTATGTGAATCTGATTGTGCGTGTATGCTCTGTGATGCAGGATGTTTGGCAAGTATGACAGACGTTGCATGTATGCTTAAACCATCCTATTTTTTCCTTTTCATGTAAACTGAACGGCCGAGAGAGCATTTATAGTTTTCTTGCACTACGCGAGTAACAAGTTGACTTCATCTTTGTAGTTTCTATTCCTTTTATTCCTTTGTTTTGGTCCGGTGGTATCACAAACTGAATTGTCTATCTGCGGGATTTTTTATTCATTTGGATAAGGACACAAAATTGAGATTTATGCGAGCCTAACTTTGATATGCGTGCTTCTCAATCAATATTGCAATGTTTCATGTTTTATTGCCTAGCATGGGTTCTTTACTTCAGATTTTAGATAATCAGTCCTGTTTTAGTTTGGTTTTCTCGTTTATGCATTGCATTTGTTTGTACCCACGTTTCATGCTGATATTAAAACTATACATGTGTTCATCTAAAAAAAGATATATTTTTTTTAAACTGGGACGGCCCCGAAGGGCCTAGATACTGTATTAAATTCTCAGCGGTGCGATACAATTTACAATGAGGACCTCAAAGATTACATCAAATAGAAAACGGTCCTCGGCAATTATAGTAACGACCCTAAACCAAAGAACAAGAACGCAATCGAGTCCTCTGGGTCCTGCGTCGCCGCCAGAATACACAGGGATCCAACGGCGGCCTCCCTCTGGCACCGGGGACGAGACCACTTGGTGCAGGGAAGACATGGGGTGCCTCCGTGAGTCCACCATAGGGCCTCCGTTTGAGGTTGTCGAAAACCTGACGCATCACGAGCGTCATGGCGTGGAGCTGCTTCCCGCTAGCACTTTGAGTAGGCATCTGAACACAAGCCCAAATCAGCAAGCTGCCACCATGACAACTGACTGGAGAGCGACTCCGGCTTCTCCCAACACCTCACGTCGGCGTTGAAGAGAAACACCTCCATGGCATAAAGCCAAAACGCCACATGGGAAAACCACCTAACCCTAAATCTAGGAGAGGAACTATTGATAGAAAACGGAGGAGAAGGCCAGCCTCCTCTTCCCCACCCACTTTGTCCGATAGGGCCGCTGGAGTAGGAGGGGAGAGGATTCGGGGCGGCGACGACTTTCAAGGGGGTGGGTGGAGAAAGAAGGGGAGGAAAAAAGAGCAGACTTTCAAGGGGGTGGGCGGCGATTAAATAGTCTTTTCAACGCGTACATCTTCACTATGTTTAAATACGACTTCTAATACGCCATAATCTATGGTGCTTTAGATTAGTATTAGATGTTTTTTAAAATTTTGTTTTTCGCAATTTTCATTGAGGCGCTTTTTTTAGTTATTTTTTCTAGGCTCGTGAGTCTGACTTTCCTTTTTTTCCGAAAATTCCGATCTATTAATAATCATCAATAGTGATATAATGAGGCGTAAAAGTACTAAAAATTACATTAGGTCAATGGACCACCTAGCAAATACTACAAACACTAGCACAAGATGAAGGTGAGCTGCCGCCTTCGTCCCTCCATCATCGGAGTTGGGAAAAACTTGCCGTAGTAGAGTTTGTTGTAGTAGATAGACATGAAATTGCCGTGCTAAGTTCCCAAAGAACCAGCAACCCTCGCCAATGATGACAACAATAGATTGGAAGAGACTGACTGAAAATACAACAACTAGCACGAAAACCAACCAGATCCTAGGAGATCAGCTGAACACACGATTCCATGTGCCCTCCATCGGTACTAGACGCACCACCACATGAGCGGAGAGTACCTTATTCTGACGCCAGGATGTAACCGTTATCTCACTGTCAACACCCGGATTTTTAATCCCAGATGCCTGTTATGCCATACATCGCAATCCCAGGATTACCATTTTTGCGAAACATAACAGAATTGGATACCATAGTACATCATCCATTACAAACGATACATAGGTTCTTACACAAATAGGGATCTCATGATCCAGTTCTTAATACAACATCAAGCAGCGGAATACGTAATAATAACGGTAGCGTAGGCGAAGATCCATCTTCGGGGTCACAGGCAATTCTGACGATGGGAGATGATCCTAGTTGTCGTAACCTTCCTGGGGTCCATCCTCAAGGTACTCCTCTTCATAGTATGGCCATGGGAATAGACAGGGACAAATCCATGAGTACTCTTTAAGTACTCGCAAACTAATGCTAATAGGTAAAGGGTTTTTTGGATAATAGGACACTAGGCTCTAGGGTTGTTTTGCAAAAGCCAGATTTATCTCTACTAAGTTTAGAAGCAACGAATGCTCATCAAAATTTTATAACTCCTAAGTGGGAATTTGTATTTCATATCACAACTCTGTTGTGGTCAAGTCAAAGTTTCCAATCATTTCACAAGTCATTTTGAAAAGTCTGACGGGGGAACAGTATGGCCACTCCAACTGTCCATAACCGTGGACGCGGCTATTCGAATAGTTTGACACTCTGCAGAGATTGTACACTTTCACCACAACATTCGATACATTCGTTAGGAACAAATCCTGAATTCACCATACTCAATATGCGGATAATCAATCCTAACCTTTCAATTACACGCCCTAGTATAAGCACCTCTCCTGTGAGTTTGGCCTCCCAACCATGACCAACTGTCATCTTGGGTACTGCACAGGTGGACAAGCTTCACAAGGCAGCCTCAGCTCAGACCTTGGCCGTGAGGGAACTAATACTAAGGTATATAAGTTTCCAGTCAAGCCCTACCCAATCTTCGGGTATTGTGGTTGTACGATAAAATTGGAATGGTATCGCATCCAGACAACCATCAGTTTTATAAAGGGCTAAGGCTCATGCCTCATCATTTTCATCACCAAAATCATCAGGTGTTTGGAAACACATGTCCAAAAAATTTGTATAGAATGATCCATCATTCCAAGGTTTTCATAACCATTTTTCCACCAACTATTCTCATCTAAAGTTGATCAAGTTTTATGCTTTAGCACTAGCATCTACAGGTGGGGGTAAGCAATAATGAGGGGTGGTAAACTAGTGGAGTTCTAACTAAGTTCCATCTCATGCCTTAAGATGACATCAAGATTATCTAGCTTAGGCCAAATTTTATACTCTTTATGCAACCTTCAAATATCCTTCTAGTATCTACCATTTATTTCAGTAAACTCTAAGTAAGAGTTTTGATAAAGAAATAAAGTAATAGACTTGCAAATAAAACTAGGATGGTTTATCAAGTGGTATAAGCTTCCTAAGTTAATAGATTGCATATGTCAATTGATGTAGTAAGGCTTGCTAAATTGCAACTGTTAACTTGCACATTCACTAGTAGTATTAGGCTTGCTAAAGTAGAGTATCTTGCAAGTTTTAGCTTGCATAGGTATAGTATCAGCTTGCCTTGTGCAAAGCAGTGGTTGAAGTTCTCCTCGGCTTCTTCTTCATAGTATCCTCCTTCCTCCTCGTATCCTTGGTCGGTACTAGCGTCTATAAATAAATACGAGGTACACAATCACCAAACAATACTTAACTACTTGCAATCATCACACACAAGGGTCCTATAGATGATCTAACATCATCACTAACATTACAAGATTAAAGCTTGGTTTAATTCCTTTTATTTTTAGAAAAGTAATTTCTACTCATTGAAAAACTACTTAAGATTTAATATTCTCCAAACCAAACATGGGATCATGTTGACACATGTCATCACCACATATTTTAGTCCATGGGAATATGATTTAAAGTGGTGTCACAATTTAATAAGGTTTTACCCTTTTATTTTAATTATTTAAAGTGGCTAGAAATGCCTATGTAGCATTCTTTTATTACTTGAACATTATTTCTGAAGGTAAACCTATATATTTTTATATATTCTGAAAGGTATGGTTAAATGTGATTTTTGAGAGTTGGAATCAACTCAAAAGCTATTATGGTTTAAATTTGAAAAATGTTTGAATGCAGAAAAGCTTCTGCCTTGTTAATTTTACCATGGGTGATCTATAGATCCAAATGACTTGAATCCAACGGGCTTGGATTCAGCATTCTCAGACCTTTCTAACAAAATTGGTTTCATTCAATTTGGTGCACTGAATCGATCTAGGTTGATTTTGAAGTTGGGTACAGAAGTCAGTTTGAAATAAAATGGAAAAGGTTTAATTCAAATAACTGGGCTGCGCGGGAAAAGTTAACGGGCCGGCCTGCTAAGCGCAGTGCTCCTGCGGGCTGCTTAAGTGGGTGTCCCCACTCGTCAGTGTGACAGGGAGGGGCGAAGCGGTACGGGGCGATGTGGATCGTTCGATCTAGTTCTAATCTAACGGCTGAGAGTCATCGTCGATGTTGAGCAACGCTGACGAGAAAGAAACCTAGCGCGGCCAGTGAGGGGTGCTGGGGGCTCACCGGGGTGCAGGCGAGGGTCGGCGAGGCGGGCGAACGACGAAGTCGACGACGGCGAACTCAGGGGTGGTCGCGGCAGCTCCTGGGGTGGACGAAATCGATGGCGCCCTTCTTCTCCAGAGGCGGCGGGCTCCGGTGAAATTCCGGCGAAGTGCTGCTCGCCTTGCTCCGGGAACGGTGTGGCACGATCAGTGAGGAGAGGGGAGTGAGATGGTGTGAAGAAATCGACTGGGGGTGGCCTCTATTTATAGTCGAGCGAGGGGACCGACGGGGCGCACGGTGAGCTCGTCGGGGGCGATGTTACATGCGGTTATTGGCATGGGCGAAGGTAGGGGCGGTGCGGTGTTCCCTGGCGATGCTCAATGACATGGTTTCGAGGCGTGGGGCGGTGCGGCTTAATCTGGAACATGCGATGCTCTGCGCGGCAGAGGCGGCGTCTTCGACGGCGAGCGGTGGCTGTGCGTCACGGGGCGGCGAACGAGGATGTATGGCGGTCTCCTGGGTCGGTGGTGATCATGTGTGCACGCGGTGAGGGCGGCGCGCAGTCTTTGGGCGCTGGTCGAGGGTGGCGCTCTGGCGCATGCTCGGCATGGTTGCTGGCGAGGTTGGCATGGTTCGTGCGTGTGGTCCAGGGCTTGGCAACGCTCGCGGCTGGGACAGTGAGTGGCGGTGGACGGCGGGCTGCCTCCCAGACATGCTGGGTAGGCTTGCTTCTCTTCCTAGCTTGATGTCGACATGGGGGTGACATGGGTGTGCTCGGCTGTTCACCATTGATGGCAATACCAAGCTTACAGTGATGCTAAGGGTTAGTTTAGGTTGTTAGATGATCTACTAAGGCTAGTGGTGTCCAGAGAGGGATCAAGTTAGGCTTCAATCACTACTCACTATAGTGTTTAGATTTTGTATGATTTGTGTCTGCAACCTGTTTGATGAAATGGCCGCATGAAATCAAGTTTTGAATTTTGAAAAGATTTTTGGTGGGTTTGCTAGATTGGTGCTAGTGAGTCTGCAAATGCTTGGGTTTTGAAAGTTGAGCTTGTTTGAGTGGTTTTTGAAAAAGTGGGATCTTCCCATATGATAAAGATTCAATTTTGAATTGTCATTTAAACTATGCATTTGAAAGTTTCTGGATGATCACAAAGTGGGCTTTGATACCTTGTTATGAGTACATTCAAGGGGTGCAAAGATCCAGAAAAGTTTCCATTAGGTTTTGAAGGTTTGAGACAGCCAAAGTAGGCATGGGAGTTAAATTGGTCAAAATGACCATTCATTTATTTTATTGGTTTTGATTTATTTGTCTTAAGGAAAAGTTTGGGAAATGTTTAGATGATGTTTATTTCACCTAAGAAACATTTTACAAGCAAGGAAACACACAAACAAGTGGTTCAAAAGAATTTCAAATTCAATGCATACTCATATGCATGCCTTCATAATTTTAATTAGAAAAGTTTTTGTTAACCCTAAATTTGATGATTAGAGTTTGATGATTTAAGTTTAGTATTTTTGGGATGTTACACTCACCATCCAAAAAGATATGAAAAAACAGCCTAAACGAGAAACGAAAACCTCTCACCATTGAGAGGCCATGGTCCGCGACACACCTCCTCCCACACACCGGTTCTGAAGTGTTAAACCTGTAGATGGCTCATGAGTTTGGTTTGATATAATCATGCTTACGTAAAGTATTATTCATAGATATTTGAGACTGGTGTAATTTATATTTTTCTTTGACCCATGGAGAAACATATATATAGTGTGCGGTAGGGAGTAAGAGGGATCCTGATTTTGGTGAGGAAGGAAAGCTAACCAGCGTTGTAATTGTTTGCTCGAGGCGGCCAAGACACGGATGCCAGATATATATGGACAAATGTTGTCAATATAACATATCTGGACTATCTGTATATTATATAAGGTTAATAAGCACGACTATTTGTACGAGTAGAAAAGGTTCACGACTTGGGATGTTGAAGCCATGACGCGTAATTCTTCTGTCGGGATTGGGCGGTCTTGAGGTGCTCACGAATCTTGTGAACCTTCTGTTCTGCTTCTCATAGGATGTCGGGTCCGAAGATCTGACTCTCTCCTACTTCCGACCAGTTCAAAGGGGTGCGACACTTTCTTCCGTACATGAATTCAAATGGGGCCATTTGCAAGCTGGCTTGATAACTATTGTTGTATGAAAATTCTGCGAACGATAGAAAGTCTTCCCACTTGGATCCATATTCTAATACGCATGCTCTCAGCATATCTTCGAGTATTTGATTTACTCGCTCCATTTGTCCAACGGTCTGAGGGTGATACGCGGTGCTGAAATCTAGACGGGTTCCTAAACCTTCTTGGACTTTCTTCCAGAATCTCGAGGTAAACTGAGTTCCTCGATCTGATACAATGTTCTTGGGGACTCCGTGCAAACTAACTATTCTAGCGATGTACAACTCCGCTAGCTTCGAACTCTGATATGTGGTCTTGACATGCAAGAAATGGGCGACTTTGGACAATCTGTCCACTATGACCCAGATAGAGTCATTTCCCCTACTAGAAGTAGGTAGTCCAGTGATAAAGTCCATTTCTACAGAATCCCATTTCCATTCCGGAATCTGCAAGGGTTGCAACAATCCAGCGGGTCTTTGATGTCCTGCCTTGACTCGCTGACATATATCACACTTCGCGATATAGCTTCCGATTTCTCTCTTCATCTTATGCCACCAAAATTGCTCTTTTAAATCTTGATACATCTTAGTTCCTCCGGGATGGATAGAATAAAGAGTATCATGAGCCTCCTTCAGAATCACTTCTTTCAACTCAGAGTCTGCTGGTACACAAAGGCGTCCTTTGTACCACAAAACTCATTCTTCGTCCTCGGTGAATCCAGGTACTTTGCATGTACCGATACGACGATTGATTCCGTCAATACTAGCATTTCCCTTATGCGCCTCTTTAATCTGACTGATCAAAGTGGGCTGGAGTTCTATGCTAGCCAGAAATCCTTCACTTACTAATTCTATTCGAAAATCTTCTAGCTCTTTGTGCAGACTTGGTTGCTCCTTCAAAATCATGGAGTTCAAGCGACACGACAATCTGCTAAGGGCATCGGCTACTACGTTGGCTTTACCAGGGTGATAGTGAATGTCCAGATCGTAATCCTTGATTAGCTCAATCCATCTTCTCTGTCTCATATTCAGATCCTTCTGAGTGAATATATACTTTAGGCTCTTGTGATCCGAATAAATCTCACAACGGTTTCCCATCAGGTAATGTCTCCATGTTTTCAGGGCTAGAACTACGGCTGCGACTTCGAGGTCATGGGTTGGGTAGTTTTGCTCATGTTGCTTCAATTTTCAAGATAGATAAGATATAACTTTGCCTTCTTGCATTAGCACAAATCCGAGACCAATCTTGGATGCGTCACAATACACATCAAAGGGCTTTGTGATATCCTGCATGATCAAGATTGGGGCTGAAATCAATCTCCTCTTGAGTTCTTGAAAACTCGCTTCACATTTGTCGGTCCATTCAAACTTCTTGTCCTTCTTCAGCAATTGGGTCATGGGTCTGGCGATACTAGAGAATCCTTCTACGAATTTGCGGTAATATCCAGCCAATCCGAGAAATGCACGAACTTGGGTTTGAGTGGTTGGGGCTTGCCAATCTTCTACATCTTTCACTTTGGCAGGGTCAACGGAAATTCCTCTGGCTGATACAATGTGACCGAGGAATCCTACCTCCTGTAACCAGAATTCACATTTGCTAAACTTTGCATACAGCTGATGCTTTCTAAGGGTTCCAAGAATGGTCCTTAGGTGTAGCTCATGTTCTTCTTCTGATTTGGAATAAATCAGAATGTCATCGATGAAAACAACGACAAACTTATCCAGGAAGTCCATAAAAATCTTATTCATGAGATTCATGAAATAAGCGGGGGCATTGGTTAATCCGAAAGACATGACCATATACTCATACAATCCATATCTGGTGGTAAAGGCAGTCTTTGGAATATCCTCTGCACAAATTTTGAGTTGATGATAGCCAGTCCTAAGATCAATGTTAGAAAACACTTTGGCACTGGTCAAATGATCAAACAAATCTTCTATATTGGGCAAGGGGTACTTGTTCTTGATGATGACATCATTCAATTTCCGATAATCCGTACACAAACGGTTACCTCCATCCTTCTTGTCCACAAACAAGACAGGTGATCTCCAAGGTGACGCACTTGGTTGAATCAATCCAATTTCCAGCATGGAATCCAGTTGCTTCTTCAGTTCTGCAAGCTCTGACGGGTTCATACTATATGGTCTCTGGGCTATGGGTATGGTTCCAGGAATTAGTTCAATGATAAACTCGATATCCCGATCTGGGGGCATACCGGGCAAAACATCTGGAAATACATCAGGGTATTCACAGACTATCCGGACTTGGTCAATGGTAGGTTGGGCTATACTCTTGTTACACTTGAATTTGCGGGGTAAGGTTTCAGATATATGCTCGACTGATATTCCGGCTGTACTGGTCATAGTTATGGCTTTCTTGGCACAGTCAATTAATCCTTTATATTTGGACATCCGATCCATTCCTAGTACTACTTCCAGACCTTTAGTTCCAAGTACTATCAGGTTAGCATAAAAATCTATGCCATGGATTCGGATAGGGACGGCTTTGCAAATTTGCCTATCCTTGGTGGTTGATCCAGGAATTTGAACAATCATAACATGCTTCAGTTTGGTTGGTTGAATTTTACTAGTGCATGCAAATTCTTTGGTGACAAATGAATGCGATGCACCAAAATCAAACAACACTCTTGCAAGTACTGAATTAACCTAAAACATACCCAGCACGACGTCTAGCGCTTCCTGAGCTTCTTCAACATGCATGAGAAAAAGACGGCCGTTGCGGTTGAGCGAATTCCCTGGGGCAAATCTTCTTCCGCGCTGAACACGACGCTGTTGCTGAGCTGGGACATTGGCATTGGGGGCTGTAGCATTCTTCTTGTTGGGGCACTCGTTGGAATAGTGGCCTTTATTTCCACAGTCATAACAGGTCACTTGCGACTTGTCCTTGGCTGCTATAGGCACATCATTGCTTCCAGTCCTCGGGGCAGTGTTGGTGTTGGCAGTAACATTGATGTTGTTGAACTTGGGTGGGGCACGATTGAAATTGCTAGAATTGTCGGGGTTGTTGTGATTTCCTCCGGGTCTAAGGTTTCCACGGTTGGGATAGATCGGACGGTTCATCGGGGGTCTGTTGGTCCTTGGGGCAAATCCTGGAGATGGGTTAGGGCGATACTTTGGGGTCTGATGGGTTCCTGGCTCATGCATCATACGACGCTTGCGATTCTCATTGGCTTGGTTGATCTTTCCTTCCATCTGGATAGCAGAGTCGACAAGGGCTTCAATATCCGCAAAGGGGATATTGACTAACACCGTCTGCATCTCATCATGCAGACCATTCAGGAAGCTTTCTTTCTTCTTGGCTTCAGTGTCTATTTCATCCGGGGCATACCTAGCTAATGACAAAAATTTGTCACGGTATTCCACTACAGTCATCCTTCCTTGCTTCAGCTCTCTGAACTCGTCTCTCATTCTCTTGATCAAACCCGGTGGCACATGGGTTCTGCTAAACTTGACCTTGAATTCCTCCCAGGTCATCATCTGGCCTCCGGTCATTGCGCGAACACTGTTCCACCAGGCTCTGGCATCTCCGGCTAGATAGTGGGTGGCGAACAAGACTTTCTCGTTGGCTTCCACTCCGGCTACTTCTAAGTTATTTTCCATGGTTTGCAGCCAATCATCAGCGTCTAGGGGCTCTTCGGACTTAGTGAAAACAAGTGGGTTAGTATTCTGGAAATTCTTGAGTTTAGATCCATGGTTGTCCTGATTTCCGTGGCCTTGGTTGTTGTGGGCTAATTGGGCTATCTGCTGAAGGGTGGCTAGGTTGGCTTGACGTTCCGCTCTTTCAGCTTCACGGTCAGAAGTTAACATTTGCAGTATCTACAACATCGGGTCCGGGGTTGAACCACTTCCTCCACGTGGCATCTGAAGATTGAGGTAGATCATGAGAAAAGAGGGAAATTTCTAAAGTTTTGGGTCTTAAATTTTTTTAAAAGTCTGACTCAGATTTTTCTAGCAACTTTCTTTTTCATTCATTCATTCATAGCACACGATACAACACACACCACAACAAAGGAAAACAGATGGTTTTAAGAACCATTCTGGAATCTACGATACAGTGGGACCGAATACTACTCACTACACTAGTGCTCAAGTGATACTACTCCTCGGAATATGTGGCTTCATCATCCTCATCATCATCGATGAAGGCGAAATCATCCTCATCGGTGAAGAAATCCATAGCCTGATCCTCCAGAAAATCGTCGTCATCGCTGAGATAGGAGTAGGGGTCTCCACGAAGATCCTCTCCGGCATTCTCCCTTTCTTCCAACTGCATGTCTCTCTCGTGGATGGTCTCCTCCAGCGATGAGATGCGGTGGCAAAGACGGGCAATAATGCGCTCCTTCTTGTCGAGCTGACGGTGGCGAGACTTGCGATCCTTTGCTAGCAGGGCGATGGTTTGGTCCTTCGTCTTGATGATGGCAGACTTGTGGTTGCAGTAGTCACGGCAGTTGTCCAACTCCTGCTGACGATCGTACATCATGAAGCTAAGGTGGTCCAATTGGGTCTTCAGCTCGGGGTGGTATGGGGCTTCCAGTGGTTGTCCATTAGCATCACGCCTTGGGCAAAACTCAAAGCGAGTACCCTTGATCTGATTAGATGCTCTGCCCACAAAGACGAGAAAGAGCTTCCTGCATGGCTCTGGCAAGTCCATCGAGCCAGTTGTTTTCCCTCAAGGTAAACTGAATTCCCTCCGCAGTGGGAAGTTCAATATTTCCTTGAAGACTTGCAACAATTAGCCACTGAAGATCTTCTCCTCCTTGATCATTGAGCTGAGCTCCAAAGAACTTGGGGTGCGGACGCTCCAGAAGTTCCGAAAGTTGGTCCAAATCCCTCTCAAAGATCAGGTCTCCTCCATTCCCGAGTCTAACTAGGGTCTCCTATGGTCAGGATGGCTCTGATACCAACTTGTCAACACCCGGATTTTTAATCCCAGATGCCTGTTATGCCATACATCGCAATCCCAGGATTACCATTTTTGCGAGACATAACAGAATTGGATACCATAGTACATCATCCATTACAAACGATACATAGGTTCTTACACAAATAGGGATCTCCTGATCCAGTTCTTAATACAGCATCAAGCAGCGGAATACGTAATAATAACGGTAGCATAGGCGAAGCTCCATCTTTGGGGTCACAGGCAATGCTGACGATGGGAGATGATCCTAGTTGTCGTAACCTTCCTGGGGTCCATCCTCAAGGTACTCCTCTTCATAGTCTGGCCATGGGAATAGCCAGGGACAAAGCCATGAGTACTCTTTAAGTACTCGCAAACTAATGCTAACAGGTAAAGGGGTTTTTGGATAATAGGACACTAGGCTCTAGGGTTGTTTTGCAAAAGTCAGATTTATCTCTACTAAGTTTAGAAGCAACGAATGCTCGTCAAAATTTTATAACTCCTAAGTGGGAATTTGTATTTCATATCACAACTCTGTTGTGGTCAAGTCAAAGTTTCCAATCATTTCACAAGTCATTTTGAAAAGTCTGACGGGGGAACAGTATGGCCACTCCAACTGTCCATAACCGCGGACGCGGCTATTCGAATAGTTTGACACTCTGCAGAGATTGTACACTTTCACCACAACATTCGATACATCCGTTAGGAACAAATCCTGAATTCACCATACTCAGTATGCGGATAATCAATCCTAACCTTTCAATTACACGCCCTAGTATAAGCACCTCTCCTGTGAGTTTGGCCTCCCAACCATGACCAACTATCATCTTGGGTACTGCACAGGTGGACAATCTTCACAAGGTACCTCAGCTCAGACCTTGGCCGTGAGGGAACTAATACTAAGGTATATAAGTTTCCAGTCAAGCCCTACCCAATCTTCGGGTATTGTGGTTGTACGATAAAATTGGAATGGTATCGCATCCAGACAACCATCAGTTTTATAAAGGGCTAAGGCTCATGCCTCATCATTTTCATCACCAAAATCATCAGGTGTTTGGAAACACATGTCCAAAAAAATTCAGTAGAGTGATCCATCATTCCAAGGTTTTCATAACCATTTTTCCACCAAGTATTCCCATCTAAAGTTGATCAAGTTTTATGCTTTAGCACTAGCATCTACAGGTGGGGGTAAGCAATAATGAGGGGTGGTAAACTAGTGGAGTTCTAACTAAGTTCCATCTCATGCCTTAAGATGACATCAAGATTATCTAGCTTAGGCCAAATTTTATACTCTTTATGCAACCTTCAAATATCCTTCTAGTATCTACCATTTATTTCAGTAAACTCTAAGTAAGAGTTTTGATAAAGAAATAAAGTAATAGACTTGCAAATAAAACTAGGATGGTTTATCAAGTGGTATAAGCTTGCTAAGTTAATAGATTGCATAGGTCAATTGATGTAGTAAGGCTTGCTAAATTGCAAGTGTTAACTTGCACATTCACTAGTAGTATTAGGCTTGCTAAAGTAGAGTATCTTGCAAGTTTTAGCTTGCATAGGTATAGTATCAGCTTGCCTTGTGCAAAGCAGTGGTTGAAGTTCTCCTCGGCTTCTTCTTCATAGTATCCTTCTTCCTCCTCGTATCCTTGGTCGGTACTAGCGTCTATAAATAAATACGAGGTACACAATCACCAAACAATACTTAACTACTTGCAATCATCACACACAAGGGTCCTATAGATGATCTAACATCATCACTAACATTACAAGATTAAAGCTTGGTTTAATTCCTTTTATTTTTAGAAAAGTAATTTCTACTCATTGAAAAACTACTTAAGATTTAATATTCTCCAAACATGGGATCATGTTGACACATGTCATCACCACATATTTTAGTCCATGGGAATATGATTTAAAGTGGTGTCACAATTTAATAAGGTTTTACCCTTTTATTTTAATTATTTAAAGTGGCTAGAAATGCCTATGTAGCATTCTTTTATTACTTGAACATTATTTCTGAAGGTAAACCTATATATTTTTATATATTCTGAAAGGTATGGTTAAATGTGATTTTTGAGAGTTGGAATCAACTCAAAAGCTATTATGGTTTAAATTTGAAAAATGTTTGAATGCAGAAAAGCTTCTGCCTTGTTAATTTTACCATGGGTGATCTATAGATCCAAATGACTTGAATCCAACGGGCTTGGATTCAGTATTCTCAGACCTTTATAACAAAATTGGTTTCATTCAATTTGGTGCACTGAATCAATCTGGGTTGATTTTTTAAGTTGGGTACAGAAGTGAGTTTGAAATAAAATGAAAAAGGTTTAATTCAAATAACTGGGCTGCGCGGGAAAAGTTAACGGGCCGGCCTGCTAAGCGCAGTGCTCCCGCGGGCTGCTTAAGTGGGTGTCCCCACTCGTCAGTGAGACAGGGAGGGACGAAGCGGTACGGGGCGATGTGGATCGTTCGATCTAATTCTAATCTAACGACTGAGAGTCATCGTTGACGTTGAGCAATGCCGGCGAGAAAGAAACCTAGCGCGACCAGTGAGGGATGTTGGGGGCTCACCGGGGTGCAGGCGAGGGTCGACGAGGCGGGCGAACGACGAAGTCGACGACGGCGAACTCAGGGGTGGTCGCGGCAGCTCCTGAGGTGGACAAAATCGATGGCGCCCTTCTTCTCCAGAGGTGGCGGGCTCCGGTGAAATTCCGGCGAAGTGCTGCTCGCCTTGCTCCGGGAACGGTGTGGCACGATCAGTGAGGAGAGGGGAGTGAGATGGTGTGAATAAATCGACTGGGGGTGGCCTCTATTTATAGTCGAGCGAGGGGACCGACGGGGCGCACGGTGAGTCGGGGGCGATGTTACAGGCGGCTATTGGCATGTGCGAAGGTAGGGGCGGTGCGGTGTTCCCTGGCGATGCTCAACGACATGGTTTCGAGGCGTGGGGCGGTGCGGCTTGGTCTGGAACATGCGATGCTCTGCGCGACAGAGGCGGCGTCTTCGACGACAAGCGGTGGCTGTGCGTCACGGGGCGGCGAACGAGGATGTCTGGCGGTCTCCTGGGTCGGTGGTGATCGTGTGTGCACACGGTGAGGGCGGCGCGCGGTCTGTGGGCGCTGGTCGAGGGTGGCGCTCTGGCGCACGCTCGACATGGTTGCTGGCGAGGTTGGCATGGTTCCTGCGTGTGGTCCAGGGCTTGGCAACGCTCGCGGCTGGGACAGTGAGTGGCGGTGATCGGTGGGCTGCCTCCCAGACATGCTGGCTAGGCTTGCTTCTCTTCCTAGCTTGCTGTCGACATGGGGGGTGACATGGGTGTGCTCGGCTGTTCACCATTGATGGCAATGCCAAGCTTACAGTGATGATAAGGGTTAGTTTAGGTTGTTAGATGATCTACTAAGGCTAGTGGTGTCCAGAGAGGGAACAAGTTAGGCTTCAATCACTGCTCACTATAGTGTTTAGATTTTGTATGATTTGTGTCTGCAACCTGTTTGATGAAATGGCCGCATGAAATCAAGTTTTGAATTTTGAAAAGATTTTTGGTGGGTTTGCTAGATTGGTGCTAGTGAGTCTGCAGATGCTTGGGTTTTGAAAGTTGAGCTTGTTTGAGTGGTTTTTGAAAAAGTGGGATCTTCCCATATGATAAAGATTCAATTTTGAATTGTCATTTAAACTATGCATTTGAAAGTTTCTGGATGATCACAAAGTGGGCCTTGATACCTTGTTATGAGTACATTCAAGGGGTGCAAAGACCCAGAAAAGTTTCCATTAGGTTCTGAAAGTTTGAGACAGCCAAAGTAGGCATGGGAGTTAAATTGGTAAAAATGACCATTCCTTTATTTTATTGGTTTTGATTTATTTGTCTTTAGGAAAAGTTTGGGAAATGTTTAGATGATGTTTATTTCACCTAAGAAACATTTTACAAGCAAGGAAACACACAAACAAGGCGGTTCAAAAGAATTTCAAATTCAATGCATACTCATATGCATGCCTTCATAATTTTAATTAGAAAAGTTTTTGTTAACCCTAAATTTGATGATTAGAGTTTGATGATTTAATTTTAGTATTTTTGGAATGTTACACTCACCATCCAAAAAGATATGAAAAAACAGCCTAAATGAGAAACGAAAACCTCTCACCATTGAGAGGCCATGGTCCGCGACACCTCCTCCCACACACCGGTTCTGAAGTGTTAAACCTGTAGATGGCTCATGAGTTTGATTTGATATAATCATGCTTACGTAAAGTATTATTCATAGATATTTGATACTGGTGTAATTTATATTTTTCTTTGACCCATGGAGAAACATATATATAGTGTGTGGTAGGGAGTAAGAGGGATCCTGATTTTGGTGAGGAAGGAAAGCTAACCAGCGTTGTAATTGTTTGCTCAAGGCGGCCAAGACACGGATGCCAGATATATATGGACAAATGCTGTCAATATAACATATCTGGACTATCTGTATATTATATAAGGTTAATAAGGATGACTGTTTGTACGAGTAGAAAAGGTTCATGACTTGGGATGTTGAAGCCATGACGCAATGTAGCAATTGTGTAGCCAAATCGTGGGTGGCTGGGAAGGAATATCACAATAGTTGAGGAAGCACACGCATAATGGATTTTTTTGACCAACTTTGCCTCTATATTTATTTATGTTATCTCGTATCAACTCGAAGTCATGTGCTATATAAACCACCGCAATGATTTGCTATAGTTGAATAAAAATATTGGCACGCAGCGCCGATTGACATGTTGAGAGTAGGGGGAGCACATAGTAGAGTTACAACATTGTTGGAATGAGTTGACTGAGTACAGAAAAAAGATTTGTAGCAACGCACGGGCATTCAACTAGTTATGATAGTTAGCCAGTCGAAAGAGTGTTTGGGAATACACATAGCATTCATAAAGTATTCCATCATCATATGTTAATGTTCTTGCCGCTTCCTACAATGAAGCCACACATTCCTTAGATGGAACCATGTCGACGTCTCATGTTGATCTCTTCCTCATAGATAATCAAGGGAATTTCCATATTAACGTCATCATACCGCTCTGCCTACGATGATGAGTCGAATAAAAAAACCTTGACAGGAGGCCTCATTTGTGTACTGAAACAAACCATCAAATCATCGGAACCTACAATAGGAATTGGGCATAAAATGAAAATAAAAAAGCATTTGACACATCCCGTGAAACACTTTTCAAGTGTCATTTACTAGAGGTGATACAGATCTCGCGGTGGTATAATATCGACGTAGCGAGGTGCCTAGAGAAGAGGATGTCCATTTTGGCCTAGAGTTGCAGCGGACAAGCTCGATACAACCGCAAACGAAAAATGGCTGGGTTGGCCGCCATAGCCTCGACTAGAACTTGGGAAGGCGGCAATCCGCCGTGAGCTCTAGAATATATGGACCCATCTCCATCAGGCCTTGATCAACCACTAGATATATGTGTGACATGAAGTCTAGAATATGCGTGCATAACTAAGATGTACACATCTGCAATAGGTCCGCAAATAAAAAAAGGAAAAAAACTGGTGGATGACCAATTTGAAGATCATGCTACTATCCACATTGGATAAACAATATGCTAGGCCATGGCATCCAACCGTGTAGATCAGTGGCATATCCACTGGGTGCTTCAAAAGTACAAATCTTCTTTTAGCTACTAATTTTTGTACTAATCATGGTCAAATACAAAGCTTAATAAGGTACTCTTTATGCTTGACACCCCCACCGATTTCATACTAGATCAGCCACATGTGTAGATGCTTCTATAAATAGGTATCGATTCTCTATACGTTGTAAAGACGACCATGAACGAAGTAAACTTGTACACTAGTAGATGACCCGCTAGAAAAAATATTATCATAAAAAACCTTATCATTTCCGTATAGCCAAAGTGATAAAAAAACGACAAACACTCTCACCATACTAAGAGCTCTAAACTTGTGATCGATACCATGTAACCCGTTGCCAAATGCATTTGCAACATTTTGTGTCAGATACAAGTCAGAAACTATTTGGATATTGAACGAGCAAATTTGTAACAGAAGAATAATCGTTTGATTCTCTCGTCATGACAAAACATGCACTTTGTACTTTCATGCCAAATGCATTTTACAAGGTTTTATTTGGTACGGATTACTCCTTTGCGATGATACCACACTTTTTAAAAAAAGAAATTAGGGTATCTTCATTTTCCATTTTTTTGTTTATTATCACTAACAACCTTGGCTTGATCAGTGCTCTACAAATTGAGTCTAATGGAAATTTTCTATTCTTATGCTAAATCCATAGAAAAGTGATGCGACAGTTGGACCATTGACAATATCTCCAATAGAGCATTTCATGATGCAAGTATGGAATAATTAAATCGCATCTAATCATCACATTTGGTGAAGAAAAATCCAAAATCATAGCAATAGTATCGGCCCTTGTGACAGACAATGTTATATAAAGGTGGATATTGTTTCCAGAGTATGGCATTACCCAACCGCTTATACTCACCAAATCTAATTTTTAAGTCATGCTTAATCATACATGATCCATAGTAGAAGAAGTATTTTTGATCACCATTAAACTAACCCAAAAATAATACTTCCTCCTTCTTAAAAAAACGGATGTCACATATTCGTCTAAATCCGCTTGTATCTATGCGCGTCTTAGTGCAAGGTATATGCAAATCTAGAGAAATCCTTGACATCCTTTTCAGATGAAGAGGGTATTATGTTCAATTATCCAAAGCTGGATAATGCAAGATGTTATTATGTACTTTCGTTAGATCAACTAAGATTTATGTTCAAATTCTATATCAATTGTGTGATTTTGTTATGATTTTATATGGAGTACTCTCTCCGTTTATTAATGTAAGACCTTTTAGATATTTCAAAGTGAGCTAGATACAATTCAAAATAAGTGAACCTAGACACTAAAACATGTCTACATACATGTGTTTAAAAAAATGCCAGAATGTCTTATATTAGTGAACATGCGGAGTACTTTTTATACTAGTGTTATAAGAACTTGCATTTTGCCTAGGGTTCGAGGGAGATCTGTTGAATACTTGCACAAGTATGGTCTCTCTCTAGATCTGAATCTCCGTATTAATGTTTTCAACTTTGTCTAAATACAAATACATCTGGTCATATGAGGGAGTACTATTTTCTTTCGATTTACATATGAGCAACCTCAATCTGAACAAAGTGACTATGCAATACCCAAAATGCACATAACTATTGCAACAAAAATTGGAACGTCTACTGAAAAAGCAACGCGTTTCTGCATTTTTCATGAAAAGAAAAAAGTAGCAGACAAAACACTCTCGAGCTAAATGATGATGATGCGGTGAGCGTTCGGGAGGCTGTCCTCGAACCATATAGCAATTCCAAAAGAAGGAAAATGTTAACCCGCTGACGTCACTGAAAAGGAATGCCTAGAGTAAACCACGCGGAGAGAAGACTCCAAAACCCAAATCCAGGGAGCACGTCGCCCTCCCCGCTCTCGCCGTAGTCCCCACTCCAGTTGAAGTCGTCGCCGTCTACCTCGTGGTCGGCGCCCGTGCCCCTTGCCCTAGCCCTAGCTTCCGCGCGAGGAAAGGAACGGAGCGGAGATGTCGTCGTGGCTGCGCAGCGCGGTGAGCCGGGCGGTGGAGGCCGGCGGCCGCAGCGGCGTCGCGCGCGCTGTCAAGGGATACGCCGACGCCGTTGCGCACCACGCCGGCCAGGCCGTCTCCGACATCCTCCACGACCGCGGGGTGAGCTCACGGACCCCTCCTCCTCTTCCTTACCTCTTCTCGCCGGCACCCTCTTCGGTCTCCGCGAATGGCCCAATCCAAATTCGTCTTCTTCTGGCGGCGTGAAGCGAGCGTGGGGGTTGTCCGAGGGGCTAATCGCACATCAATGTGATGTACGCGGGTGCACTAGTTATGAATTCAGGCTTTAATTTGTGCCATGCCACCACTGCGGTCAGTGCCCTAGCTTGTGTATGCCTCGAATTAGACGGCTGGGAAGAGCTTCGGTACGAGTATGCGATGCCTCTTGTTGTGTCGATGAGTTTTCTCTTGCTAGCTTTTGCTTATGCCTTTTGGTTCCATCCACACACAAGAATATTATTCTTCGGAGCAACCGTGGTTCCTGAGTGGCATTTTGTACTCGGAGCAATTTTAGAGGGCCATTAGTTGCAGATTAGATTTGCCAATTGCAAGGTTCATGCAAATCTCCGTCTTTACGCATACAATTGAAGACTTTGGTATTAGAATGTGAAGTATAAATTGCCTACTATAACCTGCATGCTCATCTGCCTCCACTTTGTAAGACGTGTTACTGTGTGACTCTCAGGGCACGCAGAGCTTCAAAAGTTTCAAGAAAACAGTAATGCGCTTGGAAGAGGCAGCAGTTTCATGTCGTGGGGGTGAAAGAGTTGAATTATTAAGGCGCTGGTTGGGAGCATTACAGGACGTTGAGGCCGAACTTGCCGGCTCAGATTTGAAGGATGCTGAAGATCATGATTCTTCTGCTGAACTGGATGCTTTAAAACCACCATTGGTGAGTTCGTGTTTCATGTGCATGTTTTTTTGTTTTGTTTTGCATAGTTATTTTCAGAAGAGACTGATTTTAGTCAAAGTCCTTTTATCTTCATTTGTACATACCTTAGTTATATTTTTAAAACTCCGCTGAGTTCATATAGTCGTATAAACTGAACTGTTTTGGGCAGGCTTTGTTTTATGATCCTGATATTGAAGGAGCACCTATGAACTTCCGTGATGTGTTCCTGTATAGCAAGGCACTTGAAGATATTACACAATCCATGGTGAGTTAGCCCAACCATCCTGCCTGTTCACATAATTATTTAGGTTAATAATATATCTGAGATTTTTTCTTTTCTAAACCAGTCCATACTTCCAATTGTACAATGCTACTGATAGTTTTTACTCAGATTGATGCTAAACACTACTAATATTTTCTATAAACAGATTCTTGAAGCTCCATCTGAGGAAGAAGTTTCACTTCTCTTGGAGATCTTTGGGTCAGTTACTTCCGAAATTAACCTGATAATATAATTGCTTCTCTTGCCTTTTCAATGTAGTTATAATTTTCTCAGCCAGGAGAGTTAATTTCAGGCACTTCAACAGTTCACAGTTCATGCTTCACGCCTTATCTTTATTTACTCTTCTCTTACCAGTGAAATGTTTTATAATTTACCACATTTTCTTGCAACTAATGTTGGGTTTTGCAGCCTGTGTCTCACTGGTGGGAAAGAAGTCAACAAGACAATCGTGAAGAGTGTGCAAGATCTGGCCAATGCCTTCTCAAATTACAAAGATGAAGTCCTGGTAAGTTCCCTATTGCCTATAATCGCATATGTTTTATCAAAACCTTATTGGTTTTAGGTTATGATTGTTAGAGATTTCAGCATAATGGTACCTGTATTCTGTTACTCCTGTAGCTCGTACATGTCGTAACCATGACTGTCATAGAGAGAACTTTTGTGTAATTGGTTAGAACAAATAGAAGAAGCTTTTCCTTATGAACTGGGCATTTTGGATCTAACCTGATCTGCTACCTTTTTACCCTTGAAGTGGTTGAATTTTCTGAATTGACCACCCATTGGCATTCTTTTCTTCTTCCAAATCACTGCCTAATTTTATGTCAAGAACAAACTGAGTTTAAGTATTGCTTGCTTGCTTACTGTGGCACCTTACATGGCTATAGGAACATTCCCTCCAATAATTATTGTGCGTACTTAAATTAGATGTGTTTTCCATGAAGACATTTAAGTGAATCGTGTTAAATCCATTTGATTGGACTCCAGACTATGAACTGTGCTTACCCTGTCTCCAAGAATCAACATTAGGGAAGTGCTTACGCGGTGCCTGTTTTCGTTTACAACAAGGCAGAAACTTAAGAAACTGTTCTTAAGCAAGAACAGATAACTTCTTGCTACAATTTATTTTATTTTTTGGAAGCATTTTCTAAGGTGAAAAATTGAACTGATACACATATTACTAAGCTCTATAAATGGGAAAATTGTGTCCAACCTCAATAATGCATTGTATCTGTGTGATCAGGTGAAGCGCGAAGAGCTACTTGAATATACACGAAATGTCATTTCAGGACTGAAGAGAAATGCTGATATTATGAGGTGAATTACTTAATCTACTAATTACATATCTCGTATTCAGAGTATCTGTTACCTCCAGAAACTGCAATATGTTTTTGCCAGATATTTTAGCTTGTAGCTTAATTTAAGCAGAACAACAAAATAAATTGAAATGGTGTTTGCTTTTCTACTTTCTGAAGTAATAACACCTCAAGTACAAACTAAACTAATGTGAAGGCCTCTACATAATTTTCGAAATATCAAATATTGCGCATCAATAATACACGTATCATGTTCCTTCCTGCAACATCAAGGTCAATACATTTAGATCTGTGATGCTTTTATTTATGGTTTCAAGCTAGATTAGCTTCTTAGTTTGCACATTGTATTAAATTTCAGGATAGATGCTGAAACCCTTGAGTTGTGGAGAAAACTAGAAGGGAAGGAGAACCCACGATCTGAATCAACTGAAGATCAAGATAAAGCATCAGAGAAGATTGCTGTTGCTAATATTGAGGTGCTACCTAGCCATATATATTGTGACTTTGTGCTTACTTCCCTTCGTATTTATCATACTCCCTCCGTCTTGAAATAGATGTTGGAGATTTGTCTAGATTCGCATGTCATATACACTAAAACACGTCTAGATACATGTGAATCTAGACAAATCTTCGACATCTATTTTGAGACGGAGGGAGTAGTTTGTTGTCTAGTGTCCAGTACTCGGTGGCTAGATGTTCCAAGGGGTTCTGTATTGATAATTTATCTCTGGCTTTGGAATTTATTTTGTATCAGTTGCAGCGATGAATTCACAATCGATTGATTCAATCTGCAAATTTTCCACAAAGGTTTCTAAATGGTTTTTGCCTCCATAAAATCTATGTCTCTGTGCTAATCTGTTAAAAATTATATTTCATTTTGGACATGACATGGTCTCCCATATGTAGGTTTGGCCGTCATATTTAATTATTTTATGGTGATGTGTTTGCATAAAATAATATGTAATGAAATGCATTTCATAACAAGTTTAATGGTATCATTCCACAAAAAGAGGTATCAGTATCATCCTGCAAAAAAGGTATTACTATCATCCCTCAAAAAGGCACATCCCACAAAAAAAGGTACCGCCAGCAGTCTACATAGCTATTTATGGTCAAAGTTTTTTTTGACTCCATGGATCCAAAAACATTTATTTTGAAAAGGAGGGGCTAGGTTTTTGGCTGACTAGATATACATTCTTATGCATATAAGAGATGTTCTGTCTGAATTAACTCTGTATTGATTACAGTCATTTGTTTATTCTTTCCTTACTGTACATGAATATTGAGTGAACTTATTCTTGGCCAATACTTATGCAAAATTTTTTGGATCTTTTTCATCTTTTTTTGATGAAATTTATTTTCAAGGCTTGTAAAGAAGATAACACTGTTTTTTGTTTTTCTCCAGGCTTTGAAAGAGGCACTTACCGAGGTCCGCTTTTGCTCTAGAGTGGAAGAACTTCTACTAAAGAAAAAGTCGATTGCTCCTGGTGACTCGATGGAGATTCATTCTCAGAAGGCATGCATATGCTTTATGTTTATAACTTTATTTTATTTGATGTTGAGTTATGGAGCCTTACATTCTTTGAAATGTTAGGTAGTCCCTACTTTTCATGGGATAGTCGATATACTTGCAAAACATGACAATATAGTTCTACCCTGAGAAATAGCAAGTAGGATTTGTGTAGCTCAAAATAGTGTGCTATTTACCTTTTGGTGACTGGCAGCAACCATGTAAACTTTTCAGCTTAGTTGTTTTAGTATCTTCATCATGATTCTTAGACCTGCAAATATGTGGTCTCAAATACTCACCATCTTCACAAAATTGTGCAGGTCGATAAGCTTAAGGTCCTGGCAGACTCCCTTGCTAGTTCATCCTCCAAAGCAGAACAGCATATTATGGACCACAGGTTTTGGCACTGAGAATATTTTTGTTTTATAGTTTCTTGGAAATATTTTTTATATGAAATACATTTTCTATGTTAATTATTGATTCCATCTGCATGTATACAGGTTTATGCTTCTTATTGTTCATTGTTTGCCAGAAATTCTTGGTCTACTGTCATGTCTAACCTTTGTTCTCATACCAGGCGTCAGAAAGAAGATGCTCTGAACTTTCGTGTGAAAAAAGAGAATGAAGTGAATGCGGCTGAAAAGGTAAGTTTGCTAGATGTATTGCTGAAATACATCAGTGCATATTTGGGACTTAAATTTCATGAATTAATTGAAATACGTGCCCATTTTGAAACCAAACTCATTTGGATTCCGTAGGGAATGCCAGATCTAATGATCTAGATGTTTGCTTCCCTCTGTAATCCCTACATAATCCTGTTCCCCAATAGGGCCAGCCTCTCAATTTTCAACTGCTAACTACCTTGACTTATATCCAATAGCTGTGTCTATTCTTTTATTGTAGCTTCGTATTTCCTAGAACTTGCATGCTATGATGTTAGTTATGCATGTTTACTATGGTCCCCACAGAACATGCACTTTTCATTGCACATAATCTCACGTTTGCATCTATACGCAGAAATGCTACAACACCAAAAGTTATGTTTATGTTAAGTGCTTCTATATGTCTTCCACCTGCTTGTTCTGTAATAAAATGTGGCATCCTTACTGTTCTTTTCTTTCTATGTCCTGATAAAGGGATTGCTTTCTGAGATTACTGAACTGGAGAAGCAAAGAGATGAACTTGAGGCTCAGTTGAAAAAGGTATCTTCTCTCCCCTTGATGTAAGGTCCCTAAAAGATATATCCTGATTGAGCCTTGCATATTTTAGTTACACTCACACCTTATCCTCCTAATCTCCTAATCTGAATGCAGATCTTTACATATATTGTGGTATGGCAACAAGTTGCTTGAACTTTATTTGACTAACTTTTCTGTTGATCTGGCTATAATGATTCATTAGTATGGTTAAACTGTGGGTAATGAAGTAATGCAGCCTGAGACGAGATTCTCTTTCTGTATGCTAGAGTGTGCAAGATGCAGTATGCTAAGTCTATGTGTGTATCTGACCGGTGACTCAAAATAACTGATTATGTGCCAAAAACAATCAGTCATCTATCTGGCTGTCATCTGAGCAACTGATGCGAAAAGAGAAAGAGAGATAGCAAAAACTGCTAGAGTGTAGAGATCATAATTGAAATAGGAGATCCAGTTAGTAACCACTATCCACCATTAAGTGGTACCCTCAATCTGTTACACTTGCTTGAGAAGTTTATGTGTTGTTTCTCTGTAACATGTGCAGTAAATTTGAGACTTTAGCATCTCACACTAGCTCCCGAATATTCTTTGAATTATGTTCTCTTATGAAAATATTTACCATTGGCAGGTCAATATATCAATAAAGGCTGCTTCTGTGCGGCTCAAGACAACCAGGGAAGAAAGAGAGCAATTTGATGAAGCAAACAGCCAAATTATATTTAGTTTAAAAAAAAAGGTGCTAATGCTTTCCTGTTTGTGGTGGATTTAGCTTTATTGAGGAACTACATTCAACAATAATCTTTTTGTCATGCTGTGAACCGTATCTTTAAGTTCGTTGTAACATACTCCCTCCGTTTCAAAATATAAGATGTTTTAGGTTTGTGAAGAAAATGTATCTAAACTTATTTTAGTGTGTAGATTCATTTCAAATCCGAGTGAACCTACATACTAAAAGTAGTCTAGATACATTTGCTTCACAAAGCTAAAACATCTTATATTTTGAAACAGAGGGAGTAATTGTTACTCCAGATGTTGCTTGACTCGTTTTCTTTCCACGTCAACTCAGGAGGATGACCTCTCGAAGTCCATTGCCTTATGTAATGTTGAAGCCAATGTAGTCAATACCTGGATCAATTTCCTTGAGAACACCTGGCAGTTCCAGTCCTCATACAATGAACAGAAGGAAAAGAAAACAAGGTATGTAGCACTTGTTGCTGTACCCTGATTGCTTCTTCGTTTTGTGAGAAAATGACAAGGAACTACCACATTTGTGGCAGCGGTGTCAGCAAACTACCGACTTTGTCTAATTTGTCTGAAAACTACCAATATTGAGGTTGGTTGTTGACAAATAGCACTGATCATGCAGGTTAGCCGTTTTAACAAGTTTTCTGACTGCTCGGCCCCACTGCCAGGTCCACATGGACAAGAATAAGGATAACTAAGGAAAGAGGGAAAAAGAATCGTTGACCGTGCTCATCCACGCACGAGCCTGCCAGAGCTTGGCCACGCCACAACTCATTGGGCCAGAGCATGCCGGCGCCCGTGCCCATGTCGCTGCTGCGCTGCTGGCCGGAGCTTGCCGCCACCCACTGTGTCGCTGCTGTCCACTACTGAGCGGAGCTCACCGGCACCTGCGCCCGTGCCGCTGCCGGCCGGAGCTTGGTGTGCTGCCGCTGGCCTAAACTCGTCGGCGCACGCGTCCGTGCCGCTGCTGGCCGTGCCCCTCCGGCTCACCCATGCCCAGGCCGTTGCAGCTGCAGCTAACTCGCGCCCGCATCAGAACTTGCCCATGACTGCGTCCCTGCAGCTCGCCGTCGCGCCCGTGTCCCTGCGTCGCCGCGCTCGCTGCGCCCACGTTCCTGCAGCTTGTCTCCGCGCCGCTGCAGCTCGCCGCGCCCGGGTCCCTGCAGCTTGTCGCCGTGCTCGCCGCTGCAGCTCGCCGCGCCTGCGTCCCTACAGCTTGTCGTCGCGTGCTCGGGCACGGAGATGGTGGTGGGGAGGGGCAGGACTGAGGTGGTGGTGGGGAGGCAGCGGAGGAGGTGGTGGGGGCAGCGCCGGCTGTCAGGGCGGCGGCCGGAGATAGGGACGAGGACCAAATGTAGTCAACGGCATGAATTTTACTTTCGCCAGGGCCAGCGCCGGCGAGTTCCGCCATGGGCTAGCGTGGGCAAGCTCCAGACTGGGGCGGCGCCGAGGCTCCGACTAGGGGCGGTGCAGGCAAGGCGAGGACAGGTGCGGCGCGGGAGAGCTTCGCCAGGGCCAGCGCCGCCAGTTCCGCCATGGGCCAGCGTGGGCAAGCTCCAGACAGGGGCGGCGCCGCCCTCGGGCTCGCTCAGGTTGTGGGCATGGGTCAACGCCAGGATTTTCCCCCTCACATATCCTTGTCTATTTTTTTTGTAAAATCAAAGGTATTTAAGATTGAAAGATATAATTTATTTAGGTTCTTTTGTAAGATTAACAAAAACATAGACCTGACAGGTGGGTCCAACCAGTCAGAAAAGTAATTAAACTCACTAAAACAACCGATCAGCGCTATCTGTCAACAACTGACCTCAATGTTGGTAGTTCGGCGACAAAATGGGCAAAGTCGGTAGTTTGCTGACACCGCTGCCGTAAATGTGGTAGTTCCTTGTCATTTTCTCTCGTTTTGTTGATTCTCCTTCTCATGCAAAACTTCTAGTTAGGAAAGTGTTTCACTATCCAATCTATGGTGCATGAAAGTCGCCGGCCTATTTTTTCCCTTCTGTAATATAATATGTTATGGACTTCGCAGTGATGAGTTGGAGAGATGCGTGAGTGATTTTCTGAAGCTAACCAAACATCACCTTTCAGCCTTCAAGGTAAGTCTTTTGATTTACTATGGCATCCATGCACTTGGATACCACGTCTCCATTTTGTTCCGTGTCATCTGCAAATTTTTGTATTTATCAGGAAGTCTTAAGTCCGTTGATTGAGAGTATCCAAACATACGTGGATAATTTGGCAGTCTTGAACTCAAGGTGCTTCAGTCTCTATTTTGTATTTCTCGGTTCTCATACTTGAGGTGTCCAAGTGGCATCTTAATTATAGTTGGATTTCTCTTGTAGGGAAGAGTCAAAAGAACATGACGATGATGAATCATCAGAGGAGACAAACCCACTTAAATCCCTTGAGGAGGAATATTTGGAAACTGAAAAGAAGGTTTGACTTGGCAACTTAGCTTAAGCTTGGTTTTACAAATTTTGATAGCTATTTTTCTTTTAACAGTTGATTTCTTGCATGTTCTTTCACATCTCTTTTTCACAATGTTATTGAACACACTTGCAGCAGCCTCCAAAGTGCTTTGAAATGCCGATGCTTTCTTATTTGTGTTTAGTTTTACAGCTTCAAAATCTGTTCAGCTTTTCATAGAAAAACTGGATGTTGCTGGCTGATAGTAACATTTTTTTTTCAGATCATAATTGCTTTCAGCATCGCTGATCACATAAAGAAGCTGTTCTATTCTGAACATGGCGCTAGTTCTAGGTATTTCGTCTATTCTCTCAATGAATTATTTTCAAATTTGCATCCACGTGTACTCCCTGGAAGTGGATCACTGAACTCTACATATTTATTCAGGAGAGATGACCCAGAGGTCAAGAAGCTAATTGATGAGATTGAGAAACTGAGGGAAGTATTTGAATCTATAGAAAGGCCAACACTAAGAGTAGAAGACCACAAATCAAAGCCTCTACCGGAGGAAAGATCCGACTTGAGCCCTTCGCCTATCCAAGCGCCTGTTACCCCAAAAGCCGCGCATGTCGATTCCCCAAAATCTCCCATGAAGCCTGAGCAGCAGCTGGATCCTGATGCTGAACTTGCAGACCTGGGAGCAGATTTTGGGAAGGATGACAAAGATTACTCAGGTGAGGAGATCAGTGGGTGGGAGTTTGATGAGCTCGAAGAGGATAACTGAGCGCCGACTCATCATCCGAATTGAGCACCTGCACTAACATGTATTTCTCCAGTTTCGGCGTGCCACAGAAATATGTAGCGTTGGATGTATATAGCGTCATCGTTCGATTGCATCATCATGTTGTATGCAGATTGTGCGATTGATCAGCAACCTTGGCAAGGCAGTTGCTATTTGTTTTGTTCTTGCCATGACCATGTTGCGATATACAGGTGTACTGATTACTGAACAACACTGCCCTAAGACTTCACAAGTTTGGACTGTTTCTAATATACACAGAGATACATTGGGATTGAGGCTTTGATTAATAGCTGCACACCTTTTCTGTTGCCGAACTCACCACTCTCTTGAATGGTCTTCAATTAAATGCCTATTGCTTTTCCAAAGCTAGATGCTGTACATATATTTGGGAAATTTAGACATATAGTAATGATTAAACTTGGGCTATGTGCCACAAAAATCATATCGAGGTTAATATTCATTTTTTCCAAAGGTATATTTTTATGTGACACGATTCATATATTCAAATTTTGTCTGCCAACACAGCTATAACTCCTAGAAATGTACCCTGAATAAGCATAAAAAAATTACAACTTCAACATACAAGATCGGCAGACCGACATCGCATCAAAATCTGTAGTTTCTGAGATAGACATGCACATCAAAATAGCAATGCTTCTCAACGTGGATGGCATTTCAGCTGGACGACCTAAAAATAAGAAAACAACAAGAAAAGCCTGCAGAAACCCGCATCCCCACGTCTGTCTATCTTCACTGCAGGATCACGAATTTCAGATAGCATGCTGACCAGGATTGCTCCGCTCCTGGTTGCTATGTTTTGCGTCTCCGTTGCAATATATATTATGGTCTTTTTTTTGTCGTGCTTCACCATCTTATATTATACAAACATGTCTGAACATTACATTGTATCCTGGCATGCAAAAAGCTTCAACGTCCATGCTATGACAACAGAACAACCATGTACATGCTTGAATTTCCATGGAATATAAGTAGTTAGATGTGCTGATAAGCTTCCAACTGCAACCAGTAAGTTTAGATTAGATTCACATCTCTCTTTCTGCCATCTGAACCCAACACTATAGCTGACAGTAAAGCATTGTGTAAACTGTAGTACCAAACATGTAGGGAATTTTGGAAACCAGAACTTCTTCATCCAGATGGCTTATGCTTCATCGGCTCCGTGAGATTCTTGTTTTTATAAATTTAGCATCCTTCCCATGCATGGTGCAAACAATTACCGTGTTCCAGCCCTCTCTGCTTAAACCTCAGTCTTCGTCTTGACGTTATGACGATCGTGCCACACTGATAAACAGTTGAGGAGACATTATTACCCTGATTGGATCAGAACTGTACTATACTAGAGAAAATCTGCGTAAAGTGGCATCAAAGACCGCATAGCGCAGTGGATTAGCGCGTCTGACTTCGGATCAGAAGGTCGTGGGTTCGACTCCCACTGTGGTCGAATTGTTTTTTCCTTTTTTTTATTACGTTTAGGTCGAATCTCAGGTTGCTTGCTGCACGCGTGCTCCCAGCTCTGGTGGCCGACTTCCGGTGAGGGCGTGATGGTCAAAATCGACCTCTAGACGGTCGTCTTTGGGGATGAGGTAATATAGCTAAACATTTTTCTCGTCAACTGTCTTTTCATTTGCGATAAATTGTATCGACTTCCAACTGTGGTCAAATTATTTTTTCCTTTTTTTTCTTACGTTCATTTGGTCGAATTGTGGGTTATTTTTTCCTTTTTTTTATTACGTTCAGGTCGGTCGAATTATTTTTTCCTTTTTTTTATTACGTTTAGGTCGAATCTCAGGTTGCTTGCTGCACGCGTGCTCCCAGCTCTGGTGGCCGACTTCCGGTGAGGGCTTGATGGTCAAAATCGACCTCTAGACGGTCGTCTTTGGGGATGAGGTAATATAGCTAAACATTTTTCTCGTCAACTGTCTTTTCATTTGCGATAAATTGTATCGACTTCCAACTGTGGTCAAATTATTTTTTCCTTTTTTTTCTTACGTTCATTTGGTCGAATTGTGGGTTATTTTTTCCTTTTTTTTATTACGTTCAGGTCGGTCGAATTATTTTTTCCTTTTTTTTATTACGTTTAGGTCGAATCTCAGGTTGCTTGCTGCACGCGTGCTCCCAGCTCTGGTGGCCGACTTCCGGTGAGGGCGTGATGGTCAAAATCGACCTCTAGACGGTCGTCTTTGGGGATGAGGTAATATAGCTAAACATTTTTCTCGTCAACTGTCTTTTCATTTGCGATAAATTGTATCGACTTCCAACTGTGGTCAAATTATTTTTTCCTTTTTTTTCTTACGTTCATTTGGTCGAATTGTGGGTTATTTTTTCCTTTTTTTTATTACGTTCAGGTCGAATCGTAGGTTGCTTGCTGTACGCGTGCTCCCAGCTCTGGTGGCCGACTTCCAGTGAGGGCGTGATGGTCAAAATCGACCTCTAGACGGTCGTCTTTGGGGATGAGGTAATATAGCTAAACATTTTTCTCGTCAACTGTCTTTTCAGTTGCGATAAATTGTATCGACTTCCACTGTGGTCAAATTATTTTTTCCTTTTTTTTTCTTACGTTCATTTGGTCGAATCGTGGGTTGTTTTTTCCTTTTTTTTATTACGTTCAGGTCGAATCGTAGGTTGCTTGCTGCACGCGTGCTCCCAGCTCTGGTGGCCGACTTCCGGTGAGGGCGTGATGGTCAAAATCGACCTCTAGACTGTCGTCTTTCGATAGCGGGGACGAGGTAATATAGCTAAACATTTTTCTCGTCAACTGTCTTTTCATTTGCGATAAATTGTATCGACTTCCAACTGTGGTCAAATTATTTTTTCCTTTTTTTTCTTACGTTCATTTGGTCGAATTGTGGGTTATTTTTTCCTTTTTTTTATTACGTTCAGGTCGAATCGTAGGTTGCTTGCTGCACGCGTGCTCCCAGCTCTGGTGGCCGACTTCCGGTGAGGGCGTGATGGTCAAAATCGACCTCTAGACGGTCGTCTTTCGATAGCGGGGACAAGGTAATATAGCTAAACATTTTTCTCGTCAACTGTCTTTTCATTTGCGATAAATTGTATCGACTTCCACTGTGGTCGAATTATTTTTTCCTTTTTTTTCTTACGTTCATTTGGTCGAATCGTGGGTTGCTTGCTGCGCGCGTGCTCCCCGCTCTGGTGGCCGACTTCCGGTGAGGGCGGGATGGCCAAAATCGACCTCTAGCGGTCGTCTTTTGATGGTGGCGACGAGGTACTATAGCTGAACATTTTTCTCCCACTATGGTCGAATTGTTTTTTCCTTTTTTTTATTACGTTCAGGTCGAATCGTAGGTTGCTTGCTGCACGCGTGCTCCCAGCTCTGGTGGCCGACTTCCGGTGAGGGCGTGATGGTTAAAATCGACCTCTAGACGGTCGTCTTTCGATAGCGGGGACGAGGTAATATAGCTAAACATTTTTCTCGTCAACTGTCTTTTCATTTGCGATAAATTGTATCGACTTCTACTGTGGTTGAATTATTTTTTCCTTTTTTTCTTACGTTCATTTGGTCGAATCGTGGGTTGCTTGCTGCCCGCGTGCTCCCTGCTCTGGTGGCCGACTTCCGGTGGGGGCGGGATGGCCAAAATCGACCTCTAGCGGTCGTCTTTTGATGGTGGCGACGAGGTACTATAGCTGAACATTTTTCTCATCAAGTATCTTTTCGTTTGCGATAAACTGTATTGAGAACCTTTCATATGGAAAATATGCATCTTAAAAGCACCGAAATTTTTTTGATACGGTACGGTTGTTCTTTTTTTTCCCTCTTACGTTCATTCGGTCGAATCGTGGGTTGCGCTTGCTCTGCTGCTAGCTAGCTACTAGCTAGTCTTGATTGCATGCATGGGCTCTCCTGTTAAAGCAACTTCAACAACTTATCCATATATATATAGATAAAAAGTCAATAACTGTTTTTATGGGTAAAAGAGACAAAAAATTTGCTCCAACAGTTTACTCATAAGTGGTCTCCTACCACAAAATTTTAGATGATCACCCATTTTTTGTCACCTCCTACCCATATAGATGGACACAAATTTTGGGTAAGAGCCAACACTTATCCATATGGTGCCACATCAGCAGAAACGCACCCGGGAGACCTCCAACCGCCGAGTGGAAAAATCGAGCCGACCCTCCCGACCCCGTCGCCGATCATCGCCATCCCTCTGCTCGTCGGCGACCTCCCTGCACATCATCGCTCCTCCTCCCCGCCACCCTCCTACCTCCACGGTGCCCGAGCGGCCGTCAATTCGGCTGGGGCAAGCTGCAGCGGCCGCGCCCCGTCGGTGCGCCACCAGCGCCGATTCGCGGTGGTGCGGGCCATGTCAGGGTCGCGTCTCCCCACCTGCGAGCTCTAGCCAGCCGCCCCAGACCCGCCCCTCCCGTACGTGCACCTCCCCGCCCCTCCCGCACCTGCCCCGTGAGCACCTCCCTGTCCCTTCTGCCACGGCGAGGAAATCTCGATTCCGCTAGGGAGATATCGATTCCAACCATGAGGTCGATTCCGCCAGTTGGGAAGATGGTTGACTCCGCCGCTGGTCGGGAATGGAGGTTGATCGGCTGCACAGGTGAGGGAATCGGGGTGGGGAAGAAGAACAGTGGAAGCAAAAAAAAAAGACCCATTGACAAGTGGGTCCTACATAGAGTGCTAGTTTTGGGTAAGAAGATATGGGTAAGCTAAAAAGCAGAAACTTTTCTACTTACATATACCTTCTCTCTCATCTTATCCAATCCTTTTTTTCTTACCCATACATAGGTAAGCTGTTGGAGTTGGTCTTAGCTTGCTGCGTGCGTGCTCCCAACTCTGGCGGCCGACTTCCGGTGAGGGCGAGATGACCAAAATTGACCTCCGGCGGTCGTCTTCTGATGGCGGCGACGAGGTACTATAGTTGAACATTTCTTTCTGTCAACCTTTTTTTGTTTGTGATAAACTGCATCGAGAACCCTTTATACGGAAAATATGCATCATGAAAGCACCGATAATTTTATTTCTGATGCCGTATGGTTTACAGAATCTAGAAAAGCCCTTTTTTGTGTGTCATACCGCAAACTGGCGATTATTTTACGACACGGGTCCCAATACGATATCTGCTAAAGATGCTCTAATTACATGGTAGATTATTATTTATATGCTCAATGCAACTTAGACCTTTTGTATGCAATGTGGAATAGTTTCATCAAAAAAGATAGAGAAGGATAACTCGACGGCCATGCACATCACACATGATACTTTAGTCTATAAATAAAAAATGAAACCATCCCAGTCCTAGCATCCGATGGCTTTTTTTTGTAAGACAGAAGACTGTCGGCAGGGTTCTCTCTTGCAGTCTATAAATCTAAGTCATTTGTTTTTTCTGGATATCTGTGACATTCTAATTATCTTTTCATTTTTTTTATCACTAACCACTTTTTATCCCACTTTAATCAAACATAAAAAATGGCTAACTCTAACCAGCTAGTTGGGAATATCCTCGTCCTTTAAATGACATCCTTTAAACCAAACAACCCCTAGATCAACAACCGAGTATGGTGAGCATAGAAGCTAGTATCATTCTACCCTTCCCGGGAGAAAAAAAGAGAAGACCAAAGACTTGGTAGACAAGTGGGATCCACCAAACTTGACACTTTACTAAACATTTCTCTAGAAATTGCAGCAGATTGACGACGATATCAGAATCTTCTAAACGGAAACATACACGAAGACCGGGGTATACGAAGAGACGAGAGACACAATGTATATGTTGGAGCACCTTTGAGCTACGGCGTAAAAGCATCTCCAGCCGCCCCCCAAGAGCCCCCATGGGCACTTTTTCCGCCGGCGATGCAAAAATCTCCCAGCCGCCCTCCCAAATGCCAGTTTTTCGTTGGATTAGGCCGGAACATCCAGCGAACCCAAATCGAACCCAGCACGCTGGGTGGGGGTGGGGGGCGCCGACAGAAGCGAAAAGGCATGTGGACCAACTCTGTTGGCGACCCAAGCAACTTTTCCCTCTTTTTTTTTGTTTTCCCTCTTTCCCTTCCTACATACCCCTATCTCGCATGCCATCTGCCGCATCTCCCACCATTTTCACACGCGCGGCCCTGATCTTCCCTACCATGAAACCAAAGAAATTCACCGTTCCCCGATCCACCACCGATTCAGATCAGCCGAAGCAGAGGAAGCAGAGAGTGGGGAAGAAGAGGCCGCCAGGCATGATCTGCCCCACCATGATGCCAAAGAAATCAAGTTGATATCGACCTACTTATCTTACCAAGACCCAGCCATTTGGCCACGTCATGGCCAACATGCGTGTCAAAGCACTCCAAGGCTAGGCCGAGAGGAAACGACCAAATTGGTTGTTTCCCTAGAGCTAGGCCGTGTGGATCACAAAGGGAGCCTTCCCCTCCATGCGTGGATAAGGAGCGCGAGACGCCACGTCAGTTCAGGAACACATGCCATAAAATCCCCTCACAACCCACTCCTTTGTCTCACTCTCTCCCTAATCACGTTGGCGGATCACCTGCTGATGGCAAAGCAAAGACTGATGGAGGATAGACCCTTCTTCCATCTCCGCTTCTCTCGCATCTCGCTACGTGGACGGCTACCGTGCAGATTCGGCCGTGAGAAATAACTTTAGTTGTACCATCATCTTCGACCTTTCGTGCCTCGACAATAACTGTGAGGCCTATAAACACCTTCACTGGCTCTTTTTTTACCATAGATTTGAAGGTAGATGGTCTCTAATGACTGATAAATGACATGCACGGTATATCTTCTAGGATTAGGGTTCAATATTATTATTGTTCGGATTGTGCTTAGCTTTGTGACATTACTTGAGGGTCTCTTGGTTCCTAAAATCTAGTAGCTCAATTTCACTACCTAAAGTTCTATTCAGATCGAATTTCTTGTCTACTATACTATATACGCTTAGATTCATTCCCCAATTACTATTGCTTGTGCCAATGATTAGATCTGACACTAGGTATGCCCATGGGATAATCCGCATTTAACATATAATCCGTACAACCATATTTATTGTGCATGCCATTTGCTAAATGTAGGATTATCTTAGTAAATACTTGGTGACATGTAAGTTCATTCATAGCTTAACTTACGAGGCATTCTAGTTGGTTCATTATGATCTTTGTTTTTCATTTCTTTTCTTTAGCCAATGATTATAAGGGTATTGAAGGGATGGTGCTACCGAACCAAGTGTTATGTCTAGCCAAAAAATGTTGTGCATATACCTTGATTCGCTAACTCCATCTCTGACAATGGTCTTTGGTAAGTAAATGAGGCCCTAGTTATCTATTTGCTTAGGACGATTATGAAAATCTAACACTTGCATTGTTGGCATGAATTGTGCCGATGATTGAAATCTAGCACTGATACGTCGTAAACGTATCTATAATTTTTGATATTTCATGCTTGTTTAGTATCCATTTTGCTATGCTTTGTCTACACTTTGAGGTATTTTTATACATTTTATGGGACTAACCTATTAACAAGATGCCGCAGTGCCAGTTGCATGTTCTCTGCTGTTTTTGGTTTCAAAAAATTTAGTAAGGAAATATTCTCAAAATTGGACGGGACAAAAGGCGAAGTTAATATTTCACCGAGGAGAACACAGAGACCAAAGGGCGACAAGAGGGGCGCCACAGGGTGGCCGCACCCTCCCAGGCACGGGCCCACCCTAGGCCACGCCTGGGTAGGGTGTGGCCCCCTTAGCAATTTTGGAAGCAATTACATAAGGCGAAGTAAATCAGAAGGATAATGCCGAGAAGTTAGTACAAGTTTACATCAAAGAAATAGTAAGCAAGCATGGAGTGCCCAAAAGAATTGTATCTGATAGGGTATCAGTGTTTACTTCAGCATTTTGGAAGCAATTACATGAAGCACTTGGTTCAAAGTTAGATTTTAGCACAACTTATCATCTAGAGACAGGAGGTCAAACAGAAAGAACAAATCAGATACTAGAAGACATGTTAAGGGCTTGTGCATTAGATTTTGGAGGTACATGGGAAGACCATCTCCCATTGGCAGAATTTTCCTACAATAATAGCTATAAAAGTATTCCGAAGGCAGCTCCATATCAGGTTCTGTATGGAAGGAAATGTAGATCACCAATATATTGGTATGAGCCTAGAAACAACAAAGAATTTGTGCCAGACTATATCAAAGAAAAACAAGATATCATTGATAAGATCAAGGATAGACTAAAAATAGCTCAAAGTAGGCAGGAAAGTTATGCTGATCAAAGTCTAAGATCATGGCATCCAGAAGTGGGAGACATGGTATATTTGAAAGTAAGTCCAATGAAAGGGGTTAAAAGGTTCGGAGTTAAAGGAAAATTGAGTCCAAGATATATCGGGCCATTCAAGATACTGAGTCGGAACAGGACTATAGCTTATGCTTTAGAGTTACCCTCAAGATTAGCTCAAGTTCATAATGTTTTCCATGTGTCCCAACATCGTAAATGTTTGAAAGTTCCGAACGATGCAATCACACATCAAGAGATAGAGTTACAAGAAGATTTGACCTATGTAGAGAAACCCTGTAAAATTTTGGAAGAAAACTGGAAAAGGTCGAGGAACAGGGCAATCAAATACTGCAAGGTACAAGGGGAACATCACCCCGAAAGGGAAGCCACTTGGGAGAAAGAAGAGGATTTAAGAAAAGCCTATCCAGAACTATTCAGGTACACTTCAAAAAACTTCGGGACGAAGTTTAATTAAAGGGGGGAAGTCTATAACATCCCGGCATTTAGGAACCAACAAAGGGTAGATTTAGGAATCTGTGAAATTGCATGCATTCACCTGTAAAAATGTGGGTAATTTTTTTGCCAAATAAAAACCTAAAGTGATCAAAGTTTCTTTGACTCTTTAAGATTAGGAATAGCCTTGAAGCATGATCGTTATAAACTTTGATATGATCTTTGTGGATTAGTGTGTTTTGCGAAATGAAATTTGAATTTAAACTTGAGTGTTGGATTTATAATTTAAAAGGATTAAGAATTATGTTTGAGTAATTTGATTTAGTCAAGAGTTAATAATTAGTAACTCAAACTTTAAATAAATAACATAATCAAGAAAAAGAGTATTCATTCCATATCTTTATTCAATAAATGAGTTACAAAATGTAACTTATGAAAATGATTAAGAATCTTTACAATAGTAAAAGAAATAAAAGAAGAACATTTATATATTGAGTAATATTACAATCTTTATTACAAAAGGATAAAATAAAGATTACAAAAGAATAAAATAAATATTACAAGGGACTATTCTATAAAGAAAAATAAAACCTAATCTAAATCTTGAATCTTCAAGTCTTGTACCTGCAAAACAAAACACAAAGTAAGAGAAAGAAAATAAAAGATTAGGATATGTTACTCTCAGTAGTGACAGTGAGTTGCACTGTTAAACTTTACATCACTGAGTAATCTTTAGGGGCAAGTTTCACCAATATGAAAGAACTAAATCTTTCACAATTTTTGAAGCCATAAGTCAAATAATGTTAATCAGAGAGAGGTGCAAGTTTCACCAGACAAGTAAAAGTAATCAGATAAAAGGCAACTTTCATTCCCTAAACATATCCATAAGGGTGCAACAGGCACACATGAAGCACACACACTTAAATGCATGGTGTGTGCTGTCAACACAGCAACAACAACCCATACAAACAAAACTGCTTAGCACAGCCGTGTGCAAGCAACCCCAACACCATTTCCTTGTTCATACACATTTAGCACAACAGCCAAACCAAAACAAACCAAACTAGATCACACCAACCACACACTTGATCATCTCACCAAGATGGTGACATAAGGAGGGGGTAGATCAGGTGGATATCAAGAACAAGGTCAAGCCAACAGGACCAGGAGGTGGATGGCAAGATCAAGTACAAGTTCCAGGAGCTGGAAGTAGTAGGAGTAACATCAGGATAAGCATCAAATCAAGCTATCCACACAACCAGCAAGATCAAGCCACAAGATCAACAAATTGCAACCCCAACAACTCCACTGTTGTGGTGAGTAGTAAAAGACCATCACATGATTTATCTATCTAAGCTAGACCAGAATTCATGTGTTGTCTCATACTCAACTTCTCAGAAAAACACCCAAGTGGGGTGTGTCCATCATAGAAGATTTTAAACATTAAAAGCCATTAGAAAACTATATAGATCCAACTAGGATCTCAGAACAACCTCATTGATCCTAGCCATCAGGCCATATCTTAAATTCTAAAAATAAATATAGCTAAGATATGGACTTCTAGGCACACCTCTTAAACAGGAGTAGCACCTTAGAATTTCTACATCTTATGGATCTATATAACTTAATAATCCTACAAATCATTTTTCCCAACTTTGACTCAGGAATCAGTAGCTGGTATCACTACTAGAACAGATCCATGAGGAACAACAAGATAAGGACCTAGTCCCTAAACCTCAGACCAACATCATAGGATTTAGGGTTCAAGGAAAGAAGTTTCCACTTATCTCTGATATCAAGCTAATCTTAAGATTAAACAAAATCAAGCCAAGTAATAGAACCTAGTCTTGTGTGCCATATTAGGATGGTGTCACAAGAACAACTTCTAAACCAAACAGGTTAAGCATCTAGCTTTCACATATAAACTCATAGACAACTACAAATCATTTTCCTGATACTAATCATAGGAATCATTTCCAGGAATATACATATACATAACATCACTGTAATAAACCAATTAATCTCAAACTGTATATGAATCCATAAGCCAACAACTACAGATACAGTGACTTCATCACTCAAAAATCACTGTCAATAACTAAGTAATGACAGTGGTGAGCTCTCAAATCACTAGAATCTCCAAGTAATAATTCTACAGTAACATTATCATCTGAACCATATCAAATTAACCAATGGAATCAATCTGGTAAGCCACTAGCCTCACCAAAGCCAACCATAAGCAGTAGTCCACATCAAACAACCACTCATCATGCTTAGGGATCATCATTACTTGATCCAAATCATCATATATATGATCAACATAGGGATATGAACCCTAATTAGAACAAAAAACCCTAATTAGGATATGAACCCTAATCAGGACATGACCACTAGCAAGGAGTAGCCACTACAAACACATAGCACAGGGTGGCATAGCACAAAGGACACGAGGGGAAGAAAGGACAACTTACTGAAGGTTGTTGCTGTGGGCGAGAAGAGGAGGCAGAGGGTGTCGACGAGCACGGCGGCACGGGGAGCACCCCAAGGGGGCGCTACGACCCGCACCACGCCGAGGCGGTGACCATAGCCACACCTGAAGGCGAGGAACGCCACCACAACATACGGGAGCAGCGGCGATGGCAGCACCAGCACCACCCCAAACCCTAGGGTTCGGGACGGAGCCGGTCTGGCCACAGGGGGCCCCGGGTCCAAATCGAGATGGACAGGAAGGAGGAGCAGGGTCAACAACCACCCCATACATCATGACAGCGGCCGGGGAGATCCATGACGGCGTGAATCGCCGGTGGTGGCATCGCCGACCACGGGGTCGGTGGAGAAGAAGAAGAGAGACGAGAACGAGAGAGTGACAGACAGAGTGTGGGCTGATTGGGCCAGGACCCCTTCGGGGAGTCATTTTGGTTTAGCCCAATTGGGTCGAAATGACCCAATAAACCCAACACAGCCAGCCCAATCACTTAAGGCAAGTTTTAATAATTAAGAAAAGACCAAAATGCCCCTGAATTAAATAAATTCTAGAGAATAAATAAAAATCCAAAATTTATGAATAAAATATTTTTGGATTCACAATAATCCAAGCTATCTAAATAAATTAAGAAATAAAATTATAGGCATATAATTTTTATCAAGAATTTTATAATATATATTCCTTATGGAATTTTACAAAATTAAAGAAAGATGCTAAAAATAAATAAAAATCACTTTTATTATATACCAATATTGTAGTATTTTAGAAAAATACTAAACAAATAATTTATATATATTATTAATGGTAATTCTTAAAAGAATTATTAAATAAGTAAAATTCAAATAAAATGAAAGAAAATAAGGAATACAATATTCAATAATGGGTTTTAAATAAGGAATATAATATTCAATATATTATTAAATAAGGAATACAATATTATTAATATTTATAAATTCTTTACTTATGAAAATAGTTTTTATAATTTAAAATAATGGGGGAGAATACACACCAAAATAAACAATGCATGACATTACTTTGCATAATCATTTTGCTTCTTTAAATATTGTCCTTACCGGGCAATAATGATGTTTTGTAGACATAGAAGCTCAAGGTCCAGTGCAAGCATACGACTTCACTACCTTTCAATCACAAGGCAAGTTCATCACTTGCTCATGTCCTTTGAAGAGTCATTATCAAAGTATTTGCAAATTGTGTGTTATCATATATACTCCAAAGAAAGAAAATATTATTTTCTCAAATAAAGAAATATTAGATATCATCCTAAGTCATGATATAATGGAGCAAAAGAACTTAGAGTTCTATTTGCAACAATGATGATCAATTAGGGACTTAATAACCCATGACATCAGTGATTCTAGCGTCGTATATCACACGTTAGCCATGAGATTTGGAATGGGAAAGAGAAGTCAGTTGTATATTCTTCCTCTCGCATGTAGCCGGATGTGCAGGTCATGGCTGTTATCACTCGTAGCATGCATATTAATTGGTAATTCGTAGAGGATATGCAGCATATGGGTGGGAACCCTCAACATCCCACGATAGTTCTGTCATCTAACGGTCTGTACAAACCATTGCCGTAATTCAATATGTGGGCATGGTGTACACCAAGGAGGCATGCGAGGTCGCGAAGGGGGCAGTGATTAGCTTGGATCACCTACTAGGCCCCACATCATGGAATTGTGGACGGGAAAGTACGCCCGGTTGTGCAACAAGGAGTTGATCTCTCATGGGTAAAGTAACGCACCTCTGCAGAGTGTAAGAATTGTAACTTGTTACTCCCTGTTCCGGGAAGGAGCTACGAACATGGCAGGAAAGGAACTCCATGAAAGTTCTGGTCAACCTGTGAAGGCTAATGGTCATAGATTTTCATAATAAAATCAATCTTTGAAGAAATATTTACAAAAACTGCATAGTGCCAAGGACTTATAGTTTGAGGTGGTAGTTAGAGCATCAAACTTCCTACCTTGCATATAATGAACTTGCTGGGTAACGCTGTTACTCATCCTTTTCTTTGATCCCTTGCTTAGACTCCGAGGATCCTGAAGATACGCCAATGTATGCAGCCGAATGCCAAGAAGATGTGTTTTATGAGGAGCCTGACCTGTCAGGAGGTGTTGAAGGAGTGGATTATGAAATCCGCTATGATGTCGATGACAACGAGTCCAACTAAGTACCCTAGTTAGTAGTAACCGATGGTGTCACATCCCAAGATTTTCCAAATCTTGTAATGTGAAAAATAAATTAATAAAATAAAACTTTATTTGATTTTTAGAGTCAGAAGAAACTTTTTGAATTCAATTGGAACTTCAAACCCATTTGAATTAAATAAAACCCAAAGGGATCTAAAAGATAAACATTTAATAAAAGGGAAAAATAAAAACATTTGGAAATACTATTTTGAAAATCTTGAGTGAAAAGATTTATTTTTAAATGAAATAGAAGTTTATAAATGAAGAATGTTTTATGAAACCAAATTAAAACCTTGGCCAAGCTTTGGTATTAAAACATTTTATTATTTAAATTAACTAAAGTTTATTTAAATAAATTAATAAGGATTTAATATCCAACCTTATTTAAATAAAAGGTTTTACTAATTTAAAATTGAAACATCAAAACTTATTAAAATTATTTAAAATAAGTTTTTCCAAATATTTTATATTCTCTAATAAAACCTACTAAAAGTGTTTTGGCTTTATTTTAGATGGTAAATAAATATTCTAATAAAACAAATCTTATTTGAAGTAAATGAATAAGGCCCATTTTATTAAATTGATAATGGACCTAAAATAAAATGTTATTTTATTTTAGAACAAGTATTTCAAGTATCTTATATTTCCAAATAAAACCTACTGATTTAGTTTTGAAAATATTTGGATTTAAAAAGGAGATTTTATTAATTAAAACAAAACCCTATTTTATTAAATAACTAAAAGAACCATTTTATTTAAATTAAAGAATGGTTCTTAATAAAATTATTATTTTATTTTGGATTTTGGTTCATAATAATAAACAGAATTATTTTCAATATCACAAAGTTGGAGGTTATTTGAATTGATTTAAACAATGTTTGACTTGATGAATAATGGACTGGAAATTCAAAACAGAAATCAGAAAAAGAAAAGGAAAAAGTTACAGAATAAAAAAAATGAAGATTGGACAACCCAACCCAGGCAGCCCAACAAGCCCAGGAAACAGCCCAGTCCCTCACCCCGCGAGAAAAACGATTCACACCCTGTTCCTGAACCACACTGAGTATGACCGGTGGACCTCCCTCTCTTTTCATTTCCCACTGATAGGTAGACCCCACGCTACTGTTCATCTCTCACACCCGCGCGACCCCTTCTTCCTCCCTCGTCGCCGTTTCCTGCTATGATTCCGCGGGCTTAATTCGTCATAATACCGCCACCATTACTCGCTTTGACTGTGCTCGATAAAACGCCAACTCTTTCCCTTCCGTTCCCCTCAGACCCCAACCTCTCTTCGCCACCAGGCTGCGCCAATTTCATCTGAAACACCGCACTGCTCCGACGAGATCGCGAGCTAATTCCGGCGAGCCCAGCCACCGCCTTGCCTTCCCAACCACACGGGCACATTCCCCAGACCTAGGTGCTTCTGCCTGTACCTTCCGTTCAACCGCGGGCGCCTCAGAACCTCGACTCTGAGAAGCTCCGACAGCGTCGCCGTCCGTTTCTACTCCGGCGACGACTTTTAGGTGAACCAGACCGCCCCGACCCCTCTCGTTCACGCACACAGCATCGCCTCGCTCTTGCGCATCTGAATGTGCTCCTGTTTTGCCTTAGGGCGATCTACCGCGACGACTCCTACCGCCACCACCGTCTGGCTTAACTCCGACGAGCATTTCTGGTATGCATCTGACCACCCCGCGCCTTCTAGTTCACGCACCCGACTCTGTATTGTTCCTGCGCATCTAACCGTGTCGTCATTTCGCTTTGAGGTGATCCACAGCGCCGTCCACGACGACCACCTGACGCACCCGACGCCGTCCTCAACTCCGGCGAGAAATCACGACTGAACCAGTGCGCCCCCTGACAAATCGCAAGCGAGTTGAGCATCAGCGTCACTTCACGAACTCGGTGAGCATCCCATTTTCCTCTCCCGCTTCCTGCATCGCCGGCAACGTCACCGCCAGGCCGCTCCGCCGCCGGTAGCCACCGCAGCGCCGCTCGCAATTGGTCGAGCACGATAACACCTTAGGATCTGGATCTGACGGTTACGATAGATCACTTAACCGCGAAGAGGTACGAGTCCTGCGCCGCACGATCTCATTTAGATCCAACGGCTACAGAGCGTGATCCGCAGCGAAGCGGTACCGTCCAATAGAATCTTGCCGCGTGTCCCCAGTTCTGTTTAAACAGAATTTGAAAACAGAAATTTTTGCCAATTTCAAACCTTTGTAACTTTCAAACCACACGTCCAAATTTAGCAAATTTTATATCAATGGATTCAGGAGGACAAGCCCTAGCCAACCATGGCCTTAGTTTGAAAAATAGTATCCATTTGTTTGCTTGTTTTTGCAGATCCTTTTTGTGAGCTAGTTTAGAGTATAGAAATTGTTTAAAATTGAATTTAAGGATAAAAACTTTGCAAAATAATTTGTAGTGACCATACTGACCCTAGGAACCAACCCTTAGTGTTAAAAATGATTTTGGTAGAATTTAGGTTGAATTATTTAACTTAGCCATTTTTCTAGCCAAAATAAATTATTGATTTTACTATGGAAATGTTTTTGCAAGGAAAACTTTGTGAAAATGCTTTGGACCAAACTTACTGACCCAAAACACCAAGCTTTGCCAAGAGCAACTCACTTGGTGAAAAACATAAAGTTTTGAGTGATAAAAATAATTTTCACCACATAAAATGATGAATGGATTTTTAAAATGGTCTTGAGATAAAACCCAAATTGCAAATGACTTTGCCATCTTGGTAAATGACCAATTTGGAACTTACAAAGTTTAGAAACCTAGAAGAGACCATCCTTACCATAGAACCAACCATTGCATACTTATACATGACTTAGTTTCCATTACTTGTGTGTGTGGAATATTGTTTGAATATTGGTTTGGAATGCTACTTGATACCATGCCTGTTTGATTGATTGTAGTGAAATTAGCAAAGTGTGAGATTAACAAGATCAAGAAGTAAACCCTCATTCCCTACCAAAAAGGCAAGTGACACTATCATCAAAATTCCTACTATTTTCATTATACCTAGTGGATTTTGAAACATGCATGAAAATATTTTATACTTATGCTATGCTAATCCTAATAGGATTCCCTATACACTCCTTAGTGAAAATATTGAAGTTGTACATGCTTAGCCATGATATGTTTTGAAAAGAGATACATGTTGAGATTTTTACAAAGGTTGAGAAAAGGACTTGTGTTTTTACATAATAAAACAAGGACTCAATGAACCACCTAGGTGGTGGACACTTTATGTTTTGGAGAAGGTGGCAACAAAAGGGAACCATGTCTATGGCAATCACTTTGTGTTGTGCTCCAAATGAAAACCACCTAGGAAACTTAGAGATTGAACATGTTTCTCCAATTGTGGCTTTCGTGTGCAACCACATGCTATTATGGCTCTGGCTTAGTCAACTACATTAGGAAGACCCATACATTGTCTTCATTTACCGGACATGGGGATCTGGAATGCTTCATGGGGGCTGAAGACAAGCTAGCAATGATGTATGGGAGGACCTTTTGGAAAGACTTCGTCACACTCTCAGTCTGCCAGTACTCCATCTTGGTGAGCACTAATCTAGTAGGCCACTGGTGGCAACAAGATGGGATTGTGTCATGTGGGTAAAGTGTACTCCTTCTGCAGAAGTTAATAAAATCTAAGTACTTAGCCGTGTACCCGGTTATGGACAATACTGAGCAACTAAAGTTTGAACCATGGGAGATCTCGACATTCCAACTTCTAATATAAAAACTTGATGCACTTGGGGGTACCAAGGAATTCAAAGAGATTTTGTTAAACTTGTTGCACTTGGGGTCACCAAGGTGCTCAAGAGCATGATGTACTTGGGGTTACCAAGGAACTCATGAGATTTCATAAAACTTGTTGCACTTGGGGTTTACCAAGTAGCTCAAGAGATTTTTGACAAGGACTTGAACACTTGTGTTTCTACCAAGGAGTTCAAGGAACTTGGAAAAGAAGATTTGACAAAGGACCAAAACCATTTTGAAAAGTTAGGATAAACTTTGCTTTATGCAAATGAGCCTAAACCCTACTTAGCCAAACATGCATGTAACGATAGGATCCACTTATATTCCACATAATAGTGAAACTTGCCAATACAATTCAAATGTATTGACCCTTGTGGCTGTAACTTGTAATGTTGCAGGTTGATTGTTTTATTATATGAAGATTGTTTGATTGACTAGGACTACAAAGTCTACAACCAACATCTGCCTGTGGCACTTTGAAGATGAAGGACCCATGACTATATTTATTCCGCTGCAACGTATTGTAATAGCCATATGAGCTATGTATGATGTAATAAAATTATGTTATTCCTGGTTATAAAGTTATATTATGACCTTTGTTTCTTGATATTACATCTTAAATGTGGATGCTAGCTATTGATCCAGGGACTAGCATTGTAAAACACAGGAGGGATCTACCTTTTCCGGTTGGGACCCCTTACAGATGGAGCCGAGCAGCATGAACCATATAGAATAAGCTGCTGAGCTCAACTCCTAGTTGGAGTTGCTACTTTTGAACTCCGCTGAAACACTTTATATTTTGGTTTGTAAGTTGAATCTTCTTGAAGTCTTGAACTTCTGGTATTGTAATAATAATAATGTGTGAATGTTTGTAATATGGACCCGCAATGTTTCTGTTGTACTACTCTGAGGGATGTGATATTTACAGAATGGTGTTCTGTGGATGTCATGTCAACGACTATAGTGTATTACACATGAAGTGGTATGCTGAGTCACCACAGTTGGTATCAGAGAAAAATGCTTTGACTTTAGGTTGGAAACCTAGTAAAGGGTATTACCTATAGGAGTGTGTATCAACGATAAAGAATTCTCTAAAAGAAATATAATGGGTATTCAAATGAGAATATTCCGTTATATGTTTTAGTGCAATAATTCTTTGTTATGATGCAATATATTATTGGTTACTAATAAAATATTTTTCTTATATACAGAGCTATGGCACCAAAGTTTCCAAAACAGACTTTGGTAAGGAAAGAGGAGACTCTTGATGATTATCAAGGATCATTCACAGACCAACTTCGTCAACTTTTAAAGATTTTTAGTTGTCCAACTAGAATTCCAGTGAAGACCATAACTTATTATGATGACCGGATGTTATCCAAGTATCGTGTGAGTATCCAACTCCTAGAGGAGCTTGGAGTATATCACGATCTACCTATAGGTGAAGTTAGGAGTCACTTAGCAGCATATCATGTTGCTGTTGTGGAGGCGATAGCTAATATCCGGGAGCATAAAGCCAATGAGTTAGAAGGTAGCACATTTTCTGTAATTCCTCATGATTCTATAGACTCGGAGCCTGTACCGGATCATCTTACTTTGGTTAAGAAGCATCCTAAGTTAGCTTCCAAGTTTATGGATAGATACCGAACACTCGTTGCGTCTTTTTATAATACACATCAAGTGATTGTTGAAGATAAAAATGACATGTTAGAGGATTTAACTGATCCGGAAAGGAGGAAGCAGTTAGCATTCCAGTTGTAGAAGGAAGCAAGTAGTAGTGCAAAACCTATCTTTAAGGATATACCTATAGATCCTGAATCTTTTACACCATACCCTTATTCACCAAGGCCTGAACCTATATATGATCCTACTGTGGATATGAGGTATGCAGTACCATAGGGTTCAGAGGATAGTTCTGATTTAGGACTTCCTATTGAGAATTCTGATGGCTGGAGAATGGGATCATCTGAAGGATTCCAGGAACACCAGATGTCCATAGATGGTTCTGACAGAAATGTTGGACAATCTAGCTGGATGGGTGCAAGAATTAACTCTAGTAATAGTATTAGAGATACCATATTCATAAGTAATTAGGATGAAGAAGAATATCCTGAGGAGAGAGTGTTTGAATCACCAACACCTTCTCAAAACCCAGAGAATATACATTATCCGGTGTTTAACTATCTTGCCCAAAGGAGCACCTGGGGACCAGCATGATCTGCGTATTCTGTTGACGACCCAAGGAATGAAGCTCAGGAGATGCAAGTGGGAGATAATGTTGAATATGTTTCTGAAGACTTTTCAGCTGAGCTGGAGGGAGTCAATGCGCTCAGGTTGAGTAATGACTCAAGTCCTGACACTTCAGATACTGAGTATGTTCCTTCTGAAAGGCCATTTGTTCCACAAACTGTGCGACGAACGTCACGTCATCACGGTTGGACATCAAGCATGTATGATGAGCGTAGTTACTACTAGAAGCAGGCGACTATTTAGAGGTATCGGGTACCGTGTATGGTAATCCGAGAAAATAAGGTAGTTAGATAAATGAGGTAGTGTGGTGATTATACCTATGTGGTATATGTTGTAATGACTTTGTATTATTAAGATATTGTAATGTATAATATGTGAAATGCATATTTGGATTTTCATTGTGTGACTAGTTCTGTGCGTAAAGTCGAGCTCGGAACACATGTGCATGATGTAATTATGAGTATTCGCTTTATGTGCAGGTCTAGGGGTCATGGATACAAGTGTAGAGACCGAAGCTGAACAACAGCGAATGGAACGTGAGGCCAAGGAGAAGGCCGATGCAGATGCAGCAAATCAGGGAACGTTACCACCAGCACCACCAATGAGGCCGTTAATGGATCAGAACTTTATGCAGTGTATGCAAATGATGCAAGAGACCCAGAACAAGTTCATGGAAGAGCTGTTGGGACGAGCTGGAAATCAGAGGGCACCTAAAGGTGGAGGAGTGAGTCTTTCTGACTTCCAGAATGCTAGGCCGTTACCTTTTGCATCATCCCCTGAACCAATGGATGCAGAAGATTGGCTAGCAGATACAGAAATAAAACGGAATACTGTAGGTTGTAATGACGAGGAGAAACTAAGGTATGCAACTCATCTTCTGATTGGACCTGCAGCATCATGGTGGGAAAATCAGTTAGCCATGCAACATCTAGGAAGGGAGTACACCTTGGAGGAGTTCAAACAGAGATTCCGTGAATATCATGTTCCGGAAAGTGTTATGGAGTTGAAGCGAAGAGAGTTTGAGGAGCTTCAGCAGGGATATACTAGTGTCATGAAGTATATCCGGGAGTTTAGTCAACTGTCTCGTTATGCTGAGGAAGATGTTAACACAGAAGATAAGCGAAAGAAGCGTTTCCTGCGTGGGTTAAATCCATTTGTGGGAATGCAGTTAAGGTTGGCTAATAAGCAGACTTATCGGCAGTTGCTGGATGCATCCATCACTTTTGAAGATGACTACAAGAATGTCCAAGAGGATAGGAGGAAGAGAGCCAAGAAGTAAACCAAGAGAATTCAGGCAAGTAAACCTAAACCCAATCTGGAGTTCAAACCCCGGAACAAGGCCTATGGCAACAATAAAAATAATAAGAGCAGTGGTGGAAATCAATCCAATCCTAGGAGGAATGTTATCTGTACCAACTGTGGAATTCCTGGGCATTTCCAGAGGGAATGCAAAAAGCCTGTAGTGATCTGTTATGGTTGTGGTCAGAAGGGGAATATCGAGCCCGACTGTCCGAGCAAACCACCAGGTGGTTGGCCTACCAAGGGAGGAGGACAAGCCAGTGGAGGAAATGGACAGCCCAATCGAGGAGGAAATAATGTCAAGAACAACAATGGCAAGAGGAACAGACCTACCGGGAAGCTGAATTGCGCAACCCTAGAGGAGGTGGATAATTCGGAGCATGCAGTGATAGGTACGCTCAATATCCTTACCAATCCCGGCAAAGTTCTATTTGATACTGGTGTAACTACTTCATTCATTTCTGAAGAATTCTGTGATAAGTTCGGGATTAGAATGGCAACATTAGAAAACCCTATGACCGTAGTTACAGCAGGGGGAAATGTGATTGTACGCCACATTAAACAAGATCAGGTTATCTCGATCTATGGTTGTACATACTTTGCAGACCTTTACGTGATTCTTTTAAAGGGAATTGCAGTAGTGCTGGGGATGGACTGGATGATGGAACATGGGGCTCAGATAAATTATGAGGAGAAAACTGTCTCAATTAAAACTCCAAGTGGAGCAAGGATAGTTTACCAAGCAGATAAGCACAATCATATCATGGTGGATCTGCAGTTGAACTCAATGAAAGAGGTCAAATTGGAAGATATTCCTATAATAAATGAGTTTCAAGATGTTTTTCCAGTAGAGCTACCTGGGATGCCACCAGATCGGGAAATAGAGTTCACTATTGACCTAATTCCAAGTACATCACTAATAGCTCAAGCACCCTATAAGATGGGACCAAAAGAATTAAAAGAACTCAAAGATCAAATTGATGAGTTAGCCATATCCAGGAAAGTGTATCCCCATGGGGAACACCAGTAATCTCTGTGGATAAAAGGGATGGTGGAAGAAGGATGTGTAGAGACTATAGAAATATGAACAATGTTACCATAAAGAATAAGTATCCTTTACCAAGGATTCAAGATTTGTTTGATCAAGTGAAAGGAGCTGGAGTATTTTCTAAGATCGATCTAAGATCTAGATACCATCAGATAAAAATTAAACCTGAGGATGTTCCAAAAACAACATTTGTCTCAAGATATGGACACCATGATTATCTGGTAGTACCATTTGGTTTGACCAATGCACCAGCAATATTCATGAATCTGATGAACAAAATCTTCATGCCATATTTGGATAAGTTCTTCATAGTCTTCATTGATGATATTCTGATATATTCAAAGGATAAGGAAGAATATGCTGATTATTTGAGAATAGCATTGCAGACTCTAAGAGAACATAAACTTTATGCTAAGTTCAGTAAATGTGAATTTTTGCTAGATGAGGTATAATTCCTCGGCCATGTGATCAGTAAAGATGGAATTGCTATAAATTCATCCAAAGTTCAATCAGTACTGGAGTGGACTGCACCAACCAATGTGAAACAAATTCGAGGTTTCTTGGGGATGGCTGGTTATTATCGGAGATTCATTGAAGGTTTCTCCAAAATAGCTGGACCAATGACCAATTTTTTAAGAAACAATACACCATTCAATTGGGATAAGAAGTGTGAAGCAAGTTTTCAGGAGTTGAAGACTAGGTTAGCCACAGCTCCAATCTTAGCAGTTCCAGAAATAGGGAAAGACTTTACAGTATACTGTGATGCATCAAAAGAAGGCTTGGGTTGTGTGTTAATGCAAGATCGGAAAGTTATTGCTTATGGTTCAAGAAAACTGAAACCACATGAAGTCAACTATCCAACTCATGATTTAGAGTTAGCAGCAGTAGTCTTTGCGCTGAAAGGATGGAGGCACTTTCTTTATGGAGCCAGATGTGAGTTATACACTGACCATAAAAGTCTTAAATATTTCTTCACCCAAAAGGAATTGAATATGAGACAAAAGCATTGGTTGGAACTAATCAAAGATTATGATTTAACAATCAACTATACTCTAGGAAAATCAAATGTTGTAGCAGATCTTTAAGTCGTAAAAGTGGAGATATTCATCCTAGCAATCGGGAGCTACCAAAAGAGTTACAAATGGAAGCTTCAATTCATTAGAACAAAGGTTCTTGGAGGATTAGCTACTATGCAGGTAGTTGCAGACCAGGACAGTGATCTTAAGCACGAATTTTTTAGACATCAAGCAGAAGATCCTTTCATTGCTGAGGAAATTCAGAGGATACCTCAAGGGAAACATCAGTTTTTCACCTTGGAGATTATGAGTCCTTGTGTTTTCAAGACCGTCTTTGTGTCCTGATGTGACTGAGATTCGTGATGTCATACTCAGAGAGGCACAAGAAACACCATATTCTATACATCCATGAAGTACTAAGATGTATATGGATTTGAAAGAACTATTCTGGTGGAATAACATGAAAAAGGACATTGCTAAATATGTATCCGAATGCCATACTTCCCAAATGGTGAAGTATGAACATCAAAGTCCAGCATGACCATTGCAACCTTTGGAAATTCCTGAATGGAAATGGGAGGAAATTGGTATGGACTTCATCACAAGATTGCCCATGACACCTAAACGGAAGGATATGATATGGGTAATTGTGAATAGACTCACTAAAAGTGCACATTTTATTCCAGTAAATCAGAAGGATAATGCCGAGAAGTTAGTAGAAGTTTACATCAAAGAAATAGTAAGCAAGCATGGAGTGCCCAAAAGAATTGTATCTGATAGGGGATCAGTGTTTACTTCAGCATTTTGGAAGCTATTACATGAAGCACTTGGTTCAAAGTGAGATTTTAGCACATCTTATCATCCAGAGATAGGAGGTCAAACAGAAAGTACAAATCAGATACTAGAAGACATGTTAAGGGCTTGTGCATTAGATTTTTACATGGGAAGACCATCTCCCATTGGCAGAATTTTCCTACAATAATAGCTATAAAAGTATTCCGAAGGCAGCTCCATATCAGGTTCTGTATGGAAGGAAATGTAGATCACCAATATGTTGGTATGAGCCTGGAAACAACAAAAAATTTGCGCCAAACTATATCAAAGAAAAACAAGATATCATTGATAAGATCAAGGATAGACTAAAAATAGCTCAAAGTAGGAAGAAAAGTTATGCTGATCAAAGTCGAAGATCATGGCATCCAGAAGTGGGAGACATGGTATATTTGAAAGTAAGTTTAATGAAAGGGGTTAAAAGGTTCGGAGTTAAAGGAAAATTGAGTCCAAGATATATCGGGCCATTCAAGATACTGAGTCAGAATAGGACTATAGCTTATGCTTTAGAGTTACCCTCAAGATTAGCTCAAGTTCATAATGTTTTCCATGTGTCACAACTTCGTAAATTTTTGAAAGTTCCGGACGATGCAATCACACATCAAGAGATAGAGTTACAAGAAGATTTGACCTATGTAGAGAAACCTTGTAAAATTTTGGAAGAAAACTGGAAAAGGTCGAGGAACAGGGCAATCAAATACTGTAAGGTACAAGGGGAACATCACCCCGAAAGGGAAGCCACTTGGGAGAAAGAAGAGGATTTAAGAAAAGCCTATCCAGAACTATTCAGGTACACTTCAACAAACTTCAGGATGAAGTTTAATTTAAGGGGGGAAGTCTGTAACATCCTGGCATTTAGTAACCAACAAAGGGTAGATTTAGGAATCTGTGAAATTGCATGCATTCACCTGTAAAAATGTGGGTAAATTTTTCGCCAAATAAAAACCTAAAGTGATCAAAGTTTCTTTCACTCTTTAAGATTAGGAATAACCTTGAAGCATGATTGTTATAAACTTTGATATGATCTTTGTGGATTAGTGTGTTTTGGGAAATGAAATTTGAATTTAAACTTGAGTGTTGGATTTATAATTTAAAAGGATTTAGAATTATGTTTGAGTAATTTGATTTAGTCAAGAGTTAATAATTAGTAACTCAAACTTTAAATAAATAAAATAATCAAGAAAAACAGTATTCATTCCATATCTTTATTCAATAAATGAGTTACAAAATGTAACTTATGAAAACGATTAAGAATCTTTACAATAGTAAATGAAATAAAAGAAGAACATTTATATATTGAGTAATATTACAATCTTTATTACAAAAGGATAAAATAAATATTACAAAATAATAAAATAAATATTACAAGGGACTATTCTATAAAGAAAAAGAAAACCTAATCTAAATCTTGAATCTTCAAGTCTTGTACCTGCAAAACAAAACACAAACTAAAAGAAAGAAATAAAAGATTAGGATATGTTACTCTCAGTAGTGACAGTGAGTTGCACTGTTCAACTTTACATCACTGAGTAATCTTTACGGGCAAGTTTCACCAATATGAAAGAACCAAATCTTTCATAATTTTTGAAGCCATAAGTCAAATAATTTTAATTAGAGAGAGGGGCAAGTTTCACCAGATAGGTAAAAGTAAATAGATAAAAGGTAACTTTCATTCACTGAACATATCCACAAGGGTGTAGCAGGCACACATGCAGCACACACACCTAAATGCATGGTGTGTGCTGTCAACACAGCAACGACATCCCATACAAACAAAACTGCTCAGCACAGCCGTGGGCAAGCAACCCCAACACCATTTCCTTGTTCATACACATTTAGCACAACAGCCAAACCAAAACAAACCAAACTAGATCACACCAACCACACACTTGATCATCTCACCAAGATGGTGACATAAGGAGGGGGTAGATCAGGTGGATAGCAAGAACAAGGTCAAGCCAACAGGACCAGGAGGTGGATGGCAAGATCAAGTACAAGTTCCAGGAGCTGGAAGTAGAAGGAGTAACATCAGGAGAAGCATCAAATCAAGCTAGCCACACAACCAGCAAGATCAAGCCACAAGATCAACAAAGTGCAACCCCAACAACTCCACTGTTGTGGTGAGTAGTAAAAGACCATCACATGATTTATCTATCTAAGCTAGACCAGAATTCATGTATTGTCTCATACTCAACTTCTCAGAAAAACACACAAGTGGGGTGAGTCCATCATAGAAGATTTTAAACATTAAAAGCCATGAGAAAACTATATAGATCCAACTAGGATCTCAGAACAACCTCATTGATCCTAGCCATCAGGCCATATCTTAAATTCTAAGAATAAATATAGCTAAGATATGGAATTGTAGGCACACCTCTTAAACATGAGTAGCACCTTAGAATTTCTACATCTTATGGATCTATATAACTTAATAATCCTACAAATCATTTTTCCCAACTTTGACTTAGGAATAAGTAGCTGGTATCACTACCAGAACAGATCCATGAGGAACAACAAGATAAGTACCTAGTCCCTAAACCTCAGACCAACATCATAGGCTTTAGGGTTCAAGGAAAGAAGTTTCCACTTATCTCTGATATCAAGCTAATCTTAAGCTTAAACAAAATCAAGCCAAGTAATAGAACCTAGTCTTGTGTGCCATATTAGGATGGTGCCACAAGAACCGCTTCTAAACCAAACAGGTTAAGCATCTAGCTTTCACATATAAACTCACAGACAACTACAAATCATTTTCCTAATACTAATCACAGGAATCATTTCCAGGAATATACATATACATAACATCACTGTAATAGACCAATTAATCTCAAACTATATATGATTCCATAAGCCAACAAATATAGATACAGTGACTTCATCACTCAAAAATCAATGTCAATAACTAAGTAATGAAAGTGGTGAGCTCTCAATTCACTAGAATCTCCAATTAATGATTCTATAGTAACATTATCATCTGAACCATATCAAATTAACCAATGAAATCAATCTGGTAAGCCACTAGCCTCACCAAAGCCAACCATAGGCAGTAATCCACATCAAACAACCACTCATCATGCTTAGGGATCATCATTACTAGATCCAAATCATCATATATATGATCAACAGAGGGATATGAACCCTAATCAGAACAAAAAACCCAAATTATGATATGAACCCTAATCAGGACATGACCACTAGCCATGAGTAGCCACTACAAACACATAGCACAAGGTGGCATAGCACAGAGGACACGGGGGTAAGAAAGGACAACTTACTGAAGGTTCTTGCTGTGGGCGAGAAGAGGAATCAGAGGGTGTCGACGAGCACGGCGGCACAGGGAGCACCACAAGGGGGCACTGCAAGCCGCACCACGCTGAGGCAGCGACCACAACCACACCTGAAGGCGAGGAACACCACCACAACACACAGGAGCAACGACGGTGAGCGCACCAGCACCACCCCAAACCCTAGGGTTTGGGACGGAGCCGGTCTGGCCATAGGGGGCCCCGGGTCCAAATCGAGATGGTCATGAAGGAGGAGCAGGGTCAATAACCACCCCATACATCATGGCCGGGGAGATCCACGACGGTGTGAATCGCCGGCGGTGGCATCGCCGACCACGGGGTCGGGGGAGAAGAAGAAGAGAGACGAGAACGCGAGAGTGACAGAGAGAGTGTGGGCTGATTGGGCCAGGACCCCTTCGGGGAGTCATTTTGGTTCTACCCAATTAGGCCGAAACGGCCCAATAAACCCAACACAGCCAGCCCAATCACTTAAGGCAAGTTTTAATAATTAAGAAAAGACCAAAATGCCCCTGAATTTAAATAAATTCTAGAGAATAAAATAAAAATCCAAAATTTATTAATAAAATATTTTTGGATTCACAATAATCCAAGCTATCCAAATAAATTAAAAAATAAAACTTTAGGCATATAATTTTTATCAAGAATTTTATAATATATATATTCCTGATGGAATTTTACAAAATTAAAGAAAGATGATAAAAATAAATAAAAATCACTTTTATTATATAACAATATTTTAGTATTTTATAAAAATACTAAACAAATAATTTATACATTTTATTAATAATAATTCTTAAATGAATTATTAAATAAGTAAAATTCAAATAAAATGAAAGAAAATAAGGAATACAGTATTCAATAAATATTAATAATTAATATTTATAAATTATTTACTTATGAAAAGAGTTTTTATAATTTAAAATAATGGGGGAGAATACACACCAAAATAAATAATGCATGACATTATTTTGCATAATCATTTTGCTTCTTTAAATATTGTCCTTACCGGGCATTAATGATGTTTTGTAGACATAGAAGCTCAAGGTGCAGTGCAAGCATCCGACTTCACTACCTTGCAATCACAAGGCAAGTTCATCACTTTCTCATGTCCTTTGAAGAGTCATTATCAAAGTATTTGCAAATTGTGTGTTATCATATATACTCTAAAGAAAGAAAATATTATTTTCTCAAATAAAGAAATCTTAGATATCATCCTAAGTGATGATATAATGGAGCAAAAGAACTTAGAGTTCTATTTGCGATAATGATAATCAATTAGGGACTTAATAACCCATGACATCAGTGATTCTAGAGCCGTATATCACGCATTAGCCATGAGATTTGGAATGGGACAGAGAAGTCAGTTGTATCTTATTCCTCTCGCATGTAACCGGATGTGCAGGTTGTGGTTGTTATCACTCGTAGCATGCATATTAATTGGTGATTCATAGAGGATATGCAGCATATTGGTGGGAACCCTCAATGTCCCACGATAGTTCTGGCATCTAACGGTCTGTACAAACCATTGCCGTAATTCAATATGTGGGAATGGTGTACACCAAGGAGGCATGCGAGGTCGCGAAGGGGGCAGTGATTGGCTTGGATCACCTACTGGGCCCCACATCATGGAATTGTGGACGGGAAAGTACGCCCGGTTGTGCAACAAGGAGTTGATCTCTCATGGGTAAAGTAACGCACCTCTATAGAGTGTAAGAGTTGTAACTAGTTACTCCCTGTTCCGGGAAGGATATACGAACGCGACAGGAAAGGATCTCCATGAAAGTTCTGTTCAACCTGTGAAGGCTGATGGTCACAAATTTTCATAATAAAATCAATCTTTGAAGAAAGATTTACAAAAACTGCATAGTGCCAAGGACTTATAGTCTGAGGTGGTAGTTAGAGCATCAAACTTCCCACCTTGCATATAATGAACTTGCTGGGTAACGCTGTTACTCATCCTTTTCTTTGATCCCTTGCTTAGACTCTAAGGATCTCGAAGATACGCCAATGTATGCAGCCGAATGCCAAGAAGATGTGTTTTATGAGGAGCCTGACCTGTCAGGAGGTGTTGAAGGAGTGGATTACGAAATCCGTTATGGTGTCAATGACAACGAGTCCAACTAAGTACCCTAGTTAGTAGTAACCGACGGAGCCAAGCAGCATGAACCATATAGAATAAGCTACTGAGCTCAACTCCTAGTTGGAGTTTCTACTTTTGAATTCCGCTAAAACACTTTATATTTTGGTTTGTAAGTTTAATCTTCTTGAAGACTTGAACTTCTGGTATTGTAATAATAATAATGTGTGAATGTTTGTAATATGGACCCGCAATGTTTCTGTTGTACCACTCTGAGGGATGTGATATTTACAGAACGGTGTTCTGTGGATGTCATGTCAACGACTATAGTGTACTACATATCCAGTGGTATGCTAGGTCACCGCATTCACCCTTGGACTATGGGTCCATCATGTAGCTAGATGGTTGTTTCTCCTCCTTTGTGCTATCATGTTTAGACCTTGCGAGCTCCATTCATGATCAAGATCATCTATTTGTAATCATGCATGTTGTGTTTGCGGGGATCCGATGGATATTGATATTACTATGTTAGATTGATTATTGATTCTATCATGTCTTATTGATTATTGATTCTATCATGTCTTGCATGCTCTCCGTTTCTAGTAGATATCTTGGCCAAGTAGATGCTAGTGACTCCAAGAGGAGTATTTATGCTCGATAGTGGGCTCTATTGAATCTGGGGAAGTGACATAAATCACTAAGGTTGTAGATGTGTTGTTGCTACTAGGGAGAAAACAACAATATTTGTTCATGGAACAATTGTGTTGTTTACTTTACACACATTGCTTCATGCAGTTATCCGTTGCTTGCAACTTAATACTGGAGGGGTTTCAGATGATAACCTGAAGGTGGATTACTAGTCATAGATGCAGTTGGATGGCGGTCTATGTATATTGTTGTAATGCCCAATCAAATCTCATAGGATTGTGAATGTCTAGTATTTGCATTGTTATGCCTTGCTCAGTTCCTGTCAATTGCCCCGCTGTAATTTGTTTACCCATCATGTTATGTTATTTATCTTAAGGAGAACACCTCTAGTGAACTGTGGACCCCGGTCCAATATTTACCATTGATACATCATCTACTGTTACCGTTTACTTTCTACAAGCAACCATTACCTTCCACACTGTACGTTTAATCCTTTGTTTTCAGCAAACTAGTGAGATTGACAACCTCACTGTAAGTTGGGGCAAAGTCTTGAGTTTGTGTTGTGCAGGATTCCAAGTTGTTAGCAACACCTTGGAGTTGTTTCCTTGATCCTACTGGTTCGATAACCTTGGTTTCATAACTGAGGGAAAACTTGCTGCCGTGCTCATCATACCTTCCTCTTGGGGTATCCCAACGAAGCTCTACTATTGAGCCACGTCAAGGATTTTTCTGGCGCCGTTGCCAGGGAGTTTAAGGACAGCTTTACAAGGGGAGTCTTTCACAACCACTCTCTTTACTTTGTTTTTGTTTTTCTTAGTTTCTTTTGCTTTGTTTTGCTTGGTTCTTTCTTTCGAAAATACAAAAAAATTAATTTTGTTTGGTTTGCCTTTTCTTATAAAAAACACACAAAAAATTAGTTCTTCCTATAGTTGTTACCTTGCTCTAGCTCACCATGTTGATCCCTAAGTTCACCCTGAAAGACCTTTCAATAGGTAGTGGCTCTATAATTGGGAAAGAAAACATTGAAAAATTCTTTAATCATATTAGCAAACATGAGGATATTGAGGATATATCCTTAGCAGAACTTAATCCTAATTATGAAATTGCTGCATCTTCTTTAGTTCACATGTTGGAGGCTAGGTTAGTTAACCTTAACCCCATGATGCAAATAATGTTTCTTAAACTTAAAGAAGTGGAGGATACTGAAAAGAGAGATTTTATTCTAGAAACTTTGCTAAAGGAGTTCAATGATGTTGCTAAAGAAGCCAAAAAGGTCTTTGATCGTTTTAATATGCTAGGATCATGTGTATATGTTATGGGTACATTAGAAAAGTTGGATAAAACCAAACCCAATGGATAGGAAATTAAAATACCCATACCTTTTAAACTTGTAGGAATGCATGAGGCTTTAGAAAAGAATTTTGATTGGATTGTTCCTGAAAATCCGTTTGATGAAAGCAGTGAACCCAAGAGTGTTGAGAGAGGACCCACTAGAACTCATTTGGATGAGATACCTTTCCTAGTTGAAGAAATTTCGAGTATTGATCTTAATGCTTCTTCATTTGAAAATACTTGATTCTTACTTCTTGTGCCTAACTTAAAGGCGTTAAAGAAAAGTACTTCTTGGGAGATAACCCAATAGTTTTCTTGAGTCTTAGAAGTTATTACTTCTGTAATAACCTCTCATTATCCTTTTTGTTTGATTTTTGTGCCAAGAATAACCTCTAATGAGAGGGAAGTAAGATTTGGGGAAGTGTTGTCCCGAAACATATTTTTGTGTTTCACTGTAAAAATTCATGAAAAAACTTTGTATGTCGGATTGAGCTGTAATTTTCTGAATAAATCCCCCAGGTTGTTGTCTAACTTTCGTTAGTTTAACACTTTTTGATGTGAGCAACAGAAGGTCTTCGAAAAAATCGGTTTTTACCTGCTGGTCTGTTTGACAGATTTCTGTCATTATTTGCATTTGCCTCTTTATCGATTTATTTTTGGGTTATCTTTGGTAAATTGAGATTTTTGAATGAATTGCTACAATATCTTGTGTTTCTAATGAAAGTTTTGCTGTTTTGAAACTAAACCCAAAGGTTTATTACTTTTGAATGCACTAATGTTGCTAATGAAGATTGTGTGAAGTTTTGTATGAAGGAAATTTTCAAGTGTAGGGGAAGAATGATGTAATGAGATGAATAATAGACAAAAACTCAAGCTTTGGGATGCCATCCCGTGTCACCCCAAGAAATATTCAAGAGGTACAAGCGTTAAAGCTTGGGGATGCCCAAGGTATCCCCTTCTTCATCAATAAAAATCTCAGGTCTCTTTCTAGACACTTCGTTTTTATTGTTTCATCCATAGTTGTGTTGTTCGTGGAGCATATTAGTTTTTGTTTTTCGTTTTTGTTTGCTTAGTTTTCTTGAATAAAGTAGTTGGACCTCCGCTTTTGATGTGATGTTTTAAATAAGTTGATTGGTGTTGGAAAGGAGTAGCAAGTTTCATGCTTAAGTGGTACAAAAGGGAGCTTGTTTTGACTATGGCTTAGACTTTATCATGTCATGCTAGATGTTGTTTTGACCTTATTCTTAGTGATTATTGCTGTAGCATGACTTGTTCCAAACAATTGAGATTGCTTAGTGTGCCTTGCAAGAATCATGCGTTGTTTTAGCATACAAAAGCATAGTATTGTGGTATTCCCCTTTGATGCTTTGTTTGGGTTGACTTGGCACAAGATCACACCATGTTATGACTATGAACTAGTCACCTTAGCCTTTATGATCATTTAGTTTTTTACTTGTGGTACCACTTTATGCTTTAGTTGATAATGTTTTGTCGCTCTACATGATCATGGCCATTATTGCTCTCTTAGTTGGTCGCTCCCAGTCTTTTGCTAGCCTCCACTTGTATTGAGTATGATCTACTCATGCATCCAACTCCCAAGAAACCAAGTTATTCCAAAGTGTCTACTATAAATTCCTATGCATGGTGTGTTACACCATTCCAAGTATATTCTTGTTTTATCTATCTTCCAAATTAAACTTGTTATGTGAAAATTAGTGATTAAAGCTCTCACAAACTTGATGGCACACTTTATTTTTCTTGCCCCTAATAAACTTGAACCATTGTGTCATCTATGTTGTATATGCTTGCACTTATAAGTTGGGAATTAGCAGAACCGTGCTGTCATGGGTAATGCTTTCAACACCTGTAAATATCTACCCAGTTGATACCATGCTCTTTTGTTTATGGATGTCGGCGGTGTGAAATAAAAGGGGAGCTTGTAAGTCCATGGAGTTATGTATATGTGTTAGAGAAACGCCTGGGCCTCTAGCCTAAGCCATGTTTAATCATGGTGGAAACTTGCAGCATAACCATAGTGAGCAATCTGTGAAGCATCCTCAATAAAAACCTAAGCAAATATCAAATAAAAAGATTGCTGAGATGCTCATTGTTTGTTGCCTTGTCATTTTGATATGGGATAGCTCATGTATCATGGGGCAAAGGTTACCCCATTGGCGCCTCTTTATGATACATATATACTTACTATGACAAGAACTTACCGGTGACTAGAGTTGAGTAGCATGAGGAACGACCCTCGTACTCAAGGGACATGAGATTGCCAACTTATACTTTGTCAAGCATATACTCCATACTTTGTTCACTTTAACCTTAATCAATTCAAGATGCTTATGATAGGGGCAATGAGAGCTGAAAGCTAACAAGTACCATAATTTTTGGAAGCTCTTTATGAGACTTGAAATCCCTGCTTCCCTTTGAAGGGCCTTTCTTCCACTTTTATATTGAGTCTCCACCTTCTATCTTTATGCACAACTAGGAGAGCATAGTTGTCATTCTTAGTTCTATGTGCATTGTCCCAAAACTTATTGATTGATTCATAATGTTGATATTGCTTGTTCTTGAACTATTTGTATCTAGTCACCCTTATGAACTTTGAAGGTGTCATATGCATTTATGTTTTGCTACTCCATGAGGGACAAACTGAATGCCACTATGCTATGTTTTCTTTATGTGAAACAAACAAACGTCTTTCAATGCATTGTTATTCATGATCTTTGTTTGTATCCTTTCATGTTGCAGCATAGTTGCTTTGTCTTATTGTTAGAACTTCATCTTTCATGCTCATGTTTAGAGTACTTTGATCCCAACATTCAATGCTTGCAAATGGTTTGATCAAGATTGTGATGGTGCATGTCACCTCAAAAATTATTCTTTTTATCACTTACCTACTCGAGGATGAGCAGGAGTTAAGCTTGGGGATGCTTGATACGTAGTAAACGTATCTATAATTTTTGATGTTCCATGCTTGTTTAGTATCCACTTTGCTATGCTTTGTCTACACTTTGAGGTATTTTTATATATTTTCTAGGACTAACCTATTAATAAGATGCCGCAGTGCCAGTTGCCTGTTTTCTGCTGTTTTTGGTTTCATAAAAGCTAGTAAGGAAATATTCTCGGAATTGGATGGGACAAAAGCCAAAGTCAATATTTCACCGAGGAGAACATAGAGACCAAAGGGAGACTGTTGGGGCTCCACAGGGTGGCCGCACCCCCAGGCGCGGGCCCACCCTAGGCCGCGCCTGGGCAGGGTGTGGGCCCCGGGCTGCCCCTGCCTCGCCTCTTCGCCTTTATATAAGACCCCCGATGCCAAAACCCTAAGCACCCGATCAGATCTCCACGAAATAGTCAGTAGCCATCGCCACCATCGTCCCTAGATCGAGGGGATCTTAAGCTCTTCCCGGCACCCTGCCGGAGGGGAGAGATAATCCCGGAGGCTTTCTTCATCACCATTCCAGACTCCGGTATGATGCGTGAGTAGTTCACCCTTGGACTATGGGTCCATACAGTAGCTAGATGGTTGTTTCTCCTCCTTTGTGCTATCATGTTTAGATCTTGTGAGCTCCGTTCATGATCAAGATCATCTATTTGTAATCATGCATGTTGTGTTTGCGGGGATCCGATGGATATTGAGATTACTATGTCAGATTGATTATTGATTCTGTCATGTCTGTGTTGTTTCAGATCTTGCACGCTCTCTGTTTCTAGTAGCTATCTTGGCCAAGTAGATGCTAGTGACTCCAAGAGGGAGTATTTATGCTCGATATTGGGTTCATGCCTCTATTGAATCTGGGGAAGTGACAGAAATCTCTAAGGTTGTAGATGTGTTATTGCTACTAGGGAGAAAGCAACAATCTTTTATTCATGGAAAAATTGTATTGTTTACTTTACACACATTGCTTAATGCAGTTATCTGTTGCTTGCGACTTAATACTGGAGGGGCTTCGGATGATAACCTGAAGGTGGATTACTAGTCATAGATGCAGTTGGATGGCGGTCTATCTATATTATTGTAATGCCCAATCAAATCTCATAGGATCATGAATGTCTAGTATTTGCATTATTATGCCTTGCTCAGTTCCTGTCAATTGCCCCACTGTAATTTCTTTACCCAGCATGTTATGTTATTTATCTTAAGGAGAACACCTCTAGTGAACTGTGGACCTCAGTCCAATATTTACCATTGATACATCATCTACTGTTACCGTTTACTTTCTGCAAGCAACCATTACCTTCGATAATGTACGTTTAATCCTTTGTTTTTAGTAAACCAGTGAGATTGACAACCTCACTGTAAGTTGGGGCAAAGTCTTGAGTTTGTGTTGTCAGGATTCCAAATTGTTAGAAACACCTTGGGGTTGTTTACTTGATCCTACTGGTTCGATAACCTTGGTTTCATAACTGAGGGAAAACTTGCTGCCGTGCTCATCATACCTTCCTCTTGGGGTCTCCCAACGAAGCTCTACTATTGATCCACGTCAGGCACCATACTGGTTTAGGGGATGATTCTATCATACCTTGTGCATTGTACAAGCTTTCTTCATCATGCATTTTACTTATGGTAGAACCATTTCTTTGTAATGCATTTGCATAAGGCACATTGTGTAGGGGTTCGTAGCATGGAAAACAAAAAATTTCTACCGCATGCAAACAAACAAGCCAAGATCTATCTACTAGATTGTAGCAACGAGTCGATAGAGGAACTCACCCTCGAAGATTCCAAAGCGGTTAACGAGAGCAGATTCTTGTGGGTGATGTAGTCGTACTCTTGCCGATCTCAAGATCGCGTAGACGATCCTTCCGGCGCTGCGTTCCGGCAGCGCTTCTGCAGTCGGTCACACATTCGGTACTCGATGAAGACCTTCCTCTCCCTTGTTCCAGCAGGCAGCGGAGGTTGTAGCACTCTCCTCGCGATTCCGTCACCACGACGGCGTGGTACCTGAAGTAGAGGGGAGATCTCGTAGGGCTTCGCCTTAAGCCGGAGCGAGTACGGTGGACTATGAGAGAGGCCTTGGTGATATAGGGTTTAGAGGTCACCAAGGGGGGAGCTTGGCCGGCGGCTAGGGCTTGGGAAAGCCCCAAGTCGACAACTTGGAGAAACCCTAGGGGCGGCGGCGACTTGGAGGTGGCCGGCGGCTAGGGTTAGGGTTTTGGGTGAGTTGGGTGTGGGGAAGAGGGGCAGCCCTGCCCCTCCTTATATAGGTGGGAGGGCGCGGCTTGGGAGGAGGGAGTCCTCCCCCAAGTCGGCCTCCTTGGCCGGCGGGTGGAGGGAGAGGAACTCCTCCCCAAGTAGGTTTCCTACTCTCCCTCCACCAAGCAAACTTGTCGTTTGACTTTTTCAAATTGGCGTTTGAATTTCAAACTAGGATTTGATTTCTCCCTTTATTTTGCCTAGCCATGTTACCTAGTACATGATGCAACCATTCCAAAATGTCATGACACATTCATGTACCCTTCCCCTCCGAAGTGCCGGACCTTCCGGACCCTTCTAGAACATTCCCGGTGAAAACACGAGAATCATCCCCAACTTCGAAACAGGACTTTCCTTATATGAATCTTATTCTCCGGACCATTCCGGATCTCCTCGTGATATCCTGGATCCCATCCGAGACTCCGAACAACATTCAGTCTCTTACTCATCATTCCATAACTACTCAACAACATCGAATCCTTAAGTGTGTCTCCCAACGGTTCGTGAATTATGCGGACATGATCGAGGCACTTCTCTGATCAATAACCAATAAAGGAATCTGGAAATTCATATGGCTCCCACATATTTCTACGATTACTTTGAGATCGAATGAACCACTTACATACGATACCAATTTCCCTTTGTCTCACGATAGTTTACTTATCCGAGGTTTTGATCGTCGGTATCTCTGCATACCTAGTTCAACCTCGTTACCGATAAGTACTCTTTTCTCGTTCCCGTGATATGTGATCCCTTGTGAGACAGTCACATGCTTTCAAGCTAATTGGATGAAATTCCACCGAGAGGGCCCAGAGTATATCTATCCGTCATATGGATGGACAAATCCCACTCTTGATCCATGTGCCTCAACCCATACTTTCTGAATACTCAATGCCACCTTTATAGCCACCCAGTCGAAGGAATTAGGTTACTATGTATCAGAAAGCTTATAGCAATTGAACTACTAAAATGAATTGATCTTTATGCTACGCTTATCTATAGGAGTATGTCCATCATACCATTCTCCTAATGATATGACCTTGTTATTAACAACGTCTCAAATGTTCATGATCAAGAAACCATGATCATCTATTAATCAACAAGCTAGTATTTTTGAAGAGGCTTTACTAGGGACTCTAATTTAGTTTACAAATCACACAAGTATTAGTGTTTCTGGTTAATACTGTTATAGCATGAATGTAAACATTTATCATAAACACAAAGATATAATAATAACTACATTTATTATTGCCTCTAGGGCATATCTCCAACAGTCTCCCACTTGCACTAGAGTCAACTAATCTAGATTACATGATAATATACCGAACACCCATGGCAGTTTGGTGCTGGTCATGTTTTGCCCTCGGGAGAGGTTTAGTCAACGGATCCGCCACATTCAGATCTGTGTGTACTTTGCAAATCTTTATGTCACCATCTTGGACATGTTCTTGAATAGCGTGAAAACATAGCTTGATGTGCTTTAGCTTCTTGTGTGACCTTGGTTCTTGCGCATTGGCTATGGCACCCATGTTATCACAGTAGATAGACATTGGGTCCAGCGCACTTGGAACCACACCGAGCTCTGTAATGAACTCCTTCATCCATATCGCTTCTTGTGAAGCCTCCGAAGCAGCTATGTATTCCGATTCAGTTGAAGATCTCGCCACAACGCTTTGCTTTGCACTCCTCCAGCTAACTGCTGCACCATTCAAAGTAAATACGTATCCAGATTGAGATTTAAAATAATCCGGATCGGTGTTCCAACTAGCATCGGTGTAACCATTAACAACGAGTTGTTCATCACCCCCATAAGAAAGAACCATATCCTTAGTTCTTCTCAAGTACTTAAGGATGTTTTTAACCGCTGTCCAATGGTCCACTCCTGGATCACTTTGATATCTGCTAGTCAAACTAACAACATATGCAATGTCGGGTCTAGTACATAGCATGGCATATATTAGAGATCCTATAGCTGAGGCATAGGGAGTCTTACTCATCCTTTCTCTATCTTCTGTCGTTGCTGGACTTTGAGTTTTACTCATCGTATTGGGCAACATGGGCAAGAACCCTTTCTTGCTATCTTCCATTCCAAACCTCTTTATAACTTTGTCCAAATATGTACTTTGTGACAATGATATTAGGCGTCTCGATCTATCTCTAAAAATCTTTATGCCTAATATGTAAGATGCTTCGCCAAGATCTTTCATTGAAAAACTATTATTCAAATATTCTTTGACACTATTAAGAAGGTCTACATCATTCCCAATCAACAATATATCATCTACATATAGTGTTAAGAATGCTACAGAGCTCCCACTCACTTTCTTGTAAATACAAGCTTCTCCATAAGTTTGTATAAAACCAAAACTTTTGATTACCTTATCAAAACATGGATTCCAACTTCGGGATGCTTGCTTCAATCCATATATGGACCGTTGAAGTTTGCATACCTTGTTAGCATCTTTAGGATTGACAAAACCTTTGGGTTGCATCATATACAACTCTTCATCAATGTCTCCATTGAGGAACGCCGTTTTTACATCCATCTGCCATATCTCATAATCGTAATATGCAGCGATTGCTAACATAATCCTCACAGACTTTAGCTTCGCTACTGGTGAGAAAGTCTCATCGCAGTCAACTCCTTGAATTTGTCGAAACCCTTTTGCGGATCTTTATAGACAGTAACATTACCATCAACATCTGTTTTCTTCTTGAAAATCCATTTGTTCTCGACAGCCTTCCGGACATCCGGTAAGTCCACCAAAGTCCATACATGGTTTTCGTACATGGATCCAATCTCGGATTTCATGGCATCTTGCCATTTATTGGAATCTGGGCTCATCATCGCTTCCTCATATGTCGCAGGGTAATCGGTGTTGTCCACCAACATGACACTCATAACGGGATCATACCAATCAGGAGTGGTACAAGTTCTCGTTGACCTGCGAGGTTCTGTAGCAACTTCAACCGAAGTTTCATGATCATCATCATTAGCTTCCTCTCTTATTGGTGTAGGCGCCACAGGAACTACTTCCGGTGTTGCGCTACTCGCAAGTTCGAGAGAAGGTTCAACAACCTCGTCGAGTTCTACTTTCCTTCTAGTCACTTCTTTCGAGAGAAATTCCTTCTCTAGAAAGGATCCATTCTTAGCAATGAAGATTTTGCCTTTGGATCTATGATAGAAGGTATACCCAATAGTTTCCTTCAGGTATCCTATGAAGACACATTTAGGCTTCGCAACCCCAAACTTTAAGGAACGACAATTTAGGTTTCTTCCCAAACCATAATTCATACGGTATCGTTTCAACGGATTTAGATGGCGCCCTATTTAAAGTGAATGCGGATGTTTCTAATGCATAACCCTAAAATGATAGCGGTAAATCTATAAGTGACATCATAGAACGAACCATATCTAAGAGAGTTTGATTACGACGTTCGGACACACCATTACGTTGTGGTGTTCTCGGCGGTGTCAATTGTGAAAGTATTCTGCATTTCTTTAAATGCTCGCCAAACTCGTAACTTAGATATTCAACTCCACGATCAGAACGTAGAAATTTAATCTTCTTGTTACGTTGATTCTCTACCTCACTTTGAAATTCCTTAAACTTCTCAAAAGTTTCGGACTTATGTTTCATGAAATAGATATACCCATATCTACTCAAGTCATCCGTGAAGGTAAGAACATAACGATAACCACCGCGCGATGCTACACTCATTGGTCCACACACATCGGTATGTATGATTTCCAATAAGTCCGTAGCTCGCTCCATCAACCCAGAAAATGGAGTCTTAGTCATTTTACCCATCAGACATGCTTCGCATCTTTCAAGTGATTCAAAATCAAGTGATTCAAGAAGTCCATCGGAATGGAGTTTCTTCATACGCTTCACTCCAATACGACCAAGACGACAGTGCCACATATAGGTCGAGTTATCGCTCAATTCCAAACGTTTAGCTTCAATGTTATTAATATGTGTATTTCCACTATCGAGATTCAATAAGAATAGACCATCTATCAAAGGTGCATGTGCATAAAACATATTACTCATATAAATCGAACAACCATTATTCTCGAACTTAAACAAGTAACCGTCTCGCAACAAACATGATCCGGATATAATGTTCATGCTCAACGCAGGCACCAAATAACAATTATTTAAGTATAAAACTAATCCCGATGGTAGATGAAGAGGTAGCGTGCCGACCGCGATCACATCAACCTTTGATCCATTTCCAACGCGCATCGTCACCTCGTTCTTCGCTAGCTTCCGTTTATTCTGCAGTACCTATTTCGAATTACAAATATGAGCAACCAAACCAGTATCAAATACCTAGGCACTACTATGAGTACTAGTGAGATACACATCAATAATATGTATATCGGATGTACCTTTCTTCTTGATGTTGTCGTTCTTCAAATCCGCCAAGTACTTTGGGAAATTCCGCTTCCAGTGACCTTCTCCCTTGCAGTAAAAGCACTCAGTATCAGGCTTTGGCCCAGCCTTGGTCTTCTTCGTCGGTGCGGTAACTTTCTTACCACCCTTCTTGAAGTTTCCCTTTTGCTTAGACTTTCCTTTCTTGAATTTGGTGGTCTTGTGGACCAACAACACTTGATGCTCTTTCTTGATCTCCACTTCTGCAGATTTCAACATGGAGAAGAGTTCTGGCAACGTCTTGTTCATGTTTTGCATATTTTAGTTCATCACAAAGTTCTTATAACTTGGTGGCAGTGATTGGAGGACACGGTAAATCCCCAAAGCATTAGGAATCACTATACCCAAACTTTGGAGTTTGTTTGCGTCCCCAGACATCTTAAGCACATGCTCACTGACGGAGCTGCCCTCTTCCATCTTGCAGTTAAAGAACTTTTCAGAATCCTCATAACTCTCAACTGCCGCGTGAGTCTCAAAAATAATTTTGAGTTCATGGACAATATCATATGGGTCTTGGTTCTCAAACCTTTTCCGAAGCTCCTATTCCAAACCATACAAGATAGCACACTAAACTGTGGAGTACTGATTCTTTCGAGTGAGGTAAACATTCTTTACTTCATCGGTAGCAGTAGCTGCAGGTGGTTCACCCAGCGGTGCATCCAGCACATAGGTCAAATTACCATCATTGAGGATAATCCTCAAATTGCGGAACCAATCCACGAAGTTGCTTCCATTATTTTTCAAATTTTCTTTCTCTAGGAACGCATTAAAATTGATGGTAGGGGCCGCCATTGATCTACAACAGATTTGCAATAGTTTAGACTAAGTTTATGACAAATTGAGTTCTAATTAATAGTTAAATTAATCTAGGTAAACTCCCACTCAAAACAATATCCCTCACATTGTTTTAGTGATCACACGAACCAAATCCACCACATCAAAGCCGATCATCACGAGAGTTGATGTAGCTTCAATGGCGAACAATCAACATGCTCATCATATCTACTATATGACTCATGCTTTACCTTTTGGTGATCCATGTTCCGAGACCATGTCTGTGAAGGGTTTCGCAGCATAGTAAATCAAAATTTTCTACGGATGCGAACGGGAAAAGCCAAGATCTAATCTAGGAGATGCAAACAATGAGGGGGGATAGATGAGATCTTCATACCCTTGAAGAAATCGCACAGCGGAATGTTCGACAGAACGTGGATTGATGTAGTCGTACTAGCCTTCTCCTCCTCGCGATCCGATCCGATCCAACACCGCAAGTGGCGATGCCTCCGAGAGATGCACACGTACGGCACCTCGACGTCTCCTCCTTCCTCGGTCCAGCAAGTGGGGTGCAGAGATAGATTGGATCTACAACACGACGGCGTGGTGCAAAGGTGGAGAGTTTCTGCGGCAGGGCTTCGCCTACGCGCAGTCGGGAGAGAGAGAGAGATCTGGAGGGCAGAAGTATGGTGGCTAGGGTTGAAGGAGTGGGGTAGGAGGGCTGCGCCCCTTCCCTCTATATATAGGGGGCTGGCCGGCCCCCTTGTCCCCTCCTCCAAGCCCTAGGGCGGCGGCCCCAAGGGTTGGAGTGGAGGGCAAGTTTTCCCCCTCCTTCTAGAAGGTTTCCCTAGGGTTTCCCCTAGGGTTTGGCCGGCTGGGCCTATGGGGCCTTGTGCCCCTGGCCCAATGCGGCCAGGGCACTCCCTCATAGGCCCACGCACCCCTCCGACAAGTGGGGCCACGTTGGTCCCACTCCGGAAGCTTCTAGAACCTTCCAGTACAATGCCGAATACTCCGAAACGATTCCGAAATCCAAAAACTGCTTTCCTTTATATGAATCTTATTCTCCGGACCATTCCGGAACCTCTCGTGATGTCCTGGATCTCATCTGAGACTCCGAACAAAAACTCATAAACCAATTATACATTCTATCCTAGCGTCGAGACACGTTAAGTGTGTGACCCTATGAGTTCGAGAATATGCAGACATGATCTTCTATCAATAATCAACAGCGGGGTCTGGAAACCCATATTGACTCCCACATACTCATCGATGATCATATCGGATGAACCACGATGCTAGGATTCAATTAATCCCATATATATTCCCTTCGTCACGCGATATTTTACTTGCCCGAGATTCGATCGTCGGTATCGACATACTTAGTTTAATCTCGTTCACAGCAAGTAATTTACTCGTTCCATAATCCGATATCACTTTGGGATTAACTCCTTAACCACGTGCTTGCAAGCGGTGTTGATATCGATTACCGAGTGGGCCCGAAGTATATCTCTCCGACTTGGGAGGGACAAATCCCATCTCGATACATACAACCCAACAGATACTTTATGATCATTTGAGAGACACCTTTATGATCACCCTCTCATAGGATGACGTTTGATGACCTCAAAGCTTTCTTCCGATACCAGGGATTTGCATTATCTCATGGTCTAAGGAATACAATATTTGACATAAGAAAAAGCTTCGCAAAGATGAACACGATGACACGATCTAATTGCTCTGCTTGATTTGGGTCTGTCCATCATATCATTCTCCCAATGACATGATCTCATTATTAATCGACAACTCATGTCTATGGTTAGGAAACCTTAACCATCATTAATCAATGAGCTAGTCCATAGAGGCGTACTAAGGACACGGCGTTGTTCATAAACCACACAAGTATCATAGTTTCCGCTTAATACAATTCTAGCATGGAATATAAACTTTATCATGAACAAGAATTATAATAATAACATCTTTATTATTGCCTCTAGGGCATAATTCCAACAGTCTGTACATGCTAGGCTCGTCAAGATCAAACCTTAGCTTCCGCATGAGCAAATCTGGCTTGCTCACGTTGTATACACCCGCAGAATCTAACACACCCGATCATCACATGGTGCTTCGAAATAACGAGCTTTAGCAACGGTGCTTACTAAGGATGAACACTTTGGAACTTGAAATTTGTGTGCATGAGGGATCATCTTATAATGCTACCGTCGTTAACTAAGCAATACAAGATACATAAAGGATTAACATCACATGCAATTCAAAATATGTGATATGATATGGCCTTTCTTCTTGTGTTTCCGATCTCCATCTTCAAGCACGAACATGATCTCCATCATCACCGGTATAACGTCAAGGTCAATGGCGCCGTTTCATGGTTGTCGTCCACCAGCTTCAACTATTACAACTACTTTGAATAGACACGCGGGTCTTAACGGAATTTAAAGACAACCATATGGCTCCCGCCGGTTGCCAACTTACAATAAGGGACATTGCATACATCAAATATAATCACAATCATGGCCATATCACATCACAACACACCCCTGCAAAACAAAGTTAGACGCCTCTAATTTTATTTGCATATTTTACGTGGTTTGGGGCTTTCAATAAGTGTCGATCTAACTTACGAACAAGAACCACAACGTTGATGTTTGAACTATCAAGTGCCCGTTGTAAACTGGATCTATACTATAATGGGAGAGACAGACACCCACAAAGCCACTTATGCAATACAAGTTGCATGTTGAGCGTGGAGCAAGTCTCATGAACGATGTCATGTAAGGTTAGCCCGGGACGCTTCATCCCATCATACAGCAAGATGCAAAGTACACAAAAACCAATTGATAATAAAAGCACCACCGCCCACAATGACCATTGTGTTCTACTTGTGCAATAGATCTACATATAGACACGGCTCTGATACCACTGTAGGGGTTCGTAGCATGGAAAACAAAAATTTTCTACCGCATGCAAACAAACAAGCTAAGATCTATCTACTAGATTGTAGCAACAAGTCGATAGAGGAACTCACCCTCAAAGATTCCAAAGCGGTTAAGGAGATCAGATTCTCGTGGGTGATGTAGTCGTACTCTTGCCGATCTCAAGATCGCGTAGCCGATCCTTCCGGCGCTGCGTTCCGGCAGCGCTTCCGCAGTAGGTCACACGTTCGGTACTCGATGAAGACCTTCCTCTCCCATGTTCCAGCAGGCAGCGGAGGTTGTAGCACTCTCCTCGCGATTCCGGCAGCACGACGGCGTGGTACCGGAAGTAGAGGGGAGATCTCGCAGGGCTTCGCCTTAAGCCGAAGCGAGTATGGTGGACTATGAGAGAGGCCTTGGTGATCTAGGGTTTAGAGGGAACCAAGGGGGGGGCTTGTCCGGCGGATAGGGCTTGGGGAAGCCCCAAGTCGGCGACTTGGAGAAACCCTAGGGGCGGCGGCAACTTGGAGGTGGCCGGTGGCTAGGGTTAGGGTTTTAGGTGAGTTGGGTGTAGGGAAGAGGGGCAGCCCCGCCCCTCATTATATAGGTGGGAGGGCGCGGCTTGGGAGGAGGGAGTCCTCCCCCAAGTCAGCATCCTTGGCCGGCTGGTGGAGGGAGAGGAACTCCTTCCCAAGTAGGTTTCCTACTCTCCCTCCACCAAGCAAACTTGCCGTTTGACCTTTTAAAATTGACGTTTGAATTTCAAACTAGGATTTGATTTCTCCCTTTATTTTTCCCATCCATGTTACCTAGTACATGATGCAACCATTCCACATTGTCATGACACATTCATGTACCCTTCCCCTCCGGAGTGCCGGACCTTTCGGACCCTTCTAGAACATTCCCGGTGAAAACACCGGAATCATTCCCCAACTCCGAAACAAGACTTTCCTTATATGAATCTTATTCTCCGGACCATTCCGGATCTCCTCGTGATATCCCGGATCCCATCCGAGACTCTAAAAAACATTCGGTCTCTTACTCATCATTCCATAACTACTCAACAACATCGAATCCTTAAGTGTGTCTCCCTACGGTTCGTGAATTATGCGGACATGATCGAGACACTTCTCCGATCAATAACCAATAGAGGAATCTGGAAATTCATATGGCTCCCACATATTTCTACGATTACTTTGCGATCGAATGAACCACTTACATACGATACCAATTTCCCTTTGTCTCACGATAGTTTACTTGTCCGAGGTTTTGATCGTCGGTATCTCTGCATACCTAGTTCAACCTCGTTACCGATAAGTACTCTTTTCTCGTTCCCGTGATATGTGATCCCTTGTGAGACAGTCACATGCTTGCAAGCTAATTGGATGAAATTCCACCGAGAGGGCCCAGAGTATATCTATCCGTCATATGGATGGACAAATCCCACTCTTGATCCATGTGCCTCAACCCATACTTTCCGAATACTAAATGCCACCCTAATAGCCACCCAGTTACGGTGTGGTGTTTGATGTCATCAAAGCATCCTTCCGGTGATGGTGATTAACATGATCTCATGGTCGAAGGAATTAGGTTACTATGTATCAGAAAGCTTATAGCAATTGAACTATTAAAATGACTTGATATTTATGCTATGCTTATCTATAGGAGTATGTCCATCATACCATTCTCCTAATGATATGACCTTGTTATTAACAACATCTCAAATTTTCATGATCAAGAAACCATGATCATCTATTAATCAACAAGCTAGTATTTTTGAAGAGGCTTTACTAGGGACTCTAATTTAGTTTACAAATCACACAAGTATTAGTGTTTATGGTTAATACTGTTATAGCATGAATGTAAACATTTATCATAAACACAAAGATATAATAATAACTACATTTATTATTGCCTCTAGGGCATATCTCCAACACATTGCATGTTCATTCTTTGTGTATATGAGCATATGATGATTTTTTTGTACATTTTCATGATAGAGCTGGTGTTATTGGACCAGAAGGTCTGTACAACCAATGTTTTATTCATTTCTTCTGGTTCCATAGCACCAGATCTATCAAATGTGTGCTTCTTGTTCCGATGCTTTGTTTGTTGCATTGCCTCTTTTTTTTGTATAGATGCTGCAGCTTGGAGTCCCTGTGGAGGTTCCCGGGGAAGAGGGATCCAACAAGAGATAAAGGGGAAGGCCACCCACTATTGGCCACTACCATGAGGCTGTCTCACCAACACATTTTTGCAAGGTGCCAACGGCTCCTAGGATAGGGATGCTCCCTCTCCCAAATGCCTTCAGACCATACTTGGGGTCGTGCCGGCGAAGATGATCGTGAAGACCAACACGATGCTGGTGAGAGATAAACATAAAGGAGGTCAGTGGAAAAGCCGTCCTAAAAGCTGGATGGATATATTTTGTCATATCTCACAACCTAAGATTGGCTATGTTCAGTTATTCAAGAAGTTGAGTGCAAATGAGTACAACATAGTTGTCTTCGACTACTCATGATGAAAGGTGGTCGCCATGTGCCCTGGCCACCGAGAGTGCAACATACATGAGGATCACCGAGGAGGATGAGGACTGACTGAGTTAAGTAATCAAATCTAGTAGTTAAACTGGGTTATTAGTATGGTGTTTCCCTATGATACATCTTAAGTACCGAAGTTTATCAATCTAATGTGGCTAGTACTACTACGTGTTGTTCTTGCATTTCTTGCTGTATTGTTGTTCTTGCTTTTGCTTGTTAGTTTTTATTTGAAATGGAGGATGGATCCATGACGTATGCATACAACCTGCTTTAATTTATTCAACACGGATAGATAAAGAACATACTTTAAAAAATCCGAAGCCACCACACAACACCTATAGACTCGCCAATAGGCAAAAATCATGTCAACACGGCCTTATATCCGGAAAACAAAGAAATCCCTCCACCAGCTAGGAACCGGGAACAATCGCATACCCCGAGACGCTCTCTAGGTGGAACAGAGCGCACATCCCGTTTAGAAGACTCTTAGCGAATACCTCATGTACACGCCAAATAAGCTGACACCGTTGTCGAACCACCGAACAATCTTCATTGTTAAGATCCGCATAAACTTCGCCGATCCTGCTAATGACGCCACCACAACGCCAAATGGTACGCCCGCCCTGCGCGAGGACATCACCCCGCACACCGTCGAGACCCTGTCGAATCACGCCGTCGAGACCCACCATCACCGATGCGGTAGATGGAACACTGTCCACCAGCTGGCCCCCTCCAGGCATCTCGAGCTTCAAAACAATACCCTCAAGAGGGTGAACGACACCAAAGTGTCTTCATCGTTTGATCCAGGAGTACTCAGATCTCGAGTTTCCCCAGAGCCTTAGGAATGAGGCGAGATTCGCAGCAATGAGGCCTTCATCAAGGTAACAACATCGAAATACGCTGCCATCATCGGCTCCACATCGGAGCTAGGCTCTCACCGACCATCCCTCTCACCTCACCTCCAACCCACACACCACGACCATGGCCAAGATGCAAGAGAGGGAGGCCGCCGTCGTACCAACCGCCTTCAATATGCCCGGAGAAGAGGCCGCTAATGGCGGGGAGAAGATTCCGGCGCGCCGACCAAGGATCCGCCTCCATACCCAGCGGACTTCCGCTGCCAACTCCCACGCAACACCATCGCCTCCGCTCGTGTGCCATGGAAGGGCCTTAAGGTGACCGAATAGGGCCTCACCCCTCCCTTCATTAGTGGCCAGGCTTCGCTGAAGGCAGACTACTGGAGTGGCGAGGAAGGGGGAGGGGTGGCGGTGGCAATCTAGGGTTTTCCCCTGGCACCCGGAGGAGGGCGACGAGAGGCTACTTGAGGAACTCCACCGCACCTATGTGTCGATCCTCCACTGTCAGGTGTGGTGCATTGAGAAAGTGTCTTCTCAAAGCTAGTAGTCCTTCAATCCTGATTGGTTCCACTGAATTACGTGGTGTCTTCCTTCTTGCGAATGGGTAGTAAAATTATACTTCCTTCATCCAGAAATAACTGACTTGATTTTGTCTAGATTTGAATGTATCTAGACACATTTTAGTATATAGATACATTCGAATCTAGACAAATCCAAGTTGGTTATTTCTGGACGGAGGGTGTACTATAAGTTGGGGACGGAAAATAACCGTTAAAGGATTAATCACTCCCTTAATCCTTTAATCCTCGCCAATGGGCATGCTCTGAAGCGCATAGAAAGGTCTAGACAACCAATCACTCCCTTAATTATTGTCTTCTTCAACTTAGGCTGGTCATAGTGAGGAGTAACTTAGACTAGTAACATGCTAGTCTAAGTTACTACCTTTATGGTGGCAAGTAACTTAGGTGTGGTAGCATGTAATGTTATATTAATATTGTAGACACACTTTGCATTGGTATGTGTGATGTTACAGTAACATAGCTAGTTACTCAATCTACCTCTATCTTCGTTAAATTATTGCCATATAAGTAAAAATGCTGACGTAGACTCTTAATTACTAGTGAAGTTACCCCACTGTGACCAGTTGGCCAGTATAACTTTAGTACCCGAGGAGGAAGATACCGCGTAATTCAGTTGTATCAACCAGAATTGAAGGACTAGCAGCTCTGAGCTGACACTTTCTCAGCGCACCACACCTAACCAGTGGAGGATCGACACGTTGGTGCGGTGGAGTTCCTCAAGTAGCCAGCATGCCCAGAATGGATAGTGCCTATTTACACGAAACGAACAACAGACATGGCCACGCGTGCACACCGTCCTTCCCCCAACATCTCTCCACTTCACTAAAGCCAGCCCTGAAGAAAGAAGCGAGGATAGACGCGTGCGTCAATCAGCATTGGACTTGTGCTCAGCTCAGATTTATTGAGCTCCCAAATGTGGCGTAAATATAGCCGAACGTGATAATCAAGCTAATGGTAAGATCTAATTTAGGCTCCCGCAAAGTTGAGTTGTGTAAGAGCATCTTCACTCGACTGTTTTCAGACCGAAATTCAGACGTATATTGGTCTGGACGAAACTAGTTTTCGACCTGAAAATACCGAGTTCTCCACTCGCGTTTCCAGGTTGAGTTTTCGTGTTTGCAAAAATTCAACAAGTTTTGGTAAACTTTGGGCGAATACATGCGGTTTTGGGCGAATATAAACGGTTTTGGACGAATATGAACGAATATAAGCGGTTTTAGACGAATATGAGCAAACTTTGGGGAATATGGGCAAACTTTGGGCTAATATGGGCGAACTTTGGTCGAATATAGGTTGACTGGATGGGTCCACTCGTGCGGCTGTTTTTTTTTCGTCGAATTCGCTTCGTCCGGCGTTCCATGGCGTTTCCGGGATCCTGAGAAGATTGGAAAGTCTGGACCAAAGTTAGCCCAAATTCGGACGAAACCAGAGTCCTAAAAATGCGACTGATTTTTTGAGGTTCGGACCAAAAAAATCATGCTGAGTTCGGCATCCCGAAAACCTGAGTGGAGATGCTCTAAGATGAATTTACCACTTCTATAACTCCATTCTGAGATTTTTGCTGGATTTCGTGCTGGATCCCGTCCGAAAGGACTATTTTGCCCTTGTGCACCAACTTAGTCAGTCTGCCCGCGGCTGGCTCCGACTTGCGCACCCAATCGAACCCAGTGAACAGAGCAGGGTCGAGCGAGCCACATCGCTTCTCTTCCCCTGCGCCTCCGCAAAACCCCATTTTCGTTGGTGCTCACTGCTCAGGGCTCAAGGTAGGAAGGCCGGCGAGGAAGGCAATCGCGTCAGCGAGGTACGCTCTGCCCATCCCCACCCCTTCCCGTCGATGAACCGTGGACGGTTTGGGGTTTCGTAATGCTAGTTCTTGGATATGTTTATATAGGAGGAAGGGCTCTTCTACCGGACAAGAATTTCTGTCAAGTGTTTCTTTTCTTTTCAGCTTGGTCTGTTTGGGGGAGCTCTTGATCTTCCTTTTTCTTTTCTTTCTTCCCTGTAGTTCTTTGGCTGAGATCTGCACTGCTTTTGGAGATTATCTTTCCTTTTGTTCCTAATGTGCACAAATCTAATGGGATGCTGTCATGAGCTGGGGAGATGAAAAGGAGAGGGGCGAGCTTGACAGAAATTTCAACTTGACATGTTTCCTGAGCTTTGTTCAGTTTGGGGTTTTGCGAATCCAAGTTCTTGGCTATGTTTATAAGAGGATCTTTACCTAGCAAGACTTCACCCAAGTGGTTTCCTCTCTTGTTTTCAATCTGCTTTGTGTGGGAAGTTCTTGATCTTCCCTTTCTTTTTGCCAGTAATTTATCGTGTTGGGGTCTGCGCTGGCTTTGAAGATCATCTTTCCTTTGCTTCTAACGTCAATCTAAGACTTACTTGCCATCTTTCATGAGTTATGACCTGTTTAAGGTGCAAGTTCTTGGCCTTCTTTATGAGTCTTTTTTACTGATTGAGAGTGGGGTGCTCCTTTTCTCTCTCAGTTTCATTTGTTATGGAGCTCTTGTTCTTCCTTTTCCATTTCTCTGGTTGAGATCTGCACTGGCTGAAGATTACCATGTTCTTTTGTTTCTACTGTGCACACGCCATCTATGTCATGTTCTTAACACGAGTATACATATTAACGATTCATGGCATTGTGTGGTTGATTTCGATTCCAGAGAATTCATTCCAGGGGAGAGCTGGTCCAAGAGCTATGGGCAACTCGTGTGTTGCCTGTTCCGGTAAGGGTTTCTTTTGTGCTTATTTACTTGCCAACTTGATTAATAGTTCGTTTGAGCTGCTATAATATTGTGATCATTTGACATTGTTACATTGACGCAAGCATTGTTGTTCTGTTCCTAGTGACTTTAAGGATTTCGTTTGAGCATCTTTTTTGTATCTTACTTGAAATATTCTACTAGATCATTCATTTCGATAAGCAACATTCAGACTGTTCCTTGTATGCACAAAAATCAGATAAGGATTGAATTGTTCTACTGCAAGACAATACTAATGTACTTACTATGCCATGTAAAAGCACATGTTCTGCCTTTTGTGTCACCTACTTGTTTGGCCAGGTAACTATCATACATACGCTACGAAAATCACAGTAACATATACTAGTACACTTTCTTCCATCAACCTGCCTCTGTCCAAGATCTCAAAATAGTGTTTTGCCTCTGGTTTAAAGTCCCTGGGAAGAAGCTAGCAGAAACCTCAACTCATTTGCCGAGTAACTCTGGTTGATCACTCGATAAATTTTGGGGCGATTTATTTTATTTTAATAATTTGGGTGTGTACATCCTCGATATCTCGATAGTTCTTGACATTGTATCATTCTAGAGGCCGTCTGTACTTGATATCAACTTGATATTAATATATTCTCCTTTATCAATATTTGTTTTTGCCGAGAAACTCTGGCATTGGTAGCTTTAGCATTCTACAAATCTGTATATAGTGCACATAGACATTAAATTCGTCGTCTCACGGTCAGAAGTTGAAATTCATCTTCTATATACTGTGATCTTCTGATGGTGTTACTGATGCAAGAATTTGTTTTCGTTCCAGGACGGCCAAACCAGGGACAGAGCCAGGAAGGTATTTACCAGAAACTCATCGAGTCACCTTCTTCTGTAGCACAGACAACCTCCGAGGCGCTGCAGACGACCTCCGAGCCACGGCAGACAACCTTCAAGTGGAGGATCGATGGTTTCTCCTCCCTCCTTGATAAGGGTGAAGGATGGACCTACTCCAGGGTGTTTCATATCAGGGGGCTTAACTGGTACAATTAGCACGCTACTATTTCATTTCAGCTATTCCTAAAGGGAGCATGTCATGAACTAAATTCATTCTCACTAGTTTGTTGTCTCTTAGTTCCTTTCTCCGGACTTTGTTTCGCAGGTACTTAAAACTGAACCCAAGGGCTACAAAAGATGGAGACAAGGAAGAATATGTTTCTCTTAAGCTTGAGATGGCCCAACCATATGTAGCATCCGGCACGGTCGTGGAGGCATCTTTCAAGTTCTTGATATATGACCAGTCATGTGGAAATGACCATGAACAACATCAAGGTAAGCTCCTGAAAAATAAAGCAGGTTATCCATAGTGTTAACTTACATCCTGTTTCACAATACAAAACCAACCAGTTCTCCTGAAAAAAAGGTTCTGTGCAGTGAGCCACAGTTTTCAGAGAACAAGCAAAACCTCTGGGACCTCATGCATGATCCCCCTCACGACGCTGAAGGAGAAGTCCTCTATATTCCTGGTGAACAACTGCTGCGTCTTCGGTGTGGAGTTTATTAGAGTCGCTGCTGCTAAAAGTAATGATGTCGAGTTTATTAGAGTCGCTGCTGCTAAAAGTAATGATGAGGAGTTTATTGGAGTCTCTGCTGCTAAAAGTAATGATGAGGAGTTTATTGGAGTCTCTGCTGCTAAAAGTAATGATGTGTCAGAGACGCTGTTTGTTGAGAAGATTAGTAACACCTTCAGTGACCCCCAAGTCTACAACTGGAACATCGATGACTTCTTCGAGTTGAAGAGCCCGAGCAACTCTCCAGAGTTTGAGCTCTGTGAACACAAATGGTAACATTACTGATGATTTTAATTCTTAATTAGTGGATTATATTCGTGTTGAAGAACCGGATCATCTCTCCAGAATTATTAGCTTAATTCAGTTTGAAAGGCTGCCATGCTTTGCTTTTTTACAAGCAGAAAAGAAGACTGCTTGAGTTTGGCCTTTTCTTATCTATGATGTACTCCCTCCGTTTGGAAATATAAGATGTTTTAGGTTTGTGAATAAGATGTATCTAGACATCTTTTAGTGTCTAGATTCATTTGAACCTATACACTAAAAGATGTCTAGATACATCTCCTTCACAAACCTAAAACATCTTATATTTCTAAACGGAGGGAGTACTAAGCTAGGTGATGCTCTCCAATTTCCAGGTTCATCACTATCTATCCGTATGGATGCAAAAACGATGGGAACTACCTTTCCTTGTTCCTGGGCATGAAGGTGCCGGGTACGCTCCATGAGAACTCCGGAAGCCTGATAGAAGTTAGCATAAGCATCAAAAGTCAGGAAAGTGCCAAGCACCGGAAACTATCAGGTTCGCCCTTTAGCAGAAGGCTAAATACTAGATTATTATCATGACATTTCCTGATTGACACATTGTTTGCTCTTTAGGCCGGTGCCAGTTCTCAAAGAATTCATCCAGATGGGGATTCGACAGGTTCATATCGTTGGAAGATTTCAAGGACCCGTCGAATGGTTATCTCGTGAAGGCAAAGTGCTGCATCGAAGCTCAAGTTGGAGTCATTGGTTCCTCCGAGATGGAATAGCTAGATTAATCGTCCTTGGCATATGATCATGTGTGTGTCTCTGTATTTAGCTTGAATTTCTATTACGAACAAGAAGTCTAAAACTAATGGCATTGACATGTATGATTATATGTCTTAATGTGGAAGAAGGTTTAGATAAAACTAAATGCTTAATGGGAGATACTCACATAAATATGAGGACAAGATAGCCAGTGCATTGTTGCCGAGATCTTTGACTTTTAGAGGTATATTGGGTTGCGAAGAAAAGAAAGTTGACATGGGTAGTGTAATAGCTACAACATGATCAAACTTATTGTGTTCTCTCTTATTTCCAGGAAGAAGCCAGATAAAACAGAAGTACTAATACTCCGAGACATAGTTTGGCAGCCAGGGTTGTTTTTTTCGAGAAAAAGCAAAAAGACTTTTGTGTTTCATTGATTGAAAAGGTGGATAGTTTTGTTTACATGCTCTCTAGGGAGAAAAAGAAGAGGAAAGTACACCAGTGAATGTCCCATGGCATTAGCATAATTTCCCTCAATCCATTGGCGCCGGCTTTGATCCAAAGGGAGGCTTCTTTCTTGATTGTTGTCACCATGACGCTGACCAAGGGCTGCGCATGGTTGAACAAGCGATCATTGCGGTGTTTTCAAATCATCCATGGCACAAGAAGTGTGGTGGAGTTTAGACCTTTATGCATTGGCTTTGGCATCCTAAGGTGTATAAATTAACAACCTTGTTAAAGAATAGTAACAGAGAACATGAAGTTAATATTAGTACTTATATTGAATTTTTCATGAGATACAGATTCGCACTGATGAGTCAGCTGACTCTAAAACTCACCCTCCATGTTCACAAGGGGGATAGATATGATCAGAGGAGTGCAGTCACATGGCTGAGTACCCTGTAACTCCTATTTGAGCTACAGAATGATGCTCCTCTCGACCGATCAACCACGTCTGTAACACATTCAATACCAGTTGAAGCTATATCTTGCTATCAAGAGAAGTATTTGCACTGATAAAATTAAAGGTAGCTTTCGTGACGAGTGGTCTGCAAGGATTGTCTGATTTCATCTTGAGCTGAATGGGGAGCGTGGCTAAGTCGTGTGGAAAATATTGAATCCCTAATATTTTGGTGTATCGATTTGACTCTCACGGAGAGTATATATGGACGTACACGGGGTAGGCGGAGACTTGGAGTACAAGATGTGGAGTCCTATCTCTAGCATATACACGTATACGTACTCTAACATCCCCCTCAGTCGGAGCGAGAGTGAAGCGGACGCTTGCGACTGGATTTGAAGTCTTGCCTTTCGTCGTCTTCTCCTCCTTGTCATCATCACCTGCGTGGACATGATCATGACTGAGACTTAGGGGCGGTGACTACGTCCCCTTCTAGTGCCTCTCTTCCCTCCCGCAGTCATAGCGGGAGTGGCGTGGACGCAAGTGACGACGCGGACGCTGTTGACTGGAATTCTTGAGTTGTTGTAGACGTTGTTCTTGATGTCGATGTCGAGGTAGCCGATCATGACGTAGCCGTGGTCGAGGTGGTGTGGTCGATGTCATAGTCGTTGTATGTTATGTAGCCGCCATTGCCGGAGGCGCAAAAAATTGCGCTGCTTTTTTTGTTGTTGTTGTTGTTGTTGACGAAGTTGCAGTTATCGACGTTTTGCACCTTGTAGAGGCACCGTCGGGGCGTCTCTTGGACGCGGTCATAAGTGAGACCACCGATTTTGCTAGGACCGGAGGAACCACCAAGCACACAAGGTTTTGTCAGAACCATATGCGCGGTCGTAGGGGCGTCACAATTGTGATGCCAGTTTGTTGATGCAGTCGTCGGGGTCGTGGACGCGGCGATGTCGTCGTCGTGCCTTGCAGTTATACTGTCAGAGGGCATCGTAGTTGTATGTTCATCATGTGGACGGGTATAGCGGCAGCGGCGATGTGTCGACGAGATGTTGATGAAGACCACGTAGATGTAGACCTTGGCGATGATGTGTCGGTGATGATGGAGTAGGCGTGTCGGCGATGATCGTCGCTCGAAGACGTCCCTTGTGGCGGCGAAGATGTCCAAGCGTTGATGTCGGAGAAGTCGGCGTAGTAGTGTTCCACACCGGCCTGGCGTGTGGATGATGTCGATGCCGCTTCTCTGTGTATGTGCTCGACGAAGATCTTAATATAGTCGTACAGCTTGACGTAGATGTTCGGGTCGATATAGTCTGGCTTGATGCGGTGCAGATCTTGATGTCGATGTAGATGAAATTTTGAAGTCGATGAAGATCAACAGAGCCTCCCGGTGTCCAGTGGTGCGAGCCGGCTTGGTGATTTCTGGTGTAGAGTCGGTGCATTGCTGGAGTAGGTTCCTTGTTCCGGTGCGTCTGATCTGCTACATGAGATGTGGTTGCGTCACGCGTGAGCCGAGTCAGCAGAACCCGCCGTGACCTCCTTGAAGAAGATGTATGTGTTGCATGTGGCTTGATGTTGACTTGTGGTGCTCCTTGTCTTGGGATTTGATCCTACATGTGAGCGTCCGTGTGCTCTGGAATTGCACCAGATCGAGTTGCCACCTCCAGGAGAGGTGTTGTTGTTGCCGGCTCGACTGTCGTGCTACTCCGGTCGCATGGACTGCCGTCGACCGTCTCGGGAAGGCAACAGATTGGATTGGATTGGGACAACGCCGCCTGAGATTGATCATACACTGATTTTTCACGGAAGAAGATTGTGAGAGATTTGGATATTTATTGGCTAAACTAGATCTAATCTATGGAATTGAAAAACTCAGAAAATCGCATCTAATCTAATCTAAAGAACCGATCTGATCTTTGATCTAATCTAATCTATGTGTCTTTGATCTAGGCGAAAAAAATATGCGGCACACTTAGACGGCCCAGAAGCCAAGGCGTGGGCAAGCCGAGTCGCCATGTCCCTGCCAGAGCAGCACACAGCCCAATGAAAACGTGAATCCATAGGCCCACATGCAACAACGAAAGTGAGGGAGGCTCACGTGCGCAGAAGAACGGCAAAAAGCCCCGCAAATGCCCTCGGATCGCTCGTAACTCACCACGCTTAATCTATTAGATAATAATTTGCCGGCTCGCCGCGTCCTAATTGTAAATTAGTTTCATCTTGTTTTTAAATATGAGAAGACCATTTTACCCCATCGGCGGGAGGGGGAAAGCACCGGGTAATTCTGCCTATAACCAACAAAAGCAGAGCGCACCACACCAGTGGAGGGTCGACACGCAAGAGCCGTGGAGTTCCTGAAGGAGCAGGCAGCAATGCCGAAAATGGATACTGCCTATTTACACGAAATGAACAATCGACATGGCCTGGCCTGGCATGGGGCGTCACACGGCACCGTCCTCTCCACTTGAGTAAAGCGGCCAAGGAGCCACCACCCTTTGTACTATGTGGAAAAATCGGTGAAAGAGAAGGAAGGAACTTCATGCCATTGCTACAGTACGTTTAAAGGAAACAAAAACCCCATGCCATTGTTTCACACTTGAGATCAGGGAGAGGCAGCGCGAGGAGCAACACATAGCAAGGTTTTTTGCTTTTGGTAGAAGACCAAGACGGCAAACCGGAGTACGCACGCTCAAGCAATCAAACTACTTTTTCTATCTTGAACTTTTTTATATACCGTTGCTTTGCTAGGAAACAGTACAGATCGACAACAAATTTGAGAAATCTAACCCTATTGCAAAACTTCAGTACAAAATAAACCCTTTTCAAAATATTAGCCAGAACTAACCCTCTTTGCTACCGCCCAAATGCTCTGGCGTACCGTTAGGCATGATAACGCCGGTACGTACCATTTTGAAGGTACCACACCTAATCCTACTGAACAGGAGGTACCACATGGAAGGCTACTTCCGGACCCTCTCAAGGTGCCACGCCTAATGGTACCGCCAGAACGTTTAGAGGTGACGAAGTAGGTTAGATCTAGCTAAAAAATTGAAAATGGTCCATCTGAGGCTAAACTTTTGTGAAAGGGTTAGAGTTATCAAAATCTCCTAACTCGACACCCTGAAGAAGGGACCACATATTGTCAATATTGAGGTAGCTGGCTTTATCTTCAGACGCGATGCACGGTGGACAAATATCGAGAGGGGGCAGCTAATCTAATGCTGGAACGTAGCGATCTACGATTGAAGGCGAGGAAGAGAGACAATGAGGCATGCATCAATCAGTATTCATCTTTGTTGTAAAAAATATATCTATTCGCCACATCTATATTTCACGTCGAAAGGTAGATGCTTGTCTAAAGCTCAGTTTTGAAGCTCCAAACTTCACCGCTGAATCGACATCTTGGGATAGGAACTCTACTTTTTCATAGATTAACCGGGTTACTGGTTTGGATGGTTATAAGGATATATCTAAAGAAATAGCGGCGTAAACAATTGTAAGGGTTGAAGTAATATATATACATATATATATATATATATATATATATATATATATATCTCCCTATAATAAAAGAACAAAAAGGATAAGCCATCTCGAATGCATCATGTTCCCACATATATAGGGTAATAGCCCTATTCAGAAATTGCAATCTAAGCCCAAATTTACCAGGACCTAAAAATTTGATTAGTTTACATGTTGTTATTTTTCACAAAAAAAAATCACATGGTGTTATAACTAACCCTTCTCCAACTTCATTTTCAGTTTTCGCTGTTTTTCATCTCTGAACCCGTCCGAAAAGACTGTCCTGTCCTTAGCAATGAGCACGAAACTCCCGGTTAGCTCCAATCTTCGAGCCTAGTGAACAGGGCAGGGTCGACCGAGCCCACATCGTATCTCCCCATAAAACTCCTCCCCTCCTTCGTTGGTGCTCACTCTCAGCATTCAAACCTCAAGGTCGGCGAGGAAGGCAACGCGTCGGCAAGGTACGCCCCGCCCCGCCCCATCCCACCCCTTTGGTCTCTCTGACATATTGTGAGCCGAAGAGAGGAAAAAAGAAAGGGAATAACTTGCAAATTTTTCATGAACACTTCTGTGCACAGCTTGGGGTTTCGTGCTGCAAGTTCTTGGCTTTGTTTATATAGGAAGGGTTCTACCGATCAAGAGTCCAGTGAAGTGTTTATTTTACTTTTCTTTTCAGTCTGATTTGTTTCGGGAGCTCTTGATGATCTTCCTTTTTTTTTGGGCGGTAACTATTTGGCTGAGATCTGCACAACCTTCGAAGATTATCTTTTCTTTTTTTTCCTAATGTGCACAAATCTAATGGGATGCCGTGAGCTGGGAAGATGAAGAAAAGGAAAGGGATGAATTTGACTGTTTCGTTAGCTGTGGTCGATTTTGGGGTTTTGTACCGCAAGTTGTTGGCTATGTTTATAACAGGATCTTGTAGCGAGCAAAGACTTCAGAGAAGTAGTTTTCTCTTTTGTTTCCAACCTCCTTTCTTTGGGAAGTTCTTGATCTTCCATTTCTTTTTGCCTGTAATTTTGTTTTTGATTTTTTTACGGTAATTATTTGGTTGAGATTTGCACTGCCTTTGAAGATCATTATCTTTTGGCTTTTGCCATATTTTTTTTGGAAGGCTTACCTGCCATCTTCCATGTGTTGCTGTTTGAGGTGCAAGTTCTTGTTTTTCTTTATACTGCTATGAGGTTTTTCTTATCGGTTGAGAGTGGGGTGCTATTTTTCTCTTTCAATCTGGTATTTTTTCACGGAGCTCTTGTTCTTCATTTCCATTTTGTCGGTTCAGATCCGCACTGACTGAAGATTAGCATGTTCTTTGTTTCTAATGTGTACAGATCTAAGTTTTAAAAATTGTGCACAAATCTAATGGGGTACTGTGAGCTGGGAGAAGAAAAGGGAAGGGACGAACTTGCTATCTCTTTTTTGGAAGACCTGCCATCTTTCATGAGTTGGGGTCTGTTTGAGGTGCTTCTTGGCTTCCATTACATGAGTTTTTTTTACCGATCAACATAGAGGTGCTCCTTTTCTCTTTCAATCTCATTTGTGGAGCCCTTATTTTCCCTTTTTCGTTTCTCTAGTTAAGATACACTGACTGAAGATTATCATGTTCTTTTGTTCTACTGTGCACAACTCTCTCTGTAGGTCATGTTCTTAACACGGGTATATATTACTGATTCTGGATTGTGACTGATTTCGATTGCAGAGCATTCTAGGGGAGAGCAGGTCCAAGAGCTATGGGCAACTCGTGTGTCACCGGTTCCGGTAAGAGATTATTTTGTGGTTCTTTGTTGACAACTCGTGATAACAACTCGTTTGATCTGCCAAATATGTGATCATTTGATACTATTATACTGACGCAAGCATCGCTGTTTTTAGTGGCTGTAAGGATTTATTTTGAGCACCTTTTTGCTTCTTACTTGAGTTCATCTAGATCGTTTCGTTTCATAAACAAGATTCATACCGTTCCCTATATGAACAAAAAATCTTATAAGAATTGAATCCTGCAAGACAATATAAATGTATAATACCCTGCAAAAGAAGATGTTCTGTCGTTTCTACAACGTCCTGCTTGGCCAAAGTAACTATCATACAGATGCCAGGAAATTCACACTAGCATATAATACACTTTTTTCATCAGTTTGCGTCAGTACCGAATTTTTCTAAGAAAAAGGTTTGCCTCTGTCCAAAGATCCATTTGCTGAGTAAGTAGGAAAAACTAGCTGTCATTCTACAAATCTATGTATATAGAGAGAGCGTACATGGACATTACATTATTGTTTACAACGAGAGAAACGCAACAAATAATTCACTAATTTAACGGAATAATCGTGGGGGGCCTCTTCGTCTTGCATTCTGTAGTTCTAATTTGATCTCCTACATACTGTGATCTTCTGATGCTGTCACTGATACAAGAGCTGTTACATTGTTCTTCCAGAACTGTCAAACCAGGGGAGAGCTATGGGCAACTCGTGTGTTACCGGTTCCTGTAAGAGATTCTTTTGTGGTTCTTTGTTGAAAACTTGTGATAACAATTCTTTTGATCTGCCAAATATGTGATCACTTGATACTATTGTACTGATGCAAGCATATTATGCACTTTCTTTCATCAGTTTTCCCCAGTCCCCAAGTTTTCTAAAAAAAAAGTTCGCCTCTGTCCAAAGTCCCATTTGCTCAGTAATTAGGCAAAACTGGCTGTCATTCTATAAATCTACATATATAGAGAGAGCGTACACGGACATTACATTATTGTTTACAAAGAGAGAAAATGCAAAAAATACTACACTAATTTAACGGAATAATCCTGGGGGACCTCTTCGTCTTGCATTCTGTAGTTCTAATTTGAGCTCCTACATACTGATGCTGTAACTGATACAAGAGTTGCTGCATTGTTCTTGCAGACCTGTCAAACCAGGGACAGAGCCAGGTAACCAATGGGGCAATGACAACTTTCAAGTGGACGATCGATGGCTTCTCCTCCCTTCTTGAAAAGAGTAATGGATGGACCTACTCCAGTGCATTTCAGATCAGGGGGGTTAACTGGTACAACTACCATCCTACTACCTCATTTAAGCTATTCGAACGTAGAGCATGCAGTGAACAATTTTTTCTCACTTGTTCCTTGTATTTTCCTTTCGCTTGACTCGTTTCGCAGGTACTTAAAACTAAACCCGAGGAACACAAAGAGCGGCATAAAAGAAGAATATATTTCTCTTAACCTTGAGCTGGCCCAATCAGGTGTCAAATCCAGCACGGTCGTGGAAGCATCTTTCAAGTTCTTGATATATGACCAGTTATACGGAAAGGACCATGTACGACAACAAGGTACCTTAGCAAACTATTCCTTAAAAATAACGCAAGTTATTTGACCTTCACCTTCATAGTGTAACTTACATCCTGTTTCACAAGATAAAAACATCAGCTCTCCTAAAAAAAAGGTTTTTTGCAGTGAGCCACAATTTTCAAGCTACAAGCACATGGACCGCATGGATGATCCCTCTCACGAAGCTGATGGATGAGACCTCCGGATTCCATGTCAACAATTGTTGTACTTTTGGTGTGGAATTTATAAGAGTTGTGGGTGTCAGAGGTAATGATGTGTCGGAGACGCTGTTTCTTCAGAGGATCAACAACATCTGCAATGACCCCCAAGTCTACAACTGGGACATTGATGATTTCTTTGTGTTGAAGAACCGGAGCACCTCTCCGGAGTTTGAGCTGTGTGGAAACAAGTGGTAAGATAACTGATATTTCTCATTCTCGGTTACATGATTTATAATAAATTTTCAGAATTCAGTTTGAACATAAAGGCTGTCAAACTTCTCTTTGTTAGAAACAAAAATAGAAGACACTTGGAGTTTGACATCTTCTTATCATTGACTAAACTAGTGATGCTCTCCAATTTTCAGGTTCATCAATATCTATCCATATGGACGCGATAAGAATGGGAACTACCTCTCCTTGTACCTGACCATGAAGGCGTCGAATACATTCCATGAGAACGTCGCAAACCTGGTAGAATTTAGCATAAGCATCAAGGGCCAGGAAACTGGCAAGCACAAGAAAATGACAGGTTCGCTCTTAACCAGAATTTTCACGCAATAGACCTGAGATTTTTTTTTCGAACCATGCAAGAGCCTTGCATGCGTTATATAGGAAGAGGGCAAACCATAGAAATGACTAAAAGTCTTACAGAATTATACAGCAGGGGCAGCATTAACCAAAGAGAAAAAAAAACTAGAAAAACAAGAGCAAACATCAGAAGGAAGCTATCCTTCTAAAATGAAAAAAGCGGTTGCAAAATTAAGACCCTGGGAGGTTCAAACGACCCTTACTAGCCAGCGAACATAGTTTCGCTGCCACTTTGATCTGTTCTATGAGGATATTGACCTGACTTGAGATGATAAATAATTTTTTTTTGAAATGGAAAAAAATTTATGCCATCACTTTTTTTTATTTGAAAATTTATGCCATCATATTCCTGAACATAGTTTCTTTTTTGGGGTGGAACTGTAGGCCGGTTTCAGTTCTCGAAGAATGGTGGCTGCTGGGGATGGAACAAGTTCATATCGCTGGAAGATTTCAAGGACCCCTCAAATGGTTATCTCGTGAAGACAAAGTGCTGCATCGAAGCTCAAGTTGCAGTCATTGGTTCCTCCAAGACGGAGTAGCTACATTACTCATCCTCCACATATATATGCTCACGTGTGTGCTTAGCTTGAACTGCGATTATGCCCCCGTACTTTGTCTGTTTGCTTGTTCGATTGTGCTGGACGTATAAGAAGTCTAAAACTAATGAGATTGACATGCATGAGGATGTGCGTTAATGTGGAAGAAGCTTTAGACATAAATAAATGCTTAACGGGAGAGACTCACATAAAAATGACAAGATAGCAAGTGCATTGTTGCGGAGATCTCCGATTTTTAGAGGCATACTTGGCTGAGAAAGAAAAGTTTACATGGGTAGTGTAAGAGCTACAAGATGAAATAAACTTGATGTGTTCTTTCTACTAGCATATTTGTTTTATTCCCAGAAAGAAATTTCTTGTCAGATAAAATACAACTACTAATACTCTGAGATATACTTTAAAAGACGAGCAAGCGAATTTCCTATTCATCACTAGAGAGGAAGGTGATTAGAGGGGAGGAGCGGAGAAGAAACACCGACAATTTGTTAGCCAGGATAGTTACCGAACAAAACGGTGTAGGCATATGTTGAACTTTACCTCCACATGGCTGATACAACTTTGTGTCATGGTGTGTAGTGTGTATACATATGAAAAGGAGAAACCGGTGCAGATATGGGGTATGGTAGCTGAGTTTTCCCTGAAATGGGGATGCAACCTTGGACTCTGCATTGGTCGATACACACAGTTATTATAAGTTTACCATCCAAAGTTATTATATCATCAAAGATCGCTCAAAGTTGAAACATGAACCAACCACAACGAAAGATAAAAAGCATATGAAAACTAAACATCATGTAGTCTGGCTGAAGATATCCATAGCGACCGTCAACATATGGTTGCATCCAGTAGTCACAGTATCCCGCTGGTCCTGTGGTAGTAGGAGTGACCATATCTGCACCCAATGTGTCACTATATGAATAAACTGTAAAAAGTTGAAAGTTTATTCTTGTTACATACTATGTTATTCATGCATCTCCATATTGACCAACATAAGGCAGAAACAACAATGTGAATTATATCCTTAAAGTTAGTATCAACTCCATTCAATCAATTTTCAAACATATTCATTATATTACCTGGTGGAGGAATATCAAAAGTAAAATTAACAATGCGCCACAAAAGACGGACAAAGGGGCAATACAAAAAAAATGTTCTACGTCTTTCTGCAACCCACAGAAACAACTCCTAGTGCATACCCAATTCCTTTTTGCTAGATTATCTTTTGTGATTAGAACTTTATTAGTAAGGATCCACATAAAAATCTTGATTTTGAGTGGAATTTTCTATTTCCATAAATATTTGCGAAGGAATACTGTAATACATGGTTTCACCGAGAAAACTCCTGAGGTTGTTAATTTCCACACAAATCTATCCAGTTCATTAGACAATTGTTCCATCATGAGCTTTGGCATAGGTGTAACCAAGATGTCCACTTATCACCAATTAGTACCCTCCCGAACCCAATATTCAGCGGGAATTGGGCTAAAACATTTGCAATAATCACATTTTCCGTTTCACAATATTATACAAATATGTATATTAATTTATGCGCTAAAGATGTGTCTCCCATCCAATCAGCCTCCTAAAACCTGATGGAATCACCATATCCAACTTTGAAATGGCCTTTGCTAAGTGAAAGGGCATGTATGCCTGATTGCGCCTGAGAGCGCTTCGTCGGGAAACCCCAAAAGCAAGGTGTGATGCAGCACAGCAGCAAGTCTTCCCTTAGTAAGAAACCGAGGTTATCGAGCCAGTAGGAGGAAGGAAACGTCTCAAAGGTGTTGCAAGCAACTTGGAGACCTGCACAACACAAACTCAAGACTTTTCCCCAACGAACAGTGAGGTTGTCAATCTCACCGGTTGCTGTAATAAATAATTAACTGTATGGTGTGGAAGGTGATAGTGGTTTGCAACAAGTAAACAGTAACAGAGGAAGATGTATCAATGATAAATATTGGACCGGGGTCCATAGTTCACTAGACGTGTTCTCCTTAGATAAACAAACATGGCATGCAAGGTAAACAAATTACAGCAGGGCAATTGACAGGACTGAGCAAGGAAAAACAATGCAATACTAGACATCATGATCCTATGAGATTCGATTGGGCAATACAACAAGATACATAGACCGCCATCCAACTGCATCTATGACTAGAAGTCCACCTTTGGGTTATCATACGAACCCCCTCCAGTATTAAGTTGCAAACAACAGACAACTGCTTTAAGCAAAGTGTGCAAGGTAAACAATCTACTTGTTCTATGAACAAGAGACCGTTGTTTTCTCCCTAGTGGCAACAACATATCTACAACCTTAGAGATTTCTGTCACTTTCCTTAGATTAAATAGGGGCATGAACCCACTATCGAGCATAAATACCCCCTCTTCGAGTCACTAGCAACTACTTGGACAAGATAGCTACTAACAACGGAGAGCATGCAAGATCACAAACAACACAGACATGATAAAATCAATAAGACAAAACCATTAATCAATCTGACATAGTAATCTCAATATCCATCGGATCCCCACAAACACAACATGCATGATTACAAATAGATGAGATCTTGATCATGAACGGAGCTCACAAGATCTAGACATGAAAGCACAAAGGAGGAGATACAACCATCTAGCTACTACATGGACCCGTAGTCCAAGGTGGAACTACTCACGCTTCATACCGGAGGCTGGCATGATGAAGAAGAAGGCCTCTGGGATGATCTCCCCTCCGGCAGGGTGCCAAGAAGAGCTTCAGATCCCCCTGATCTAGGGACGATGGTGGAGGCGGATACAGACGGTTTCGTGGAATATTGATCGGGTTCTTAGGGTTTAGGCATAGGGGGCTTTTTATAGGTGAAGAGGCGAGGCAGGAGGGCGGCCAGGGGGACCACACCCTGCCCAGGAGCAGCCTAGGGTGGGCCCGTGCCTAGGGGTGCGTGGTGCGCCCAGTTGATGTAGGTGCGCTTCATCGGGAAACCCCAAGAGCGAGGTGTGGATCAGCACAGCAACAAGTCTTCCCTCAGTAAGAAACCAAGCTATCGAACCAGTAGGAGAAAGGAAACGTCACACAACGGTTGCAATCAACGTGGAAACCTGCACAATATAAACTCAAGACTTTGCCCCAACAAACAGTGAGGTTGTCAATCTCACCGGTTGTTGTAACAAAGGATTAACTGTATGGTGTGGAAGGTGATGGTGGTTTGCAACAAGTAAACAGGTAACAGTGGAAGATGTATCAATGGTAAAGATTGGACCGGGGTCCATAGTTTACTAGAGGTGCTCTCCTTAGATAAAAAACATGGCATGAAGGGTAAACAAATTACAGCGGGTCAATTGACAGGAACTGAGCAAGGCATAACAATGTAATACTAGACAAAAAGATCCTATGAGATTTGATTGGGCAATACAAAAATATACCTAGACCGCCTTCCAACTGCATCTATGACTAGAAGTCTACCTTCAGGTTATCATCCGAACCCCCTCCAGTATTAAGTTGCAAGCAAGAGACAACTGCTTTAAGCAAAGTGTGTAAGGTAAACAATCCACTTGCTCCATGAACAAGAGACCGGTGTTTTCTCCCTAGTAGCAACATCACATCTACAACCGAAGAGATTTATATCACTTCCCTTGGAAACTATAGGCATGAACCCACTATCGAGCATAAATACCCCCTCTTGGAGTCACTAGCAACTACTCGGCCAAGATAGCTACTAAAAACAGAGAGCATGCAAGATCACAAACAACACAGACATGGTAGTATCAAATATATAAAACCATTAATCAATCTGACATAGTAATCTCAATATCCATCGGATCCCCGCAAACACAACATGCATGATTACAAATAGATTAGATCTTGATCATGAACGGAGCTCACAAGATCTATACATGAAAGCACAAGGAGGATATACAACCAACTAGCTACTACATGGACCCATAGTCCAAGGTGGAACTACTCAGCTTCATACTGGAGAGAAGGCCTCCGGGATTATTTTCCCTCCGGCAGGGTGTCGGGAAGAACTTCAGATCCCCCCGATCTAGGTACGATGGTGGCGGCGGCTACAGAAGGTTTCGTGAAATTTTGATCGGATACTTAGGGTTTCTGCATCGGGGGATTCTTATAGGCGAAGAGGCGAGGCCGGGAGGCGACCAGGGGAGCCACACCCTGCCTAGGCGTGGGTCCACCCTAGCCCGCGTCTGGGGGTGTGGTGGCCCTCTATTGCTAGAGAGGTGTGCTCTACTTATAAAGTGGCAAAGCTGGAGTATATGCTTGACAAAGTATAAGTTGGAAATCTCAAGTCCCTTGAATATGAGGGCCACACCTCATGCTACTCAACTTCAGTCACCTGCAAGTTCTTGTCATTGTAAGTACATGCGTATCATAGAGAACCGCCAACGGAGTACCCCTTGCACATGGTACATGAGCTATCCCATAACCAAAATGACAAGGCAAGCAGACAATGAGCATCTCAGCGATCTTTTTATTTACTATATGCATAGCTTTTTATTGAGGATGCTTCATAGATAGCTCACTATGGTGATGCTGCAAGTTTCCATCATGATTAGGCATGACTTAGTCTAGCGGCCTAGGCGTTTCTCTAACACAAAATACATACTCCATGGACTTATAAGTTCCCTCTTTATTTCACACCGGTGACATCCATAGACAAAAGAGCATGATATCAACTGTGTACAAAGTACAAGTGCAATGTTGAAAACGTTCCCTGTTACAGCACTGTTCTGCTAATTCCAACCTATAAGGTCAAGCATATACAACAAAGTTGTCACAATGGTTCAAGTTTATTAGGGACAACGAATATAAAGTGTGCCATCAAGTTTTTGAGGGCTTTAATCACTAAGTTTTCACATAACAAAGAGACTTTTTAAATGGAAGATAGATGAAACCAAGAATATACTTGGAATGGTGTAACACACCATGCATAGGAATTTATAGTGGACACTTTGGAATAACTTGGTTTCTTAGGAGTTGGAATCATGAGTAGAGCTTACTCATACAAGTGGAGGCTAGCAAAAGACTAGGAGCAACCAACTAAAAGAGCAATAATGGCCATAATCATGCAGAGCAACAAAACATTATTAATCAAAGCATAGAGTGGTACTACAAGTCAAGGACTAAATGATCATAGAGGCTATAGTGACTTGTTCATAGTCATAACATGGTGTGAGAATGTGCCAAGTCAACCCAAGCAAAGCACCAAAGGAGAATACCACAATACTATGCTTTTGTATGCTAAAACAACGCATACTTTTTTTTCAAGGCATACTAAGCAATCCCAATTGTTTGGAACAAGACATGCTACAAAAATAATCACTAAGCATAAGGTCAAAACAACACCTAGCATGTCATGCTAAGGTCTAAGTCACAGTCAATGCAAGCTCCTCTTGCATTTATCAAGCAAGAACTTCCTACTCCTTTCCAACACCAAGAAACTTATTTGCAAACAACACAGTGAGAACGAGGGTCCAAACTACTTTATTCAAGAAAACTAAACAAACTAAGCAAACCAAACGAAAACTAAGACGCTCCAAAAACAACACAACTGTGCATGAAACAATAAAAACGAAGTGTCTAGACAGACCTGAGCTTTTTATTGATAAAGAAGGGGATGCCTTGGGCATCCCCAAGCTTTGACGCTTGTACCTCTTGGATATTTCTTTGGTGACACCGGGGTGGCATCCCCAAGCTTGAGATTTTGTCCATTCCTCATCTTATTACATCATTCTCTCTCTACACCTGAAATTTTACCTTCATACAAAACTTCACACAATCTTCATTAGAAACATTAGTGTATTCAAAAGATATTAGACCTTAGGCAAAGCTTTGGAACAGCAAGACTTTTTTATTAAAAACACAAGCTACAGTAGTAACTCCTTCAAAAATCTCAATTCCCCAAAAGAGAACTCAAAAAGGAATCAATAAGAAGCAAATGCAAATAATGGCAGAAATCTGTCAAAACAGACCAGCAGGTAGAAACTGATTTTTTCGAACATCTTCTGTTGCTCAAATCAAAAAGTGTTGAACTAACGAAAGTTATCTAACATACTGGGGGATTTATTCGTAAATTTTCAGCTCAATCCGAGTTACATAGACTCCTCACTAATTTGTTTGGTGGAGGACAGAAATCTATTTCGGGACAGCAACTCCCCAAATTTTACTTCCCTCTCATTAGAGGTCATTCTTGGCATAAAAAGCAAACAAAAAGGATAAGGAGAGGTCATTACTGAAGTAATAACTTCCAAGACTCAAGGAAACTCTTGAGTTATCTCCCAACAAGTACTTTTCTTTAACGCCTTTAAGTTATGCATGATAGCTTGAGAAGATGCTCACATAAGAAATATGAATTGAAGTCAAAGAGAGCATCAAGAAGCAAATTCAAAACACATTTAAGTCTAACCCTCTTCCTATGCATCGGAATCTTTTATGCAAATAAATTCACAAAGAACAAAGTGACAGGCATAGGAAGATGAAACAAGAGCAACATCAAAACTTTTAGCACATAGAGATGTGTTTCAGTACCATGAAAACTTCTACAACCATAATTTCCTCTCTCATAATAATTTTCAGTAGCATCATGAATAAACTCAACATTATAGCTATCACATAAATCATGCTTTTCATGATCTACAAACACATAATTTCTACCAAGCTCAAAAAACAGTGGGATTAAAACGTCCACAGGTTTTATCCAAAGTAGATATTTCAAAAGGATCCACAGGAACACAACATTCATCTTCCTTTGGTAAGCATGGGAGACAATCAAATAATGTAAGGGATAAAGAGTTACTCTCATTAGAAGGTATGCACGGGTAGATCCATTCTTCCTCCTTTTGTTCATCACTCTCCCCCTCTTTTTCATCTAATGAGCTTCCAGTTTCAACAATTTCTTCTTCCATAGGCTCCTGCAAGGCATTAGTCTCTTCCATTTGTGGAAAACGCTTATTAAAATATTCAAGAATAAAGCCATTTTCTTCCTTGTAATTATCAAAGCAAAATTTTCAGTATCTCAAAAACCTCAGATTCATAAGGTGCATCATTAGTATTTTCAAGCAAACCGTCAAGTTCAAATGCACCCTTGAAGACAATAAGTTCTTCAATTTGTTCGACATCATCAAAAACATAATTTCCTTTAACATAAGAAGATATGGTAACATTATCATTATACTCACATCGAAAGGGTAGGTGTTTATACCTTCTGCAGCAGCAAGATTTATCAAAGCAATCAGTAACATTATAAATAGAGCACACGTCTCTAGCAATAGTATTCAACTTATCAATTTGTTCCCATAGGTGTTTCCCTTTTTGTGACAAACGGTGTTCCTTATAATAATACTTTTGTTCCTCTGTGAGCCCATCTTGCCAATAAGAACCGGTTTCAAAGAAACCATCCATTGATAGAAAGCATGACCAAGCAAGGCAATAACAGACCACCAACTAGAGTAGGAACTAATTTTTTGTGTTTTTTAATAAAGAAAGCAAACCAAATTAAACTATTTTTTTTGGAGTTTTTGAAAAGAGGCAAAGGAAACTAAGCAAACTAAAAACAAAGTAAAGAAAAAGTAAGTCGAGGACTCCCCTTGTGAAGACGTCCTTAGCCTCCCCGGCAACGACGCCAGAGAACTTGTTGATGCGCCCAGTTGATGTAGGTGCTCTTCGTCGGGAAACCCCAAGAGCAAGGTGTGGAGCAGCATAGCAGCAAGTCTTCCCTCAGTAAGAAACCAAGGTTATCGAACCAGTAGGAGGAAGGAAATGTCACACAAGTGTTGCAATCAACGTGGAAACCTACACAACAAAAACTCAAGACTTTGCCCCAACGAACAGTGAGGTTGTCAATCTCACCGGTTGCTGTAGCAAAGGATTAACTGTATGGTGTGGAAGGTGATGGTGGTTTGCAACAAGTAAATAGGTAACAATGGAAGATGTATCAATGGTAAAGATTGGACCGGGGTCCATAGTTCAGTAGAGGTGCACTCCTTAGAAAAACAACATGGCATGAAGGGTAAACAAATTACAGCAGGGCAATTGACAGGATTTGAGCAAGGCATAATAATGCAATACTAGACAAAAAGATCCTATGAGATTCGATTGGGCAATGCAACAATATACATAGACCGCCATCCAACTGCATCTATGACTAGAAGTCCACCTTCAGGTTATCATTCGAAACCCCTCCAGTATTAAGTTGCAAGCAACAAACAACTGCTTTAAGCAAAGTGTGTAAGCTAAACAATCCACTTGCACCATGAATAAGAGACCGTTGTTTTCTCCCTAGTAGCAACAACACATCTACAACCGAAGAGATTTCTGTCACTTCCCTTGGAAACTAGAGGCATGAACCCACTATCGAGCATAAATACCCCCTCTTGGAGTCACTAGCAACTACTCGGCCAAGATAGCTACTAAAAACGGAGAGCATGCAAGATCACAAACAACACAGACATGATAGTATCAAATAGAAAAAAAACCATTAATCAATCTGACATAGTAATCTCAATATCAATCGGATCCCTGCAAACACAACATGCATGATTACAAATAGATTAGATCTTGATCATGAACGGAGCTCACAAGATCTATACATGAAAGCACAAGGAGGAGATACAACCATCTAGCTACTACATGGACCCATAGTCCAAGGTGGAACTACTCACGCTTCATACCGGAGAGAAGGCCTCCGGGATGATTTCCCCTACGGCAGGGTGCCGGGAAGAAGTTCAGATCCCCCCGGTCTAGGGACGACGGTGGCGACGGCTACAGAAGGTTTCATGGAGTTTTGATCGGGTACTTAGTGTTTCTGCATCGGGGGCATCTTATAGGCGAAGAAGCGAGGCCGGGAGGCGACCAGGGGGGCCACACCCTGCCCAGGCGCGGGTCCACCATAGCCCTCTCCTAGGGGTTGTGGTGTCCCTCTGGCACCTCTCCGTCTCGTCTTCTGGATTCGTGTCCCGCACGATAAAATATTGACTTTGGTCCAATTCCGAGAATATTGATTTTCTGCCTTTTTGGAACCAAAAACAGAAGAAAACAGGCAATTGGCACTATGGAAACTTGTTAATAGGTTAGTTCCAGAAAAGATATAAAAACACCTCAAAGTGTAGACAAATCAAAGCAAAGTAGATACTAAACAAGCATGGAGCATAAAAAATTATAGATAGGTTTCCGACGTATCAGTGTGTGATACGTCCAAAACGTATCTACTTTCCCAAACACTTTTTCTATTGTTTCTCCTCTAAACTTGTGTGATTTGGATAGAACTAACACGGACTAACGCTGTTTTCAGCAGAATTACCTTGGTGTCTAGTTTTGTGTGCAGAAAATCAACTATCAGGAAAAATCCCGGAAAATATGCCAAAAATCCTATTTCACCAGAAGATCCACGGAGCCAGGAGACGAGACGGAGTGGAGGCCTGGGGGGGTCACACCCTTTCCAGGCGCGGGTGGGCCCAGCCCGCACCTAGGTGGTGCGGCCACCCCAAGCACCCCCTCAGGCTCCCTCTTCGCCTATATGTTACCCCTTGACCTAAAAACCGAGAGGGGTTCGTTGTTTTTCCAGAAAGAGTTCCGCTGCGCCGCCACCACCGAAAACCAAGATTCGGATCCAGAAACTCCGTTCTGGCACCCTGCCAGGACGGGGAATTTGGGGAGGATCATAGCCATCATCATCACTAACGCCTCTCCATCAACCATCAATGTTTCCCTCATCCATGATTGAGTAATCCCCTGCTGTAGGCTATGTGGATGGTAGGGATTGGATGAGTTCTATCATGTAATCGAATAAGATTGTTAGGGTATGGTGCCTAGTATCTCTATTAGTGCTATTTGACTTTGATGCAACTTGTTGTGTTTAATGCTTGTCACTAGGGCCCGAGTGCCATGATCTCAGATCTGAACTTATTATTGAATCATTATGATAATATTGTTTGTGATCTTATCTGCAAGTTGTGTACACATATCATTGTCCGGATCCAAAGGCTCTGAAGTGACAGAAATTGGGACAACCGGAGGGGATGGTTGTGGTGTGAGGATCACATGTGTTCACGGAGTGTTAATGCTTTTCTATGGCGCTCTATTAAAAGGAGCACCTTAATTGCCAGTAGTTCCCTAGAGGCCCCGCTGCCATGGGCTGACAGGGCAAAAGATGTTGTGCAAGTTCTCATTGTGAGCGCGCATGACTATATATGGAGAACATGCCTATGATTGTTTAGTACTTGGATGCTTATTCTTATTTATCTGTAATGCCCTAGATCTTGAAGTTACATGTTTAGACTCGCCCATCCAATGCCCTTCCATCCATCCCTATGCCTACCACACTCATATCCTACTGTTTGCTGCTACTGTTACTATTGCTCCTGTTTTGCTGCTGCTGTTGCTACTACAAACTGTTGTGACTGATAAACTTCTGTGAGCAAGAACTATTTCCAGGTGCAGCTGAATTGACAACTCAGTTGTTAAGGCTTTTAAGTATTCTTTGGCTCCCCTTGTGTCGAATCAATAAATTGGGTAATACTACCCACGAAGACTATTGCGATCCCCTATACTTTTGAGTCATCAGTGCGGCCGCCATGTGGCTCCCCTCTATCTCTCCTCTGGACTCCGTGTTCTCCTTGGTGAAATATTGACTTTGTCTTTTGTCCCGTCCAATTCCAAGAATATTTCCTTACTAGCTTTTATGGAACCAAAAATAGAAGAAAACATGCAACTGGCACTGTGGCATCTTGTTAATAGGTTTGTACCAGAAAACATATAAAAACACCTCAAAGTGTAGATAAAGCAAAGCAAAATAGATACTAAACAAGCATGGAACATCAAAAATGATAGATACGTTTCCGACGTATCAAGCATACCCAAGACTAACTCCTGCTCGTCCACGAGTAGGTAAGTGATAAAAGAATAATTTTTGAGTTGACATGCACCATCAGAACCAAGATCAAACCATTTGCAAGCATTGAAAGCTGGGATCAAAGAACTCTAAACATGAGCATGAAAGATGGAGTTCTAACAGTCAGACAAAGTAACTACGCATGCAACATGAAAGGGTACAAACAAAGATCATGAATAACATGCATTGAAAAACATTTGTTTGTTTCACATACAGAAAACATAGCATAGTGGCATTCAGCTTGTCCCTCATGGAGTAGCAAATAGATGCAAAGGACACCTTCAAAGTTCATAAGAGTGACTAGATGCAAATAGTTCAAGAACAAGTAATATCAATAATATGCATCAATCAATAAGTTTTGGGACACTGCACATAGAACTAAGAATGGCAACTATGCTCTCTTAACTGGTGCCTAAAGGTAGAAGGTGGAGACTCAATATAATGGTGGAAGAAAGGCCCTTCATATAGGGAAGCAGATATTTCAAGTTTCAAAAAGAGATTCCAAAAATTATGGTACTTGTTAGCTTTCAGCCCTTATTGCCCCTATCATAAGCATCTTGAAGTGATTAACGTTAAAGTGAACAAACTATGGAGTATATGCTTGACAAAGTATAAGTTGGCAATCTCATGTCCCTTGAATACGAGGGTCGCTCCTCATGGTACTCAACTTTAGTCACCTATAAGTTCTTGTCATAATAAGTACATGTGTATCATAGAGAACCGCCAACGGGGTACCCCTTGCACATGGTACAGGAGATATCCCATAACCAAAATGACAAGGCAAGCAAACAATGAGCATCTTAGAAATCTTCTTATTTACCATGGGAATATGGTGTTTTTTTCTCTCTTTCCTCTTTTCTCAATACGTCTCTCTTTTTTATAAGAAGAAAGCTTCATAGATGTCATTATGGTGATGTTGCAAGTTTCCACTATGATTAGGCATGTCTTAGGCTAGCGGCCCAGACGTTTCTCTAACACACATACATAACTCCATGGACTTACAAGCTCCCCTTTTATTTCACGCCAACGATATCCATAGACAAAAGAGCATGGTATCAACTGTGTACAAAGTACAAGTGCAATGCTGAAAGCATTCGCCATGACAGCACGGTTCTGCTAATTCCAACGTATAAGTGCAAGCATATACAACATAGATGACACAATGGTTCAAGTTTATTAGGGGCAAGAAATATAAAGTGTTCCATCAAGTTTGTGAGAGCTTTAATCACTAAATTTTCACATAACAAAATACTTTTTGAATTGGAAGATAGATGAAAACAAGAATATACTTGGAATGGTGTAACACACCATGCATAGGAATTTATAGTGGACTCTTTGGAATAACTTGGTTTCTTGGGAGTTGGAGGCATGAGTAGAGCTTACTCATACAAGTGGAGGCTAGCAAAAGATTGGGAGCAACCAACTAAGAGAGCAATAATGGCCATAATCATGAAGAGCGACAAAACATTACTAATCAAAGCATAGATTGGTACTACAAGTCAAGGACTAAATGATCATAGAGGCTATGGTGACTTGCTCGTAGTCATAACATGGTGTGAGCATGTGCCAAGTCAACCCAAACAAAGCATCAAAGGAGAATACCACAATACTATGCTTTTGCATGCTAAAACAATGCATGATTCTTTCAAGGCACACTAAGCAATCCCAATAGTTTGGAACAAGTAATGCTACATCAATAATTGGGTAATACGACCCGCGAAGACTGTTGCGATCCCCTATAGTTGTGGGTCATCAAGAATATTTTCTGGCACCGTTGTCGGGGAGCATAGCTTTATTTGTAAGTTCACTTAGATCTACTATTGTTCACTACTACTCCTTTCATCATGGGTAAGTCTCGTGATGGAAGGTTTCCTATTTTACCATCCACTACAAGAAGAGATATAGTCCTAAACACCTCTGTTGCTCTTGATTCACCGTCTGTTATAAGTAAGCTTGTCACACCACCACCACATACTCATGCTACACACACTGCTACTACTGCTAAATCTGAAACTTCTTTTGATGCTCATGATGTTACTTCTACTATGCTTGATGCAAGTGGTTCATTAGGTACTTTCCTAGATGCTACTATGTTAGCTTACTTATTCTAGGAAATACTGAAACTCCTAGTGAAGACACTGTTACACCTGTTAGCTCACCTGAGACTAGGGAGAGTTATGATATTAATGATGGTTACATTGAGTTTACTGATGAATTTGTTGAAGAGTGCCGAAACACAGATGGTGCTAGTGCTATTAAGAGTCTCTTTGCTAGACGTACCATTATTCCTAAACTGTCCTCTGATCCTAAGTTTTCCACCTCTCCCACAGATATTAAAGATAAATATTATGATTTCTCTCTTGATTTATCCTATTTGGACATTGTTGAGAAAGAACCTTTTTGTGGGACTGAAAATGAGAGTGCTTTATCTCTGATGATTTTAAGATGCGCAAGTACTTTGTTACAAAGATCTTCCCTTTTTCACTAAATGGAGAAGCTAGGGCTTGGTTTAATAGATTACCTCCTAGTTCCATTGATAGTCATGATTGCTTGATTGCTTCTTTCTTCCAGAAATATTTTCCTCCCAGTGCTAGACATGCTGCTTTGCAGAGACTTTTTGATTTTAAACATGGAGAAGAAGAGAAATTGCCTGAGTCATGGACAAGGTTCTATGCCTTGATTCATGCACATCCCGGATGTCCATTACCTAAGAATGAGGTTCTTGATATTTATTATAATGGACTAACTGATGATTCTAGGACCTACCTAGATAGCTTTGATGATTGTGTTTTCAGGAAAAGAACTCCTACAGATGCTGAAGAATTAATGGCTAAAATAAGCAAGAATTATGATGATTGGACTACAACTGAGCTAAATACCTCTGAGCCTATTACTCCAGAACCAGTTGTGCCTGAACCAGTTACAATACCAACACCAAAGAAGAGGGGAGTTATTGCATTAAATGATGAAGTGATGAAAGAAGTTGAGAAATGTCTTAAGGAGAAAGGTATCAGAGATGAAGATGTGAAGAATCTACCTCCTATAGAAGAATTATGCAAGCCAATTCCCCACTCATCTACTATTGAGGTACACTCTATCCACTTTAATGAAGGTGATATTCCTTATGGTAAGTGTCCGGGATATGACCCCAGGTACCCCCAGAGTTGTGGTATAAAGAGATTTTGTACATTGAATAATCATATGAAGAGAGCTTGTAGAAAAATGATGTAAAAGGAAACACAAGAATAAATAGATAAAGGAAATGGGGAGAAAAAGCTAAACTGGGACGACGTAAGGTAAATGCGTCCCAGACAGATCCTTACCAGACCGAATTTACCCCACCCAGGCCGAATTATCACGGCTGCTCGTTTGGGACGAATCACACTAGATGGGCCGAAGTATTTCTGACTGACCCACCTCACAGCAACTCTCCACATAACCAGATCTCGCTGAACCACCGGGATCACTCGGCCCGCTCGATCCACCAAGGACCAGCTCTTGTCGAGCTTCCTCGACGCTCCCGCCAACGTACTGCACGCTCCCTTCAGAAAATGCCCGCCAAACTCCCGCGTTGCGTCACCACCTCGCCAATCAACCTCAGCACCGAGTTCCCGCGTCACCCAGATGGGCCAGAGTGAGCGTCGCTCGGCCCATCGCGGGGCTTCCTCGCCAGCACACCGCCACCAGCAACCCGGGTGGGCCAAAGACGCGGCCCACCCCGGGAGCTCTTTGCACGAGAGCACGGTCTGTGACTGGGCCTAATCAGATGAGCCGGCTGGGCCACTCTAGGATCCGGTTAGACCAGCCCATGACTCGGCTGGGCCACATGATAATTCGGCCAGGCTTTATATTTTCGTCCAGCTAGGCCCTTCTCTCCATCAAGCCGAATTATATCTTCCCTAGGCGGAATCTCACTTCACCAGGTCGACTCATTGACTACAAATGCTCCTTATTCGTCTCCAGATATGCCCTCAACCACTACATCGACATACAATCAAGTCAGGACAAGCCCAATAAGTATCGTGCCAGTCTTGGGACGCCCGTGGCTCAGACTGACACATGCAATAAGGAATATACTTTGGCATCCAAGAATATGCCCGTGGCATCAAAGAAGATGCTGGGGAATATGCCTTGGCATCTCCAAAGATGCCAATGCATATGCTGAGAATCTAAGAAGATGCTAGGAATATGCTACACTGATGCCAAGCGTAGGGAACAAGTCTTGTACCCTGGGCTGCCCTTTATAAGGAGCACCAGGGGGATCGTTCTAGGAGAGGCTCCAAAGGGATCCTCTCCTCTATGCTCTCTAGGAGCTCTCCTTCCTCCTCCATTCTCACATTGAGATCTAGATAGAGGTATAGGAAATACAACTCAAGGAGCATCATTGTAGCCACAAGCATGGCAAGATTATAAGAGATTAGATGTAGAGAGAGTGGTGCTATCTCAACAAGAGAGCCTCAATACTAGATATGTTGTATTTCTCTTTGTTCATTCGAGTGCAGTCTTCACTGCATCATCCCTCCCCGGATTTCTCCACGTCCATCGGCCCCAACTTTAGCCTACCCATGGCATATGTCGTGATACCACCACGACATTTGGCTCCCACCGTGGGGTTTTTTAGTGGCGTTGGTTGGGTTTCCATCCGGATGGGAGCATCTTCATCAAATTCTTCTTCATGGAGCTCCTTCAGCTCCTCTAGGCAAACAAAGAATAGAGAGGTAAGCACATGAGTCTCCAAGTCTGACTCAGCAAGGCAGGTATGACTCAGCGAGAATGACTCAAACTCTTCTGCAAGCATACTGTAAGTACCAGATAACTCTACCACCAACACTCGATCCTTCACCCCGGGGAGAAAATAACTCAACCCGGGGACTATCCAACATACCCATAGAGTCATCTTTAGATGGAGAGAACATTATGTTGATTTGGATCAGTATTTGACTATCTTGTTTATGATTCGGATAGAATTTTAGTCATCTTATTTATGATTCAGATAGAATTTGAGTCATTTTATTTATGATTCAGATTAACCTTTAACTCAGCTTACCAGCTTATTTATGATTCAGATAGAATTTGAGTTAGTTTATTTATGATTCAGATTAACCTTTAACTCACCTTACCAGCTTATTTATGATTCAGATAGAATTTGAGTCAGTTTATTTATGATTCAGATTAACCTTTAACTTAGCTTACCAGATTATTTATGATTCGGATAGAATTTGAGTCAGTTTATTTATGATCGGATTAGAATTTGAGTCAGTTTATTTATGATTCGGACTAACATTTTATTCAGCTAGCCAGGGTATATTATAACTCGGATTTGTATTCTGACTCAGCTTACTAGCTTATCTCTAATTCAGACTAAAGTTTAATTCATCTTTCCAGCTTGCCAGGTTATGTTATGACTCGGATTGATAGTTAACTATCTTGTCAGGTTATATCATATCTCGGATGACTATTTGCCAGCATATCATATCTCGAATCTATATCTCAGATCTACATATCGAATCACATCTCTCAGTGGTTAGCCCTATTATCATATCCCAAAACTTTATCTCGGATCTAAATCTCGGATCCATATCAAAGATAAGTTGCCATCTTCTTATCAGATCAGTTTATATCTTAGTAAACAGATGACTCGGATTTGAGTCATATACCTCGGATTTGAGTCAGATGACTCAGATTTAAGACATAAGTCAAATTTGAGTAAAATAACTCGGATTTGGAAACAGATGACTCGAATTTGAGTCATATACCTCGGATTTGAGTCAGATGACTCAGATTTGAGACATAAGTCAAATTTGAGTAAAATAACTCGGATTTGGAATCAGATAACTCGGATTTGAGTCATATACCTCGGATTTTGATTCAGATGACTCAGATTTGAGACATAAGTCAAATTTGAGTAAAATAACTCGGATTTGTAAACAGATGAATCGGATTTGAGTCATATAACCCAGATTTAAGACATAAGCCAAATTTGAGAAAAATAACTCGGATTTGGAAACAGATGACTCGGATTTGAGTCATATACCTCGGACTTGACTCAGATGACTCAGATTTGAGACATAAGTCAGATTTGAGTAAAATAACTCGGATTTGGAAACAGATGACTCGGATTTGAGTCATATACCTCGGATTTGAGTCATATAACTCAGATTTAAGACATAAGCCAAATTTGAGTAAAATAACTCGGATTTGGAAACAAATGACTCGGATTTGTGTCATATACCTCGGACTTGACTCAGATGACTTAGATTTGAGACATAAGTCAAAATTGAGTAAAATAACTTGGATTTGGAAACATATGACTCGGATTTGAGTCATACACCTCGGATTTGAGTCATATAACTCATATTTAAGACATAAGCCAAAATTGAGTAAAATAACTCGGATTTGGAATCAGATAACTCCGATTTGAGTCATATACCTCGGATTTTGAGTCAGATGGCTCATATTTGAGACATAAGTCAAATTTGAGTAAAATAACTCGGATTTGGAAACAGATGACCCGGATTTGAGTCATATAACCCAGATTTAACACATAAGTCAAATTTGAGTAGAATAACTCGGAAAATGAAACAGATGACTCGGATTTGAGTCATATAGCTCATATTAGGAATCAGATGACTCAAATTTGAGTCATATAACTTGAACTTTGAGTCGGATTTGAAGCATAAGACGAATTAGAAATATGCAACCCAAACGAGATAACTCAGATTATAACTTTCCCAAAAGGGTTATAAGACCAGAGCCAAAGAAGGCCAGAAGTCAAAACTTTCCCAAAGAGGTTATAAGACCAGTGCCCAAGAAGGCCAGAAGTCATGACTTTCCCAAAGGGGTTATAAGACCAGAGCCAAAGAAGGCCAGAAGTCAAAACTTTCCCAAAGAGGTTATAAGACCAGTGCCCAAGAAGGCCAGAAGTCATGACTTTCCCAAAGGGGTTATAAGACCAAAGCCAAAGAAGGCCAGAAGTTAAAAATTTCCCAAATAGGTTATAAGACCAGTGCCCAAGAAGGCCAGAAGTCATGAATTTCCCAAAGGGGTTATAAGACGAGAGCCAAAGAAGGCCAGAAGTCAAAACTTTCCCAAAGAGGTTATAAGACCAGTGCCGAAAAAGGCCAGAAGTCATCACTTACCCAACATGGTTAAAAGAGCAGTGCCCAAGAAGGCCGGAACTCATGACTTCCCAAAAGAGTTATAAGACTAATGCCCAAGAAGGCCATAAGTCATAACTTTCTCAAAAGGATTATAATACCAGTGCCCAAAGAGGCCAGAAGTCAAAACTTACCAAAAGAGGTTAAAAAAAGACCAGTGCCCATGAAGGCTAGGTGTAATAAAATTACCCAAACGGGCTATGTGATAAATAAATATATAACCAAGAAATTATAAGTCGAAAGACAACTCTGGTAACATTTGATTATACAGCCTATGTGCGACTCTACGAATCCCACACAGCCCCGGGGACTAATGTCGGGGATATGACCCCAGGTACCCCCAGAGTTGTGGTATAAAGAGATTTTGTACAATGAATAATCATATGAAGAGAGCTTATGTAGAAAAATGATGTAAAAGGAAACACAAGAATAAATAGATAAAGGAAATGGGGAGAAAAAGCTAAACTGGGCCGGCATAAGGTAAATGCGACCCAGACAGATCCTTACTAGACCGAATTTACCCCACCCAGGCCGAATTATAACGGCTGCTCGTTTGGGCTGAATCACACTGGATGGGCCGAAGTATTTATGACTGACGCACCTCACAACAACTCTCCACGTAACCAGCTCCCGCCGAACCACCGGGATCACTCAGCCCGCTCGATCCACCAAGGACCAGCTCCTGTCGAGCTTCCCTGATGCTCCCGCCAACATACTGCACGCTCCCTCCAGAAAACGCCCGCCAAACTCCCGTGCCGCGTCACCACCTCGCCAACCGACCTCAGCACCGAGGTCCCGCGTCACCCAGATGGGTCAGAGTGAGCGTCTCTCGGCCCATCGCGGGGCTTCCTCGCCAGCGCACCGCCACCAGTAACCTGGGTGGGCCAAAGACGCGGCCCACCCCGAGAGCTCTCTGCACCAGAGCACGATCTGCGACTGGGCCAAATCAGATGAGCCGGCTGGGCCACTCCAGGATCCGGCTAGACCAGCCCATGACTCGGCTCAGGAGCCTCTTCACTTGGCTGGGCCACATAATAATTTGGCCAGTCTTTATATTTTTGTCTGGCTAGGCCCTTCTCTCCACCAGGACAAATTATATCTTCCCTAGGCCGAATCTCACTTCACCAGGTCGACTCATTTGACTACAAATGCTCCTTATTCGTCTCCAGATATGCCCTCAACCACTACATAGACATACAATCAAGTCAGGACAAGCCCAGTAAGTATCGTGCCAGTCTTGGGATGCCCATGGCTCAGACTGGCACATGCAATAAGGAATATACTTTGGCATCCAAGAATATGCCCATGGCATCAAATAAGATGCTGGGGAATATGCTGAGCATCTAAGAAGATGACATGAATATGCTACACAGATTCCAAGCGTAGGGAACAAGTCTTGTCCCCTGGGATCCCCTTTATAAGGAGCACCAGGGGGATCGTTCTAGGAGAGGCCCCGAAGGGCTCCTCTCCTCTCTGCTCGCTAGGAGCTCCCCTTCCTCCTCCATTCTCACAGAGAGATCTAGATAGAGGCATAGGAAATACAGCTCAAGGAGCATCATTGTAGCCACAAGCATGGCAAGATTATAAGAGATTAGATTTAGAGAGAGGTGCTATCTCAACAAGAGAGCCTCAATACTAGATATGTTGTATTTCTCTTTGTTCATACGAGTGCGGTCTTCACTGCATCATCCCTCCTCGGATTCCTCCACGTCCATCGGCCCCAACTTTAGCCTACCCATGGCATATGCCGTGATACCACCATGATAGTAAGCCTCCTGATCAATGCTTAGAGGAACTTGACACATTTATTGTTAAACAAGGTAATTTTAATAAACAAGTTTCATTTATTGGAAAACTCTAGAGCTATTAATGAGATGAAAGATATTGTAGAAAAAACTTCTAATGATATTAAAATGCTTTGTAAACACTTTCAAATGGTTCAAACCCAACTTGATAAACTTGCTAAGGTACAAAAGGATATGCTAGTTAATGCCTCGGGAAATAATCATGCTTATGGAATTAGAACTAGGAGTGGTATAGCTACTCAAGATCCTTTATATCCTAAAGGACACCCTAAAAGAATTGAGCAGGATTCTCAACAAGGTGAAAGTAGTGGTAGTCCTCGTAAGAGAAAGAAAAAGAAACATAAAATAGTTGAGGAACCACTTGAACCTGCTATAGATCCTAATAGTATATCTATCTCTAATGCTGAAACTGAGAGTGGTAATGATAAAAATGATGCTCGTGATAAGGATGAATTTGAGGAAGAACCTGAGTAGCACACTAAGAACACCAGGTACACTAAGTAAGATTTTATTGCTCATAAACATGGTAAAGAGAGAGAACCTTGGGTGCAGAAACCTATGCCTTTTCCAGGTAAGAAACACAAGTCAAAGGAGGAAGAACACTACAACAAGTTTTGTGAATGGATGAAACCTTTATTTTTGCAAATTCCTTTGACCGATTCTATTAAATTGCCTCCTTATTCAAAGTATGTGAAGGATACTTTCTCTAATAAAAGGAAGATTCCTAATGAGGAAATTTGTACTTTGCTTGCTAATTATTCCTTCAATGGTAAGTTTCCAAAGAAACTTGGTGATCCAGGTATACCAACTATTCCTTGCTCTATTAAGAATAATTATTTTAGAACTGCTTTATGTGATCTGGGAGCTGGAGTTAGTGTTATGCCTTTTTTCTCTATACAAGAGACTCCAGCTAGAAAAGTTGATACCAACTGATATATCTTTGCAAATGGCTGATAAGTCAACTAATATTCCTATTGGTATATGTGAGGATGTTCCTGTTCAAGTGGCTCATAATTTCTTGGTTTTAATTGATTTTGTTGTGCTCGAGATGCCTGAAGATGATAATATGTCTATTATTCTTGGGAGACATTTTCTTAATACTGCAGGTGCTGTCATCAATTATAATCATATTAATGACAAAGAGCATACTATTTATTTCCCCAAGAAGGTTGCTAGAAGCTATTGCCTGAATTCCATTGAAAATATTGAGAGCATCAAGGTTGGAGAAATTTATTGTCCCATTCCACAAGAAAATTTTGAAACTATTATGATTGGGACAATTGCTATCAAGTATGAGGTAACATAATCACCTTGTGGAATGCAAAGTTTTGTTTCATATAAGATTTTTTTGGTAACAAGACTTGATCAACCTTGTTAACAAAAGGATTTTAATGAACAAAATAATGTTTTCACTGTGGTTATACTTGCTTTCTTTTACTTTTCTCATTCCTAGTCTTTGTCTTTCTTTTGCTAGCTTTGGTTTTGGTAGTTGTTTGCTTGTTAGAGTGTCTTAGAACTTCTGTAGTTTGGTTTTTGGTTTGCTTTTGCTTCTTCTAAAAAAACTGTTTCTGCGAGAAAATCAATTTTCATACCTCGAAAATTGGCCAAAAATAAAGTTTCCCGAAAAATCCCATCAAATTAAAAATAAATATTTCCTCAAAAAAGGGGCAGAAGGACACCTGGAGTGACCCAGGGGGCCACCCCAGGCCACCACACCCCTGGTGGGCGTGGGCACACCCTAGGTGGCGCCTAGGTGGGGTGTGGCCCACCTGGGCCCCTCCAAGGTGCCTCCTCCCAGCCTTCTTCTTTCTCTCTCCCGAAAAACACCGGAAAACTTGCTCAAGCTCGAGTTCCTGCTGTTCTTGCTCGCGATTTTCGATCTCCTTGCTCTGCCCATCTTTGCTGCTGATTTTTGGAGGGATTGCTCCTTGGTATGTGCCTCCTTCGCTTGTCCAATTATATTTGTGATTGGTAAATTGTATCTTGAGTATTTTGCTGCTATAGGTGACAGCTTGTGTGAGATTGCATGCTTGTTCTATGCTTCGAGATTTCATTTTGATGCATGTGTATCCCTCTAGCAAGTTTCTTTAGTAGTTTGTCATCATTTATCAACTTGGAAATCACTTGGTTTGATGTTTGTCTAAAAATTTCAGAAAAAAGAGGTGATGGACAACCACACATTTGGTGAAATATTTGAGAGTGATGCACCTAGAAGGGCAAGGCCTTCAAGATCATCCTCCCGAGCTAGGACCTCATACAATTAGGATCTCATTACACCGTGATTTGGCGACGAGGAAGATGAGGGGGATGCTCACCCTTCCACCTTTCCTTGCCTAACCTTTTTGTGGGCTGCTGGAATTCTTGATGATTTTATGACCTTGGTTCTGAGGGCTGGACTAACAAGCTTTATGTAGGATGAGAGCGTGCAATATGCTACGCTCACTAAAACATTTCTGGAGAGCTTTTCTTTTACTAACGGCTTGTTCAAGCCAGATGTGGCTTTCAAAATCTATGGCATGTCTTACAACATGACATTGAAGAAATTTTGTGAGGCCCTAGGACTTGGTACATCTGGGTCAGCGAAGAAGATTCCAGCTCAACCCACTGATTTGTTGGAGCTCTACCACGGGATAACTAATGATGATGACCGTAGAGCCCAACGGGGAAAGATAAGAAATATTCAACTCCCAGCCATTAGGTACTTTGCTTACTATCTTTCCACTAGTGTTCTTGGTAGGGAGAACACTAGTAATATTTCCAACTATCATTTGGCATTCATAGCTGCTGCGCTCAACAATGAAACTAAGTATAATCTTGGTTCTCTCATTGCTCGTCGCTTAGCTGCTAAGGGACCCATTTATGGGAGAATTATTGTTGCACGTGTTGCTGCTGCCTTGGACCTTGCTGTTGATCCAAATGATACAGTTTTCGCCCCTCAGAGGCTTGATCTTGCTGCCATCAAGGCACATCACTTTGTCACTACTGGCTCTACCCTTGAGAGCTTGGTTTATAGAATGATGTTTATTGACGGGGAAGAGAGAGATCCCTCTCCCCAAACCACTTTGTTCAGTATTTCCTAGAGACCTTTGTCACTCTCCAAGGAGGAGATGGATGACAAGATGCGCATTCTTGGCTTCCATGGACGCTATCAGGGGGACGCGCCCTCATATGACCCCTTTGTGTACTACACGGGTGAGTCCTCGAGTTCGTACCAGGAAAAAGGGGCCTCCTCGTCGTACTACGGAGGTGCACCTTCTTGGGCATGATAGAGTTGAGCCCCACTTAGGCCAAAAGCCTAAGCTTGGGGGAGGTATACCGACATCACACTCATTTATATATCATGTTTCGTCGATTCTTTGTATATCCATTGTTTCGCTTTCTTTTTGTTTTTTGTTTCTGCTTTCTCAAAACACAATAATACCAAAAATATTTTTGTTGTTTCTCTTGGTTTGTTTCTTTGTTTTAAGCTTTGGTTTGCCTTAAAGAAAAATCCAAAAAGATTTTGCTTTGTTTTTGCTTTGTTTGCTTGCTTTGAAAAATCGAAAACACCAAAAATATTTGTTGTTCTTCTTTGGTTTTGTGAGTTCTTTGCAGGATTCAGCCGTCCTCAGTGGATTTTGGTTTCATGTTATTATTCAAGTCACACAAGTGAAGGGCAATAATGAAGATTAAGACAACTTGAGGAGTGGTAAGAGGCTGGTAACAAACTCAATTTATTTTTATTTTTGTACATATACTCATCATGGTGAGCATGCTTAGTATGTTCATGTAAGGTGTATGTTACTGATGGATGCTTAGTAGTTCTTACTTGTCTGAGATTATCTCCAACTTGCTAATAGTTTGTAGCATATCATTTGAATTTTTGCTTGCATTGTTTTATTCATATTTTGGTATGATATTGTGGTATCCTCCTCTGGAAGTTTCATGTGAATTGACTTGGCACATGCTCACGCATGCATATGACTAAACAATAGTAAGTAAGCCTCGATGATTTATTTTGCCTCAGAGTTCTTGTATCACTTCCATTCCATAGTTAGTTCTGTTTTGTTGCAAGCAGGATTACGACAGTTATTTCTCTCTCGTTTGTCGCTCTCTCTCTCTATTTCCTAGCCTTCACTTACACTGAGTATGAGCTCTACTTGTGCTTCCAACTTCCCAAAACCAATATGCCAATAGTGTCCACTATACCTACCTATTAGCATCATTTGCTATTTCAGTGCATATTCAATATGCCTTATTTTCTTTCAAATAAAATGTTTGTCTGTTTTGAGAAAGTTAGTTAGTAAAGCTCTCACGAACTTGATGACACACTTTATTCCTTGTACTTAATAATCCTGAACCATTGTGACCTATCCATGAAAGTTATATGCTTGCAAATTATAGGCTGGGAGTTAGCAGAACCGTGCTGTCACGGGGAATGTTTTCAACACTTATGGATACATATCCAGTTGATACCTTGCTCTTTTGTTTGCGGATGTCGTAGGTGTGAAATAAAAGGAGAGCTTGTGAGTTCATGGAGTATATATATGTGTTAGAGAAACGCCTGGGCTGCTAGCTTAAGCCATGCCTAATTATGGTGGAAACTTGCAGCATCACCATAATGAGCATTCTATGAAGCATCCTCAATAAAAATGCACATAGTAAATAAAAAGATCGCTGAGATGCTCATTGTCTGCTTGCCTTGTCATTTTGATCACGGGATAGCTCCTGAATCATGTGCAAGGGGTACCCCGTTGGCGGTTCTCTATGATATGCATGTATGTACAATGACAAGAACTTGCAGGTAACCAAAGTTGAGTAGCATACGGAGCGGTCCTCGTACTCAAGGGACATGGGATTTCCAGTTTATGGTCTGTCAAGCATATAACTCATATTGGACCTCACTTTCACCATTAACCACATGAAGATGCCTATGATAGGGGCAATGAGAGCTCAAATCTAATGAGTACCTTCCTTTCAGCATTTGGAAGCCTTTTAAACTTTTCAAAACCTTTTTCACTTCCTTATTGAGCCACCACTTATTCTATGAGCACCCTCTTGAGAGCATAGTTGTCATTCTTGTGTTTGTTCCAAAACTTGGTTAATTATGTCATGACTTTGATGCTTGTATCTCTGAAATTTTTACTTCTAGTCTTCACTTGAACTTCAGAAGTGCCTTGACATTTATATTGTGCTCTACAGACAAAGGCAAGCGAGATACCACTCTATCATACCTTATTATGAGCATTGTAATGTTGCTTATGTTTATGTTTCATGCTACTTATTATTATTGAGTTGGTTTCTCTTTATAGCTTGCAATGACTATTGAGTAGACTTAGTTGCATACTTCTTATTATGAATGGTTTAAGTATCTACTCCCGTGCTGATAATATATACATCATATGAAGCAAATATGATCGTGAAAGTTCTTTTATCGCACTCAGTTTTACACTGAATTGCTTGATGACAAGTAATAAGCTAAGCTTGGGGGGAGTTGATACGTACAAAACATATCTACTTTTCCGAACACTTTTGCTATTGTTTCTCCTCTAAACTTGTGTGATTTGGATACAACTAACACGGAATGACGCTGTTTTCAGCAGAATTACCTTGGTGTCTAGTTTTTGTGCAGAAAATCAACTATCAGGAAAATCCCGGAAAATGTGCCAAAAATCCTATTTCACTAGAAGATCCACGGAGCCAGGAGACGAGACGGAGTGGAGGCCTGGGGGGCCCACACCCTTGCTAGGAGTGGATGGGCCCAGCCCGCACCTGGGGGGTGCGGCCACCCCAGGAACCCCCTCGGGCTCCCTCTTCGCCTATAAGTTACCCCTTGACCTAAAAATCGAGGGGAGTTCGTCGTTTTTCCAAAAAAGAGTTCCGCTGCTCTCTCTCCTCTATTTTGGTTTCCCCTCTCTTCTTCCTAAAATCACCTACGTGCTAGGGTTTCGGCACCTGCCCAGCTCCCGGTCGCCGCCCGCCCAGCTCCCGACCCCCGCCCGCCACGCCTAGCTCCTAGCCATCGCCCTGCCCTTCCCAGCTCCCGGCCCTTGCTGATTGCGTGTCATCTCCCTCGTCCTCTTGCCTCAAAGCCGCCGCTTATGCCGTCGACAACGCTGGCTCCTTCTTTTCGAGGAAGAGGTCAAGGAGAAGGCTTCTCCCATGACAGTGTGGGGGGCCTACTGCGGGAGGACACTGAGTGCTCCGCTTAGTCCCTTCCTCTGGAAGAGCCGGCCGACACTTGATGCGGGAGCGGGGCATAGTCGTCGCTGGAGGTGGCAGCCGTCTAGAGGCGTTTGAGGCCCGGCGGAGGAAGCGACCCAGGAAGTGTCGTAGAGCCACATACCGGGAAGCCATTGGGGTTGCGCGCCCTTGCGCTAAAAGTGGACGAGATGGGCACCGATGGGTCGACGTAATGCAAGTCGGTCGTACCAGGAGGAGAAGGGAAGGGGCGTCGCCTCGTGTCCGGCCGCCACCACCAGGTCCGACGCGTCGACGGGACCAAGGTACGTGTGTTCCTCTAGTCCTCCGCATGTTCTCCTTTTTCTTCTTCCTCCTACTGAGCTTTGTGGTCTGGACAGGGCAGCCATGATTGATTTTCCTGTCATGGCTTGACATGGTCTAAGTTTACCTCGACAGACTCATGTAAATGGCCTCCTCGGCGCCTTAGGTTGAGCCAACAACGACAAGACCGGCGAACGAGACCTATATTGACGTCTGCAACTTGTCCTGATAAGCTTCTTCTCATGAAGAAAGGGGCGCAGAAAAGGACGAGACCTGTTTAGACCTTGGTGCCCCAAACGGGCTTCGCTCCGAAAGCCAAATTTATTGGGACGTCTTGTGTATACTGTCTATCGTCAGCGTTCATCTCTTCTTCATGCAATTTCTTATCAGAGTAAATGTGTGTTCTTCTTAAACATGTTAATGTCTTCCTGTTCTTCGGTTACACTTTCTGGTCATCATGTAGACATGCTATGAAAAACTTGGGAACAGATAAGGAAAAGAAAACCGCCGCTAAATGTGCTACCACCGGTGTGCAAGGTTTTCCACCATGGATTGTCAATAGAAATTAATAAGTCTTTCATGACATTCTCTTGAGGGTAACTTTCTACATGATTTCTGGTTGTTTACATTCATCTTCTTTTTATTGTTGTTCTTATTTTTTTATAATTTTTTTTCTTCTTGCAGTTGTCATGTTCTAGGATGTGTTCGACATGCTATAGATAAGCGCATTGCTGGCTCTAGGCCTTGCTATTTTCCACTTGATCCATGGATTTCCTCATGATTCAGTCTTTCAATTGTCATGTATGAATATGGTGCCCAAAGTAGTTTCACATGGCTGGTTAGGAAATTTAGTGCATTGACATATATATATTTTTTGGACCTCAATTATAAATGGAAATGAGAGGTTTATTCTCAAAAAAAAAGGAAATGAGAGGTTTATATTTTTTGGTTTTTCTATCATTTGTAGGTTATACTGTGGTTGATAAAGATAAATCTGAAGCTAAGCGTGCATATGGTCTTATTTTGAGAAAAATAATTGAAGGATTTCCGTACATAGTTAAAAGGCGGGGTGGAATGACCACGCGAATTTAAATTGTTGTTTCTGTGGTCCACATGGACAATATATTCATAGAGATGAGCTGAAAAATAAGCACAACTAACTTAATGTCTGCTTGAACATGGTGCCTTTTTTTCAGGCATTTCTATTCACCAATTTGTCCAGAACTGAGAGCTCATTTTCAATGCCTTAGAGATACAATTGGTGAAGGTCAATACATTGTGATTTTACTCCATAGTGGAGTTCTTGTGATATTTCATTTTTAAAAAACAATGCTTGATTTACACACGTGCTTCACCCAACGTGTTCTAATAAACATATGCTTACCATGTTCCTGCTTTTGTAGACAACTAGTACAGTGGCCCTCGCAAATGCGAGGGTGACATCTTTATTTTTTCGGTAGTGTCCGAGAACTAATTTCATAGTTTGTGGATATTCACAGTTTCCATTTTGGGGTAAAAACTAAAGCGATTTTGTGGTCTTAAAAAATATGTCACATTTGTTGTAAATATATTAAAATTTATTTTCCACTAATTTTTTTATATCAGTAAAAATGTAAGGAAATTCAAATACAAGTTTGTACAACAACAACAACTATTCAAAATAATATGTATTATATCAGCATTTTTCTCTCCACTTGGTCTAGGCTCTTCTCGCGTGTATTTTTCTCACCAATTTGAATGATGCATTTTCATTATGTTAAAAGTAGTCAATTTATTGTTTGATTACAATGATTTTAAAGGTTCAAATTACTTCTAATTAAACAATATGTACGAAAAAAATTATATAGTTACTTGAAAGTAACACTAACAACAAAATTAAACAATCTAGGTCTTGAAATAAAAGAAAATTATAAGGTGTAAGCCATTTGTACATCCGAGCAAATTTTTGGTATAAATATTTGCATCAGTCATATCATTAATAGGACCTTATATGTCACCAAGGAGGATGAAATATATTATATCTTGTATCATTACTCAACTTTCTAGCTTCCACTAATCCCTGATAATTGGTATATTTCCATCAATAGTTTTTAGTAAGTTCACAAACAATTAAATTAATGTATGGATTGCATCTAAACCTATTGTTGTTCATCCACATGTCTCACCATTGATGCTATTGCAACATAGCAACAATGATTATTAATTTTTGCAACATAATATATCGAGGTGTTTCCCCATAGTGCCATATTAGAAAACACTTTGTTACACACTCTATCATAATATATTATGTGCCTTATGTGCGGTCCTTATAAGAATTGGTGGTTCCTATTAAACTAATTCTTTGTTTGTTTCAGCCATTGTGATCGTTGCACCCTACCACCCGTTCATGCATGCATGTTATCATCTTCATATGTGTACGCTCAAACTTGTATCTACCAAACTCAGTTGTTCTTATACACTTAAATGACATGGTCGTATAAATCAACTACTCCCTTCGTCCGGGTTTATTAGGCTAACACGCAGTTTAAGAAATATGTTTGACTACAAATTTGACCAACGAAATATGAATCATATGTCACAACAATTATATCATTGGATTGATATTTAAAAGCTCTTTCTAATGATATAATTTTTGTGACATATGATTCATATTTTGTTGGTCAAATTTGTAGTCAAACATATTTCTTAGGCTGCGTGTTAGCCCAATAAACCTGGACGGAGGGAGTATTCATACCCATCCCTTCTTGGATATGATGTGTTACTAAATTAGAACATATTGTTATCTTATACATGTGTCTTTTGCATGTTCTCCTATACAAAACACCTCAATGTGATTCGAGTTGATGTTATATTTCTTCAATTAGTGCATTTCTTTTACAAAACCTTGTGCTCATGCTCACCATACTTAAATTTCCCATGACACTTGTACATGGAAGAAAGAATAATTACATGTGCATATTAACATGTAAATTATATACAAAGCTCAGTCATATGACTTGATATGGAGCTCTTACGGAAAAATCACATTTTTCTCTCATTTATTATTGTGAACTTCACAAAGAAAATGAGAAAATAATAAATAGTAAGTGTTATATAGCTATAGATTTGTATGATAGACGTCTAATATTCATCCACCTTACCAAAGTTATAAATATTGAATATAATTTTTAGCCTAGATGAAAAAATTTGATAATCTATTTTCCAACAATTTTAATAATATAATGATATCTAGATGTATTAATATGATATTTAGTCTTTATATTTCTCATACTTAGGGTGCAATATGTGAGGCATAATCGTACTTGATATGAAGTTCTTACGGAAAAAGTCACATTTTTTCGTTTCTTATTGTGAATTTCATGAAGAATATGTGAAAAATAAATAGTAAATGTGTTATATAGCTATAGATTTATATGATATGGTCATAATATTCATCCACCTTATCAAAGTTTTATACTCCCTCCATCCTAGAAAGGATGTCGGGGATTTGTCTAAATGAATTTAGATCAATTAAATCTAAATTCATATGTACTACATACGAACTTAGACAATCTCTGACATCCTTTCTTGGACGGAGGGAGTATATCGATTATAATTTTTTATCCTAGATGAACAAATGTGATAATATATTTTTCAACAATTTCAATACTATAATGATATCTAGATGTTTTAATATAATATATAGTATGTATTTCTTATACTCGGGTGCAATATGTGAGCATAATCATGGGATATGCGAGTGGTCTATTATAGCTCGCATATATCACCATGATCAATAATATCCAAGACTCACCCTCTCTCATTTGACAAAACATATTAACAATTGAATGGACAAACACTCGACTTTTCCTTCGATCGGTCATGAATTTTGTGATGCCTCGGCCAATGGCAAAGTTATTACTCTTCTTCATTCATCTCAAGCAAATAGTTAATTTTTCTGGTGGATAGTTTTTATCAATATTTTCCCTATATTAATTAACATACATTATTTTCATGCACGTACTGCTTCCATATTCCTAGTGATCAATCATCGAAGACGTTTTTTTTTTCTTTTTGACATGTCCTTGACAGTGTCTTGACGACCCACGCTGCTGCCGGTTCAGACTACTTTTGTTTTTTCCTTTTCAAACCGGACTCCATCGTGTTGGTTCATGCCAGCTAGATATCCTTTATTTTTTCTGTCAAATCTGTTTGGAGCATGCATACGTGGATCCCTATGGTTGCCTATTTGCACGCGTTTTGTTCTCCTGATACGTGACACCTTTGACTTCTGTTTGTACCAATCTCTTTCTATGTAACTTTTTTATCTTTAAATCGTAACCGCAAATAATAGATCTAATGGTTAATATAATTCGGATGATGTGGATCAACCAGATGCCTCGAAAAACACCCTTATATTGCTTTTAGTATATAATAGATTTGGAGTCCAACGGAGTATATGAGATATAGGATAAAAAGGAAGGATATCATAGACATCCATTCACATTTCTATCTAATAGATGAGCCAAGTAAGCTATCATTTTTTTCTTTAAAATCCTTCACTATGGTTTACTGCTGCCAAGATGATTTCCATCCAGCTCATTTCGTTTTAGTTGTTGTGTTACTTATACAAGTTGTTTTATCCGAAAATGAATGGAATGAAGAGCGACTACCACACATATATCTTGTGCCTTACATATGATTAGGCCAATGAGTTTATATGACTTATTTCCATGCTACCATATTAGGAAGGAAAACTTACAACTGCGAGCTAACTCAGTTGTTCGGGCTCGCGGATGGTTAACTACAAAAGCAGCAGGTTGGTCCTTCTCTATTTGATCCATGAGTCTGCAAATCTGGCATGACTTATTCCAATTCAACATCATCATCATCGGCTTTAAGTTCTCCACCTAATCGTATTTCCTCCTCCACCCTTCATAGATTTTCCAATCAGCCACGTCTGGCAACCGTGTCGACCGTCCTCTAGGTTAAAGTTCTATAAGGATGACAAATTTCGCTCCTAGATAGATTAGTTATAAAAAAGCGTTGCTTGCAGATTGGGTGAGTTCATCAATCCATGTTGTAGATTGGTTCATATTAATTTTGGAGAAATGAGATTTGTTTTGATGCTTTCAAATAGTACTCTCTGTCCCCAATTTCAATGTCGGAAGTATATTGCAGCCATCTTCACCATAAGAGTTCTTTCCCTCTTATTTTTTGTCATGTAGGATATATCTGAATCGGGACTGATTATCTACATATGGAGCTTCCAATGATAAATCGTGTACTAATGTTCTGAAGATAGATCAAATGCATGCTGCTATTTTTCATCAACTAATTTTGTCATTCATGGCTGAAGAATGCTCATTTTCGATCAATTCTAAATTAAGGCCTACAGTTGTGCTCCGTTTCTTTAGAAATAAAATACTTCATGTGCTCCTTGGTGTAATTAAACCGGACAAGACCATGTTAGAATCACAGTACAACTTTTATGCGTTGTATAGGGATGGATATTCTCCCGCAATCTTTTTCCCCACTCATCCAAGTGAAGAGCAGAGATCGCATGTTTTATTTTGTCATTGCTCCAAATATCATGCCATAATCTTAATACTCCCTCCTTCCAAGAATAAGTGACTTTCATTCGCCTAGATTCATATGTACCTAAACATGTTTTAATGTATAGATATAAACGAATCTAGACAAATCGAGTCACTTATTTCCGGATGGAGGGAGTACTTGATTCTTTCTCAAGATGGTCTATTGTTTAAGAGGGAAGATCTCAGAAGGAAGAACAATGAAGGGGCAATATAGTCCGTAGAAAATGTTGAAGATGAGATGAGCGAGGCAAGGGTTATTGGCAGAAAAATTGGTTGCATTTTCTACTTTATATTGTCTTATTCTTCTTTTTAAATTTGCTAGACAAGGATTGTTTACCTAGAAATTTAGGTACAGGGTTCAAAGTTTGCTTACCCTGTTATTACTCATGGGTTGAATATTGGGAGGCAAATTGGTTGTGTTTTCTACTTTATATTGTTCCTAATATTCTATATTTTAGTCATCTTTTTTTATTTGGTTGCATCATATAATAACAAGAATGCATATATCTTTATAGCTTCCTTATCAAATAGCATGTATAAATCATTTCCCTCAAAAAAGCATGTATAAATCATCATATCTGAACTGAAACGGGAAAGAATTGGTCGAAAGCATAGGGACAAGTGTCGAAATTGAAGCAAAGTTAGGGACTCTAACTCCAAAGAAGAAAGTATCTTTAACTCCACAAGAAATACATGCATTATCATGTTTTTCGAGTCACTATATAGTCGTCGTTTAGTGGCTGAGTCGTTTTCTTAAAATCAGGGCGACCCCGACTAAACGACTTTCGTTACTCGGCAACTCAAAAACCTTGGGCATTATATATCAACTCTTTAAGGGGAAAGGCATACAATTGTGATATTAATTATGCATATATTTTTCTATGTTATAGACGGTACATTTAGTTTATCTCCTCTACGGGCTTTCAAAACTCCTTTCTATGAAATTGTTGTGTTCCACTGCTTTTAAAAATAAAATATTGAAATGTCATGCATTGTTACTAAAAATCTTTCTAGATCAATTATTTGGAGATAATATGGCCTAAATACCAATCTGGTCATTAACAAGATAGTATTATATTACTGTAATAACAAGTTTGTGATTAGATAAATGACACATCATGCAATCATATTTGTTAGCTGCTGATGTTGGAATAGCTCTGTATACTCACACAAAAGAGAACGCCCCCACTGATGTTGCTTCAGTTTAGCTATTATGAATAATCATTCTCATGCTTAGCTCAATTTAATTATTTATCAGGGCAATGATAACACCTCTTGACTTATGATAACACCTCTTGCACATGTTTTAGAATTCGTTATCCATGTGTATATTGTGGAAAAGTTCACCAAAATTTGGCCTGGCAATGACATATAACATAGTACTACTAGGAGTTAACTATGAGTGTTCACCTTGCAAAAAATCAAGTGCGAGTTTTTAGAGCTTTCATCCCCAATATTGTTGCTGTGATATATCTGATGTTTCAAGATTAGCTTGATTTCGACTCTGTTAAGATTAGTCGAGTTCACTCATGCATAAGTTTAGAAGTTTCATGTGAATTTGTGTCAGGATTTGATCTAAATTCTTTGAACAAGGTTATCTTAGTAGTAATATTAGCATGTAAGTGCACAATCTAGATGTTATATGGTGTGTGTGTATGAGGTTGTTTGTTGTTTGCTTTACAAATCTAGCTCAAATACAATGGTAGGACTGCCATTACGTACAACTTAAATTATTTATGTCATCGTAATCGATGATGCATGCAAAGGCATAACTGGAATGATATAGAGAGGTTTGTCTCCTCTTATTTTTAAAGAAAATTTTGTTGCAAAGATGATCTGAACTGGTGCTCTTTTCCCATTGAAGATTCGGTCATCGGATTACTTTGGTAGATTAGTGGATAAAAGCTAGGCCGGTAGTCAGCAACATGATTTGCGACAACTTGATATTCAGAAAGTTGTGGAAGCGCATCAATTATGTTGTCTTTAGTCAGACGGTGCCCTCGCCGTGAGATGTACTTTGTTGTTTTCATCTAGGAGGGAAGGCTTGGTTAAGGCAGGATTCTTCATAGTGATCAGGATGTCTTCTTTTTGTTATCCAATGAGTGGATGTTATGTGAGTACTTTCTTTGTTGTGAGTGGACTACTGAGCATGTTTAAAACATGCCCATGCTTTTGGTTCTTGAAAAAATTAAGCAATTTTACCAAAGATAAGTTTTTGAATATTTTCATGATGTGTGCAGTGAAGGGATTCGCGGCATAGTAAATCAAAATTTTCTACGGATGCGAACAGAGGGAAAGCCAAGATCTAATCTAGGAGATGCAATCAACGAGAGAGATTGGATTAGATCTTCATACCCTTGAAGATTCGCACAGCGGAACGTTCGTCGGAACGTGGGTGATGTAGTCGTACACGCTTCTCCTCCTCGCGATCCGATCCGATCTAGCACCACAAGTGGCGGTGCCTCCGTGAGATGCACACGTGCAGAACCTTGACGTCTCCTCCTTCCTCGGACCATCAAGTATGGTGGAGAGATAGATTGGATCTACAACACGACGGCGTGGTGTATATGGTGGAGAATTTCTGCAGCAGGGCTTCGCCTACAAACAGTCGGGAGGGAGAGAGAGGAAGGGTAGCAGGGCAACTAGGGTTTGGAGGCAAGGTGTAGGGGGGAGGGGGCGCACCAGCCCTCTATATATAGAGGGGAGGGCGGCCAGCCCTTGCCCCTCCTCCAAGCCTTGGGCCGGCGACCAAGGGAGGGAGAAGTGGGGGGGCAAGGACTCTCCCCCTTCTAGAAACCCTATCTCTAGTTTAAACGAGTTTAAACTCTCTAGGATCGGCTGGGCCCTATGGGTCCTTGTGCCCCTGGCCCAATGCGGCCAGGACACTCCCTCATAGGCCCATGCCCCCTCCCGGAAGGTGGGGCCACGTTGGTCCCCTTCCGAAAGGTTCTAGAAGCTTCCGGTACAATACCGATTAACCCGGAACAATTCCGAACTCCAAAAACTGCATTGCCTTATATGAATCTTATTCTCCGGACCATTCCGGAACCTCTCGTGATATCCCGGATCCCATCCGAGACTCCGAACAAAAACATAAACCAATTATCCAATCTATCCTAGCGTCAAGATACGTTAAGTGTGTGACCGTGCGGGTTCGAGAATATGCAGACATGATCTTCTATCAATAATCAACAGCGGGGTCTGGGCACCCATATTGACTCCCACACATTCATCGATGATCATATCGGATGAACCACGATGTCAGGATTCAAACAATCCCATATATATATTCCCTTTGTCTCGCGATATTTTACTTGCCCGAGATTCGATCGTCGGTACCGTCATACCTAGTTCAATCTCGTTCACAGCAAGTACTTTACTCGTTCCGTAATCCGATATCACTTTGTGATTAACTCCTTAACCACATGCTTGCAAGCGGTGTTGATATCGATTACCGAGTGGGCCCGAAGTATATCTCTCCGACTTGGGAGGGACAAATTCCATCTCGATACATACAACCCAACAGATACTTTGCGATCACCTGAGAGACACCTTTATGATCACCCTCTCATAGGATGACGTTTGATGACCTCAAAGCTTTCTTCTGATACCAGGGAGTTGTATTATCTCATGGTCTAAGGAATACAATATTTGACATAGGAAAAGCTTCGCAAAGATGAACACGATGAAACGATCTAATTGCTTCGCTTAGTTTGGGTCTGTCCACCATATCATTCTCCAATGATATGATCTCATTATCAATTGACAACTCATGTCTATGGTTAGGAAACCTTAACCATCATTGATCAATGAGCTAGTCCATAGAGGCGTACTAGGGACACGGTGTTGTTTACAAACCACACAAGTATTAAAGTTTCCGCTTAATACAATTCTAGCATGGAATATAAACTTTATCATGAACAAGAATTATAATAATAACATCTTTATTATTGCCTCTAGGGCATAATTCCAACAGTCTCCCAGTTGCACTAGAGTCAATAATCTAGTTTACATCTGGAAACAATCTCACACCCATGGCACTGAGGTGTTGATCATGTTTTACACGTGGAAGAGGTTTAGTCAATGGATCTGCGACATTCAGATCTGTATGTACTTTTCTAATCTTCAGATCTCCATCTGCAATATAATCTCGGATTATATGAAACTTGCGGTTTATATGCTTGGTCTTTGGATGATATCTTGGTTCCTTAGCGAGTGCTATGGCGCCAGTGTTGTCACACAATATCTCCAGTGGGTCCAATGCACTTGGAACCACGCCAAGCTCAGTGATGAAGTTTCTGATCCAAACTCCTTCACTTGACGCTTATGCAGCAGCCATGTATTCCGCTTCCACTGTAGATCCCGCGATCACGCTTTGCTTGCAGCTTCTCCAGCTCACAACTCCTCCATTCAAAATATAAACGTATCCTGCCTGAGATTTGGAATCATCCTTGTCGGTGTCAAAACTAGCGTCGACGTAACCTTTTACGACAAGTTGTTCATCACCCCCATAGACTAAGAACATTTCTTTAGTCCTATTTAGGTACTTTAGGATGTTCTTCACGGCTGTCCAGTGTTCCACTCCTGGATCACTTTTATATCTGCTCGTCAAACTAAGAGCATTGGACACATCCGGTCTAGTACACAGCATGGCATACATGATGGAACCTATGGCCTAGGCATAAGGCACCTTGCTCATAGCTTCCCTATCATTTACCGTAGCTGGACACTGAGCCTTGCTCAATATCTTACCTGACAACATAGGCACTGAACCTTTCTTTGCCTTATCCATTCTGAACCTTTTCAGAACTTTGTCTAGGTATGTACTCTGGCTTAAAGCTATCAGGCGTCTTTGTCTATCTCTATAGATTTTGATGCCCAATATATAAGCAGCTTCACCTAGGTCTTTCATTGAAAAACACTTGTTCAAATAACTCTTCACATCGTTAAGCATGTTGATGTCATTTCCGATAATCAATATGTCATCCACATATAGTACCAGAAACGTCACCGAGCTCCCACTCACTTTCTTGTAGATACAAGCTTCGTAGCAATTTGGAACAAATCCAAAGCTCTTGATCACTTGATCAAAACAAAGGTTCCAACTCTGAGATGCTTGCTTCAGTCCATAAATGGAACGCTAAAGTTTGCATACTTTACTAGCATCCTTAGGATCGACAAAACCTTCGGGTTGCATCATATACAACTCTTCATCAATGTTGCCATTGAGGAACGCAGTTTTGACATCCATCTGCCATATTTCATAATCATGAAACGCAGCAATTGCTAATAAAATCCGAATGGACTTAAACATCGCTACGGGAGAGAAAGTCTCATCGTAGTCAACACCTTGAACTTGTCGAGAACCTTTTGCGACAAGCCGTGCTTTATAGACGGTAACATTACCATCCGCGTCCGTTTTCTTCTTGAAGGTCCATTTGCACTCAACGGCCTTTCCATCGCTAGGAGGGTCCACCAAAGTCCATACTTGGTTTTCGCTCATGGATCCCAATTCGGATTTCATGGCTTCTAGCCATTTCTCAGAGTCTGGGCTCATCATAGCTTCCTCATAGTTCATAGGTTCACTGTCTTCTACCAACAAGACAGTCAAGACAGGGTTGCCGTACCACTCAGGAGGGGCACACGACCTTGTCGACCTGCGACGTTCAGTAGTAGCATCGTCCGAAGCTTCATGATCCTTGTCATTAGCTTCCTCTATTGTTGGTGCAGGCGGCACTGGAACAATTTCAGGTGCTGCGCTACTCTCCAATTCAAGAGAAGGTTCAATAACCTCGTCTAGCTCTACTTTCCTCCCACTCACTTCTTTCGAGAGAAACTTCTTCTCAAGAAAGGAACCGTTCTTTGCGACAAACACTTTGCCTTCGGTTCTGTGATAGAAGGTATACCCAATAGTTTCCTTAGGGTATCCTATGAAGACGCATTTCTCCGCTTTGGGTTCGAGCTTGTCCGGCATCAACTTCTTGACGTAAGCTTCGCATCCCCAAACTTTAAGAAACGACAACTTAGGTTTAGCACCAAACCATAGTTCATACGGTGTCATCTCAACGGATTTAGATGGAGCCCTATTTAAAGTGAATGCAGCGGTTTCTAATGCATAACCCCAAAATGATAACGGCAAATCAGTAAGAGACATCATTGATCGGACCATATCTAATAGGGTTCGATTTCGGCGTTCAGACACACCATTGCGCTATGGTGTTCCGGGTGGCGTGAGTTGTGAAACGATTGCACTTGCTTTAAGATGCGTGAGAAAATCATAACTCAAATATTCACCTCCACGATCGGATCGTAGAAACTTAATCTTTCTGTTACGATGGTTCTCCACTTCATTCTGAAATTCCTTGAACTTTTCAAATGTTTCAGATTTATGTTTCATTAAATAGATATACCCATATCTACTTAAGTCATCGGTAAAAGTGAGGAAATAGCGATATCCACCGCGCGTCGAAACACTCATCAGTCCGCATACATCGGTATGTATGATTTCCAACAAGTCCGTTGCTCGCTCCATCATACCGGAGAACGGGGTTTTGATCATCTTGCCCATGAGGCATGGTTCGCATGTGTCAAATGATTCAAAATCAAGAGACTCCAAAAGTCCATCAGATTGGAGTTTCTTCATGCGCTTTACACCAATATGACCTAGACGACAGTGCCACAAATAAGTAGTATTATCACTATCTACTTTGCATCTCTTAGCCTCAATGTTATGGATGTGTGTTTCATCCCTTTCGAGATTTAGAAGAAATAAACCATTTACAAGAGGTGCATGACCATAAAAGATGTTACTCATATAAATAGAACAACCATTATTCTCCGATTTAAATGAATAACCGTCTTGCAATAAACACGATCCAGAAATAATGTCCATGCTCAACGCAGGCACATAATAACACTTATTAAGGTTTAAAACTAATCTCGAAGGTAAAACTAAGGAGATTGTGCCGACGGCCATCACATCAACTCTTGATCCGTTGCCAACGCGCATCGTCACCTCATCCCTCGCAAGCCGCCGTCTATTCCGTAGCTCCTGTTTCGAGTTACAAATATTAGCAACTGAACCGGTATCAAATACCCAGGCACTACAATGAGGGATAGTAAGGAAAACATCAATAACATGTATATCAAATATACCTTTGATGGTGCCAGCCTTCTTGTCCGCTAAGTACTTCGGACAGTTGCGCTTCCAGTGACCCTTGTCCTTGCAATAGAAGCACTCAGTGTCGGGCTTAGGACCAGACTTGAGCTTCTTCTCAGCAGGGGCATTGCGCTTGCCGCCGCCCTTCTTGAAGGGTTTCTTTGCTCCCTTACCTTTCTTAAAGGAGGGCTTGTTGACCATCAACACATGATTATCCTTCTTGATGTCCACTTCCGCAGCCTTCAGCTTTGCGAAGAGCTCGGTGATCGTATCAGTGGAACCAATCTGATTATGAGTCACTACAAAACTTTTGTAGCTGGGAGGGAGTGATTGCAGAACCCTGTCAATCTTGAGCTCCTCTGGAATCGTGCATTCCAGTTTCTCAAGCCGTTGAGTGTAGCCCGTCATCTTAATGGCATGCTCACTAACGGAACTCCCTTCCTCCATCTTGCAGTTAAAGAACTTCTCGGAGATCTCATATCTCTCAGAACGGGCCTGAGTCTGAAACATACTTTTCAGCTCCTCGAGAATCTCAAAGGGCCCAGGATACTCTTCAAAACTATTTTGAAGCTCTGGTTCCATAGCAAACAACATGGTGCTCTTAATCACACCATAATCATCTTTACGCGACTGATAGACAGCTTTCTCATCAGCCGGCGCAGTTGCAGCAGGGGGGTCACCTAACGCTTTCCCAAGGACATAGTCCTTTTGTCCGCCAGACAGAATGATTCTTAGATTGCGGAACCAATTGGTGAAATTAGACCCATTGTTTCTAAGCTTTTCCTTCTCAGCAAAAACGTTGAAGTTGAAGTTGGACTTGGCCATGTGATCTACAGTATTTGCAAGTAAAATTTAGACTATGTTCATGATAAATAGTTCAACTTAATCAAATTACTAGATGAACTCCCACTAAATTCAACATCCCTCAAGTTGTTTAGTGAACACGATCCAAATTCACCACACCTAATCTGATCATCACGAGAAGAGATGTGGTTTCAATGGTGGACAACAAAATGTCGATCATATCATTCATAGACTCATGCTTAACCTTTCGGTTCTTGTGTTCCGAGGCCATGTCTGTACATGCTAGGCTCGTCAAGTTAGACCCAAGTATTTCCGCGTGTCCAAAACTGGCTTGCACCCGTTGTATGTGAGCGTAGAGTCTATAGCACCCGATCATCACGTGATGCTTGGACACGACGAACTTTCGCAACGGTGCATACTTGGGGAGAACACAATTTTTATCTTGATCTTTAAGTGAGGAATCATCTTATAATGCTACCGTCGCGATCTAAGCATAACAAGATACATAAAAGGATAAACATCACATGCATATAACTTTATGTGACATGGTATAGCCAATCTTCGCGCAATGATCTCCATCTTGTGCGTTCCGGCATGATCTCCATCACTCCACCATGATTGCCTCCACCACGAATAGCAACTACAACTATTGCTAACTACTTAGCGATAACGTAAAGCTATTACATGGCGTATAAGAAGTTGACTCGCAGGTCATACACAATTATGAAGACAACCAAATGGCTCCTGCCGGTTGTGTACTCATCGACATGCAAGTCGTGAAACATTACAAAACATGATCATCGCATACAATATACACATCACATCTTGGGCCATACCATATCACAGAAAACACTCCCTGCAAAAACAAGTTAGACGCCTCTACTTTGTTGTTGCATGTTTTACGTGGCTTATGGGAGTAGATGCTAAGAACGATTCTTACCTACGGAAAGCCACAACGGTGATATTATGGTTGCCAAACTCCGGTGTTAATCCCATGACAACTATAGTGAGAGAAACTGACATCCACCAGCCGCATGTGTGGAACAAGCCACACGTCAAGTGCGGAGCCGGTCTCGCGAACGACGTCGCGTAAGGTTGGCCTGGACCGCTTCAATCTCACTATCCCGCGTCATAAGAAGAACACAAACAAGAGGCTTGCAACAGAAAACATCAATGTTAGCAACAACCATGTTTCGTTCTACTCGTGAAACACATCTACGCATAGAACTTGGCTCTGATACCATTGAAGGGATTCACGGCATAGTAAATCAAAATTTTCTACGGATGCGAACAGAGGGAAAGCCAAGATCTAACGAACAGAGGGTAAGCCAAGATCTAATCTAGGAGATGCAATCAACGAGAGAGATTGGATTAGATCTTCATACCCTTGAAGATTCGCACAGCGGAACGTTCGTCGGAACGTGGGTGATGTAGTCGTACTCGCTTCTCCTCCTCGCGATCCGATCCGATCTAGCACCACAAGTGGCGGTGCCTCCGTGAGATGCATACGTGCAGAACCTCGACGTCTCCTCCTTCCTCGGACCAGCAAGTATGGTGGAGAGATAGATTGGATCTACAACACGACGGCGTGGTGTATATGGTGGAGAATTTCTGCAGCAGGGCTTCGCCTACAAACAGTCGGGAGGGAGAGAGGAAGGGTAGCAGGGCAACTAGGGTTTGGAGGCAAGGTGTAGGGGGTAGGGGGCGCACCAGCCCTCTATATATAGAGGTGGGCAGCCCTTGCCCCTCCTCCAAGCCTTGGGCCGGCGGCCAAGGGAGGGAGAAGTGGGGGGCAAGGACTCTCCCCCTTCTAGAAACCCTATCTCTAGTTTAAACGAGTTTAAACTCTCTAGGATCGGCTGGGCCCTATGGGGCCTTGTGCCCCTTGCCCAATGCGTCCAGGACACTCCCTCATAGGCCCATGCCCCCTCCCGGAAGGTGGGGCCACGTTGGTCCCCTTCCGGAAGGTTCTAGAAGCTTCCGGTACAATACCGATTAACCCGGAACAATTCCGAACTCCAAAAACTGCATTGCCTTATATGAATCTTATTCTCCGGACCATTCCGGAAACTCTCGTGATATCCCGGATCCCATCCGAGACTCCGAACAAAAATTCATAAACCAATTATCCAATCTATCCTAGCGTCAAGATACGTTAAGTGTGTGACCCTGCGGGTTCGAGAATATGCAGACATGATCTTCTATCAATAATCAACAGCGGGGTCTGGGCACCCATATTGACTCCCACACATTCATCGATGATCATATCGGATGAACCACGATGTCAGGATTCAAACAATCCCATATATATATTCCCTTCGTCTCGCGATATTTTACTTGCCCGAGATTCGATCGTCGGTACCGTCATACCTAGTTCAATCTCGTTCACAGCAAGTACTTTACTCGTTCCGTAATCCGATATCACTTTGTGATTAACTCCTTAACCACATGCTTGCAAGCGGTGTTGATATCGATTACCGAGTGGGCCCGAAGTATATCTCTCCGACTTGGGAGGGACAAATTCCATCTCGATACATACAACCCAACAGATACTTTCCGATCACTTGAGAGACACCTTTATGATCACCCTCTCATAGGATGACGTTTGATGACCTCAAAACTTTCTTACGATACCAGGGAGTTGTATTATCTCATGGTCTAAGGAATACAATATTTGACATAGGAAAAGCTTCGCAAAGATGAACACGATGAAACGATCTAATTGCTTCGCTTAGTTTGGGTCTGTCCATCATATCATTCTCCAATGAATGATCTCATTATCAATTGACAACTCATGTCTATAGTTAGGAAACCTTAACCATCATTGATCAATGAGCTAGTCCATAGAGGCGTACTAGGGACACGGTGTTGTTCACAAACCACACGAGTATTAAAGTTTCCGCTTAATACAATTCTAGCATGGAATATAAACTTTATCATGAACAAGAATTATAATAATAACATCTTTATTATTGCCTCTAGGGCATAATTCCAACATGCGGTTAATGAGTTTTGTATTTGTTTTTATATATGTGATTGATACATTCACCGGGTGTAAAGGGATTTTAGTGATTCTATAGTGCCACTTTGATTCTAAACAATTGCTTTTTCCTGATAAATTCGCTTGCAGGTTCTAATGAGTGGTGGCATATGTCAACGGTGCACCCACAATCGTTTTAGACATATGTTTGGCATTAATTAACATAAAATGTTTGAAACTAAATGCTTTATACACGATAGCGACATAGATAAAAAATACATGTATATGTCTACAGTTGAGCTAGGACGCCATGTAGGCGGCGGGGCGAAGCCCGCCTATTCTTCTAGTCTCTATTAGTGCTATTTGACTTTGTTGCAACTTGTTGTGCTTAATGCTTGTCACTAGCGCCCGAGTGCCATGATCTGAGATCTGAACTTATTTTTGAATCATTATGATAGTATTGTTTGTGATCTTATCTGCAAGTTGTGTACACATATCATTGTCCGGATCCAAAGACCCCAAAGTGAGAGAAATTGGGACAACCGGAGGGGATGGCTGTGGTGTGAGGATCACATGTGTTCACAGAGTGTTAATGCTTTGCTCCGGTGCTCTATTAAAAGGAGCACCTTAATTTCCAGTAGTTCCCTAGAGGCTCCGCTGCCACGGGCTGGCAGGACAAAAGATGTTGTGCAAGTTCTCATTGCGAGCACGCATGACTATATATGGAGCACATGCCTATGATTTTTAGTACTTGGATGTTTATTCTTATTTATCTGCAATGCCCTAGATCTTGAAGTTACATGTTTAGACTCGACCATGCAACACCCGTCCATCCATCCCTATGCCTAACGCAATCATATCCTACTGTTTGTTGCTACTGTTACTATTGCTCTTGTTTTGCTGCTGTTGTTGCTACTACAAACTGTTGCTACTAATAAACTTCTGTGAGCAAGAACTATTTCCAGGTGCATCTGAATTGACAACTCAGTTGTTAAGGCTTGCAAGTATTCTTTGGCTCCCCTTGTGTCGAATCAATAAATTGGGTAATACTACTCACCAAGACTGTTGCGATCCCCTATACTTGTTAGTCATCAGTGCGGCCGCCCTGTGGCTCCCCTCCGTCTCTCCTCTGGACTCCGTGTTCTCCTTGGTGAAATATTGACTTTGGCTTTTGTCTCGTCTAATTCCAAGAATATTTCCTTACTAGATTTTCTGGAACCAAAAACAGAAGAAAACATGCAACTAGAACTGTGGCATCTTGTTAATAGGTTAGTACCAGAAAACATATAAAAACACCTCAAAGTGTAGACAAAGGAAAGCAAAGTAGATACTAAACAAGCATGGAACATAAAAAATTATAGATATGTTTCCGACGTATCAAGCATCCCCAAGCTTAACTCCTGCTCGTCCAGGAGTAAGTAAGTGATAAAAGAATAATTTTTGAGGCGGCATGCACCATCAAAACCAAGATCAAACCATTTGCAAGCATTAAAGCTGGGATTAAATAACTCTAAACATGAGCATGAAAGATGGAGTTCTAACATTAAGACAAAGTAACTATGCATGCAATATGAAAGGCTACAAACAAAGATCATGGATAACATGAAAAAGGTTTGTTTGTTTCACATACAGAAAACATAGTATAGTGGCATTCAGCTTGTCCCTCATGGAGTAGCAAATAGTTGCAAAGGACACCTTCAAAGTTCATAAGAGTGACTAGATGCAAATAGTTCAAGAACAAGTAATATCAACAATATGCATCAATCAATAAGTTTTGGGACACTGCACATAGAACTAAGAATGGCAACTATGCTCTCTTAACTGGTGCCTAAAGGTAGAAGGTGGAGACTCAATATAATGGTGGAAGAAAGGCCCTTCATATAGGGAAGTAGGATTTCAAGTTTCAAAAAGATCTTCCAAAAATTATGGTACTTGTTAGCTTTTAGCCCTTATTGCCCCTATTATAAGCATCTTGAAGTGATTAAGCTTAAAGTGAACAAACTATGGAGTATATGCTTGACAAAGTATAAGTTGGCAATCTCATGTCCCTTGAATATGAGGGTCTCTCCTCATGCTACTCAACTTTAGTCACCTGTAAGTTCTTGTCATAGTAAGTACATATGTATCATAGAGAACCGCCAACGGGTACCCTTTGCACATGGTACAGGAGCTATCCCATAACCAAAATGACAAGGCAAGCAAACAATGAGCATCTCAGCAATCTTCTTATTTACCATGGGAATATGGTGCTTTTTTCTCTCTTTCCTCTTTTCTCAATATGTCTCTCTTTTTTTATAAGATGAAAGCTTCATAGATGTCATTATGGTGATGCTGCAAGTTTCCACCATGATAAGGCATGGCTTAGGCTAGCGGCCCAGGCGTTTATCTAACACACATACATAACTCCATGGACTTACAAGCTCCCCTTTTATTTCACGGCGACGATATCCATAGACAAAGGAGCATGATATCAACTGTGTACAAAGTACAAGTGTAATGTTGAAAGCGTTCCCCATGACAGCACGGTTCTGCTAATTCCAACGTATAAGTGCAAGCATATACAACATAGATGACACAATGGTTCAAGTTTATTAGGGGCAAGAAATATAAAGTGTGCCATCAAGTTTGTGAGAGCTTTAATCACTAAGTTTTCACATAACAAAATACTTTTTAATTGGAATATAGATGAAAACAAGAATATACTTGGAATGGTGTAACACACCATGCATAGGAATTTATAGTGGACTCTTTGGAATAACTTGGTTTCTTGGGAGTTGGAGGCATGAGTAGAGCTTACTCATATAAGTGGAGGCTAGCAAAAGACTGGGAGCAACCAACTAAGAGAGCAATAATGGCCATAATCATGAAGAGCGACAAAACATTACTAATCAAAGCATAGAGTGGTACTACAAGTCAAGGACTAAATGATCATAGAGGCTATGGTGACTTGTTTATATTCATAACATGGTGTGATCATGTGCCAAGTCAACCCAAACAAAGCATCAAAGGAGAATACCACAATACTATGCTTTTGCATGCTAAAACAACACATGATTCTTTCAAGGCACACTAAGCAATCCCAATAGTTTGGAACAAGTCATGCTACAACAATAGTCACTAAGCATAAGGTCAAAACAACACCTACCATGCCATGCTAAAGTCTAAGTCACAGTCAAAGCAAGCTCCTCTTGCACTATTCAAGCAAGAACTTTCTACTCCTTTCCAACACCAATCAACTTATTTGAAACAACACAGCGAGAACGGGGGTACAAACTACTTTATTCAAGCAAACTAAGAAAACCAAATGAAAACTAAGAGGCTCCAAGAACAACACAATAGTGCATGAAACAATAAAAACGAAGTGTCTAGAAAGACCTGAGCTTTTTATTGATGAAGAAGGGGATGCCTTGGGCATACCCAAGCTTTGACGCTTGTACCTCTTGGATATTTCTTGGGGTGACACTGGAGTGGCATCCCCAATCTTGAGATTTTGTCCATTCTTCATCTCATTACATCATTCTTTCTCTACACCTGAAATTTTTCCTCAAGGCATCCCCAAGCTTTGACACTTGTACCTCTTGGATATTTCTTGGGGTGACACTGGGGTGGCATCCCCATGCTTTAGATTTTGTCCATTCTTCATCTCATTACATCATTCTTTCTCTACACCTGAAATTTTTCCTTCATACAAAACTTCACACAATCTTCATTAGCAGCATTAGTGTATTCAAAAGATAATAGACCCTTGGGTTTAGATTTAGAACAGCAAAACTTTCACTAAAAACACAAGATACTGTAGCAATTCCTTCAAAAAGCTCAATTTCCAAAAAGAACGCAAAAGGAATCAATAAGAAACAAATGCAAATAATGGCAGAAATCTGTCAAAACAGACCAGCAGGTAGAAACCGATTTTTTCGAAGACCTTCTGTTGCTCAAATCAAAAAGTGTTGAACCAAAGAAAGTTATCTAACATACTGGGGGATTTATTCGTAAATTATAAGCTCAATCCGACTTATAGAGATTCCTCACGAATGTTTACAGTGGAGCACAAAAATCTGTTTCGGGACAGCAACTCCCCAAATCTTACTTCCCTCTTATGAGAGGTCATTCTTGGCACAAAAAGTAAACAAAAAGGATAAGAAGAGGTCATTACTGAAGTAATAACTTTCAAGACTCAATAAAACTCTTGGGTTATCTCCCGACAAGTACTTTTCTTTAACGCCTTTAAGTTAGGCACACGAAGCAAGAATCAAGTATTTTCAAATGAAGAAACATTAACATCAACGCTCTTGCTCCTACCTTTCTTAAATTTCTTCTTCTCTTTAGGGAACTTACAATTTCTTACTGGAGGAGCAAAATGCATAATGCCTTTTCCCACATCTATTATTGCTCCAAGGTGTTTCAGCAGGAATCTTCCGAGTGTAATCTGTCCTTTTCCTACACATTCAATAACAAGATAATCAGTAGACACCATTTTCCCTGAGATTTTTGTAAACACACCTTAAGCTATTCTAATGGGTAATAAAGTTGCATTATTGGTAAGAGATATTTCTTCTCCTCCTTTAGAAAGTCCCCAAAGACTCAAAGACTCATAGATATCTTTAGGCATAAGGCAAAATTCAGACATGATATCACAGCGAGCACCAAAAGTTGCACTATTTATAGAGACTTTGATTGTAGGAAACCACTTTGAAGGCTCAGAGTTTATTGGAACATAACCATGGTGCTCTATAAGTGTGTGATAGCAACTGTTCAAAGCAGCAGTATAGGACTCAAGAGTGTTCAACCTAGCATAAATGTCTATAAAAGAAGAATCAGACTTGCCAAGCATATTATAAATTATAATCAATCTCTTTATAGCATATAAAGCTTCATCCTCAGTACAACTAAAAATATCTTTCTCATCCACAACATCTGTAACATCTCAGCATTAGAGCCTAGAAACAAGCTGAACCCAGATGTGTGCATTGCATTCATGATAGAAAATCCGAATAATTTTCGCGCTTTTAAAACAAAACTTGTCAAAGTGATTGAAGCTTCTCTTAGCTTGATGGAATTGAAGTAGATCATCAAGTTGACTGCGATAAGTTTCAATAGGATCTTTGCTAAAACCTCATATTGGGTAAGACAGAATTGATCTAAGGGTAGATCAAATGTACTATAAATTAAACCTCAATACAATGTGAATTATATTTGATCATTAGGTGATCATGTTATAGTACTCATTATAATCATTCATAAGTACCAAGTTAAAGATATAAAACAAATAATAGGAATGTAACCACTATAACTTAATTCCATCTGCATACATCCTGAGTATCATAGTAACACCTAATCTTAAAAACTCCTTTGATGAGTTGGAGTTGGAAAGAGATTAAGTCAAGATCATCCACTATATAGATATCTTTCTTCTATAGAATCTACATAGAACTTATTACAATATCTGTTGTTCATCAATGTTGGATAATTCCCCATTGATTCACAAATTCTTTAACTATTAATATATGATCTATCACTTGATCTTATCAAAACATCTACCTAAATCTTATAATGAGGGAATAATCCATTAATCACCTTAATCCAATATAACATACTAAGAAGATAATTTCCAGACAATAAAAGGTAGGATTGATAAAGCCCTGCTTAGCCAGCTAAGAACTTCAGTAATAAATGATTAGAGTACTATCATGTTAATGCTTTGGCCACCAATATTAAATGCTTATATTTAGTATAAGTAATACTAGTGGGCAGAGCATGATTGGAACCTTAGAAGAGTTAAGTGACCCTAGAGTAATCTTTGCAAACCACATAAATATAATTCAGGAATTGAAGTGTATGTCATGAGAGTTAAGTAAATATAAGATGGTGTTACTCAACTAAATGTTAGTATAGCATAGAGTTTAGAAGCAGTGTTATTCATCTTAAAAGATAATCAACCTTAGAGATAGCTCAGTGATAAAATATTAAGGAAAATTGTAAGTGAAATTAAATGAACTACTGGTAGGATGGAAGTTTATTAACAGTAGAATAGAAATACAACCAAGTAAGGATATGAGAAAATTAGGAAATACTTTTGTATCAAACTCATTGGATTCATTTTTAAAGCTTAGAAGAATGATATATGGATAAGAGTATTTAAATGAGTAAAGCTCCTTATACTAACTATGATGATGGATAAGAAGAAGTATTCTATCTAGGAAAGGAATTCCTTAATTAGATATCCAAGATTGTGAAATATAGTTATATGTTGTAAATCATTTCCTATTTAATCTTGGTAAGCAATCAACTCTAAAAAATGAAATCAAACATAATATCCTTCTCATACTGTTGATCCACCATCTGATTCCTATAACACTTTATAGAAATATTTCCCTCTAACCAATTACATAAGCATATCTCTGCTAATTACAACCATCATAACTATATGTGCTTAAGTATCTTCACTTCTATAAAACACTCTAATTTCAACTTCTTATTAAAAAGGAAGATCTCATCAAATACTATATACATAAGGCAATATGCTTAGTTATTAAATCTTAACTCTTAAAAGGAACCTAAGCTTATACAAAACCCTAAAGCCAAGGGGAGTACTCATAATTCAAAACCCTAAACTTCTTTGTTTATCACATACATTGCCATTTTCCAAATGAATGGGAGTAATAATCACCATATCAATGTCTTTATATTTCATGCATCCAATAATGGTATAAAATCATTATACTTATATATAAAGTTTCTATTCAAACTATGAGCCTACTAAAATTAAGTTGATAAGCAAATAAGAATATATCATTCAATAAATCTCTAACTAAAATAAGTAAAGAAAAATAATAAGAAAAGTTTATATAAAATATTAACAAGGGGGATCACATTAAGTAAATAAAAGAAATACAAAAAGAGGATATAATAAGAATTTATAAATGAGACTAGATATATTTTGGTATTGTTGTAAATGTCCAGCAAACAAATTATACAAAGAAAGATTCAAAATGTAAATCAAATTCAAATCTGAATAAGAAAACAGAAAATAGAAAAAGGATAAAACAAATAAAAACTAAACCTGGCCGCAGCCCAACAAACCTATACTTATCTGACGCCTATATGCAACCCACAACAGCCCAGTAACCAGCCTAGGTTCTCTTCTGTCTGTGACTGACAAGTGGGGTCAGCAAAGGACTGTGGGTTGAGAAGCAAAAATCATCAAGGGGTTATCCGCAAAATGACCATCGTCGTCATCGTCACGCACACACACAACTCGCTGGCGGAGCTCGCCGCCGCCCAATGCTGTCATCGCCGTCATTGCGCCAAGATACTCGTCGTCGTTGCCAGGAGGGGATAAGAAGGCCACCGTGACGCATTGCTTCCATACCTATCCCCAATCCCTCCTTATCCTCTTAGACACGAACGAGACCGAACCCTAGCTCACCGGAGCCACTCCTCGCCGGCGAACCATGTCTCCCCACACCATTCTGAGCCGTCATGGATAAGCGCCGTCATCCGTAGATCCTCTGGGTAGAAGCTTGCATCAAGGGGAGCACTGGAGCGGGTGAATTTGGACATTTCCCTTCGTTGTAGTTCTTCGGAATCCTTGTCAGGAAGCTCGATTCCGACCGCGCCTGTCCTCTACGACCACTCAATCATCATCAGGGTGAGTTCCTGAACTTCCTAGTAACGTTTAATCGTTGGATCTCGTTATTAATCATTATTTCATCACATGCCACCGTCGGCCATCGTCGGAGCTTGTCGGAGATGAAGCTCTGATGACCATTTCCGAGCGGCGCTGCCACTATTCAGTTCAGTAGGTTGCGCTGATTCGAACTAGACCTATTTAGCTTGCGAGGGTGTAGTAGATCGTCGCCGGCGACCAACCTCCGGCGGCGGTGGTGGTGCTGACGCCATCCATGCGTCATGATCGCACCACGTCAGCTAGTTTGACTGGTCTTTGCTAACGTGGCAAGTGATGTGGCCCAGGGCCCATATATCATTGACCGAGGTAGATAACCAATCGGTAACAAATGTAATTCTTTTAACATGAGAGCTGAGGTGGACAATGGCCCACGGGTCAGTGACTGGGAATGCTCTGGACGTGGTGTAAAAAGTAATTTTATGTTTAGAAATAAAAAATATTATAATCCAATTAATAATATTCCAGAAATCAAATAAATAATTAAATCTTGTTTAAATAATAACTTTTGATTTATAACTCAGAAAAATATGTATAATATATGAAAATTTTCAGAAAAATAAAATCTACAACTTAAAACTATTATCAAATAATATTATGAAAATTATTTAAATAAATATTATTGAGTAAAGGTTTTATAAATAATAAAACTTTAATAATTCATATCTTTATAATGATAAATGTTAATAATATAAATAAAATACCAAAAATCTTAGAAAAATAAGAATTCTAATTTAAAACTATAATCATGTATTATTAGTTCACTAATTTAAATATTTGTTATCTATTAAGTAATTATAAAGTAATAAGAATTATAAAAATCATATCTTATTATTTATAAATCACAAAAATAATATCTACATATAAAAATTTAATATTCTACTTTTGAGTTAAATAAAAATTCAAATAATTTAATAACTCAAATTTAAACTTATTTACTTTATTAATAATTCATATAATGATAAATAAAATTTATTAATATTTATAAAATGAGTCAAATAAGTCTAATAAATAGTATTAGTCTTAAATATTAATAATATAAAGCCATAATGGTTTAAAACATTATAAACATCTTTGTATTAAACTATCTTCAACTCTAAGTGAAGATTATATTCTCATAGGATTCCAATTCATGATAAAAACCTGAAAGAACATATTGTAAATAAATCAGATTATTTCCATTTACTTTAAATTATCAAATTACAACAATTACCACAACACTATAGAAAGTTCAAAAGTAATTAAGTGAAAATATATCTGGAATTATAAACTCTACTCGCTTATCTATAAAAGGTAAATGATACTACTCTATCCTAGAATTATGAAACTATTATCCCAAGTAAAAGAATAACCATTCTTAAATAACTTAAAGAATACCTTTCAGATATACAAGATACCAATGTATAAGTATTATACTTTCAAAACTATCTATAATTTAAAGTTAACTTTAGTCTCCAAGAATCTAAATACATTACCATACACATTACTATATGTTTTACAGTTAACTTTGGTCTGAAGTAGTTAAAACTATAAAGCCACTCAAGCCAAACCATTTGAGAAAACAAATAACATCAACGACCACTAACTAACCACAAGGTTTGTTTAGACCTTAGAAGAGAAATCTTTTCTTCGAAGGTTATCCTTTTTGCCACTTTAAAAAAGAACTCTTGTATAAGTAATCCTAAAGTATGTCATAAGAATGTATATTTTACTCCTACAAATGTGTTGTCTATAACCATTCATAAACTCTAATAAAAGTACAACTATGAAACTTATCTAAAAGAACCACACATTCTAAAGTAACCATTTCCGGAATCCAAACCCTACTAGAACCACGTTATTCCCGGGATTTGCGCTTAGACGTGAATCACATTACTTATGCATAAAAGCATATTGCTTCTTTAAACATCAGTCCTTATCGGACCAATGATGCTGATTTCAGATTTTGGATCTTATACTGAACCGAAGACCGTGAGTGCATAATCTTGCAATCACAAAAGGCAAGTTCACACTTGCTCATGTCCTTTGTTTATTTTCTATAAAGTATTTTACAAATCCAGTGTTGTATTCACCTGCGTTTGAAAAAGGTCAGAAAACACTATTTTTAATAATAATGAGCACTATTGATTACTGATCCAGGGTGATCAGTTAATCTATTAAATCTGACAGTCGGAATACCACTGTTCACAACTATATCACCTAGGACTTAACAACCAATGTTGTCAGTGATTCTTGCGCCGTATATTACGCGTTGACCGTGAGATTTGGAATGGGACAGAGAAGTCAGCTGTATCTTCTTCCTCTCGCATGAAGCCGGATGTGCAGGTCGTGGCTGTTATCCTTGTAGCATGCATATTAATTGGTAATTCGTAGAGGATATGCAGCATATGGGTGGGAACCCTCATCGTCCCACGATAGTTCTGGCATCTAACGGTTTGTACAAACCATTGCCGTAATTCTTTATGTGGGCATGGTGTACACCAAGGAGGCATGCGAGGTCACGAAGGGGGCAGTGATTGGCTTGGATCATCTTCTGGGCCCCACATCATGGAATTGTGGACGGGAATAAGCTGCCGGTTGTGCAACAAAGAGTTGATCTCTCATGGGTAAAGTAACGCACCTCTATAGAGTGTAAGAACTGTAACTTGTTACTCCCTATTCCGGGAAGGAGTTGCGAACGCGGCGGGAAAGGAACCCCATGAAGGTTCTGGTAAACCCGTGAAGGCTGACGGACATAGATTTTCAGAATAAAAGCAACCTTTGAAGAAATGTTTATAAAAACTTGCATTTCCTGCGACCTATGGTCTGTGGCTCTAGATATAGTGCATCAAACACTCCTTTTCTAGTGAATTTGCTGAGTAAGCTCGTACTCAAAGTATCTTCTTAACCCTTGCTAGATTCTGAAGCCTTAAAATGATGTCTACATCAAGACATGCTCCAAGACTTATCAAGACCAGCTAAAGCTCTTCAATGAAGACAAGGAAGTCAACATATACCTCAACTCGAGTGAAGACGAAGTTACTGATTACATAGTAATATTATCTCTAGCCAAAGAACCTATTTCGGTAGTGTGTTGCAATAGCAGCAATGCTAATATCTTAGTATGAATACTAGACTTAATAGTATAATCGTTCTTGCGTTATTTATCTTTAATTCTTCTCCGTAAGAAGTTCTTTCTCTCTCTTTAACCTAGAGTGTTCTCTGGACTTATGTAAAGAATGAGTTGTAACCTTAAGCCATGTATTGGACCCGCTGTGTTTATGTTGTGCCATTCTGAGGGATGTAATACTAGTGAACGGTGTTTCATTAGTGTTATGTCAACGACTATATTATACTACATCATGCAGTGGTATGCTGGGTCACCGCAACATCCAAAGCATATCTATAACAAAGAGCAATAACGTGGTAGAAACTATTAATAACCAAGCTAAGACTCATCTTAGGCTCAGTTTCCCATTATAAAGCAGAGACTCTAGACCAAGCTTCTTTGAAACTCTCTCCACTTCCTTGCTTGAAAGTAAAGATCCTTTCCATAGGTGACACATGGATTGGACCAAAACCAGACATAGTAGAAACTAGAGCAAGATCTAATTTTTTGTGTTTTTGATAAGGGAAAGCAAACCAAACTAAACTATTTTTTTTGAATTTTTGATAAAAATAGGCAAACAAAACCAAGCAAAATAAACTAAGAAAAACAAAAACAAAGTAAAGAGAAAGGTTGAGGAGGACTCCGCTTGTGAAGACGTCCTTAGCCTCCCCGGCAACGGCGCCAGAAAACTTGTTGATGGCGCCTGAGAGCGCTTTGCCGGGAAACCCCAAGAGAAAGGTGTGATGCATCACAGCAGCAAGTCTTCCCTCAATAAGAAACCGAGGTTATCGAACCAGTAGGAGGAAGGAAACCTCTCAAAGGTGTTGCAAGCAACTTGGAGACCTGCACAACACAAACTCAAGACTTTGCCCCAACGAACAGTGAGGTTGTCAATCTCACTGGTTGCTGTAACAAAGGATTAACTGTATGGTGTGGAAGGTGATAGTGGTTTGTAGGAAGTAAACAGTAAGAGTGGAAGATGTATCAATGGTAAATCGGACTGAGGTCCATAGTTCACTAGAGGTGTTCTCCTTACATAAAAAAACATGGCATACAGGGTAAACAAATTACAGCAGGGCAATTGACAAGACTGAGCAAGGGAAAACAATGCAATACTAGACATCATGATCCTATGAGATTCGATTGGGCAATACAACAAGATACATAGACCGCCATCCAACTGCATCTATGACTAGAAGTCCACCTTTGGGTTATCATCCGAACCCCCTCCAGTATTAAGTTGCAAGCAACAGACAACTGCTTTAAGCAAAGTGTGTAAGGTAAACAATACACTTGTTCCATGAACAATATACCGTTATTTTATCCCTAGTGGCAACAACACATATACAACCTTAGAGATTTCTGTCACTTCCCTTAGATTAAATAGAGGCATGAACCCACTATCGAGCATAAATACCCCCTCTTGGAGTCACTAGTAACTACTTGGCCAAGATAGCTACTAACAACAGAGAGCATGCAAGATCACAAACAACACAGACATGATAGAATCAATAAGACAAAATCATTAATCAATCTGACATAGTAATCTCAATATCCATCGGATCCTCAAAAACACAACATGCATGATTACAAATAGATGAGATCTTGATCATGAACGAAGCTCACAAGATCTAGACATGAAAGCACAAAGGAGGAGATACAACCATCTAGCTACTACATGGACCCGTAGTCCAAGGTGGAACTACTCACGCTTCATACCGGAGGCTGGCATGATGAAGAAGAAGACCCCCGGGATGATCTCCCTTCCGGTAGGGTGCAGAGAAGAGCTTCAGATCTTCCCGATCTAGGGACGATGGTAGCGGCGGCTACAGACAGTTTCGTGGAATATTGATCGGGTTCTTAGGGTTTAGGCATCGGGGGCTTCTTATAGGCGAAGAGGCAAGGCAGGAGGGCAGCCAGGGGGCCTACACCCTGCCTAGGCGCGGCCTAGGGTGTGCCCGCGCCTGGGGGGTGCGGCCGCCCTGTGGCTCCCCTCCATCTCTCCTATGGACTCCATGTTCTCCTCGATGAAATATTGACTTTGGCTTTTGTCCCGTCCAATTCTGAGAATATTTCCTTACTAGCTTTTCTGGAACCAAAAACAGAAGAAAACATGCAACTGGCAATGTGGCCTCTTGTTAATAGGTTAGTACCAGAAAACAATAAAAACACCTCAAAGTGTAGACAAAGAAAAGCAAAGTAGATAGTAAACAAGCATGGAACATCAAAAATTATAGATACGTTTCCGACGTATCAATGCTCCCATGTGTGGTTTTGGTAATTAATGACAATCTCTATGGACTAATGTGTAAATTGAGTTTCACTTGTAGGTTTGTCCATTAGTATGCTTGGGCCATGTGTTGGTCTCAAGGTTGAATCATGAAGAAAGAAGGAGCTTGAAGGTTGATCAAGACTAGTGCAAAGAGTTGCATCAAGATGGATCAACCTCAAGAAGGGATGAAGAAGGGCAAGCTCAAGATGCGCCATCTCTAGAAGACCTCATGCTTGAAGCTTGCCATCCTCGTGATCATGGAGTGATGAAGACAAGTTCAAAGAAGAGTTTTCCCCATGGAGTATGGGGAGGGGCAATTTTCAAGTCTTCATCTTCATCAAGCAGGAGCAATCAAGAAAGGTGTTCCCACTAGAGAAGAACAAGACGGTCTACATCAAGTTCAAGTGGAATGTTCAAGGCAAAGGTATGATCTTTATAGGGCTTCGCTTTTGCCGGTCTCGTGTTGTTAGTTGGGAGGCCGGGTTTAGGATAGATAGCCATACTATCAAGAGGGGCTCTCAATCGGGTGTCTTGATCGCATCGTTTGGAGAGATTTCAACCCTTTGCATCCATAGCATCATATTTCTTGGTTGTTATTTGGTTCTTGTCCATGAGAGGATCTAGAGCTTGTGGTCATCATCATAACAATCTCTAGTTCATTGATACGTCGTAAATGTATCTATAATTTTTTATGTTCCACGCTTGTTTAGTATCAACTTTGTTATGCTTTGTCTACAATTTGAGGTATTTTTATACATTTTCTGGAACTAACCTATTGACAAGATGCCGCAGTGCCTGTTGCCTGTTTTTTTCTTTTTTTTGGTTTCAGAAAAGCCAGGAAAAAAATATTCTCGGAATTGGACGGAACAAAAGCCAAATTCGATATTTTACCCGACACGACACGAAGCCCGAAGGAGAGACGGAGCAGGGCACCAGGGCGGCCACATCAAATGGTGGCGCATGCCCATGGATGCGTGGCCACATGGTGTGGGCCCCCTGGCCCTCCACCAACCTTGCCCTTTCGCCTACTTATACGTCTCCCCGAGACGTAAATCCAACGCGGATCAGATCTCCACCAAAAGTTCTGCAGCGCCGCCGCCATCGAAGAGGAGATTCGGGGGATAGAAGTCTCAATTCCGGCACCCTGCCGGGATGGGTAATTGCCCCCGGAACCATCTCCATCGATCTCCACCACCATCTCCATCGTCGTTGCTGAGTCCCATGATGAGGAGGGAGTAGTTCTCCCTCGAGGCTAAGGGCTCTACCAGTAGCTATGTGTTCATCTCTCTCTATGCGTGATCATATTGTGGTCATGAGCTTTGTAATCAAGTTGATCTACTCTGCTACTCAAGTGCTTTAATTGTAATCTTCGGTTATCCCCACGTGTGTGAAGGTGACAGTGTGCACACCGTGTGACACTTAGGCTAGACATTACATAAATACTTATCATGAGTTATATTTTTAGTTGGATGTCTCTATGAAATTGTGGTGTTTGTTGGAACGATCTAGCACTCAAGGGGATGGTGTGGGGTTATCTAGATGGGGATTGCGAACTTTAAGGAGTGCTTTTGTAGCCCTACCGTGGATTAGAGTTGTCCAACCGAAAAGTAGTTCAGAGTACAATAAAGAAGAGAGTATATTTATATGAGAGTGTCCACTAGTGAAAGTATGATCCCTAGTGAAAGAACATGTGGGCCCCCATGTGTGGTTTTGGTAATTAAGGACAATCTCTATGGACTAATGCTTGTATCAAGTTGTACTTGTAGGAATTGTCCATAGGCAATGCTTGAACCATATGTTGGCTTCAAGGTTTGGAGAATAAGAAAAAGTGAAGAGGATCAAGTGGTGACCAAGGTGTTCAAAGAGTGATCCACATATTGGTCATGTGAGAGTTGAGCCTTTTTGCAAGGGTGTCTTGAAGAAGAAGATAGAGTTCATCATATGTATCTTCAAGACATAATCCAAATGGTGTTAGAAGTAATGTTGTGCAAGCTAAAGATGTTCCATATCTAAAAGATATCATGCTTGAAGCTTGCCATCCTCGATGATCATGGATCAATGAAGAAAAGGTCAAAGTAAAGGTTTCCCCATGTCGTATGGGGGAGCAACTTGAAAGTCTTCATCAAGCGAGTGCGTGCAAGAGCAATCAAGAAAGGTGTTCCATCTTGAGAAGGACAAGATCGTATACATCAAGATCAAGTGGAATATGCGCAAGGCAAAGGTATGATATTGATAGGGTTTCTTTCTTACCGGTCTCGTGGTGTTAGTTGGGGAGACCGGTTTATAGGATAGACAATCGTACTATCAAGAGGGGCTCTCAAGTGAGTAACTCGGTCATATCTTTCAAAGAGAGCTCAAACCTTTGCATACTTAGCATTATCCTTTCTTGTTTGTTATTTGGATCTTATCCATGTGAGGTTCTAGAGCTTGTGGTAATATTCATAACAAGCTCTAGTTCATCAAAAACGGATTTCCCTTATATATCATATTGCGTTTTTGATCTTTGAGGTTTTACGGTTTCTCACCAAGAGAGACATCTCACTTTATAATGCATGAAATGTTCTCTCTTGGTGGTATCCAATATTTTCACTTTTTGTTGGGTAACTCTTGGTGTCCTATTTCCAACAAAATTGGTTTCGGGTCAATCGGAGTTTCCAAACTCTAGATATCGCCATTTGAAGTTTGCCTCTTATTTGGTTCAAGACCGGAGTCTCCGATCTGCGTGGACCGGAGTCTTCGATGTGGACCGGAGTTTCCGCTGGTGTCCCCGGTGGAGGCATCAGGATCCTAGCTAGGACATTCTGTATGGGGGTGCGGAGCAAGGTCCGGAGGCTCCTCAGGAGTCTCCGGTGTGGGTCTTGGATCGGAGTCTCCGGTGCTACTGGACCGGAGTCTCCGGCCCACCTGGCTCACAGAAGGGCTGGGTCATACTGCATACTGTTCCGGAGGCTGGTCCGGAGTTGGACCGGAATCTCCGGTGTAGACCGGAGTCTCCGGTCCTCACACCGGAGTCTCCGGTCTGACTTTTCCCCAACGGGCAGAAAACGGTCAGAAATTTGTAGGCCTATAAAAAGGGGCCCTTCTTCCCCAATGTCCCTGCTCGAGTTTTACAGGCTTTCTCCTCCATTCTTGACCCTCTTGAGCTTGCTCCCCCTTTAATCCCTCCCTTGATTCTTGCATATGCTTTAGGGATTTTAAAGAGGAGATCTAGATCTACAATCCCACCAATCCATCTCTCCTCTAAGTGAGGGGAACATCTTGGGATATAGATCTTGGAGTATTTTGTGGATTTCCTTCATTGTTCTTCCTCTCTTGTTCCCCCCACAAGCTTTTGTAGCTTTGGTGGAATTTGGGAGAGAAGGATTTGAGCACTTCTTGTGTTCTTGCCATTGCATTTGGTGCATCGGTTTGAGTTCTCAGTGAGGATTCGTTTGAGTGAAAGCTGAGAAGCTTTTTACTCTTGGGTTCTTGGAACCCTAGATAGTTTGTTGTGTTGCAGGTTGAGGCCTTGGTGGAATTTGTTGGGAGACTCCAATTAAGTTGTGGAGAAGTGCCCCAACCTTGTGGCCTTGGTGGCGTTTGTTGGCAGCCTCCAATTAAGTTGTGGAGAAGTGCCCCAACCTTGTGAGAGGTTCCGGTTGCCACCGACAGGAGCACCGATAGTGGAAGCTGTTGGGGATATGCTATATGGGTATCCCCATAGCATGTCTCCTATCCGGATAACCCAGGTGGCCCATAGTTGGTAGCATGGCCCATGGCCTGCTGGGCGGCCCAGTTGGATGGATCCAGAAGGGAGGCCCATGCCGGATAAAGGAAGGCTACAGTGGAGTCACCAGCGTACCCGGAGCCTTGGAGTACAAGACACACAAGACTAGTAATAGACGGTGTAGGACTCTCTAACCTGTCTGGCTAGGACTTTTCCCTGTAACCCTAGGACCTGGCGACTATATAAGTCGAGCCTATGGGAGCCTTTAGGGCACAACTTTAGACAATCTTAGACAACCTCGCACAGCGAACCAATCCCTGTAACTCGGCGTATTGCCATTATAGTGATTTATAGCAGGAGTAGGATTTCGCCACCGTTGTGGGATCTGAACCTGGGTAAGCTATGTTACCTCGTACCCATCAACCGTCCGCCTTCCCCCACGTCTCTAAACACGCACTGTGAGGACCCCCTCCATGGCGTACTCGTCGGCAATACCGCGACAGTTGGCGCCCACCGTGGGGCAAGAGGCGCTTCAAGCTCTTCAGCGGGGGAGGACCAAGATCTTTGCGGGAATCAGCGAAACCGTAGCCATCGGTCGTGTTCTCTTCTCCGGCAACATTCCGATCGTCCATCCCGACGAGTTCTGGATCCCGGCAAAGACGAACCCTACGCGGTGTTCGATCGTTCCTATCGGAGACATCCACCTCTTCATCGGTGAAACCGACTCGGGCACTAGTTCCTTGGGGGTTGGAGGAGCATCAAGGCCCGCACGGACCACCTACTGGCAGGATACGTTCGCGGAAGGATCAATGTAGGATCTCTCTTCGGAGTTTGCCGAAAAAGATCGGAAAAATTCAAGGCCCACCCAAACCACCCCTGTGCAGGATATAAAGTTGGAAGATCACTGCAAGTCCGCAGGCTTTGCCCGTGCGTCTGGACAGCAGAGATCCAAGTTCGTCGGCGTGGTCAGCAGAGAACCAGAGTATTGGGTGATGCACTTTGACAGATCAAAGTTGCTCAACGTCTCGGGGGATGGTGTATTGCTACAGTCACCAACTGGCGACAAGCTACACTACGTTCTCCAGATCCACTTCGAGGCGACGAACAACATGGCAGAGTATAAATCACTCATTCACGGATTACGTGTAGCCAAGGATATTGTCATCAAGCGCATAGTTTGCTGTGGAGATTCCGACTTGGTTTCCCAGCAAGTGGCTGGCACCTGGAATGCGCGGAACCCTATGATGGCGGCATATCGAGACGAAGTGGACGAGATAGCCAAGAGCTTCTTGGGCTACGAAGTCAAGTATGTACCTAGGGAGCAAAACGAGGCGGCTGATCTACTGTCTAAGCTTGGATCAGGGCGCAAACGAATTCCGCTAGGAGTTTTCCTAGAGCATCTACGCACACTATCCGTGAAGGGAGCCGACATCGACAACCCGGATAGAGTTGACTCTTTCGTCCACATAGTGGCAAAGGTCCCTCCGGCTTGGACAAAACCGTTCATGGAATATCTCGAACACGGAAATTTGCCCGACGGCAAATAGTACGTCGAGCAAAGGGCTATACCATAATTAATGGACAGCTCTACAAAAGGAGCACTACTGGTGTGTACCTTAAGTTTGTTTCCCAGCTAGAAGGTATTGAAATCCTACGCGAAATCCATCTCGGAGATTGCGGTCATCACGCCGCTCCTCGATCGTTGGTCGCGAAAGCCTTCCGACAAGGATTATACTGGCTGACCGCGAAGATGACGTCGACAAGCTGGTTGAGACATGCATGGGTTGCCAGTATTATGCCCGACAACCACATGTTCCTGCTGAAGAATTGCGAACGATACCAATAACTTGGCCGTTTGCAGTCTGGGGGCTAGACATGGTGGGACCGTTGCAGACGGCACCATGTGGGTTTACGCATCTTCTAGTAGCAGTTGATAAATTCACTAAATGGATAGAAGCTAAACCCATTAGAAAGCTTGATGGGGCAACTGCCCTCAGGTTTGTCCGGGATTTAGTGGTGAGATTTGGTCTCCCATATAGCATTATCACCGACAATGGCAGCAACTTGTCACTCGGAGAAGTGGAGGCTTATTGTTGGGAGAAGGGCATCTGACTTGAACTTGCATCTGTGGAACATCCACAATCCAATGGTCAGGTTGAGCGAGCCAATGGATTAATTCTGCAGGGAATAAAGCCACGTCTTGAGGCACCGCTACATAGAGCAGCTGGAGCGTGGGCGGAATAATTGCCATCTGTGTTGTGGACTTTACGAACTACACCCAACAAATCCACTGGCTACACCCCTTATTTCATGGTATATGGAGTAGAAGCCATCCTCCCTTTCGACATACTTAACGATGCACCAAGGGTTGCCGCCTACGACGAAGATGACGCTGAAGAATCTAGACGCCTAGATGTGGACCTTCTCGAGGAGGAGCGTGTTTTGGCACGCCAAAGATCCGCCATCTACCAGCAGAAGCTACGCAGCTACCATAGTCGCTGCGTTCGGCATCGCTCGTTTAAAGAGGGGGATTTGGTGCTCCGACTTAAGCAGAAGAAGTCACACAAATTATCCCCGCCATGGGAAGGACCGTTCATCATAAGCAAGGAGCTGCTCAATGGGTCTTACTACCTCGTTTGACAATCGTGAACTAAATGATAGACCCAACGAGGATCATAAGCGTAAGTGATGTGGCCCGGATGATGACTACCCGGAGCTTGACCGGCCATGGAACATAGCACAACTACGTCCTTTTTACACTTAGCATTTTTTATCTAATTGTGTACCCCTTATATGGTCAATGAAATAAAGCTCTCTGGTTCATTCATATTTCTGAGTCTTTTACCTCCTTTAGTGTTCATTTTTGGATCATATAAAACCTTTATGCACAAGCTTTGCGATTGCACTTGTGAAAATTCCGCCTACAGGCGTTAGCTTAAGTTTTCCGGTCACACGTTCTTTGTCGTTTTATGTGGATTCTGGAGTAGTAACTTTTGGCACTTATTGTCGACAATTTTGTGCTTAGGTTATTGAGAGTGCCATTGGGCATCATCACCTAAGCGCATGGTTCCGACAACGATTCTTCCGACTCACCAAAAGTCAACATAAGAACCAAAGTAATGGATAAGCCAGCACTTGCTTAAAAATATATATACATGCTGAATCTAGTTCTTAAGTAGCTCGACATACATCATTGTTTTCCGCCTTAAGTTAATACATAATTTTTCCGCATACGCATCACAAAGGAAACAAATATTACAGATTGTTTTTCATTTCTTTGGCGCAGGCGACTTGGAAGCAGCGTCATCGGCAGCAGGAGAATTACCCTCAAAGTCGGCAGTGTGAAGAGACTCGGAAGAGCTTTGTGTAGGGGTTCGTAGCATGGAAAACAAAAAATTTCTATCGCATACAAACAAACAAGCCAAGATCTATCTACTAGATTGTAGCAACGAGTCGATGGAATAACTTACCCTCGAAGATTCCAAAGTGTTTAACGAGAGCGGATTCTCGTGGGTGATGTAGTCGTACTCTTCCCGATCTCAAGATCGTGTAGACGATCCTTCCGGCGCTGCGTTTCGGCAGCGCTCCCGCAGTCGGTCACACGTTCGGTACTCGACGAAGACCTTCCTCTCCCTTGTTCCAGCAGGCAGCGGAGGTTGTAGCACTCTCCTCGCGATTCTGGCAGCACAACGGCGTGGTACCGGAAGTAGAGGGGAAATCCCGCAGGGCTTCGCCTTAAGCCGGTGCGAGTATGGTGGAGTATGAGAGAGGCTATTAGTGGTCTAGTAATTAGACACACCAATTAGAAGGCTCTAAACCAATTAGAAGGCTCTAAACCGAAGGCTAAAGCAATTAGAAGCTATAAACCCAAACGGCTCTAAACCGGAGGTAGAAGATAGGAACTTGTGTGTTCTAGGAGGGGAGCCCTGCCCCTCCTTATATAGATGGGAGGGGGCTTGGCGCGCCAGGGAGGGAGGGAGTCCCTCCCCAACTCGGCCTAGGGCTGGCCGCCGGCTTGGAGGAGAGAAACTCCTCCTCCAAGTCGGTTCCAACTCCTCTTGCTTGTTTCCCACAGTTTCTTGTTTTAGCCGTTTGACTTTCAAACTGGACATTTGACTTTTCTGTTTTAGGATTCAATTTAATCCTTTATTTGGGACAGCAAGAACACTTATTACATGATGCAATCATTCCAATATGTAATGACACATTCATGTACCCCTCCCCCCCCCCCGGAGTGTCGGACAATCCGGAACCTTCTAGAACATTCCCGATGAAAACACCGGAATCATTCCGCAACTCCGAAACGGGACTTTCCTTATATGAATCTTATTCTCCGGACCATTCCGGATCACCTCGTGATATCCCGGATCCCATCCGAGACTCCGAACAACATTCGGTCTCTTTCTCATAATACCATAACTACTCAAACAACGTCGAATCCTTAAGTGTGTCTCCCTACGGTTCGTGAATTATGCGGACATGATCGAGACACTTCTCCGAACAATAACCAATAGAGGAATCTGGAAATTCATATGGCTCCCACATATTTCTACGATTACTTGCGATCGAATGAACCACTTACATACGATACCAATTTCCCTTTGTCTCACGATATGTTACTTATCCGAGGTTATGATCGTCGGTATCTCTGCATACCTAGTTCAACCTCGTTACTGATAAGTACTCTTTTCTCGTTCCCGTGATATGTGATCCCTTGTGACCAAGTCACATGCTTGCAAGCTAATTGGATGACATTCCACCGAGAGGGCCCAGAGTATATCTATCCGTCATGTGGATGGACAAATCCCACTCTTGATCCATGTGTCTCAACCAATACTTTCCGAACACTCAATGCCACCTTTATAACCACCCAGTTACGGTGTGGTGTTTGATGTCATCAAAGCATCCATACGGTAAAGGTGATATGCATGATCTCATGGTCGAAGGAATTAGGTTACTATGTATCAGAAAGCATATAGCAATTGAACTATTGAAATGACTTGATCTTTATGCTACGCTTATCTATAGGAGTATGTCCACCATATCATTCTCCTAACGATATGATCTTATTGTTGATAACATCTCAATGTTCATGATAGGGAAACCACAATCATTAATCAACCAACAAGCTAGTGAAGTATAGAGGCTATACTAGGGACTTCAAATTAAGTTTACAAATCACACAAGTATCAATGTTTCCTTGTTAATACTATTATAGCATGAATGTAAACATTTATCATAAACACAAAGATATAATAATAACTACATTTATTATTGCCTCTAGGGCATATCTCCAACAGTCTCCCACTTGCACTAGAGTCATCTAATCTAGATTACATGGTAATATACCGAACACCCATGGCAGTTTGGTGTTGGTCATGTTTTGCCCTCGGGAGAGGTTTAGTCAACGGATCCGCCACATTCAGATCTGTGTGTACTTTGCAAATCTTTATATCCCCATCCTGGATATGTTCTCGAATAGCGTGAAAACGTAGCTTGATATGCTTCAGCTTCTTGTGTGACCTTGGTTCTTGCGCATTGGCTATGGCGCCCATGTTATCACAGTAGATAGACATTGGGTCCAGCGCACTAGGAACCACACCCAGCTCTGTAATGAACTCTTTCATCCATATCGCTTCTTGTGAAGCCTCCGAAGCAGCCATGTATTCCGATTCAGTTGAAGATCTCGCCACAACGCTTTGCTTTGCACTCCTCCAGCTAACTGCTGCACCATTCAAAATAAATACGTATCCGGATTGTGATTTAGAATCATCCGGATCGGTGTTCCAACTAGCATCGGTGTAACCATTAACAACGAGTTGTTCATCACCTCCATAAGAAAGAACCATATCCTTAGTTCTTCTCAAGTACTTAAGGATGTTTTTGACCGCTGTCCAATGATCCACTCCTGGATCACTTTGATATCTGCTAGTTAAACTAATAGCATATGCAATGTCGGGTCTAGTACATAGCATGGCATACATTAGAGATCCTATGGCTGAGGCATAGGGAGTCTTACTCATCCTTTCTCTATCTTCTGCCGATGTCGGACTTTGAGTTTTACTCAAGGTCGTATTGGGAAACATGGGCAAGAACCCTTTCTTGCTTTCTTCCATTCCAAACCTCTTTAGAACTTTGTCCAAATATGTACTCTGTGACAATGATATTTGGCGTTTCGATCTATCTCTATAAATCTTTATGCCTAATATGTAAGCTGCTTCGCCAAGATCCTTAATTGAAAAACTATTATTCAAATATTCCTTGACACTATTAAGAAGGTCTACATCATTCCCAATCAACAATATGTCATCCACATATAGTATTAAGAATGCTACAGAGCTCCCACTCACTTTCTTGTAAATACAAGCTTCTCCATAAGTTTGTATAAAACCAAAACTTTTGATTACCTTATCAAAACGTTGATTCCAACTTCGGGATGCTTGCTTCAATCCATAGATGGACCGTTGAAGTTTGCATACCTTGTTAGCATCTTTAGGATCGACAAACCTTTGGGTTGCATCATATACAACTCTTCATCAATGTCTCCATTGAGGAATGCTGTTTTGACATCCATCTGCCATATCTCATAATCATAATATGCAGCGATTGCTAACATAATCCTCACAGACTTTAGCTTCGCTACCGGTGAGAAAGTCTCATCGTAGTTAACTCCTTGAATTTGTCGAAACCCTTTTGCGACAAGTCGAGCTTTATAGACAGTAACATTACCATCAGCATCTGTTTTCTTCTTGAAAATCCATTTGTTCTCGACAGCCTTTCGGCCATCCGGTAAGTCCACCAAAGTCCATACTTGGTTTTCGTACATGGATCCAATCTCGGATTTCATGGCTTCTTGCCATTTATTGGAATCTGGGCTCATCATCGCTTCCTCATATGTCTCGGGGTCATCGGTGTTGTCCACCAACATGACATTCATAACGGAATCATACCAATCTGGAGTGGTACAAGTTCTCCTTGACCTCCGAGGCTCTGTAGCAACTTCAACCGAAGTTTCATGATCACCATCATTAGCTTCCTCTCTTATTGGTGCAGGCACCACAGGAACTTCTTCCGGTGCTGCGCTACTCGCAATTTCGAGAGAAGGTTCGACAACCTCGTCGAGTTCTACTTTCCTTCCAGTCACTTCTTTCGAGAGAAATTCCTTCTCTAGAAAGGATCCATTCTTGGCAACGAAGATTTTGCCTTCGGATCTATGATAGAAGGTATACCCAATAGTTTCCTTCGGGTATCCTATGAAGACGCATTTTTCCGCTTTGGGTTCAAGCTTGTCCGGCTGTAACTTCTTTACATAGGCTTCGCATCCCCAAACTTTAAGGAACGACAATTTAGGTTTCTTCCCAAACCATAATTCATACGGTGTCGTTTCAACGGATTTAGATGGTTCCCTATTTAAAGTGAATGCGGCTGTTTCTAATGCATAACCCCAAAATGATAGCGGTAAATCTGTAAGTGACATCATAGAACGAACCATATCTAAGAGAGTTCGATTACGACGTTCGGACACACCATTACGCTGTGGTGTTCCTGGCGGTGTCAATTGTGAAAGTATTCCGCATTTCTTCAAATGCTCGCCAAACTCGTAACTTAGATATTCACCTCCACGATCAGAACGTAGAAATTTAATCTTCTTGTTACGTTGATTCTCTACCTCACTTTGAAACTCCTTAAACTTCTCGAAAGTTTCGGACTTATGTTTCATGAAATAGATATACCCATATCTACTCAAGTCATCCGTGAAGGTAAGAACATAACGATAACCACCGCGCGATGCTACACTCATTGGACCACACACATCGGTATGTATGATTTCCAATAAGTCCGTAGCTCGCTCCATCATACCAGAAAATGGAGTCTTAGTCATTTTTCCCATCAGACATGCTTCGCATCTTTCAAGTGATTCAAAATCAAGTGATTCAAGAAGTCCATCGGAATGGAGTTTCTTCATACGTTTCACTCCGATGTGACCAAGACGACAGTGCCACATATAGGTCGAATTATCGCCTGATTTGAAACGTTTAGCCTCAATGTTGTTGATATGTGTATTTCCACTATCGAGATTCAATAAGAATAGACCATCTATCAAAGGTGCATGTGCATAAAACATATTACTTATATAAATAGAACAACCATTATTCTCGGATTTAAACAAGTAACCGTCTCGCAATAAACAAGATCCCGATATAATGTTCATGCTCAACGCAGGCTCCAAATAACAATTATTTAAGTATAAAACTAATCCCGATGGTAGATGAAGGGATAGCGTGCCGACCGCGATCACATCAACCTTTGATCCGTTTCCCACGCGCATCGTCACCTCGTTCTTCGCTAGCTTCCGTTTATTCTGCAGCACCTGTTTCGAGTTACAAATATGAGCAACCGAACCAGTATCAAATACCCAGGCACTACTACGAGTACTAATGAGATACTTGTCAACACCCGGATTTTTCAATCCTAGATGCCTGTTATGCCATACATCGCAATCCCAGGATTACCATTTTTGCGAGACATAACAGAATTGGATACCATAGTACTTCATCCATTACAACGATACATAAGTTCTTACACAAATAGGGATCTCATGATCCAGTCCTTAATACAACATCAAGCAGCGGAATACGGCATAATAACGGTAGCGTAGGCGAGGCTCCATCTTCGGGGTCACAGGCAATGCTGACGATGGGAGATGATCCTAGTTGTCGTAACCGTCCTGGGGTCCATCCTCCAGGTACTCCTCTTCATAGTCTGGCCATGGGAATAGCCAGGGACAAAGCCTTGAGTACTCTTTTAGTACTCGCAAACTAATACTAACAAGAAAGAGGGGTTTTGGATAATAGGACACTAGGCTCTAGGGTTGTTTTGCAAAAGCCAGATTTATACTACTAAGTTCCAAAGCTGGTCACAATTTTATAACTCCTAAGTGGGATCTTGTATTTCCAGTCACAACTCTATTGTGGTCAAGTCAAAGTCTCAGGTCGTTCACAAGTCATTTTGAAAAGTCTGACGGGGGAACAGTATGGCCACTCCAACTGTCCATAACCGCGGACGCGGCTATTCGAATAGTTTGACACTCTGCAGAGATTGTACACTTTCACCACAACATTCGATACATCCGTCAGGAACAAATCCTGAATTCACCATACTTAGTATGCGGATAATCAATCCTAACCTTCCATTTACACTCCCTAGTATAAGCACCTCTCCTGTGAGTTTGGCCTCCCAACCATGACCACTGTCATCTTGGGTACTGCACAGGTGGACAATCTTCACAAGGTAGCCTCAGCTCAGACCTTGGCCGTGAGGGAACTAATACTAAGGTATATAAGTTTCTAGTCAAGCCCTACCCAATATTCGGGTATTGTGGTTGTACGATAAAATTGGAATGGTATCGCATCCAGACAACCATCAGTTTTATAAAGGGATAAGGCTCATGCCTCAACATTTTCATCACCAAAATCATCAAGTGTTTGGAAACACATGTCCAAAACATTTCAATAGAATGATCCATCATTCCAAGGTTTTCATAACCATTTTTCCACCAAGTATTCCCATCTAAAGTTGATCAAGTTTTATGCTTAGCACTAGCATCTACAGGTGGGGTAGTACTAATAGAAGGGTGGTAACTAGTAGAGTTGCAACTAAGTCCAACCTTATATCATAAGCTGATATCAAGGTTTCTAGCTTAGGCCAAATTTTAATGTTCTTTATGCAACCTTCAGCACAACTGTCTAGTCTCTACCAAACTTCTTGGGTAGCCTCTAAGTAAACTTTGATAAGGAAATAGAGTAAAAAGCTTGCCATAAAACTAGGATTGGTTTAGCAAGTGGGTATGGTTACATACGCTTAGGGCATATAGTAATCATGTCACAAGCATGGGTTGTGGCAACAATAGGGTATCTTGCAAGTGTTAGCTTGCATCAATATCAGTATAAGCTTGCATAGTTACTAGCTTGCTCAATCAACTAGTAGTATTAGGCTTGCCTTGTGCAGAGCAGTGGTTGAAGTTCTCTTCGGCTTCCTCTTCGTAGTATCCTCCTTCTTCTTCATAGCCTTGGTCGGTACTAGCGTCTATGAATAAATACGAGGTACACAATCACCAAACAATACTTAAATACTTGCAATCATCACACACAAGGGTCCTATAGATGATCTAGCATCATCTCTAACATTACAAGGTTAAGGATTGGTTTAAGTCTTCTTATTTTAGAAAAAGTAATTTCTACTCATTGAAGACTACTTAAGATTTAATATTCTCCAAACTAAACATGGGATCATGTTGACACATGTCATCACCACATGTTGTAGTCCATGGGAATGTGATTTAAAGTGGTGTAACAATTTAACAAGGTTTTACCCTTTTATTTTAATTAATTAAAGTGGCTAGAAATGCTTATGAAGCATTCCTTTATTCCTTGAACATTATTTCTGCAAGTAACCTATATATATTTTTAAATATTCTGAAAGGTATGGTTGAAAGTGATTTTTGAGAGTTGGAATCAACTCAAAAGCTATTGTGGTTTAAATTTGAAAAATGTTTGAATGCAGAAAAGCTTCTGCCTTGTCATTTTTGCTAAGGGTGATCTATAAATCCAAATGACTTGAATCCAACGGGCTTGGATTAAGCATTCACAGACCTTTCCAACAAAATTGGTTTCATCTAATTTGGTGCACTAAATTGATCTGGGTTGATTTTTGAAGTTGGGTACTGAAGTGTGTTTGAATTTAAAAAGAAAAAGTTTAATTTGAAATGCTGGGCTGCGCGGGAAATTCTAACGGGCCGGCCTGCTAAGCGCAGTGCTCCCGCGGGCTGCTTAAGTGGGTGTCCCCACTCGTCAGTGACACGGGGCTGGGCGAAGCGGTATGGGGCAACGTGGTTCGTTAGATCTGGTTCTAATCCAACGGCTGAGGGTCATCGTCGACGCGAGACAGCTCCGGCGAGAACGAAACCTAGCGCGGCCAGTGAGGGGTGCTGGGGGATCACCGGGGTACGGGCGAGGGTCGACGAGGCGGGCGAACGACGAAGTCGACGACGGCGAACCTCCTGGTACCGGTGGCTTCTCCTGGGGCGGCTCCAATCGCTGGCTCCTTTCTTCTCCGGCAGCGGCAGGCTCCGGTGAAATTCCGGCAGGGTGGTGCTCGCCTTGCTCTGAGAATGGTGTGGCACGATCAGTGAGGAGAGGGGAGTGAGATGGTGTGAAGAAATCGTGCGGGGGTGGCCTCTATTTATAGTCGAGCGAGGGGACTGTCGGGGCGCAAGGTGAGCTCGTCGGAGGCGATGTTACAGGCAGCTAATGGCATGGGCAAGGGTAGGGGACGGTGATGTGTCTCCTGGCGATGCTCAACGGCATGGTCGCGAGTGATTGGGCGGTGTGGTTTGGTCTGGAACGGGCGGTGCTCTGCACGGCAGAGGCGGCGTTTTCGACGGCGGGCGGTGGCTGTATGGCGCGGGGCGTTAAACGGGGATGTCTGGCGGTCTCCTGGGTCGGTGGTGATCGTGTGTGCGCGCGGTGAGGGCGGCGCACGGTCTGTGGGTGGTGGTCGAGGGTGGCGCTCTGGCGCACGCTCGGCATGGTCTGGGCGTGTCTTGCGCGCGTGGTCCAGGGCTTGGCAACGCTCGCGGCTGGGACAGGCAGTGGCGGTGGACGGTGGGCTGCCTCCTAGACATGCTGGCTAGGCTTGCTGCTGCTCCTAGCTTGCTGTCCACTTTGGGGTGACATGGGGTTGCTCGGCTGTTCACCATTAATGGGAATGGCAAGCTCACAGGGTGCTAGTGTTGGGCTAATCTTTCTAGATGATCTACTGAGGTGTGTGAGAGCTGACTAGGGAACAAGTTAGGCAAGAATCATTGCACACTATAGTGTTTTGTGTTTTGTTTGATTTGTGTCTGCAACCTGTTTGATGAAATGGCCGCATGAAATCAAGTTTTGAATTTTGAAATGATTTTTGGTGGGTTTGCTAGATTGGTTCTGGTGAGTCTGCAGATGCTTGGGTTTTGAAAATTGAGCTTGTTTAAGTGGGTTTTGAAAAAGTGGGATCTTCCCATATGAAGAAGATTCAATTTTGAGTTGTCATTTAAACTATGCATTTGAAAGTTTCTGGATGATCACAAGGTGGGCCTTGATACTTTGTTATGAGTACATTCAAGGGGTGCAAAGATCCAGAAAAGTTTCTGTTAGGTTTTGAAAGTTTGAGACAGCCAAAGTAGGCATGGGAGTTAAATTGGTCAAAATGACCATTCACTTAATATATTGGTTTTGACTTATTTTTCTTTAGGAAAAGTGTGGGGAATGTTTTAGATGATGTTCTTTTCACCTAAGAAACATTTTACAAGCAATGGATCACACAAACAAAGTGGTTTTAAAGAATTTCAAAATTCATGCATACACATAGACATGCTTTCATGAATTGATTTAGAAAAGTTTTTGTTAACCCTAAACTTTAGGATTAGTATTTTGTTGATCTAAGTTTGATATTTTTGGGATGTTACAAACCTTCCCCCCTTAAACAAAATCTCGTCCCGAGATTTGAAAAAGGACGAAAAGATTACCTAGGATTTTAAGAGATCTGGAAACTCCGTCCTGATGTGATCTTCGCGTTCCCAGGTAGCTTCCTCTTCTGTGTGGTTGCTCCACTGAATCTTGAGAAACTTGATGCTTCGGGTTCTGGTCGTTCGAAAAGCTTCTTCCAATATACGGATGGGTACTTCAGGATAGGTCAGGTCATCATTGATCTCTATGGTCCTATGATCGATATTCCTGAACACTTCGGTCTTCTCGGGGACTTCGAGACATTTGCGAAGTAACGAGATATGGAACACATTGTGCACTGCTGACATCTCTTCTGGTAGCTCGAGTTGATACGATACTTCTCCTCGACGGTTCAAGATTTTGAAAGGTCCGATATATCTGGGGGCTAACTTTCCTTTGAGTTGGAAACGTTGCATTCCCTTCAATGGCGACACTTCCAGGTAAACAAAGTCTCCAATGTTAAAGGAGAGGTCTCGACGTCTCTTGTCGGCGTAACTCTTTTGTCGGGATTGGGCTGTCTTGAGGTGCTCTCGAATCTTGTGAACCTTCTCTTCTGCTTCTCGTAGGATGTCGGGTCCGAAAATTTGACTCTCTCCTACTTCCGACCAGTTCAAAGGGGTGCGGCACTTCCTTCCGTACATGAATTCAAATGGGGCCATTTGCAAACTGGCTTGGTAACTATTGTTGTAGGAAAATTCTGCAAACGGCAGACAGTCTTCCCACTTGGATCCATACTCTAGCACACATGCTCTAAGCATATCTTCGAGTATTTGGTTTACTCGCTCCGTTTGTCCATCGGTCTGAGGGTGATACGCGGTACTGAAATCTAGGCGGGTTCCTAAACCTTCCTGGACCTTCTTCCAGAATCTTGAGGTAAACTGAGTTCCTCGATCCGATACGATATTCTTGGGGACTCCGTGCAAACTAACGATCCTAGCGATATACAACTCTGCTAGCTTCGAACTCTGATAGGTGGTTTTAACGGGCAAGAAATGGGCGACTTTGGACAATCTGTCCACTATGACCCAAATAGAGTCATTTCCCCTACTAGAAGTAGGTAGTCCAGTGATAAAGTCCATTCCTACAGAATCCCATTTCCATTCCGGAATTTGCAAAGGTTGCAACAATCCAGCGGGTCTTTGATGTCCTGCCTTGACTCGCTGACATATATCATACTTGGCGATATAGCTTCTGATTTCTCTCTTCATCTTATGCCACCAAAATTGCTCTTTCAAATCTTGATATCTTAGTTCCTCCTGGATGGATAGAATAATGAGTATCATGGGCCTCCTTCAAGATAACTTCTTTTAACTCAGAATCTGCTGGTACACAAAGGCGTCCTTTGTACCACAAAACTCCTTCTTCGTCCTCGGTAAATCCGGGTACTTTGCCTGTACCGATACGACGTTTAATTCCGTCGATACTAGCATTTCCTTTCTGCGCCTCTTTAACCTGACTGATCAAAGTGGGCTGAAGTTCTATGCTAGCCAAAAATCCTTCACTTACTAATTCTAGTCGAAAATCTTCCATCTCCTTGTGCAAACTTGGTTGCTCCTTCAAAATCATGGAGTTCAAGCGGCACGGCAATCTTCTAAGGGCATCGGCTACTACGTTGGCTTTTCCAGGGTGATAATGAATGTCCAGGTCGTAATCCTTGATTAGCTCAATCCATCTTCTCTGCCTCATATTCAGCTCCTTCTGAGTGAATATATACTTTAGGCTCTTGTGATCCGAATAAATCTCACAACGATTTCCCATAAGGTAATGTCTCCATGTCTTCAGGGCTAGAACTACGGCTGCGAGTTCGAGGTCATGGGTTGGATAATTTTGTTCATGCTGCTTCAATTGTCGCGATAGATAGGATATAACTTGGCCTTCTTGCATTAGCACACATCCGAGACCAATCTTGGATGCATCACAATACACATCGAATGGCTTCGTGATATCCGGCATGATCAAGATTGGGGCGGAAATCAATCTCCTTTTGAGTTCTTGGAAACTCGCTTCACACTTGTCCGTCCATTCAAACTTCTTGTCCTTCTTCAGCAATTGGGTCATGGGTCGGACGATACTAGAGAATCCTTCTACGAATTTGCGGTAATATCCCGCCAATCCGAGAAAAGCACGAACTTGGGTTTGAGTGGTTGGGGCTTGCCAATCTTCTACATCTTTCACTTTGGCAGGGTCAACGGCAATTCCTCCGGCTGATACAATGTGACCGAGGAATCCTACTTCCTGTAACCAGAATTCACATTTGCTAAATTTTGCATATAGCTGATGCTCTCTAAGGGTTCCAAGAATGGTCCTTAGGTGTAGCTCATGTTCTTCTTCCGATTTGGAATAAATCAGAATGTCATCGATGAAAACAACGACAAACTTATCCAGGAAGTCCATAAAAATCTTATTCATGAGGTTCATGAAATAAGCGGGGGCATTGGTTAATCCAAAAGACATGACTGTATACTCATACAACCCATATCTGGTGGTAAAGGCAGTCTTTGGAATATCCTCTGCACGAATTTTGAGTTGATGATAACCAGTTCTAAGATCAATCTTAGAAAACACCTGGGCACCGGTCAACTGATCAAACAAATCCTCTATCTTGGGCAAGGGATACTTGTTCTTGATGGTGACATCATTCAACTTTCGATAATCCGTACACAAACGGTTACCTCCATCCTTCTTGTCCACAAATAAGACAGGTGACCTCCATGGGGACGCACTTGGTTGAATCAATCCGATTTCTAACATGGAATCCAGTTGCTTCTTCAGTTCTTCTAGTTCTGACGGGTTCATACTATAGGGTCTCTGGGCTATAGGTCCTGTTCCGGGGATTAGTTCGATGATAAACTCGATATCCCTATCTGGGGGCATACCGGGCAAAACATCTGGAAATACATCGGGGTATTCACAGACTATCCGAACTTGGTCGATGGTAGGTTGGGCTAGACTCTTGTTACACTTGAATTGGCGAGGTAAGGTTTCCGATATATGCTCGACTAATATTCCGGCGGTACTAGTCATGGTAATGGCTTTCTTGGCACAGTCAATCATTCCTTTATGTTTAGACATCCAATCCATTCCTAGTACTACTTCCAAACCTTTAGTTCCGAGTACTATTAGATTAGCATAAAAATCTATGCCATGGATTCGGATAGGGACGGCTTTGCAAATATGCCTAGCCTTGGTGGTTGATCCGGGAATTTGTACAATCATCACATGCTTCAGTTTGGTTGGTTGGATTTTACTAGTGCATGCAAATTCTTCGGTGACAAATGAATGCGATGCACCAGAATCAAACAACACTCTTGCGAGTACTGAATTAACAGAAAACATACCCAGCACGACGTCTGGCGCTTCCTGAGCTTCTTCAGCATGCATGAGAAAAAGGCGGCCATTACGGTTGAGTGATTTCCGGGGGCAAATCTTCTCCCTGGCTGGACACGACGCTGCTGCTGGGCTGGGACATTGGTATTAGGGGCTGTAGCGTTCTTCTTGTTGGGGCACTCGTTGGAATAGTGGCCTTTATTTCCACAGTCATAACAGGTCACTTGGGACTTGTCCTTGGCTGCGACAGGCACAGCATTGCTTCCAGTCCTCGGGGCAGTATTGGGGTTGGCGGTAGCATGGTTGGTGTTGAACTTGGGTGGGGCACGGTTGAAAGGGCTAGAATTGCTGGGGTTGTTGTGATTTCCTCCGGGTCTAGGGTTTCCACGGTTGGGATAGTTCGGACGGGTCATAGGGGGTCTGTTGGTTCTTGGGGAAAATCCTGGAGATGGGTTGGGGCGATACTTTGGGGTCTGATGGGTTCCTGGTTGATGCATCATGCGACGCTTGCGGTTCTCATTGGCCTGATTGATCTTTCCTTCCATCTGGATAGCGGAGTCGACAAGGGCTTCGATATCGGCAAAGGGATATTGACTAATACTGTCTGCATCTCGTCATGCAGACCATTCAGGAATCTTTCTTTTCTTCTTGCTTCGGTGTCTATCTCATCTGGGGCGTACCTAGCTAATGACAAAAATTTGTCACGGTATTCCACTACTGTCATCCTTCCTTGCTTCAGTTCTCTGAACTCGTCTCTCATTCTCTTAATCAAACCTGGCGGCACATGGGTTCTGCTAAACTTGACCTTGAATTCCTCCCAGGTCATCATTTGGCCTCCGGTCATTGCACGAACACTGTTCCACCATGCCCTGGCATCTCCGACTAGATAATGAGTGGCGAACAAGACTTTCTCGTTGGCTTCTACTCCGGCTACTTCTAAGTTAGTCTCCATGGTTTGCAGCCAATCATCGGCGTCTAGGGGTTCTTCTGACTTGGTGAAAACGGGTGGGTTGGTATTCTGGAAGTTCTTGAGCTTAGATCCGTGGTTGTCCTGATTTCCATGACCTTGGTTATTGTGGGCTAGCTGGGCTATCTGTTGCAGAGTAGCTAGGTTGGCTTGCCGTTCCGCTCGTTCAGCTTCGCGGTCAGAAGTCAACATTTGCAGGATCTGCAACATTGGGTCCGGGGTTGAACCACTTCCTCCACGTGGCATCTGAGGATTGATATAGATCATGAGAAAAGAGGGAAATTTCTAAGGTTTTGGGTCTTTGAAAAGTTTTTAGAGTTGACTCAAGTTTTCTAGCAACTTGCTTTTTCATTCATTCACTCATAGCACACAGTACAACACACACACACAACAACAAGCAAAACAGATGGTTTTAAGAACCATTCTGGGAACTACGATACAGTGGACCGACTACTACTACTCGCTACGCTAGTGCTCAGTGCTACTACTGCTCGGAGTCTGTGGCTTCATCATCTTCCACATCATCGATGAAGGCGAAATCATCCTCATCGGTGAAGAAGTCCATGGCCTGGTCCTCCAGAAAATCATCGTCATCGCTGAGATAGGAGTAAGGGTCTCCACGAAGATCTTCTCCGGCATTTTCCCTTTCCTCTAACTGCATGTCTCTCTCATGGATGGTCTCTTCGAGAGCTGAGATACGATGGAGAAGACGGGCAATAATGCGCTCCTTCTTGTCGAGCTGACGGCGGCGAGACTTGCGATCCTTTGCTAGCATGGCGATGGTCTGATCCTTCGTCTTGATGATGGCAGACTTGTGGTTACAATAGTCACGGCAGTTGTCCAGTTCCTGCTGACAATCATATATCATGAAGCTAAGGTGGTCCAATTGAGTCTTCAGCTCGGGGTGGTATGGGGCTTCCAGTGGTTGACCATTTGCATCACGTCTTGGGCAAAACTCAAAGCGAGTACCCTTGATCTGATTGATGCTCTGCCCACACAGACGGGAAAGAGCTTCCTGCATTGCTCGGGCCAGTCCATCGAGCCAGTTGTTTTCCCTCAAGGTAAACTGAATTCCCTCCACAGTGGGAGGTTCAATCTTTCCTCGGAGACTTGCAACTATTAGCCACTGTAGATCTTCCCCCCCTTGATCATTGAGCTGAGCTCCGAAGAACTCGGGATGCGGGCGCTCCAAAAGTTCCGAAAGCTGATCCAGATCCCTCTCAAAGATAAGGTCTCCTCCATTTCCGAGTTGGTAAAACTTGCTGTACTTCACGTCCATCTATAAAAATAGAGGAGGAGTAGTTTAGCAAAGTGATCAAGTGTGTCAAAATTTTATATATTTTGCAAGAGTTTTTGAGGTACATGAGGTTTATTAAAGAATTTAAGAGGTAAGAATGAGAATAAGTTTTAGTAAATAGTTTTGTTTTTGAGTATTGAAACTAAGTTTTTGGTTCAGCGTCCAATCTAACTAGGGTCTCCTATGGTCAGGATGGCTCTGATACCAACTTGTCAACACCCGGATTTTTCAATCCTAGATGCCTGTTATGCCATACATCGCAATCCCAGGATTACCATTTTTGCGAGACATAACAGAATTGGATACCATAGTACTTCATCCATTACAACGATACATAAGTTCTTACACAAATAGGGATCTCATGATCCAGTCCTTAATACAACATCAAGCAGCGGAATACGGCATAATAACGGTAGCGTAGGCGAGGCTCCATCTTCGGGGTCACAGGCAATGCTGACGATGGGAGATGATCCTAGTTGTCGTAACCGTCCTGGGGTCCATCCTCCAGGTACTCCTCTTCATAGTCTGGCCATGGGAATAGCCAGGGACAAAGCCATGAGTACTCTTTAAGTACTCGCAAACTAATACTAACAAGAAAGAGGGGTTTTTGGATAATAGGACACTAGGCTCTAGGGTTGTTTTGCAAAAGCCAGATTTATACTACTAAGTTCCAAAGCTGGTCACAATTTTATAACTCCTAAGTGGGATCTTGTATTTCCAGTCACAACTCTATTGTGGTCAAGTCAAAGTCTCAGGTCGTTCACAAGTCATTTTGAAAAGTCTGACGGGGAACAGTATGGCCACTCCAACTGTCCATAACCGCGGACGCGGCTATTCGAATAGTTTGACACTCTGCAGAGATTGTACACTTTCACCACAACATTCGATACATCCGTCAGGAACAAATCCTGAATTCACCATACTCAGTATGCGGATAATCAATCCTAACCTTCCATTTACACTCCCTAGTATAAGCACCTCTCCTGTGAGTTTGGCCTCCCAACCATGACCACTGTCATCTTGGGTACTGCATAGGTGGACAATCTTCACAAGGTAGCCTCAGCTCAGACCTTGGCCGTGAGGGAACTAATACTAAGGTATATAAGTTTCCAGTCAAGCCCTACCCAATATTCGGGTATTGTGGTTGTACGATAAAATTGGAATGGTATCGCATCCAGACAACCATCAGTTTTATAAAGGGCTAAGGCTCATGCCTCAACATTTTCATCACCAAAATCATCAAGTGTTTGGAAACACATGTCCAAAACATTTCAATAGAATGATCCATCATTCCAAGGTTTTCATAACCATTTTTCCACCAAGTATTCCCATCTAAAGTTGATCAAGTTTTATGCTTAGCACTAGCATCTACAGGTGGGGTAGTACTAATAGAAGGGTGCTAACTAGTAGAGTTGCAACTAAGTCCAACCTTATATCATAAGCTGATATCAAGGTTTCTAACTTAGGCCAAATTTTAATGTTCTTTATGCAACCTTCAGCACAACTGTCTAGTCTCTACCAAACTTCTTGGGTAGCCTCTAAGTAAACTTTGATAAGGAAATAGAGTAAAAAGCTTGCCATAAAACTAGGATTGGTTTAGCAAGTGGGTATGGTTACATACGCTTAGGGCATATAGTAATCATGTCACAAGCATGGGTTGTGGCAACAATAGGGTATCTTGCAAGTGTTAGCTTGCATCAATATCAGTATAAGCTTGCATAGTTACTAGCTTGCTCAATCAACTAGTAGTATTAGGCTTGCCTTGTGCAGAGCAATGGTTGAATTTCTCTTCGGCTTCCTCTTCGTAGTATCCTCCTTCTTCTTCGTAGCCTTGGTCGGTACTAGCGTCTATGAATAAATACGAGGTACACAATCACCAAACAATACTTAACTACTTGCAATCATCACACACAAGGATCCTATAGATGATCTAGCATCATCTCTAACATTACAAGGTTAAGGATTGGTTTAAGTCTTCTTATTTTAGAAAAAGTAATTTCTACTCATTGAAGAACTACTTAAGATTTAATATTCTCCAAACTAAACATGGGATCATGTTGACACATGTCATCACCACATGTTGTAGTCCATGGGAATGTGATTTAAAGTGGTGTCACAATTTAACAAGGTTTTACCCTTTTATTTTAATTAATTAAAGTGGCTAGAAATGCTTATGAAGCATTCCTTTATTCCTTGAACATTATTTCTGCAAGTAACCTATATATATTTTTATATATTCTGAAAGGTATGGTTGAAAGTGATTTTTGAGAGTTGGAATCAACTCAAAAGCTATTGTGGTTTAAATTTGAAAAATGTTTGAATGCAGAAAAGCTTCTGCCTTGTCATTTTTGCTAAGGGTGATCTATAAATCCAAATGACTTGAATCCAACGGGCTTGGATTAAGCATTCACAGACCTTTCCAACAAAATTGGTTTCATCTAATTTGGTGCACTAAATTGTTCTGGGTTGATTTTTGAAGTTAGGTACTGAAGTGTGTTTGAATTTAAAAAGAAAAAGTTTAATTTGAAATGCTGGGCTGCGCGGGAAATTCTAACGGGCCGGCCTGCTAAGCGCAGTGCTCCCGCGGGCTGCTTAAGTGGGTGTCCCCACTCGTCAGTGACACGGGGCTGGGCGAAGCGGTATGGGGCAACGTGGTTCGTTAGATCTGGTTCTAATCCAACGGCTGAGGGTCATCGTCGACGCGAGACAGCTCCGGCGAGAACGAAACCTAGCGCGGCCAGTGAGGGGTGCTGGGGGCTCACCGGGGTACGGGCGAGGGTCGGCGAGGCGGGCGAACGACGAAGTCGACGACGGCGAACCTCCTGGTACCGGTGGCTTCTCCTGGGGCGGCTCCAATCGCTGGCTCCTTTCTTCTCCGGCAGCGGCAGGCTCCGGTGAAATTCCGGCAGGGTGGTGCTCGCCTTGCTCTGAGAATGGTGTGGCACGATCAGTGAGGAGAGGGGAGTGAGATGGTGTGAAGAAATCGTGCGGGGGTGGCCTCTATTTATAGTCGAGCGAGGGGACTGTCGGGGCGCAAGGTGAGCTCGTCGGAGGCGATGTTACAGGCAGCTAATGGCATGGGCAAGGGTAGGGGACGGTGCTGTGTCTCCTGGCGATGCTCAACGGCATGGTCGCGAGTGATTGGGCGGTGTGGTTTGGTCTGGAACGGGCGGTGCTCTGCACGGCAGAGGCGGCGTTTTCGACGGCGGGCGGTGGCTGTATGGCGCGGGGCGTTAAACGGGGATGTCTGGCGGTCTCCTGGGTCGGTGGTGATCGTGTGTGCGCGCGGTGAGGGCGGCGCACGGTCTGTGGGTGGTGGTCGAGGGTGGCGCTCTGGCGCACGCTCGGCATGGTCTGGGCGTGTCTTGCGCGCGTGGTCCAGGGCTTGGAAACGCTCGCGGCTGGGACAGGCAGTGGCGGTGGACGGTGGGCTGCCTCCCAGACATGCTGGCTAGGCTTGCTGCTGCTCCTAGCTTGCTGTCCACTTTGGGGTGACATGGGGTTGCTCGGCTGTTCACCATTAATGGGAATGGCAAGCTCACAGGGTGCTAGTGTTGGGCTAATCTTTCTAGATGATCTACTGAGGTGTGTGAGAGCTGACTAGGGAACAAGTTAGGCAAGAATCACTGCACACTATAGTGTTTTGTGTTTTGTTTGATTTGTGTCTGCAACCTGTTTGATGAAATGGCCGCATGAAATCAAGTTTTGAATTTTGAAATGATTTTTGGTGGGTTTGCTAGATTGGTTCTGGTGAGTCTGCAGATGCTTGGGTTTTGAAAATTGAGCTTGTTTAAGTGGGTTTTGAAAAAGTGGGATCTTCCCATATGAAGAAGATTCAATTTTGAGTTGTCATTTAAACTATGCATTTGAAAGTTTCTGGATGATCACAAGGTGGGCCTTGATACTTTGTTATGAGTACATTCAAGGGGTGCAAAGATCCAGAAAAGTTTCTGTTAGGTTTTGAAAGTTTGAGACAGCCAAAGTAGGCATGGGAGTTAAATTGGTCAAAATGACCATTCACTTAATATATTGGTTTTGACTTATTTTTCTTTAGGAAAAGTGTGGGGAATGTTTTAGATGATGTTCTTTTCACCTAAGAAACATTTTACAAGCAATGGATCACACAAACAAAGTGGTTTTAAAGAATTTCAAAATTCATGCATACACATAGACATGCTTTCATGAATTGATTTAGAAAAGTTTTTGTTAACCCTAAACTTTAGGATTAGTGTTTTGTTGATCTAAGTTTGATATTTTTGGGATGTTACAATACACATCAATAACATGTATATCAGATATACCTTTCTTCTTGATGTTGCCGTTCTTCAAATCCGCCAAGTACTTTGGGCAATTCCGCTTCCAGTGACCTTCTCCCTTGCAGTAAAAGCACTCAGTATCAGGCTTAGGTCCAGCCTTGGTCTTCTTCGTCGGCGTGGTAACTTTCTTACCACCCTTCTTGAAGTGTCCCTTTGGCTTAGACTTGCCTTTCTTGAATTTGGTGGTCTTATTGACCAACAACACTTGGTGCTCTTTCTTGATCTCCACTTCTGCAGATTTCAACATGGCAAAGAGTTCTGGCAACGTCTTGTTCATGTTCTGCATGTTGTAGTTCATCACAAAGTTCTTGTAACTTGGTGGTAGTGATTGGAGGACACGGTAAATCCCCAAAGCATTAGGAATCACTATACCCAAGCTTTGAAGTTTGTTTGCGTGCCCAGACATCTTAAGCACATGCTCACTGACGGAGCTGCCCTCTTCCATCTTGCAGTTAAAGAACTTTTCAGAAGACTCATAGCTTTCAATTGCCGCATGAGTCTCAAAAATCAATTTGAGATCCTCGACAATATCATATGGGTCTGAATCCTCAAACCTTTTCTGAAGCTCCGATTCCAAACCATACAAGATAGCACACTGAACTATGGAGTACTGATTCTTCCGAGCGAGGTAAACATTCTTTACTTCATCGGGAGCATCAGCTGCAGGTGGGTCACCCAGTGGTGCATCCAGCACATAGGTCAAATTACCAGCTGTGAGGTCAATCCTCAAATTGCGGAACCAATCCGCGAAGTTGCTTCCATTGTTTTTCAACTTTTCTTTCTCTAGGAACGCATTAAAATTGATGGTAGGGGCTGCCATTGATCTACAACATATTTGCAATAGTTTAGACTAAGTTTATGACAAATTGAGTTCAAATTAATTAATGTAATTAAACTAGGTGAACTCCCACTCAAAACAATATCCCTCACATTGTTTTAGTGATCACATGAACCAAATCCACTACATCAACACCGATCATCACGAGAGTTGATATAATTTCAATGGCGAACAATCATTATGTTCATCATATCTACTATATGATTCATGCTTTACCTTTCGGTGATCCGTGTTCCGAGACCATGTCTGTACATGCTAGGCTCGTCAAGATCAAACCTTAGTTTCCGCATGAGCAAATCTGGCTTGCTCACGTTGTATACACTTGCAGAATCTAACACACCCGATCATCACGTGGTGCTTCGAAACAACAAGCTTTAGCAACGGTGCTAACTAAGGGTGAACACTTTTATGACTTGAAATTCATGTGCATGAGGGATCATCTTATAATGCTACCCTCGTCTACTAAGCAATACAAGATGCATAAAGGATTAACATCACATGCAATTCAATATATATGTGATATGATATGGCCTTTCTTCTTTGTGCTTTCGATCTCCATCTTCAAGCACGAACATGATCTCCATCATCACCGGCATTGCATCAAGGTCAATGACGCTACTCCATGGTTGTCGTCCACCGGCTTCAACTATTACAACTACTTTGAATAGACACTCGGGTCTTAACATAAATTAAAGACAACCATATGGCTCCTGCCGGTTGCCGACTTAAAATAAGGAACATTGCATACATCAAATATAATCACAATCATGGCCATATCACATCACTGCACACCCCTGCAAAACAAAGTTAGACTCCTCTACTTTCTTTGCATATTTTACGTGGTTTGGGGCTTTCAATAAGTGTCGTTCTAACTTACAAACAAGAACCACAACATTGATACTAGTATTGTTAATCACCCATTGTAAATTGGATCTTAACTATGCTAGGAGAAACAGGCACCCGCAAAGCCACTTATGCAATACAAGTTGCATGTCAAGCGTGGAGCAAGTCTCATGAACGATGTCATGTAAGGTTAGCCCGGGCCGCTTCATCCCAACATACCGCAAGATGCAAAGTACACAAGAAGCAATCGACAATAAAAGCATCAACGCCCACAATGACCATTGTGTTCTACTCGTGCAACAGATCTACATATAGACACGGCTCTGATACCACTGTAGGGGTTCGTAGCATGGAAAACAAAAAAATTCTATCGCATACAAACAAACAAGCCAAGATCTATCTACTAGATTGTAGCAACGAGTCGATGGAATAACTTACCCTCGAAGATTCCAAAGTGTTTAACGAGAGCGGATTCTCGTGGGTGATGTAGTCGTACTCTTCCCGATCTCAAGATCGTGTAGACGATCCTTCCGGCGCTGCGTTTCGACAGCGCTCCCGCAGTCGGTCACACGTTCGGTACTCGACGAAGACCTTCCTCTCCCTTGTTCCAGCAGGCAGCGGAGGTTGTAGCACTCTCCTCGCGATTCCGGCAGCACAACGGCGTGGTACCGGAAGTAGAGGGGAAATCCCGCAGGGCTTCGCCTTAAGACGGTGCGAGTATGGTGGAGTATGAGAGAGGCTATTAGTGGTCTAGTAATTAGACACACCAATTAGAAGGCTCTAAACCAATTAGAAGGCTCTAAACCGAAGGCTAAAGCAATTAGAAGCTCTAAACCCAAACGGCTCTAAACCGGAGGTAGAAGATAGGAACTTGTGTGTTCTAGGAGGGGAGCCCTGCCCCTCCTTATATAGATGGGAGGGGGCTTGGCGCGCCAGGGAGGGAGGGAGTCCCTTCCCAACTCGGCCTAGGGCTGGCCGCCGGCTTGGAGGAGAGAAACTCCTCGTCCAAGTCGGTTCCAACTCCTCTTGCTTGTTTCCCACAGTTTCTTGTTTTAGCCGTTTGACTTTCAAACTGGACATTTGACTTTTTTGTTTTAGGATTCAATTTAATCCTTTATTTGGGACAGCAAGAACACTTAGTACATGATGCAATCATTCCAATATGTAATGACACATTCATGTACCCCTCCCCCCCCCGGAGTGCCAGACAATCCGGAACCTTCTAGAACATTCCCGATGAAAACACCGGAATCATTCCGCAACTCCGAAACGGGACTTTCCTTATATGAATCTTATTCTCCAGACCATTCCGGATCACCTCGTGATATCCCGGATCCCATCCGAGACTCCGAACAACATTCGGTCTCTTTCTCATAATACCATAACTACTCAAACAACGTCGAATCCTTAAGTGTGTCTCCCTACGGTTCGTGAATTATGCGGACATGATCGAGACACTTCTCCGAACAATAACCAATAGAGGAATCTGGAAATTCATATGGCTCCCACATATTTCTACGATTACTTGCGATCGAATGAACCACTTACATACGATACCAATTTCCCTTTGTCTCACGATATGTTACTTATCCGAGGTTATGATCGTCGGTATCTCTGCATACCTAGTTCAACCTCGTTACTGATAAGTACTCTTTTCTCGTTCCCGTGATATGTGATCCCTTGTGACCAAGTCACATGCTTGCAAGCTAATTGGATGACATTCCACCGAGAGGGCCCAGAGTATATCTATCCGTCATGTGGATGGACAAATCCCACTCTTGATCCATGTGTCTCAACCAATACTTTCCGAACACTCAATGCCACCTTTATAACCACCCAGTTACGGTGTGGTGTTTGATGTCATCAAAGCATCCATACGGTAAAGGTGATATGCATGATCTCATGGTCGAAGGAATTAGGTTACTATGTATCAGAAAGCATATAGCAATTGAACTATTGAAATGACTTGATCTTTATGCTACGCTTATCTATAGGAGTATGTCCACCATATCATTCTCCTAACGATATGATCTTATTGTTGATAACATCTCAATGTTCATGATAGGGAAACCACAATCATTAATCAACCAACAAGCTAGTGAAGTATAGAGGCTATACTAGGGACTTCAAATTAAGTTTACAAATCACACAAGTATCAATGTTTCCTTGTTAATACTATTATAGCATGAATATAAACATTTATCATAAACACAAAGATATAATAATAACTACATTTATTATTGCCTCTAGGGCATATCTCCAACAGTCTCCCACTTGCACTAGAGTCATCTAATCTAGATTACATGTTAATATACCGAACACCCATGGCAGTTTGGTGTTGGTCATGTTTTGCCCTCGGGAGAGGTTTAGTCAACGGATCCGCCACATTCAGATCTGTGTGTACTTTGCAAATCTTTATATCCCCATCCTGGATATGTTCTCGAATAGCGTGAAAACGTAGCTTGATATGCTTCAGCTTCTTGTGTGACCTTGGTTCTTGCGCATTGGCTATGGCGCCCATGTTATCACAGTAGATAGACATTGGGTCCAGCGCACTAGGAACCACACCCAGCTCTGTAATGAACTCTTTCATCCATATCGCTTCTTGTGAAGCCTCCTAAGCAGCCATGTATTCCGATTCAGTTGAAGATCTCGCCACAACGCTTTGCTTTGCACTCCTCCAGCTAACTGCTGCACCATTCAAAATAAATACGTATCCGGATTGTGATTTAGAATCATCCGGATCGGTGTTCCAACTAGCATCGGTGTAACCATTAACAACGAGTTGTTCATCACCTCCATAAGAAAGAACCATATCCTTAGTTCTTGTCAAGTACTTAAGGATGTTTTTGACCGCTGTCCAATGATCCACTCCTGGATCACTTTGATATCTGCTAGTTAAACTAATAGCATATGCAATGTCGGGTCTAGTACATAGCATGGCATACATTAGAGATCCTATGGCTGAGGCATAGGGAGTCTTACTCATCCTTTCTCTATCTTCTGCCGATGTCGGACTTTGAGTTTTACTCAAGGTCGTATTGGGCAACATGGGCAAGAACCCTTTCTTGCTTTCTTCCATTCCAAACCTCTTTAGAACTTTGTCCAAATATGTACTCTGTGACAATGATATTTGGCGTTTCGATCTATCTCTATAAATCTTTATGCCTAATATGTAAGCTGCTTCGCCAAGATCCTTAATTGAAAAACTATTATTCAAATATTCCTTGACACTATCTTGCCAGAGGATGTTGTCCTCATCTTGCCAGAGGGTATCCGCCATGGAATCCCGCTCTTGTTGAAGGAACTTATACGCCTCATTATGACGTTGATTTTGCTCATCAGCAGCTTTCTTCTGCTCCTTCACAATCGTGATCTTCTCTTTTAAACGGTTTATTTCCTCGATGGCGGAGTCCTGCAAGGCTTTCAATGATTCCTCATGCATTTTCAGCATGTCTTTCCTATCCTGCTTGAGGATCTTATTCTCGCTATCCAGCTGCTGAATATGCTTGGATTGCTCGACAATATCCTTGGCCTTGGCAACAACTTCTGCAAGTCGGATAAACAACAGTACACAGTGAGTACTCGGAGATTATGGGCACAAAACCAAGTCGGAATGCAAAAAAGAAAGGAAAACAGACGCTTGTTCTTGATGATCTGTTCCTTCAAGAAGGTAGTTTTACCCTTTTCGGCATGCAAGTCTGCGCGCATCTTCAGGTACTTGTCGTTGGCCATGCCCCTCCGAGCATTCTCATTCTATGGAAAGAATAAAGTTAATCGTTGATTGTTCTACTTGGAGCCTCTAGCCGTAAAATTTCCACCTAGACGCTCGGGGGCTACAGTGAGAGTTTTTAACATAGTAATATGCTTAGTCTTTCTTTAAGCATCTAGTCGGAACTAATTCAGTTTTTGATTAGAGGCTTGGGGGCTACAGTATAAAGTTTTAACTCAAAAGTATGCTTAGTTTCTCTTAAATCATCTAGTCGGAACTACTTCAGTTACAACTAGAAGCTTGGGGGCTACAGTGAGAAGTTTTCTAACTTAGTCACTCTTAGAGCATTTAGACGCAAAGACCTATGGTTTTCCGTCTAAACCCTCGGGGGCTACAGTGGGATACTCATATGAAATACAAAAGGCAAATAAAAACTTACAAGTGCAATGATCTTGAGATTGGTAGCGCTCTCGGCCAGCAGCTTGCCAAAGGATACGATGTTTCCTTGCAAGATATCTGCTTGTCGGAGAAGCTCCTCAAGACCGCATGTCGGAGATGTCGGCGCCGCGCCAGGAACCAGAGCACTGCTACCCGGCGTAAGTGCCGGATATACTATCTTCGGGTACTCTATGGAATTCTGGGGGGGCGGAGACGCCGCCTTCGGCAGAGGTACCACCTTCCACCACCGCCTTACCGCTACCGATGGCATTCTTAGCCGGAGCTTCAGCCATTGGGTTTGCGGAACTTTCCTGCGTTGCCTATTCGCCGACAACAACAAGCTTGGTTGAGGCACCTAAGTCCACTTCCATGGCGGAAGGGCCAGCTGCTTCCTTGGCTTGAGAGCTTGTCGGAGCGGACGAAGGCTTGACGACGGGAGTGACAGGGGCGATGACGGGAGATGCATCACAATGCAGCATATCCTTGAGGGTTCTATAAGCCCCCAAATTTTTGGAGGTCTTCTTCAAGCTGGTCGTGGCTTTCTTTCTGAAACGTGCAAAATGCATAAGTACAGGAATAAGACAGACAAATGGACAATGTCGGAGAGAAAGAAGCTTACACAAGTGGGGGTGCTTTGGCAAAGGTGATCCCTGTAATCTTTATTTTCTCTGCCTCCAGGGCGGCGGTAGTCTTTTTGGAGGCTCCACCCTCCGTCTTCTTTTTCTTGCCTCCGTCGACAGCGTTAGAGGTGGATCTCTTCCGCTTTCGTGTCAACGGAGCATCATCGTCGGACACGACGGTGAATTCCTTCATCTTTGGTCCATAGATTTTGGGAGCCATGCTGTCCTCATCTATGTCGCAAAGTTGTTAAGCGAAAAACCACCATGTTAGATGAGATGTTAATAGTTAGACGGAAGAACTAGAGTATATGTCATACACGGAAAATAAATACCTTTGGGCACTTGCTCTCTGCGAACATGTCATAGGTGATGGTGAAGCCACGCTGCTTGTCCTTCACCTTGACGATGTCCTTGAGGCGAAGCTTGACGGAGTCGCTCGAGAAGTTGTCCACGGAGATGCGGAGGCTATCCCTTCTGTCGTTGGTATACTCGTGCATCAGCTTCAAGCGGTGCTGCAGAGGCTGGATTCGCCTGATGAACCAGCATATGGCTAGGTCCAAGCTGGTCAAACCCATATCTACGAGCCACTCTATCCGCCTTATAGCGCGGGAAGCGTCGATGTCGGAGGGAAGGGAGGCTTGGGATCTCCATGTTGAGGCTTCAGCGGTGGCTCCATCAACAAAGTCCGGGTACGTTACTTCTCGGTTAGCCAGAGGGATATCTGAACCGTAGAAGTAAGTACGATGTTGGGGAACCGCCGGCCAGGACGGATCTTGAAGATAATGGTGCCACAATTTCTAAGTTCATCTTTGTTGGCCCCGGCTTCGCGCTTGACGGTGAAGAAATACACAGAGATCTAGCCTAGGCCTAATCCCTAGGTAGCCCTTGCAAAGCGCCGCGTAATTGCTAAGCGCTAGGATACTGTTGGGAGAAAGGTTTTGGGGCTATACTCGGTAGTGGTTCAAGACAGCAAGTAAGAAGTTAGAGATGGGAAGGGAGACGCCACGTACCAATTGTGCTTTGAGGTACACCTTTTCTCCGACTTGGGGAGAAGGTGTGACCTCGCCGGCCGGCGCCTCCCGCCAGGCGAGCCCCTCCGTCGCGGGGAGGTAACCCTTGACGATCAGCTCCTTGATATCGCGGTCCGTAATATCCGAACCGCACCAGTCGCCTTTGTGGGAGTCGCTGTCCTCCTCCAACGGCTCAAGCGCCGCTGGATTGTGGTCGCCGCTGGTGGACTCGACCACCGCAGAGACGGGGATGACCAGGCCCTCTGGTGGCACGATGACGGAGCTCGCTCGCCGGCTTCGCCGCGGCTTTGCCCGACGCCGCCATCGAGGGAGTAGAACTGCTGCTGGCCATTGCGAGTGTTTGGAGGTGACTTGCGAGATTGGGAGTTAGGGTTTTTCACAAAGTTACGTGGAGAGCTCGAGGGGGCGCTGGCTGGAGGAAGAAGATGATGCAAGGAGAGAATGAGGTGAAAAGTAAAAATTCCGCCGCAGTTACTATTTATGATCTCCAGCTTCAAGATTCGTGCAGTGTGATCGGACGGTTGCCGCGTAGACGACGTGTGCACGGACGTGCGTGGAAATTTCGCCACGTCGCCGCCAACGGTTCGTATCGCCCGCGCAGGAAAAGTGGACATGATTGCGTTCTCTGCATGTGTGAGTTACGAGGCGTTGCTGACCTACGTCTACGTCGCCCTAGATGTCATAGGCAGATGAACCATCACATCAGAAGATTCCGGCATAGACGGATCCAATCCGGCTACGGAAGAGTACGATGGAAGATTCAGCATTTCTCCGACTAATAAATTAAAGACAGAGAAAACCTTGTAGAGTTCTTTGGAGAGGACTACAAGATGTTGCTTGACGATTTGCCGACATCCATCTAGACGGAGCATTCCACGTGAAGAGGCAAGACAGCGCAAGATCTCGAAGTTCTCTGGGGGCTACTATTGGGGATATGCTATATGGGTATCCCCATAGCATGTCTCCTATCCGGATAACCCGGGTGGCCCACAGTTGGTAGCATGGCCCATGGCCTGCTAGGCAGCCCAGTTAGATGGATCCAGGAGGGAGGCCCATGCTGGATAAAGGAAGGCTACAGTGGAGTCACCAGCGTACCCGGAGCCTTGGAGTACAAGACACACAAGACTAGTTATAGACGGTGTAGGACTCTGTAACATGTCCGGCTAGGACTTTTCCCTGTAACCCTAGGACCTGGCGACTATATAAGTCAGGACTATGGGAGCCTTTAGGGCACAACTTCAGACAATCTTAGACAACCTCGCACAGCGAACCAATCCCTGTAACTCGGCGTATTGCCATTATAGTGATTTATAGCAGGAGTAGGATTCCTCCATCGTTGTGGGATCTGAACCTGGGTAAGCTATGTTACCTCATACCCGTCAACCGTACGCCTTCCCCCACGTCTCTAAACACGCACTATGAGGACCCCTCCATGGCGTACTCGTCGGCAATACAACGACAGAAGCGTGGATCGATCCCGTTGGGGTGAGATTCACCGGAGAATAAGGGAGGCCTTTTGTTGCGTAGCTGGTTAGATACCACCCCTCTCCAAACGAGACGTACTCCATGTTGGGAGGAACTCGGTAAAATATCATCGTCCCCGCGTGCCTCGGTTATCTCTATACCCGAGCTCTTACTTATGCACTTTACTTTGTGATAGCCTTCGTGCTTAAAGTATATATCTTGCTATCACATAGTTGTTTGTCTTGCTTAGCATAAGTTGTTGGTGCACATAGGTGAAACCTAGATTGTTCTAGGTTTTGTGCTTAACAAAGTAAACGTTAGTTTTATTCCGCCTTTGTTGAGCCACTCTCGGAAGAGTTTTAAATCGCCTATTCACCCCCCTCTAGGCGACATCTGTATCCTTTCACCTAGGCCTTGTTTCTAAGCATTGAAACATCGTTTACAACTAGTCCTGCTACATGTTTGCTTGCTGCTATCTTTATTTCAGATTGCCTTTAGTCTCTTCCTCCCCGTCAAGATCTTTTCTGGCACCTGTATTATAATCATCCATACTACTTGTATTTTACTATCTCTTCGCCTAACTAGTGCACATATACACCTGGCAAGTGTATTGGGTGTGTTGGGAACACAAGAGACTTCTTGTATCTTGATTGCAGGGTTGCTTGAGAATTATACCTTTGACCACTTCCTTCCTGAGTTTGATAAACCTTGGGTAATCCACTTAAGAGAAACTTGCTAATGTTCTACAAACCTCTACACTTGGATGTACAACTGTAGGGGTTCGTAGCATGGAAAACAAAAAATTTCTATCGCATACAAACAAACAAGCCAAGATCTATCTACTAGATTGTAGCAACGAGTCGATGGAATAACTTACCCTCGAAGATTCCAAAGCGTTTAACGAGAGCGGATTCTCGTGGGTGATGTAGTCGTACTCTTTCCGATCTCAAGATCGTGTAGACGATCCTTCCGGCGCCACGTTCCGGCAGCGCTCCCGCAGTCGGTCACACGTTCGGTACTCGACGAAGACCTTCCTCTCCCTTGTTCCAGCAGGCAGCGGAGGTTGTAGCACTCTCCTCGTGATTCCGGCAGCACAACGGCGTGGTACCAGAAGTAGAGGGGAAATCCCGCAGGGCTTCGCCTTAAGCCGGTGCGAGTATGGTGGAGTATGAGAGAGGCTATTAGTGGTCTAGTAATTAGACACACCAATTAGAAGGCTCTAAACCGAAGGCTAAAGCAATTAGAAGCTCTAAACCAAAACGGCTCTAAACCGGAGATTAGAGGTAGAAACTTGTGTGTCTAGAGGAGGGGGCCTTGCCCCTCCTTTTATAGGTGGGGAGGCGCGGCGAGGGGAGGGGAGTCCCTCCCCAACTCGGCCTTGGGTGGCGCGACGGCTTGGGGAGGAGACTCCTCCCTCAAGTCGGTTCCCAACTCCTCTTGCTTGTTTCCCACAGTTTCTTGTTTTAGCCGTTTGACTTTCAAACTGGACATTTGACTTTTCCGTTTTAGGATTCAATTTAATCCTTTATTTGGGACAGCAATAACACTTAGTACATGATGCAATCATTCCAATATGTAATGACACATTCATGTACCCCTCCCCCCCCCCCGGAGTGCCGGACAATCCGGAACCTTCTAGAACATTCCCGATGAAAACACCGGAATCATTCCCGAACTCCGAAACGGGACTTTCCTTATATGAATCTTATTCTCCGGACCATTCCGGATCACCTCGTGATATCCCGGATCCCATCCGAGACTCCGAACAACATTCGGTCTCTTTCTCATAATACCATAACTACTCAAACAACGTCGAATCCTTAAGTGTGTCTCCCTACGGTTCGTGAATTATGCGGACATGATCGAGACACTTCTCCGAACAATAACCAATAGAGGAATCTGGAAATTCATATGGCTCCCACATATTTCTACGATTACTTGCGATCGAATGAACCACTTACATACGATACCAATTTCCCTTTGTCTCACGATATGTTACTTATCCGAGGTTATGATCGTCGGTATCTCTGCATACCTAGTTCAACCTCGTTACTGATAAGTACTCTTTTCTCGTTCCCGTGATATGTGATCCCTTGTGACCAAGTCACATGCTTGCAAGCTAATTGGATGACATTCCACCGAGAGGGCCCAGAGTATATCTATCCGTCATGTGGATGGACAAATCCCACTCTTGATCCATGTGTCTCAACCAATACTTTCCGAACACTCAATGCCACCTTTATAACCACCCAGTTACGGTGTGGTGTTTGATGTCATCAAAGCATCCATACGGTAAAGGTGATATGCATGATCTCATGGTCGAAGGAATTAGGTTACTATGTATCAGAAAGCATATAGCAATTGAACTATTGAAATGACTTGATCTTTATGCTACGCTTATCTATAGGAGTATGTCCACCATATCATTCTCCTAACGATATGATCTTATTGTTGATAACATCTCAATGTTCATGATAGGGAAACCACAATCATTAATCAACCAACAAGCTAGTGAAGTATAGAGGCTATACTAGGGACTTCAAATTAAGTTTACAAATCACACAAGTATCAATGTTTCCTTGTTAATACTATTATAGAATGAATGTAAACATTTATCATAAACACAAAGATATAATAATAACTACATTTATTATTGCCTCTAGGGCATATCTCCAACAGTCTCCCACTTGCACTAGAGTCATCTAATCTAGATTACATGGTAATATACCGAACACCCATGGCAGTTTGGTGTTGGTCATGTTTTTGCCCTCGGGAGAGGTTTAGTCAACGGATCCGCCACATTCAGATCTGTGTGTACTTTGCAAATCTTTATATCCCCATCCTGGATATGTTCTCGAATAGCGTGAAAACGTAGCTTGATATGCTTCAGCTTCTTGTGTGACCTTGGTTCTTGCGCATTGGCTATGGCGCCCATGTTATCACAGTAGATAGACATTGGGTCCAGCGCACTAGGAACACACCCAGCTCTGTAATGAACTCTTTCATCCATATCGCTTCTTGTGAAGCCTCCGAAGCAGCCATGTATTCCGATTCAGTTGAAGATCTCGCCACAACGCTTTGCTTTGCACTCCTCCAGCTAACTGCTGCACCATTCAAAATAAATACGTATCCGGATTGTGATTTAGAATCATCCGGATCGGTGTTCCAACTAGCATCGGTGTAACCATTAACAACGAGCTGTTCATCACCTCCATAAGAAAGAACCATATCCTTAGTTCTTCTCAAGTACTTAAGGATGTTTTTGACCGCTGTCCAATGATCCACTCCTGGATCACTTTGATATCTGCTAGTTAAACTAACAGCATATGCAATGTCGGGTCTAGTACATAGCATGGCATACATTAGAGATCCTATGGCTGAGGCATAGGGAGTCTTACTCATCCTTTCTCTATCTTCTGCCGATGTCGGACTTTGAGTTTTACTCAAGGTCGTATTGGGCAACATGGGCAAGAACCCTTTCTTGCTTTCTTCCATTCCAAACCTCTTTAGAACTTTGTCCAAATATGTACTCTGTGACAATGATATTTGGCGTTTCGATCTATCTCTATAAATCTTTATGCCTAATATGTAAGCTGCTTCGCCAAGATCCTTCATTGAAAAACTATTATTCAAATATTCCTTGACACTATTAAGAAGGTCTACATCATTCCCAATCAACAATATGTCATCCACATATAGTATTAAGAATGCTACAGAGCTCCCACTCACTTTCTTGTAAATACAAGCTTCTCCATAAGTTTGTATAAAACCAAAACTTTTGATTACCTTATCAAAACGTTGATTCCAACTTCGGGATGCTTGCTTCAATCCATAGATGGACCGTTGAAGTTTGCATACCTTGTTAGCATCTTTAGGATCGACAAAACCTTTGGGTTGCATCATATACAACTCTTCATCAATGTCTCCATTGAGGAATGCTGTTTTGACATCCATCTGCCATATCTCATAATCATAATATGCAGCGATTGCTAACATAATCCTCACAGACTTTAGCTTCGCTACCGGTGAGAAAGTCTCATCGTAGTCAACTCCTTGAATTTGTCGAAACCCTTTTGCGACAAGTCGAGCTTTATAGACAGTAACATTACCATCAGCATCTGTTTTCTTCTTGAAAATCCATTTGTTCTCGACAGACTTTCGGCCATCCGGTAAGTCCACCAAAGTCCATACTTCGTTTTCGTACATGGATCCAATCTCGGATTTCATGGCTTCTTGCCATTTATTGGAATCTGGGCTCATCATCGCTTCCTCATATGTCTCGGGGTCATCGGTGTTGTCCACCAACATGACATTCATAACGGAATCATACCAATCTGGAGTGGTACGAGTTCTCGTTGACCTCCGAGGCTCTGTAGCAACTTCAACCGAAGTTTCATGATCACCATCATTAGCTTCCTCTCTTATTGGTGCAGGCACCACAGGAACTTCTTCCGGTGCTGCGCTACTCGCAATTTCGAGAGAAGGTTCGACAACCTCGTCGAGTTCTACTTTCCTTCCAGTCACTTCTTTCGAGAGAAATTCCTTCTCTAGAAAGGATCCATTCTTGGCAACGAAGATTTTGCCTTCGGATCTATGATAGAAGGTATACCCAATAGTTTCCTTCGGGTATCCTATGAAGACGCATTTTTCCGCTTTGGGTTCAAGCTTGTCCGGCTGTAACTTCTTTACATAGGCTTCGCATCCCAAACTTTAAGGAACGACAATTTAGGTTTCTTCCCAAACCATAATTCATACGGTGTCGTTTCAACGGATTTAGATGGTGCCCTATTTAAAGTGAATGCGGCTATTTCTAATGCATAACCCCAAAATGATAGCGGTAAATCTGTAAGTGACATCATAGAACGAACCATATCTAAGAGAGTTCGATTACGACGTTCGGACACACCATTACGCTGTGGTGTTCCCGGCGGTGTCAATTGTGAAAGTATTCCGCATTTCTTCAAATGCTCGCCAAACTCGTAACTTAGATATTCACCTCCACGATCAGAACGTAGAAATTTAATCTTCTTGTTACGTTGATTCTCTACCTCACTTTGAAACTCCTTAAACTTCTCGAAAGTTTCGGACTTATGTTTCATGAAATAGATATACCCATATCTACTCAAGTCATCCGTGAAGGTAAGAACATAACGATAACCACCGCGCGATGCTACACTCATTGGACCACACACATCGGTATGTATGATTTCCAATAAGTCCGTAGCTCGCTCCATCATACCAGAAAATGGAGTCTTAGTCATTTTACCCATCAGACATGCTTCGCATCTTTCAAGTGATTCAAAATCAAGTGATTCAAGAAGTCCATCGGAATGGAGTTTCTTCATACGTTTCACTCCAATGTGACCAAGACGACAGTGCCACATATAGGTCGAATTATCGCTTGATTTCAAACGTTTAGCCTCAATGTTGTTGATATGTGTATTTCCACTATCGAGATTCAATAAGAATAGACCATCTATCAAAGGTGCATGTGCATAAAACATATTACTCATATAAATAGAACAACCATTATTCTCGGATTTAAACAAGTAACCGTCTCGCAATAAACAAGATCCCGATATAATGTTCATGCTCAACGCAGGCACCAAATAACAATTATTTAAATATAAAACTAATCCCGATGGTAGATGAAGGGGTAGCGTGCCGACCGCGATCACATCAACCTTTGATCTGTTTCCCACGCGCATCGTCACCTCGTTCTTCGCTAGCTTCCGTTTATTCTGCAGCACCTGTTTCGAGTTACAAATATGAGCAACCGAACCAGTATCAAATACCCAGGCACTACTACGAGTACTAGTGAGATACACATCAATAACATGTATATCAGATATACCTTTCTTCTTGATGTTGCCGTTCTTCAAATCCGCCAAGTACTTTGGGAAATTCCGCTTCCAGTGACCTTCTCCCTTGCAGTAAAAACACTCAGTATCAGGCTTAGGTCCAGCCTTGGTCTTCTTCGTCGGCGTGGCAACTTTCTTACCACCCTTCTTGAAGTGTCCCTTTGGCTTAGACTTGCCTTTCTTGAATTTGGTGGTCTTATTGACCAACAACACTTGGTGCTCTTTCTTGATCTCCACTTCTGCAGATTTCAACATGGCAAAGAGTTCTGGCAACGTCTTGTTCATGTTCTGCATGTTGTAGTTCATCACAAAGTTCTTGTAACTTGGTGGTAGTTATTGGAGGACACGGTAAATCCCCAAAGCATTAGGAATCACTATACCCAAGCTTTGAAGTTTGTTTGCGTGCCCAGACATCTTAAGCACATGCTCACTGACGGAGCTGCCCTCTTCCATCTTGTAGTTAAAGAACTTTTCAGAAGCCTCATAGCTTTAAATTGTCGCATGAGTCTCAAAAATCAATTTGAGATCCTCGACAATATCATATGGGTCTGAATCCTCAAACCTTTTCTGAAGCTCCGATTCCAAACCAGACAAGATAGCACACTGAACTATGGAGTACTGATTCTTCCGAGCGAGGTAAACATTCTTTACTTCATCGGGAGCATCAGCTGCAGGTGGGTCACCCAGCGGTGCATCCAGCACATAGGTCAAATTACCAGCTGTGAGGACAATCCTCAAATTGCGGAACCAATCCGCGAAGTTGCTTCCATTGTTTTTCAACTTTTCTTTCTCTAGGAACGCATTAAAATTGATGGTAGGGGCTGCCATTGATCTACAACATATTTGCAATAGTTTAGACTAAGTTTATGACAAATTGAGTTCAAATTAATTAATGTAATTAAACTAGGTGAACTCCCACTCAAAACAATATCCCTCACATTGTTTTAGTGATCACATGAACCAAATCCACTACATCAACACCGATCATCACGAGAGTTGATATAATTTCAAAGGCGAACAATCGTCATGTTCATCATATCTACTATATGATTCATGCTTTACCTTTCGGTGATCCGTGTTCCGAGACCATGTCTGTACATGCTAGGCTCGTCAAGATCAAACCTTAGTTTCCGCATGTGCAAATCTGGCTTGCTCACGTTGTATACACTTGCGGAATCTAACACACCCGATCATCACGTGGTGCTTCGAAACAACAAGCTTTAGCAACGGTGCTGACTAAGGGTGAACACTTTGTGACTTGAAATTCATGTGCATGAGGGATCATCTTATAATGCTACCGTCGTCTACTAAGCAATACAAGATGCATAAAGGATTAACATCACATGCAATTCAATATATATGTGATATGATATGGCCTTTCTTCTTTGTGCTTCCGATCTCCATCTTCAAGCACGAACATGATCTCCATCATCACCGGCATTGCATCAAGGTCAATGACGCTACTCCATCGTTGTCGTCCACCGGCTTCAACTATTACAACTACTTTGAATAGACACGCGGGTCTTAACATAAATTAAAGACAACCATATGGCTCCTGCCGGTTGCCGACTTACAATAAGGAACATTGCATACATCAAATATAATCACAATCATGGCCATATCACATCACTGCACACCCCTGCAAAACAAAGTTAGACGCCTCTACTTTCTTTGCATATTTTACGTGGTTTGGGGCTTTCAATAAGTGTCGTTCTAACTTACGAACAAGAACCACAACATTGATACTAGTATTGTTAATCACCCGTTGTAAATTGGATCTTAACTATGCTAGGAGAAACAGGCACCCGCAAAGCCACTTATGCAATACAAGTTGCATGTCAAGCGTGGAGCAAGTCTCATGAACGATGTCATGTAAGGTTAGCCCGGGCCGCTTCATCCCAACATACCGCAAGATGCAAAGTACACAAGAAGCAATCGACAATAAAAGCATCAACGCCCACAATGACCATTGTGTTCTACTCGTGCAACAGATCTACATATAGACACGGCTCTGATACCACTGTAGGGGTTCGTAGCATGGAAAACAAAAATTTTCTATCGCATACAAACAAACAAGCCAAGATCTATCTACTAGATTGTAGCAACGAGTCGATGGAATAACTTACCCTCGAAGATTCCAAAGCGTTTAACGAGAGCGGATTCTCGTGGGTGATGTAGTCGTACTCTTTCCGATCTCAAGATCGTGTAGACGATCCTTCCGGCGCCACGTTCCGGCAGCGCTCCCGCAGTCGGTCACACGTTCGGTACTCGACGAATACCTTCCTCTCCCTTGTTCCAGCAGGCAGCGGAGGTTGTAGCACTCTCCTCGTGATTCCGGCAGCACAACGGCGTGGTACCGGAAGTAGAGGGGAAATCCCGCAGGGCTTCGCCTTAAGCCGGAGCGAGTATGGTGGATTATGAGAGAGGGCAATTAGTGGTCTAGAGATTAGACACACCAATTAGAAGGCTCTAAACCGCTGGCTAAAGCAATTAGAAGCTCTAAACCAAAACGGCTCTAAACCGGAGATTAGAGGTAGAAACTTGTGTGTCTAGAGGAGGGGGCCTTGCCCCTCCTTTTATAGGTGGGGAGGCGCGGCCAGGGGAGGGGAGTCCCTCACCAAGTCGGCCTTGGGTGGCGCGCCGGCTTGGGGAGGAGACTCCTCCCTCAAGTCGGTTCCCAACTCCTCTTGCTTGTTTCCCACAGTTTCTTGTTTTAGCCGTTTGACTTTCAAACTGGACATTTGACTTTTCTGTTTTAGGATTCAATTTAATCCTTTATTTGGGACAGCAAGAACTTAGTACATGATGCAATCATTCCAATATGTAATGACACATTCATGTACCCCTTCCCCCCCGGAGTGCCGGACAATCCGGAACCTTCTAGAACATTCCCGATGAAAACACCGGAATCATTCCCGAACTCCGAAACGGGACTTTCCTTATATGAATCTTATTCTCCGGACCATTCCGGATCACCTCGTGATATCCCGGATCCCATCCGATACTCCGAACAACATTCGGTCTCTTTCTCATAATACCATAACTACTCAAACAACGTCGAATCCTTAAGTGTGTCTCCCTACGGTTCGTGAATTATGCGGACATGATCGAGACACTTCTTCGAACAATAACCAATAGAGGAATCTGGAAATTCATATGGCTCCCACATATTTCTACGATTACTTTGCGATCGAATGAACCACTTACATACGATACCAATTTCCCTTTGTCTCACGATATGTTACTTATCCGAGGTTATGATCGTCGGTATCTCTGCATACCTAGTTCAACCTCGTTACTGATAAGTACTCTTTTCTCGTTCCCGTGATATGTGATCCCTTGTGACCAAGTCACATGCTTGCAAGCTAATTGGATGACATTCCACCGAGAGGGCCCAGAGTATATCTATCCGTCATGTGGATGGACAAATCCCACTCTTGATCCATGTGTCTCAACCAATACTTTCCGAACACTCAATGCCACCTTTATAACCACCCAGTTACGGTGTGGTGTTTGATGTCATCAAAGCATCCATCCGGTAAAGGTGATATGCATGATCTCATGGTCGAAGGAATTAGGTTACTATGTATCAGAAAGCATATAGCAATTGAACTATTGAAATGACTTGATCTTTATGCTACGCTTATCTATAGGAGTATGTCCACCATATCATTCTCCTAACGATATGATCTTGTTGTTGATAACATCTCAATGTTCATGATAGGGAAACCACAATCATTAATCAACCAACAAGCTAGTGAAGTATAGAGGCTATACTAGGGACTTCAAATTAAGTTTACAAATCACACAAGTATCAATGTTTCCTTGTTAATACTATTATAGCATGAATGTAAACATTTATCATAAACACAAAGATATAATAATAACTACATTTATTATTGCCTCTAGGGCATATCTCCAACAACAACAACTGTCTACAAGAATATAAGCGTGCGTAGACATCATTCATCAAATAAGGATTTCACTTGCATATCTTATTGAGTTTTTTGATCTTGCGAGTTTTTCGGCTCCACACCTTGGGAGATACATCACATATATATTCATGGTATTTTCTCCCTAGGTAATACATCACATCAAATAAGGATTATATTCATCGTTATATTTCCAACAAAATTGGTTTCATATCGTTTGGAGTTCGAATGCGAAAGTTATTGCGGTTTTGGTTTCTGGAATTTCCCTGACCGGAAGTTCCGCTAGGGCATTTTTCTGTCGGAAGTTCCGGTGAAAGTTCTGGTTCTTCTTCCGCTCATGTTCTGTATCCTGTCTGTCTGGTTTGTTGTATTTGACGGAATTTGTGTTAGAAGTTTCAGCGGTAATACTGCCCCCGTCGGAAGTTCCGGCCAGGGACCGGAAGTACTGCTCGGGCATAAATGCCGCCGATAGTACCAAGTGAATATCTGGCTCTTGTTCCGCCCATGTACTATAACCTCTGTATTCTGTTTGATCTATTTGACGAAACTTCAGTCAGAATTTCCACCGATAGTTCCGCTCCCATCGGAAGTTCCGGTGGACCGGCGGAAGTTCCGACCAAGCTCGCGTTTTCAGTCTCTCGCGTCGCAGTTTTCTGACTGTTGGCTGTGTGCCACCGGAAGTTCTGTCCAGGGTCACGATTTCCAATAACAGGTATATCTGGGAGCCCTTTAAAAGGGGATCCTCTTCCCTTTCGTAGGTACTAGATCTTTTCTTGGTTCTTGACTTTCTCTCTCTCCTCCATTGTTGACCTTGAAGAGCTTTCCCTCTCCACTTTCCCTTCCTATGATTCTTGCATATTTTTGAGGGATTTGAGAGAGGAGATCTAGATCTACAATCCCCCAAGCTAAATCCCTTCTTTGTGAAGGAATCATTGGGATCTAGAACTTGGAGAGTTTTGTGTTCTCCTCTTGTGTTCTTCCTCCCTTATTCCCCCAATAGCTTTTGTAGCTTTGTTGGAATTTGAGAGAGAAGGACTTGCCTCTTGCATTTGTTGCATAGGTTTGAGTTCTCCTCGGAGATTCGGCGAGTACAAGCTTGTGGGATTATTACTCTTGGGTTCTTGGAACCCTAGATGGTTGTGTGGTTGGATTGTTGACCTTTTGTGGTTGTGTTGACTTTTTGTGGTCTTGTAGCCTTTTGTGGCTTTGTTGGACTTTTGTGGTATTGTAGCCTTTTGTGGCTTTGTTGTTGGAAGCCTCCAATTGAGTTGGGGAGATATCCCCAATCTTGTATGAGTTCGCTGACCGCCCTCAAGTGTCCCATAATGGAGCGAGTGCCCGCCTTTTGTGGTGCGCACTCAGGAGAATATGGTGAGCCTATTGTGGCATCGGTGAGTTGCGTGCTTCCGCATCCGGGGTGAGGCCTTGTGTGGCGTTGCGTGAGCATCGAGCCACTACATCTCGAGGTTAGCCATTTGTGGCGTTCGGAGAGCATTGACATCGCAACTCTCCAACGGAGACGTAGCTTCTTTGGAATTGAACTTCGGGAAACAAATCTTTGTCTCCGTGTCTTTCGGTTATCTCTCAACCGAGTCCTTTACTTATGCACTTTACTTTGTGATAGCCATTGTGCTTGAAGTATTTATATCTTGCTATCACCTTTTTGCTTGTATTGCTTAGCGTAGGTTGTTGGTGCACTTAGGAAAACCTAGTGGTTAGGTTTTGTGCTCAATAAATTAAACGTTAGTTTTATTCCGTATTTACTTGAGCCTAAACCATAATAGTTTTAAAAGTCTATTCACCCCTCCCCTCTAGGCGACTTCCTTTGCACTTCCACTAAGGAACACATCCTTTACCCGCGTAAGTACTTTCCAAAATGGAGAATGTGTTGGTTTTGCTTGGATTTTGGATAGTGCATTTTGACTGGGATACTTATTATGTAGCAACTCCCGCCACACCCCTTCTTGATTAATTAGTTTAAAAAGCCATTTGCTTAGTAGACATTTATTTTTTAGTTCAAGTACCTCAATACCAAGACCACCTTGACCTTTTGTCCTACATATTATAATCCACTTTATGGGCTGATATTTATGTTTATTCTCATCACTTTTCCAAAAGAAACGTGACCTATAAAAATACAATATTTTCCTAACCCATTTTGAGATTTCTAGAAAAGGTAGCATAAACATAGGTACTCTTATATGAACTGAATTGATAAACGTAAAACGATCTCTGCATGATAACAACTTTTCCTTCCAACATCCCAATTTTCCTTCGGAGCGAGTTTCCATTGGATAACTCAAAAATTTCAAGTTTTCTGTAATGTATAGGTATTCCTAAATACCTAAACGGAAAGGGACTAGACTCACATTCAAAGATTTATTTGTATTGTTGTTCCTCTTTGTAACACCCTCGGATCGGCTCTATGCAAGTTTTAGCGATTCCCGCCAAACCCGCATAGAAACGATTCCAAGGTGTCCACCGGGCACTTTCGTACGGGTGGAAAACGAAGTAATACCATTACACATTAGTTCACGATGGAACCCACAGAACCGATATATACAACAGACTCCATGAGTCAAGAATACAAATATACAGTACAAAGATCCAAATCACCTTAAAAATAATACAACATCTGAGTACGGATAAGATGCAAATGGGGCTAAGAGCCCTGAAAAATAACCAATGGCGTCCATAACCCTGCCCAGGCCAAACCGGAAGGTTAACCCTGCTAACGACGACGATCTCAAACCTGCTTAAACAAAAGGGGTGTCGGCAAAGGGCAAAGAAAAAGAGAGTGGTCAATACTGAGGCCAGTACACGGCGAGACTTAGAATTAGGCGGCTCTCGCCTATATGGGTATGGTGGACAGAAGCAGCAGCGCAACATGCACTAAGATCCTATAGAGTCTCGATATAACTTTCGGCTATCAGAGAGAGATGATAAATACCTATTCGAATCCAACCTGATACTACCACCAAACATACCTATCCTGGTATTTCCCCCTCGAGACCAAACGAGGAAGTCAAGCCGAGGAAACTCACACAGTTGGCAGTTTTATCCATTCTTTCCATGGTGGTTATCCAACTTACTAGTTATATCAAATACAAGTCAAATTATAACAATAAAATTTAGTTATAGTTGTCTATGATCGAGATATTGTACTCCAAGTCATCCGTAACTGCGGACACGCCTTTTTGAAAATATTTAACCCTGCAAGGGTGCACCAAAGTTTCCACATGCACTTCGACCCTTGTTGCCAGATCAATTAACATACACCCATCGGTATGTCGGTGGGGCCTAGGACACGACGTTTTCCCAGACCCATAGCAAGTACATGGGGGCCACCCGAAAAGGCTACTCGTACGAGGTATAGCTAATCCTCCTCGTACGGACCCTAAGATTGCGTGCACTTGTCACACCAGCAGAGGTCATGGATAATATATTTCCGTGACAGAGTGCTGCACCTACGCAATAGTAATAAACGCTCATCGAGCAACATGTAATAAACATCTCATACATGGCATAAGTACAGTAATAACACATAAAGCCCGAACTAGTTTGTGTCCCCAGAACAGTACATTGAAATGAGGTACTAATCCGATAGGGGTTCCCACACACCCACATATGGTTAGCGCACTCAGTCTCGGAACAGGTGTCAAGAACTCGGGTCCTAGGTAGACAAAGGGGGAGTAGGATAATAACCAGATCTCAACTATTACCCACCAGTGCCTCTTCATTAATTATATCCATTTTAATATTTAATTAACTAGCTGTAATTAAAACCATAATCATCTTCACCTTTATGAATATGCCAACCCCAACATCAAGGGAATATCAACGATGCGAAGCAGCACCTTAGCAAGCGACTACGACTCCCAAGACCAACTTTCTACCCAAACAACATGCAATAGGAGGTGTAAAAGTAAATATAAAGACTGATGGATATATAAAGGGGTACAGAACCTAAAGCACCGCAACACAGATATCAATAGATCAATAGGAGGAAGTAAATACTATAAATGCAAAATAGGTAGAAAGTGGGAGAATGCTCGCCTGAAAATATTGCCGAATGTTCATCCGAAGATTGGGTCGACACTCGCATCAACTCATCGGCCTAATCCGTGAAAAAACAAAACACTAAAAGAGACACCGGATGTATTATTTAATACTACGTTAGAAGATCGGGCTGATGCATGACCTGGCAAAGGTGCGATGTAATTAGGCAATATTAAACGAAACCGGGATCCCGACAATCAATTAGTAGGTTCATGTTGTTTAGATACCCCGCAATTTAAATGTTGTATTAACGAGACAAAATATGTCACTGGACACAAATTTAAACAGAGCCAATATAAGACTAGAAAAGCCCCCATATGGTCTCCATATTTAATTATGAGGTGAGTCGACAAAATACCCCCAAACAACCATAATATGCATGCGAGTATGAATGATTCATGTGCAACAAGTATATGTTTCATTTTATAAAATAGGGCTCGGAAAGGAGGGTCACATATCTGGGATCGAAGAACTCGGGGCTCGGAGGGGTTCGGGTTCGGGCTTCGCCCCAAACCCTAGGCGCATGACCCTCCCACTTGTGGTTTCCCTCATGGGCCCTTTTTCCGTAGGAAGTTTGGTCCATTAGTGGAATACCCTTTAAAATTAGATTTTAATATTATATTTAATATTCATTACATTAATTAATATGTAAATACATATTACAAAATTCTAATTTGACCCGAAACACCTCTCGGTTTCCCTACGATTTTCTCCAAAGGACTTTGGAACTTCCCGGAATGATTCCAGTTCTCTCACGGAACTTTTCCGGTTTTCTTATATTTCTCTGAACAACTTTGGATCTCGACATGGAACAATTCCGGCTTTCTCTTTCTCTACCATGCTTCCAACTTACATATGATCTCTAGCTCATCGTACCCTTAAGCGTATCTCCCCATGGCTCGGGAATGGCACAAACATGATCTCTATCAATGATCAACAGCGGGACCAGGATGCCTATATTGACCCCCTGTATATTTCACGATGACGGTGTCATTTAAACCGTAAACATTGAGTCCAATTCTGTTTGTTTTTTATACGACTTGTCCGAGATCCGATCGTTTGGTATCGCAAACCTTGTTCAATCTCGTTACCGACAAGTACTATTTCACTTGTTACCACGATATTACATCCACGTGACCTAGTCATATGTTGCAACATTATAGATGCAATGTCACCAAGGCAGCCTTATGTATCTTACTCGTCACTGGGTAAAAAAATCCTGGTCTTGATTTATAGGTCTCAACCTGTTCCTCTGAAATACCCAACGTACACCTTTATAAACACCATTTTAGTGAGTGATGTTTGATACAGTCCAAGCAACCTCAAGAAACAGTGATTAATATGATCTCACAGTCTAAGTACAAGGAGACTATGTTTCTGACTATTGCAACGATGAACCTCGTGACTTGATCGTGTTGCAATCTTTGGATAATGTCCATTACATCAGTTATCAATGATATGACCTCGTTGTCAACTGGAACTATCACCCATGATCAAAAAACCTTGATCATTCGTTGCCCAACGAACTAGTATTAATAGAGGCTACTAGGACTTCTATTTCATATCACGCATGTAGCAATGTTTTCACTTGATATAGTTATAGCATGATATGAAACTATTACGAACTTATTAAAATATGACAATAATAACTATTTATTATTTGCCTCTAGGACATATTTTCTTCATTTTTTGTTTTGCATGTAAGCGGTAAACCCTGTGGGGATCATCGCGTGGCCTATAGGTGACAATTTTTTCTTGTTCATCGTCGATTCACATTATGAATGGCAGACTTTCAATTTTCTAACACTGTTGCTAATGCAGCGCTAAGTATTTTTTTCAGTACTGTTGTCACAAAGAAATAGATTTCTGACACTAAAAAATATAAATTCATTTTTATGACAATAATGGGAAACTCCTTTTGAAATTTTGTTAGCCATGCAAAAATGCACCTCTACGCACAATCTGGGCCAATTATCACGAACTATACCGTCAATATGGGCGCCATGGTCGTTTGGGTAGAGAACCAAGTTAAGCCAATTCAGAGAACAATGTTTTTCTCTTTGAAATTGTCAGATTATAAGTTTGTTATTTTTCCGACAACTATTACACATAATAAGACTCCATATGCAATTTTTTTCATTTTCTTTGATTGGTTTTAAAATAGGGCCAAATTAAGCTACCCCATGTCCGTTCATATCAAGTAGTTGGATTTTTTTATTTACATATTATGCAGATGCTCCTACTTGGGTAGTTTAAACCGATTTAAAAAAAACCATACCAAGAAAATATAATACACCTTTAGTTCAAAATTGACCAAAACTCGAAAAACAACAACAGGGAAAACCACAAAAATCGTAAAAGAGAAAAGAAAATCCACAAAAATCTTGCTCTAAATCAAATGGTTAATAAGGTAACTGCGATTCCCCGTGTGGTTTATAGTTCGGACCTCCATCTCATATGGGGGTAAGGATGAAGCAGGCGGGTGCTCAGGACGGGGAAGAGGACGCGGAGCGCGCGAAAGGGAGGAGCACAGAGGGGAGTGGTGACATCAGCTTAGAAAACGCACGAAGCGACGGGGATGCGGGACTGGATAGGGTCTTGCCACCACGAGGATTTTAATCCAACGCTGTGAGATCAATTGACCCGCTTGGCACCATGATCGAGCGCCAAACGATAGCTCCAACACGAGCAAGGAAGTGTTGTTTAGCATGCACGCATGCTGAGCCTTATAATTATTTAGTAAATTTGTTACTACATGTAATCATGAATTATTATGTTCAAATAATAATAATCTCGAGTTAGTTTGTATTCAACAAATTCGGTTTATGTGATACCGAAACAACCTTTCTGAGTTTATCTTTAACATAACAATCATGTTTGAAATTACCATTTTAGCCCATGCATAGGTCAGGCAAAACAAGGAAGGTGCCGCAGCGCGTACCAGTGCGGAACAAACAAGAAAAGCAGCAAAAGTAGTAGTACTAGCTATATCCACACCAGTGGGGAGTCGACACGTCGGAGCAGTGGAGTTCCCTGAAGCACCCGTCATGCCGAAAACTGGTGCTACCTATTTGCACGAAACGAACACTAGACATGGCACGCGTGCATGCACAAGCACACTGCACGCAGGTACTCTCTCAGCTTTAGCAAAGCGGCCAAGTAGGCGTGGGCAGGTGTGTACTGACTACTGACTATGGCCTGGCCAAGTAGCATGAAGGAGAAGCATCATGCATGCCAACTGCATGCTGCTGCTAGCAAGATGTGCAGCGTGTGGGAGGAGGCGACGAGTAGGGTGAGGAGATTTCCGAGAGACGGCTCTTGATCGATGATGCTGGTTTTGACGCCACAACTAATGCCGGATATATCGGAGTTATGGTCTGTGATTCTAACGGTTTTAGCTAGTCTTTATCTCTCTTATACTATGTAAAGAAGACTGTTTTGCCCATGCTTGTGCACCCACCCAATCGAACCCACCCCGTGAGCAGGGCAGGGCAGGGCAGGGTCGAGTCGAGTCGCATCTCCTCCCCTGCGCCGCGCCTCGCCTCCATAAAACCCTCCCCTGTTCCGCTGGTGCGCACTGCTTATTAGGGCTCAAGGTGCGACGGAAGGTTTGCCGAGGAAGACACCGCGTCTACGCTACGAGGTACTCGCCCCCAATCCCCCATCGTTTCTCTGAGGTAGTATTAAGACCGATTGTGATTACTGATACTGTGAGTTGAGGAAAGGAAAGGGATGAACTTCGCTAATCTCTGTTATCATGAGCTGTGTGCACGGTTTCGGGAATTTGGGGGGTTACGCAATGCGAGTTCTTGGCTTTGTTTACACGAGGTTTTTTTTTTTTGCCGATCAGGAGTTCACTGAAATTGTTCTTTTCAATCTGCTTTGCTTGGAGGGCTCTCAACCTTCCCCCTTTTTTTTTGCCGGTAATTATTCAGTTGAGATCTGCACTTGCCCTTTTGTTTCTAACGTTCACAAACCTGATGTTTGATACTGTGATCTGGGAAGAAGAAAAAGGAAGACACGGATTGCCATCTTCTTTTTCTCATCTTTCTTGAGTTGTTACTGTCGATTCGAGGGTTTCTAAAGCAAATTCTTGACTTCCTTCATACCAAATATTTTACCGATCTAGTGCCAATTGCTCTTTTTTCTTTCCTCCCAATCTGTTTTATTTATGGAGCGCCTGTTCTTCCTTTCAAGTTTTGCCTGTAATATTCGTCCGAGATCTACACTGACATGGCATATGATTGATTGATTTCGGTTGCAGGGGATTCCAGGGGAGAGGAAGCCCAAGAGCTATGGGCAACGCGTGTGTCACCGGCGGCTGCAGTAAGGCTTTCTTCTCTGCTTCTTTACTACTTGGCATGACATCTTGCGATAATAATAATTCGGTTGCTGCTATACCATCTGATGCTGTTATATTGATGCAAGCATTGCTGTTTCTAGTGGCTGTAAGGATTTATCTGAGCATCTTTCTGCTTCTTGCTTGAATCTGTTTAGATCGTTCGTTTTATAAGCAAGATTCATACTGTTCATTGTATGAACAAAAACCAGATAAGAATTGAATTTTTCTAATACTGAAAGATGATCCTAATGTATTATTCAGAGTTCTGCCTTTTTCTCCACCTCTTTGAGGCCAAAATAACTATCATTCAGACACTAGAGCATTTCCATTAATTTATAGTTTCACTTTCTTCCATCAATTTGCCTCTGTCTAAGATCTCACCGAAAAAGTTTGCCTCTGTCCAAAGTCCCCACGAAGAAGATGGTAGAAACCTCACCCCATTTGCTGAGTAATTCTGGCACAGCTAGCTTTGTCATTCTACTAATATCTTAATATAGTGCACGTACAAGGGCATTAAATTATTGTTTATAAAACGAGAAGAGCAACATTAATTCACAATACTTGACAAGGCTGCACTAATGTAACGGATCCATCATGGTCCATCTTCGTCCCATCATCTGAAGTTGCAATTTGATCTGCTATACATTGTGCTATTCTGGTTATGTTACTGATGCAATAATTGTTGCATTGTTGTTCCAGTCCGGTCAAACCAGGGACAGAGCCAGGTTTCCAACAGGGCACTGACAACCTTCAAGTGGGAGATCGATGGTTTCTCCTCCCTTCTTGAAAAGGGTAAAGGATGGACCTACTCCAGCGTGTTTCAGATCAGAGGGCATAACTGGTACAGCTACTATTTCATTTCAGCTATTCCAACAGAGAGCATGTCATGAACAAATTTCACTCTCACTTGTTTGTTGTCTCTCTGCACTTGTTTCATAGGTACTTAAAACTGAACCCAATGGATACAAAGAGTGGTGACAAGAATGAATATGTTTCTCTTAAGCTTGAGCTGGCCCAACCACGCGTCAAACCCAGCATGGTTGTGGAGGCATCTTTCAAGTTCCTGATATATGACCAGTTGAATGGAAAGCACCATGAACATAAAGGTACCTTAACAAACTATTCCTGAAAACCAAAGCAGGTTATTTGATCTTCACAGCTAGTCGCCTACTAGACTGATAGTGTAATTTATATAGCCTGTTTAACAAGACAAAAACATGTGTGTTCTAACAAAAGGTTCTTTGCAGCTAGACACAATTTTCAGACTACAAGCTTAACCTCTGGGTCCTCATGCATGATACCCCTAACGACGCTGAAGGACAAGTGCTCTGGATTCGTTGTCAACAATTGCTGTATTTTTGGTGTTGAGTTTATAAGAGCTGCGGTTTCTAAAGGTACTGATGTGTCGGAGACGCTGTTTGTTCAGAAGGTTAACAACATCTGCAGTGAGCCCCAAGTCTACAGCTGGAACATTGATGACTTCTCCTTGTTGAAGGATCGGAGCACCTCTCCAGTGTTTGAGCTTTGTGGACACAAATGGTAACATTCCTGTAACTTTAATTCTTAATTACTGAGATTGTTCATGTTGAAGAGCCCAGTTAGCACCTCTCCATAACTAGCTGGTTCAGTTTGAAAGGCTGTTCATGCTTTGTTTGTTTATAAATAGCAAAACTAAAAGAGTACTGGAGTTTGGCCTTTTCTTACCAATGATGGACAAAACCATGTGATGCTCTCCAATTTCCAGGTTCATCACTATCAATCCATGTGGGGAAGGCAAGAATGAGAACCACCTCTCCTTGTTCCTGGGCCTGAAGGTCTCGGATACTACCCTGTTGAACTCGGCAACCCTGGTAGAACTTAGCATAAGCATCAAAGACCAAGAAACTGGCAAGGACCGGAAATTATCAGGTTCGCTCTTTAGGAGAATTCTAATTACTAAAAATTATTATCATTCACACTTGCTTATTGACACATTGTTTTCTCTTTAGGCCGGTGCCAGTTCTCGAAGAATTCACCTGGTTGGGGATGGAGCAAGTTCATATCGCTGGAAGATTTCAAGGACTCGTCAAATGGTTATCTCGTGAAGAAAAAGTGCTGCATTGAAGTTCAGGTTGCGGTCATTGGTTCCTCCAAGTTAGAGTAGCTAGATTACTCGTCCTCTGCGAATGCTCATTTGCGTGCCTGTACTTAACTTGAATTGCTATTATGCATACGGATCTTTATTAGTTTGCTTGTGGTGAACCTACGGGAAGTCTAAACCTGATGACGTTGATATATATGATGATGTGTTTAGTGTATGCACGGGGTCTGTCATAAAAATGACAAAGATACACTGTGCATTGCCGTCTTGTTGTAGAGATCTTCCAATTTTTAGAGGCATGCTGGGTTAAGGAGGGCTATCTTATGAATCCCAGTTGTATCATGTGAGCGTGCATCCCTTCGTTCTTAACCAGTAGATTAAAATCCTACAAGTTAGCCAGATGCTGTGGAAATTTTGCACTATCTTGCCCGCACTCCAACCCAAATCAGCAGTTTAGTTTTGCACAAACACAGAGGCCGCTCCGTCAGTCCGCATATCCTTGCCGACGCGATCCCAACATCCACCAACAAGCGCTCGATGCAGGTAGTGTCCCAACCCCAACATCCACCAACAAGCGCTAGATGCAGGTAGTGTCCCAACCCGTACCTGGCATACACTAACTTATGAGTGAAATTTATCGTAAGCCTTCTCAAAGTAAAATTTTAAAAAGAACCCTATCTACCTTGCATATAGGACGGATGAGAAGACCAGATAACCTTATGAGTGATTCCAGAAACTCTATTAGTCGCCATCTTAGTGAAAATTTTGAAGCTCACATTTATAAGACATAGGTCTATATTGTTATATCTGAACCTTATTTTATTTTGTTGGGAAGAAGAGTTATAACCCCAAAGTTTAGCTTAAATAGAGGTAACTCTCCCATTTGTGGTTGAACAAACAAAGCCATTAAGTCATCCTTAATAACCTCCAGAAATGTTGACAAAACTCAGCTAGAAACCCATTAGGTCTAGGCGTTTTATTATGTTCCATCTGAGATATAGCCTCTAATGCCTCCTTCTCTATGAAGTCAACAAATAAAGCATTGTTCTCATCAGATGATAATTGCGGTATATATTGATTAATTCTTTCACTAAAGATAAGTAATTTGGAACTGGTGCCCCAAACAATTTTTTATAATATTTAGTAATGTAGACTTTAACATTGTACTCTCCCACTATTGTTTCTTCATTTTCTTCTAATTGAAAGTTTTTTCTCTCGATGTTTTCCATTTGCAATCAAATGAATACTACATATTTTTACCACCTTCCTGGACTTGTTTTACTTTGGCACGTTGGGACCATTTGATCTACTCATCACGTCTAAGCATGTTTACATGTTCATCGGCCTCTCTTAGTGCCTCTCTCTCGGCTACACTTAGAAGGCATGATTCGATATTGATAACTAAATTCTCAATTATGGCAAACAACCTTTTTTTATATATTTTCCACTTAGATTCTTAGCCTACCTCAACCATACCATCAGTAGATATAATCGGTACCACACTATGACCCCAGCCTCTTGTTTTGCATGGTGATCAACTACATACATAACAAAATCTGAAATAAGATCCATCTCAAATGATCCAAAACGCAAGGACGGTGAGTTAGCACATGACATTTGCTCACCATCACCATTGTTGTCACTTGTTGTATTGTTTTTCTTTGGTTCTGATTATGACTCATTATCCTTATCAGCACTCCTTTCTGAGACCTATTGACCAGCACCAAAAACCCACTTTTGAGCATCATCATCCTTCCCATCATTTGCCTCAGCCATGAATTCATCTTCCCCTCCGGCCAGCAAAAGCTCTTCCAATTGAAATCTAAGCTTATGGAAACCATCTTTTATGAAGACATCGATCTTTGTGGGAATCCTTTGTAGTTAGCACGGCCTATCACAATATGCAACACTTTATTCTTCATTGTATATCCCATATCTATGTTCATGGTTTTACCGAATAGGGTACCAATACCCCGTAGAGAAAAAAAATCTCGTACGATATCCTCCGGAATGCCAGAAACTAAAATCCACACCTCAAGTACCAAACTTGCATGGGATATAGGGAACACCTCAAGTACCAAAGTGCTTCTGATCTCAAAGTCCAATCCTCACACTAAGCTTGCATGGGCTATAGGGAACACGATAAGCACCAAACTGTTTCATCTGTTCCAGCTCCATCTTTGTTGGAAATTGAGTTAGAAAATATCATCTTGTAACTGGCGGACATCCAACTAATAATGGTCAGAAGTAACATACCATTGTAGGTTAGCACCCCCCCCCCCCCCCCACACCCTTCAATTGTCAGCCTTCCATGCGTGGATTATCCACTCCTAGACTATAAGATCCACTCAGAGGCAACTCAAAAAAATTAGTTCTTCATTAGCAATCCCATACATTTAAATTGTTGTTTTTTTTCCGGAAATTTCACCAATCAATTAATAATCATCAACAACAGTACAAAGAGGCCTAAAAGTAATAAAAATAATATAAATAGGTCCATGGACCACCTAGCAACGACTACAAACACTAGTATAATCCGAAGGTGCGCCGCCATCCTCGCCCTCAATCACCGGAGCTCAGGGCTGACTCTATATTTTGCGGGGGCCTGGTGCTAAGTTTATAATGTGGGCCCCTAAGGATAAGACATATGCATATTTAGTTATATAGATATATATGTGCCTACTTTCAGTTGCAAAATATTAACAAGTGAACAACCAATAACAAATTATTAGTCTCAGATATTTATAAATAATTGTTAAGAAATTAAAAAATGCCATATTATGAAAAAAAGGCTGAAAGAGTAAAAAAATTATAACTAGTATTTCTTGCTAGCTTGATTATATCATCGCTGCTCTGGCAATGCCTTTCCCTTCCCTGCCTCTAATTCTCATCTCGGTAGGCCTATATGTGCCTTCTCTCTAAAAAAAATTCAGCCCCAAACAATAAAATATATGGATAGGATATAAAAAATAGGTCCCTCCTAACAGTGGGCCCTAGGCTGCCACACATGGTCGACTAGGGTTAAATCGGGTCTTGTTTGAACTAGGCAAAGCTTGTCGTAGTAGAGTTTGTTATAATAGACATACGGGAAGTCATCGTGTTAAGGCCCCGAAGAACTTTGACTCAAGTAAAAGAGGACAAACATCTGATGCATGCTCAACAATCCCATACATTTGCATGCTTGCGAGTTGACTCCAAAACCATTCACTAAATCATAATAAATTACCGAAAGGTCAAACTCCCTCTTGTCAAAGACAACATATGTTTCGCGCTTGAGGACATGGTATTGTGACCGAACCGGTACGTGTGCAAGGCTAGAGGCGACGGCTGATCAAGAAAACCCATCTAAAGTTTTCTTCCCTCTGCCGGCAATGTCGTCGCTCGTCTTCAGTGATCTTAGGACCTTGGAGGTGTGTCAGATCACGGCCCTCACCGGCGGGATGTTTTTGTTCTTTGTTTAGTCTGTTTTTTCGTGTTTTTCGGGATGGTGAGACGATGGCTACATCCTGAAGTCAGAATAATGTCTTTTCCGCCCTATCCTCGCTTTGACAGTGTGTCTAGCTCTGACAGAGGACGCGCGCAGTCATGTGTCCGGCCGATCTCCTGGGATCTGGTCAGTTTTTTGTGTTAGTTGGTATAATTTTAGGCCAGTCTCTTCCAATCTACGGATGTCACATCATTGGTAACGGTTGATACTCTAGTACGCTGTTTCTTTGAAGCCTTAGCACGACGACTTTCTATATGTCTACTTCACCAAGCTCTACTGCGAGAAACTTTGCCCGGCTCCGGTGATGGAGGAGCGAGGATGGCGGCACACCTTTGACTCGTGCTAGTCTTTGTAGTCGTCGCTAGGTGGTCCATTGACATATTTGTATTTTTTCTTATTTTTAATCCTCTTTGTACTATAGTTGATGATTATTAATAAATCGGTGAAATTTCGCAAAAGAGAGAACATGGTATTGTGCACAAGGCAAGAAATGGAGAAGTACCTGATGAAAAAACAAACAGCAAACAGATCATAAACTACCGTGGGATGCATACGATCCGAGGGGAGGGAGCGGTGGCTATGGTTTTTGGATGGTTTCTCCGTGCGGTGCGTCGCCTTTCTACACGGCAAAAATATCCTATTTTAGGAATGTAATGTACTCAAGTACGGCATTATGTCCGTATATGTTTTGAAGCAGAGGATTGCGTACCCAATTGAACACGGTGAGCGCGTCAAGGCTGGAGCTGGGCTTGCCATATTTGCATCTCCCCTACGCCTCCATATAAAACCCTCCGTCCTTGTGGCTGCTCAATCGGGGCTCAAGGCACAACACCAACGCCGGCGAGGAAGACACTGCGTCCGCGCGCGAGGTATGCTCCTCCACCACACCCCAAGCCATCTCGTATCTGCCGTCTATTAGCGGTTTCCCAACGCAAGTTCGTGATTCTCTTTGTAACAGGGTTTACAAGGATCGAGACCAAAGTGCTACTGTAGTAGTAGTATTTTGTTTTCAGTTTTTGGAAGACTAGCATTATTGCTTTTTTTTTTCCGGCATGCACTTGTCTGGTTGAGGTTGAGCGGATGCACTGCCTACGAAGATTATCAAGTTTTTTTAGTTTTAATGTGTGCAACTCTGTTTGTTCTTAAGCCTCACCATTACATTGTCGATTCATGGCATGGAGATTGATTTCGATTGCAGAGGATTCCTGTGGAGAGGAAGTGCAAGGGCTATATGGACAACTCGTGTGTAGCTGGCGCCAGCAGTAAGGGTTTCTTTTGACCTTCTTTGCTTCTCCTTACTGGGTAACTTGTGATAATAAATTTGACCTGCCTGCTTTTTTTTTCCTTCGAAAATGAGCAAAATTTGACCTGGTGCAATATTTTGAGTCACAATTACTGATGCAAGCGTTGTTGTTTCTAGTGGCTGTAAGGATTTCGTTTGAGCATCTTTTACTTCTTCCTTGATTCAGACTGCTCCTTGTGTGAACAAAAAATAGACAAGAATTCACTTAGTAAACTGAAAGAAAACCTAAATGTATCATGCCACGCAAAAGCAGATGCTCTGCATTTCCTTTAAACTCCTGTTTTCCCTAAGTAACCATCATAAATTCCGGCACAACAAAAGGTAACCGTCCTACAAACTTTAGAGGAAATTCGCAGTAGCAGAATACTGTTGCTATCCATCAGTCCAAGTTCAAGAACAAATTTTCTTTCCACAAGTCCAAATTGCCATATGCTGGGAAAATTGTGGCACAGATTAGCATACAAAGAATCTGTATATATATAGTGCACAAGGGCATTTATTTGGGTTGCTATTGTGGTCCATTGATGTTGTTACTGAGTATGTAAAGAATTGTTCTTGTTACAGATCAATCAAACGAGGGAGAGACAACCTTCAAGTGGAGGGTCGAGAATTTCTCCTCCCTTGTTGGTAAGGGTGATGGATGGACAACCTCCAGGATGTTTGAGATCAGTGGCTTTCGATGGTACAATTAGCATGCTCCTATGTATTTTCAGCTATTCTGACAGAGAGCATGTCATGAACAAAATTCATTCTCACTCCTCTATTGTCTACTCCTTTCGCTTGTCGTTTTTCCTCTGAGGTGACCTTTCTCTTGATTTGATTCACAGGTATTTGAAGCTGAACCCAAGGGACACAAAGAGTGGCGACGAAAATGAATATATTTCTCTTAGACTTGCGCTGTCCATAGAATCTGTCAGACCGTACATGGTCTTGGGGGCAACTTTCAAGTTCTGGATATATGACCAGTTACATGGAAAGCACCATGAACAACATGAAGGTACCTTATTCAGTTTCGCAGATAATCGGCAACTAGATTGATAGTGTAAATTATAACCTGTTTTTCAATACAAAAAACATTAGCTCTCCTAAAAATAACAAAGCAATTCTTTGTTTCTGCCTTACATTTCAATATATTATGTTTGCAGTGAGCCACGATTTTCAGAGTGCAAGCAGATGCTCCGGGACCCCCTGCATAGTTTCTCTCGCAGCACTGACGGATGAGTCCTCTGGATTCCTCGTCAACAATACCTGTGTTTTCGGTGTTGAGTTGATCAAAGTCGTAGAAGCTAAAGCTAATTTTGTGTCAGAGGTGTTGTTTGTTCAGAAGATTAAGAACATTTGCAGTGGTCCACAAGTCTACACGTGGAACATTGAGGACTTCTTCGCCTTGAAGAGCCGGAGCAACTCTCCTGAGTTTGAGCTCTGTGGACATAAATGGTGACATTATTACTAATGTCAAGTCTTTTAATTATACAGAATTTACTGAATTCATATTTGAACGTAAAGGCTCACCTACTTTTTCCAAAGTTAGTACCGAAGATAGTTTGCAGTTCTACCTCTTGTTGTCGATGATGCAGTAAAATATGCGATGCTCTCTTATTTTCAGGTTCATCACAATCGACCCATGCGATGAGAACGGGAACTACATCTCGTTGTTTCTGAGCATGAAGGTGCCGGATACACTAGAGAGCGCAATTCCGCAAACCTTGTAGAATTCAGCATATGCATCAAAAACCAGGAAGCTGGAGACAGCAAGAGAGAAAAAGGTCCGCCCTTTAGCACACTTCCTGCCCCAATGGACTGATGTTCAGATGCTAAATTATTATCATCGCATTACTGATTGACACACTTTTTTTGGGTAATTATAGTTCGGTGTGAATTCTCAAAGAATTCTCCCAGATGGGGATTCAACAGGTTCATATCGCTGGAAGAGTTCAAGGATTGTTCAAACGGTTATCTTGTGAATTCAAAGTGCTGCATTGGAGCTCAGGTTGCAGTCATTGGTACCTCCAAGATCGACTAGATAATTCATCCTTCTGATGTTACAAACTTTTTTGTGGAATACCGAAAAATATTGTGGTGTGTCAAATGCTTTCCCTCATGTATATCTTTGTTGTGAGTGGAACCATATTTGGCCAGAACTGCAATTCTACCTTGGTATATTTTGTTTGTTTGGGTCGAACTTGCTAAAGTTGTAAATCTCAAAAGATTCAAAGGTGGGTATGTTTCTCAAGTTGTTGATCACATAATCTCAAAAGATTCAAAGGTGCGATCAGAGCAGGAATCCCAAGCGACGGAATTACTTTGGACTACACTTAGATTAAATAAAGATGGAAATCCCCCCCAAAAAATAAAAAATAAAGATGGAAATCAATGAAAAAATATCCATTTTTTGTCGCGATGTAACCCTGGGTACCCCCAGTGTTGAGGTATTAGGTGATACAAGAGAAATAAATAATTCAATGAAGCATGTGTACAAGAAAAGGTCATTTGATATAATTATAAGTAACTAGCTGAATGCCTGTGCGTTGCTACGGGATGATAATAAAAAAATAAAAAATAATTCAAATATTTATTCAGTTTTCTGCAATAATTAAAATTTGTGTTCCCTTCTATGCCATGAGTATTTGATGGTCTCAATGTATCACGAGAAACATCGAATGTCTTCTTTTGTTAAAGAGAACATCAACATCATCTCTCCTTGCCCATATCCACGGTTTACTTGGTGTACATGAAAATAAGCTTGTGTGCCGAGGCATAGCCTAATTAGCACACCCAAGCCTGTCCAGGTTCTTCATCCAGAATATATCTATATGGAATACCGAGGTCTTCCTCCCCCTCCGGTCTCATTTTTTTACATGCAAATATGCTTAGGTTCGTTTACTTTGAACCATAATGATGCCAGTAGTGCAAATTCATAGCATAGTTGATGTTTTTTTCAGACGCCTATGTGTCGCTACGCAACGATGTTAGATCACTAACTACAAACCTTATTCGGTAATTATGATCACAATCACATGAATTTTCTTGCTTCATCTACTTACAAAATTACATACCGCCATTACTTGAATTCTTGAATATATACATGTTGTATTTCGGTACGGAGGAGGTAGTACATCACAAGGCAAACAAAGTTATGTATTCAACTACAGGACAGGGCGTGGTTCACTTTAGCCAACGAGGTACTTAGAAAGAACAAACTTTTGTAGCAGTTGCTACAGATCACACGAACTAACTCTTGTAGTACTACCAAAATATAGACTAATAATTTATTCAAGGGAGCTTATCTGATTGAGATCAGTATGAAGCTAGCACGGCTGCATCGAAACCATGCTGAGTAGTTGCGCTAAAAAAAAAGTTGCGCTAAAAAAAACCATGCTGAGCACAAAACAGATGAGCGCAAGTAGGAAATATCCATTCATGTTACTTATAAAAATGGATCAACCATAATCTGAACCATCGAATAGATATCTCTGATTGAAGTGACAAATTAGCAACAAAAGATTTAGCTAATGGACAAATACAATGGCCAAGTGATAACACATTATTCTACAGCTGATCTCAAGCCTCTAGCAGCTGCAGAACACAATACATGCGGTTTTACCAGAAGTGCAAAGGACAGACATTATTGGTAGCCCATTTAACCAACTCAGACTAATTAGATGAAACGGTACAGTCAGTGTTTAGAGATAACTCAGAGCAGAAAACAAACGCCTCAATAAACGGTACCAGGTGTTGTGAGATAATTGCAACCCGGGAGATGCCTCAGCATGACCTCAAGAATTGTCTGATGTGCTAGTTGCCGATGGCGGTCAAGAACCATAGCGCCGGAGCTCACCTGGACGAGAAGGGCAGGCGACGAATCCCCGATCTTTTCGCAAAAAAAAAAATCCCGGATCAAAACCTACAGATTTGTTTGCCCCAAATCAAAACCAAAACCTGCAACATTAGAAAAATCCTCAGATCTACTGGACACATGAACATACATAGATATACGCAGAGATGTGAAGCTCATTTGGGGCAGTTGTTGTGGAGGGGGTGTCAGGTGTCATAGGTTACCAGATGGGGACGGGACTCGATGACGACCTATCCATGCTTGGCGCACTCTAGCGGTCCACTGCCTGCCATCGCATTTTATTCTCCGTCTCTCTCTTTCTCCTTGTCCCCTCGCGCGGGGGTGAATGCCACCGGTGGAAGGGTGTCGAAGGGGGCGGTACCGACTATATCGAGGGCCGGCGCTATGGGCACGACGGGGCAGAGAGGAGGGGCGAGGCGGCTGACCGGTCACGGATTTTCCTTGGACTGAGGATTTGGGTATAGGCCGCACCAGACATGAAAAACTTGTGTAATTTCCTCCATGGGGTGGAGACAAAGTAGTGCATTTCCTCGACAAAGTGATCAGGTGGGCCGCAGCTGGAAATTAATCTTGTAAGCAGGATTCTTTCTCCATGGGTGCCATTGTTTATATATGCAACTTTTATGGAAAAATTGGTAAGCATTGGATTGGATGTCTTCTTGCTAAGAACGCATGGTATGTCATATGTCCTTTCAAAGCCGTGTACGAGATGATTTTATTCTTACGTGTTCTTTCTGAACGAAGAGTCTACGACTGCAATACCTAGCACAACCTTGAATTACTAAATTGGTTATAAATAGGCAATAACAGAACTCATGCACCTAGCACAACCTTGAATTACTAAATTGGTTATGGACATGCAATAACAGAACTCGTTAGTCCTTCCTTCCGTTGTTAGAACTCATGAACTGCAACAGGTTCCATTCCTAAAGGACAATGCAACAGGATGCCCGCACGTTGCCACAACCCATATTTGTAAATAATAAAATTCACGTAAACATCTATATACGTAGAAAATAGAGCTATGCATTGTTTAAAAATATGTGTAGAAAGCAAAGTCATGTGTAAACATCTACACTCTGTGTATTTTGCATAATGCAAAGTCATGTGTACAAAGTAAAGCTAAATCAAAAGCAAAAGTCACAATGATGTACACACTGAAATGTAGTCTGCCTTTGAAGATGGTGGTAAATGTGCACTCAAGACATTCCTATGTTGTCTTGGTAGTAATGCATTTGATGAACATCTCCCTTGTGTATAACTTAAGTATTGTAAACGTAATGCACTTCAATTTTATTTATGAATCAACCTCTCGGTCAGCTAGCAAACTCTTATGAGAAATATATTCTGATATCTTGTCTGAGCATGGCTCATCTGGATCAACATACTAATGTAGTATATGTATCCTCATTGTGTTCCGTATATCTGCTACACACTACTACTATTAAACTGAATTTCTTGTGACTTGATTGCAAGCACATGGGCATCCTAGATACTCTGGATAAATGGTTTGCACTCTAATTAATCTACAGGAACTTCCATGTTGGACAGGTCGCTCAAAACTCATAAGCAACAAGAGCTAGCACAACAACTTTTTTGACATTATTCGAACGCATATCACTCTGAACTCCAGCGCGTGGTCCAGTACCCACCTGCGACATCTCCACCGCTGGTCAATCAGTCCGCTGACTTCATTCTTCAGGCTGCTGTAGTACTCCATTCTTCAGGTCGATCGAGAACACTATCCCGGATCCGCATCTAAATTATCCTGTTTTTTAAGTCAATAAAGTTGTAAACAGCCAGAACAGCTTCAGCTCCTGAACTTGCAAGATTTCCAGACATGATGGAAGGAAATTTGAAGCTGAAAAATTCTTCATGAACAACGGTTTAGCGAAAACCTAGATTAAATCAACTCAATTACAACATTAGTTCGACCATCTACAATGAGCTTCAGAAGACAACTATGCCATAAATTTTAGACTCCAACATTCCTTGACTTTGAAGCCCACAGAGTGCTCCGTCCGCAGCAGCGCCGATGCTTCCCTCAGCGTATTATCAATACGAGAAAAGGTCGCTAAAAACTCTAATCAAATTGCTCTGCCACTCCCTTCCCTCGCTAGGTGCAGCGTCGCGGACGCCCTCGACCCCGAGCCCTTCCTCCCAGATCCTGCTTAGGCCGTTGTAGTACTCGCGCAGCTTGTCTGGGGCTCCCAACACCGCCGCTTCGCATAGCAGTGGGCGAGTACGCGGGCAGTGGCAGGGGCCACCCACAAGAAAACGATTTGGGCAAAGGATTATGGAGGGAGGCGGGGTCGCGTGGGTGAGACTATGGTCGCCGTCGACGGGGAAGATGTGGAGGCGGGGATCCGGGGTGTAGGTCACACTCGTCGATGTTATAAGATGGCGGGAGAGCGCAAGTGCAGGCGAGACGGCAACGGTGATTGGGGGAAGCTCTGTCCAACACGCTCAGATCCGTCGGCCGTCGGGAGCATGGCGGTGCCTAGCTGCATGGCAGCATGCACGGGTAGAAGGATGGAGAGATGCGATGGCGGTGGTAAGAGGAATTGATGGCGGGGACGGATCTCGGCGGAGAGAGGAGGTATGGAAGGGGAAGGAAGTGCGGAGGGGAGAAGCTCTGGTGGCGTGGAGGAGGTCGGGCATGGAGGAGGAGCTCCGGCGGCGCTGGGGTCGGGGTCGATGGGGCTCGAGTGGGCGGCGGGTGGGGGGATTTTTCCCGATTCATCGAACATGTACGTTTGTTTCAATTGGCGGTGGCAAGGCTCGTAATACTTCCAAAAAGTAAGGGGCAAAACGGGTAAAAAAGTTCAGACGGAAATTTGGGTACGGATCGTACCTACCATACCGTAAATTAGATATAAATAGAAAAGAATAAAAGAACAAAGGTCAAAGTGGGCCGAGTCAGAGATATCTCGGCCTGGTAGACAACTTCCCAAGCCGGATTTGCTCCTCCTTGGCCGAACTGAGGAACATGCCGGCTAGGCCGAGGTATCTTCGCCCGGGTGCCGGCCTGAGGATGGTTCGGCCCACCACGGGGCCCAGTTGCTTCTCACCTCGCCAGGAACTTCCACGCCTCACTACCGCCTCCTCGCCAGGTCAACATCGCCAACCTCGCCACAAGTTTCCCATCGAACACCATCATCGCTGCGTCGCCGTCTTGCCAACGCCTTCCCCTGGGTGGGCCGACATAAGCCACAGTTGGCCCACCGCGGGTCTCCCAGACGCTGCCGCTACATCGCCAATTGACCTAGGTGGTCCGACACCGATCTGACCTGGCCCACCGCGGGATTACCGCACTACGCCACCTCGTATCTCCTTGACGACCACCATCGATTCCCGGGTGGGCCATCGCGGGAGACTCGGCCCACCCCGGGCCTTCCTCAATGTCGCCCCGCCTAGGCCTCGTCTAGGCCCCCAAGCTCGTCTCCACCACTCCGGGTCAATGCTACCCCGGCTGGGCCGCCTCTTAACCCGGCTGGGCCACACCGGCTGGGACCTTTTACCCCTCCTGGGTCGAATTAGGACCTCCTAGGCCAAGTTACCTCAGCCTGGTTGCATATCCTTTTCTATTAACATGGCAACATCACCCCCACACTCTCTCCCAGACGCTTCCTCGACCCAACCTCAACACTACTTCGGTCTCCTGCGCTGCTAAAACTCTGAGATTAACCTCTACTTCGACCAGATGGCAGCCAGGTCAAGCCCTTCATCCACGTGCCAGTCTCGGGACGCCCATGGATCAGACTGGCACATGCAGCATCGTTGCATGGGAGATGTCCTTGGAATCTCCTGAGATTCTATGGAATATGCTGGAAATCCTAGGAAGATGCTATGGAATATGCTGAAAGGATAAGACTGAATACTCAAGATGTCAAGGACAAACACTATAAGACAACTGGCATGTTTGACCAGGAAAAATCTTGTGAGCCAAGTCTTGTCCCCTGGTATCCACTTTATAAGGAGAACCAGGGGATCGATCCAAGGGAGAGGCCCCGAAGGGCTCCTCCCTTCTCTAATTGATAGGAGCTCATCTTCTTCCTCATCTGCTCTCCCAGAGATAGCCATTAGAGGTATAGGGAATACAGATCAAGGAGCACTATTGTAGCCATGATGCATGGCCAAGTTATATGAGATGATGCGGGAGTAGAGGTTTTATCTCATTAGTAGAGCCTCAAAAACGGGTATATCGTGTCTCTCTGTGTTCTTCTGAGTGCGGTCTTCACTGCGTCATCCCTCCTCTAATTCCTTCATGTCTATGGGGCCCCAACTTTAGCCTACTCATGGCATATGTCATGATACCACCACGACATTTTTTCATACATAAATCATCAACATTAAATCTTGTGTCCTTGAAACCACTAGCAAAAATAGAGTGAATTTATAGATGGAGAATTTTATATGGTATTCAGTCCTTTTCTTCAGTTTAGCAACTACTTTTGGGTGAAATTAAGTAGGAAAAATAATAAATGTTGTGCAAAATTGTCTCTTGCACTAGAAGGATACCCCGCGCATTGCAGCGGGAATATCTTTAAAAAATATTTTTTAAAATAAAAGGGTATCAAATCGCATGATACATGAAGTTGACCCTTAACTTTTGGTTCCATTCTTTCTCACGAAATGGATGATAGCATATAACATTGTGAATGTGATGATGGTGCAGGGTTCCTCCTTCTCTTCGAAATGAGCTAAAGAACACCAAAATCAAAGTCTGTATGCGAAAATTATGCTCAAAACGGTGCGGAAGCTGAAAAACGAGTTTTCTGCGTGAGCTCTTCTTAGAGGGGGAGAATCTGGCCTCTTAGGGACATAGACTCCGGTCCTGGGGCGGAGACTTCGGCCAGGAGGATCCCGAAAGTCAAGAACTCGCCCGAGACACGTTTTTGGGTGGAAAACTAGAACCACAACCTTAAATTGGATGGAGAAATTAAGGAACTAGGCCATGAGAACACGAAGGAAGGTAGATCAACAAGTTTTGTAGCGAATCTCTGGATCAAAACCTACCAAAGCGCATCAATCTCCAAATCAAAACAAAATAAAATCGGGGCTATTTTTGTGAATTTTTCGAAATTAGGAAAGACTTTTTATGGGGCTAGAAAGCGGTGATCCATGGCAACGAAAGGATCTAGCACCATATGATGAGGTACAACCTCTAGGGTTGGCCCGATTCATGGATTCATGGTAGATTTGGAGGTAGGGGATGAAGAACGCGATGAACTGAACGAAGAACATGATACAAACACACACCACACCTGATACATTCTAGTTTGCTCTTATTATTTTGAACCACCAACCCAATTGTATCATAAGATAAGACCAACATGTAGAACACCTTGTGAAATATTGTGAAAACCTTGGTAGAATCTAGGAAGGGGAAGAGGTTGCTCCAAGTAGAATCCAATGGAAAGGCAAGGTAGCAATAGAGTTCTAGTACAAAGAGCAAGTTCTTGAAGAGATATTGTACATCTCATATGCTAAATCTAGAGGCATTGTTATCAATGTAAGGATCTTAGGGGAGGGATGAGATCAAATCCCTATCTTCTTCTCTTAGCTTTGTCTAGGGTTCACATATTGAGGTGGGGGCATATATATAGCCAACCACCAGCTAGGGGTAATTTACATAAAAAGGAGGGGTACTTGGGCCTTGGACAACTCAGTTGTGCGCAGGCAGACCACTTAGGATGGGGACTTCGAGTTAGTGAGACCAGAGACCCTGGTCCGGGGAAGACTCCAGTTGGCAGGCCGGAGACTCCAGAACAATAATAGGAGCTTGCAGCTTTGGACATTGTAATCTGGGCCGGAGACTTCAAGCTCAACAGGGTGGAGACTCCGATATTGGAGCGTGGGGGCCTAAGACTCTGGGATTATAGGATTGGAGAGTCTGCTAGATCTACTTCTTCTTATTTATTATCTTACATGCATCCATGAAGTCGGCCTTGAGTACTCGTGCTTACGGGGCACATCCTCGTGCTTACGGGGCACATCTTCCTCCCATGATCTCATAATCATTGTCACAAACCTAGAATATCCATGGGACATGGCACAAAGTAGCATGCCATTCAAGAGGATGTTAATTGGACTCATAGATGATAGGATTCAACTTTGAAGCCAATGACAACTTGGCATATGTTTGTGATCTTGACAAGGTGCTTGATGTGGAGGCGACCAAGGGTCGGGCCTTATCACAACTTAAATCAGATCTGGGATGCTTTGAGATACTGTAACTTTGGGAGCTTCCAAACTAGAGAGCATGGATGGAAGGGTTGGTAGGTTTAGATCGCTGTCGCGGCCAGTCTCGATCCACCAGTGGCATCGAAATGACGAGAGGTCCAGAAGGAGGCGGTGGTTGGGTGTGGCGGTGGGGTGTCGCCTCAGGAGTCGCTAGAGGCAGCAAAACGGTTAAAGGAAGCAAGTATCACAAGTTAGGGGCTATTACTAACAAAATTTAAACTATAACACAGTCGACTGAGATTTAACAAAAGCACAGTTGACTGAGGATTATTTTTTATGAAGAGAACGACATTGCATTTCATATATTGAGACAGGAGAATCGCCGCATTGGCCATGTAAATGAGGTTGGCTATCCTACGGACCTGCTCTGCACACCCTCACCCTCCAGTCTGAGTCGGTGTGCCTATTCCACGCAACACCTATAGGTGGAGCTTGGCAGAGATCCTCCCGAGACTAGAAGTAGGGCTCGTCGGGGACATAGGAGCTCTAGCAGTGGTGACACACACTCTCTGTGCGGTGGTAGCGATGGGATGGACGGAATCGAGTCGGGTCATGGATTTTGGCCGGAGGCAACAGTCGTGGTTAGCGGTTGGACCTGAAGTTTCCCTCACGCAAAGATTCAGGGTGTGTCTAGTTCATTGGAATTTGTGATCCCAAACCTGGGTATCTGGGTCTAGTGCCTCAATATCCGGGGAGCTTGAATTTTTTGTGATTTTGCAGTTTTTAATAGATTGTTCTGAACCTTTTTCGATTATTTTATAGTTTTGGGGGTTTTGGGGGATCTGCCAAAGAATCTCCATGGTCTCTCTAAGAGCTTAGAGCGGGGATGTGAGAATTCATCTTGAATCATGAAAAAATGAAGGAACCTTTCCTAGGCCTCGTTTTGCATGAGAGTTTTGATGGGTTTTCCTGGGTTTGATCCCGACCTAGCCCAAAAGCACAACAAACCACGAATACAACATTTTTCATGTCAGTTTTGAGCAAGCTTAACCTTGCAATCCTTGCAAAACAGGTTGGTTAAGGAAAAAATAAGACGCTCGTGCACCCTCACGTTTATGTGGTTTTTGGCAGCACATGTGCGACCGCCCCAAGCCCCCTCGCGGTGACGCCCTTGTGTGCAAAGCAGCCATATTGGATTAGAGATTTGGGATCAAAGTGGATTACCGTGGGATTGGGTGTCATAGGTGTTTTCACCAAAACTCCGTGCAGATCATTGATGACCCACAAGTATAGGGGGTGTATCATAGCACTTTTGATAAATAGTAGTGTTGATCCCAACGAGGAGTAGAAGGTGTTGAATAGTGGTTTGGATCAGGAATTCTCTGTAAATACTTAGCAAACGGATATTTAGGGGTTTTTGATAATGCAGATAAATAAAGTGCAAGTAAATAAAAGACAATAATAATTGCAGCAAGTGGCCCAATCCTTTTTTCAGCAAAGGACAAGCCGGTTGTATTACTTATGAGGACCAAACGTTCTCGAGGACATATGGGAATACTGCCAAGTGCTTTCGCTTCATATAGTTTATTAATCTTCTTTGGTTAAATAAGTGTTGTGTGGGTGAACCTATGCTAATGTACCAACCTTACTTGGACTAATACATACTTGTGTTTAAACCCCTTGCAAGCATCCGCAACTACAAGAAGGTAATTAAGATAAAAAACCTAACCACAACATTAAACTCTGAGATCCTACACTCTCTTGTGCAAAGGTTTCCTAACGGGAGTTTAGATTTCTGTCACTCCGGCAACCCCAGAATTAGTATCCAAATACACAATGCATTCCCCTAGGCCCATAAATGGTGAAGTATCATGTAGTCGACGTTCACATGACACCACTAGAAGAATAACACCACAACTTAAATATCAAACCATTGAATATTTCTCAACACAATTCCACTACTAACAACATGACTTCTCCCATGTCCTCAAGAACTAAACGAACTACTCAGGATACATCATATGGATCAAGATCAGAGATGATATAATGATAAATAACAATCTAAACATGAACAATAATTCAATGGTTCCACTCAATAGCATCAACTACAAAAGTAATCAACACCGGGAAATTTTCCCCTATGACTATGCAAGATTCAACCCAATTGTTACAGCGGGATGGAGTGGTGGTGATGGTGCTGGTGGAGATGGTGGTGAGGATGATGATGATGATCCCGATGAAGTCTATCTTGATGATGGTGTTGATGGCGACGATCTCCCCTCTCCGGGAAGGAATTTCCCTGGAAGATTTCTGCCTGCCGGAGAGCTCTTTCTCTCTCTATACTTTCTGCCCCGTAGAAGCGGCGGAATCTTTCTGTAGTCGCTCCCTGAGCCTTAGGGTTTAGGGGGATGTTATAGGTGAAAGGGCGAAGCCAGAGGTGGGCCAGGGTGGCCACACCACCTGGTGGCGCGGCCCAGGGGGCCCGTGCCAGGGGGTGGTGTGGGCCCCCTATGGCCCATCTCCGCCTCTCCTTCTAGCCTCCTTCGTCTTATGGAAAAATAAGAACTTCTGCATATTTTCTAAAATTTTCCGTTCTTTGTGAATATTGCATCTAGACACCGCATTTTCCATCACAATCCTGACTCCGACAGCTCATCCTCCAAAAGTCATCCAACATGCAAAACAGATGAAATAACATAAGTATCACCTCTTTATATGAAAATATATCAATGAATAACAACAAATTATGATATAAAATAGTGATGCAAAATGGACGTATGAATCATACTCAATAATCCCATATAAACCACCTCTGTAAAACAAGGCCTAAGTAATCACTATTGTGGTTTCCTTTGTTCATCCACGAAAAGAATCCATTGGAAATCTATTTTAATTTCTTGAAGGCTGTCAAACACTCTCAACCATTCTTTCCATTCCCATTCTGTATATTACAAGGTGGTTTACATACTAGGCCTAGTAAAAACTCCACATTTACAAACAAGGACATCCTCCAACACTCCCCCTCAAGATGAGGCAAACATATCAATGAGGCTCATCTTGCTACAAATACTCACAAATGATGCTACTCTCACACCTTTTGTCAAGATATATGCTAGTTGATATGAATACATAACATAAGTAATTTTGAGTATGCCTTCATCCAACTTATCCTTAATAAAGTGCATATATATCTCGATATGTTTAGTTCGATCATGATGAACCGGATTGTGAACTATGTTAATAGCAGCTTGGTTATCATACAAGCAAATAGGTGCAGCATCAGGAAATCTAAGCTCTGACAATAGTATCTTTAACCACATCAGTTCACAGACACCCGATGCCATAGATCTGAACTCATCCTCAGTTGTTGAACGTGCAAATACATATCATTTTTTACTCGTCTAGATAACCAATTTTCCATCCAAAAACATGCAATAGCCAGTGGTTAACTTTCTATCATCTAGACATCCTGCCCAAATCAGCATCTGTATATCTTTCTATTTTAAGATGGACATAATTAGAAAATAAAATTCCTTTACCCGGGCACCCTTTTAGATACCTCAAAATTCTGCATACAACATCCAAATGGCCGGTTCTAGGGTCATGCATGTATATGCTCACAATGCTAACCGCATATGCAATGTATATATGGTCTAGTATGTGATAAATAAATTAAGGGCCCCATCAATTTTTGATATCTACCTTTGTCCACTGACACCAGAATCGGTAAAAAATCAAAGTTTTTTCTCAACGGGTGTGTATGTTGGTCTACAATTGAGCATTCTAGTCTCAACAAGTAAATAAAGTACATACTTCCTTTGAGAGAGATAAATACCTTGTGTACCATAAATAGCCTTAATCCCAAGAAATTAGTGGATATATCTCATGTCCTTGACTTCGAATGAACGCGTCAATGCCTTCTTCAACTTGGATATCTATTCATCATCATCACCCATAAACATAATGTCATCAACATACACAACCGAAATGGTAACCTTGTCATTATGGCGCTTAAAAACAAAGTGTGGGCTGCATTGCTCTATTGAAAGCCTAGCTAGGTGATTGTTTAAGACCATACAAGGATTTATTTAATTCACACACCTTTCCTTCAATTTATCTACTACTAAACCCTGGTGGAACCTCCATAAAGACTTATTTCGGTAAGTACCCATGAAGGGAAGCATTTTTAACATCCATTTGGTATAGTTTCCACTTATTTGCTGCTACCAATATAATGGCCCCGATAGTGTTCATTTTCGCCATAGGGTGAAGGTTTCATCATAATCCATCACATATGTTTGACTATACCCTTTGGCCACCAACTTGGCTTTTTATCTTTCCATCTTTCCTTCTAAGTTTTGTTTTACAGTAAATACCCACTTACAACCAACAATTTTTTTATTAAAAGGAATAGTTAAGTACCCCAAATGTTATTTTTGTCAACTGTTTCCATTTCCTCCAGCATGAAATCTCTCCATTTGGGGCACCTCTTCACTTTCTACCAATCATGAGGAATAGGTATAGCCGAGTCAAGTGCAGCAAGAAAAGTTCTATACTAAGGTCCCACAAAACAATATGAGACAACATTAGAAATATCGTATTGGGAGAAATGTGATGGAAGTTTCCTAGTCGTGGAGCGAGATTGTTTTCTCTGGGCTATATGGATTTCTAGATCATCAAATGAAGTAGAGACTATACCATCACTTGAAGAGGGACTTGAACTTGAGTCATGCAAATTTGGTTGTATTTTAGCTTCAGGATTCCGACTCAATGGGGTATCTTCCTCCCCTTGCACTTGATCATTTTTTGCTCTCTTTATTTGTGAGTACACCTGAAAGTTTTGTGTCCACCTTGACCTTTTAGTTTGACATTCTTTCTCCTCATTAACCCTTGGTGACTGCATAACATCATTGTGTTCATCTTGTTTCTCCCCATGCATAGGTTCCTGCTCAACATCTAGCATGCCATCATCATCATGTTCCTCTCTAGGTATAACTCCAACTATCATCTGCTTTGAAGCTGCATCATTGCATATACTTTCATCTCTCCATGTCATGTAATATCCATCTATGATATCATTAGTGAACTAGTCAAGGAACACATCATAAATATCAGTTTGATCACCGTAGAATGATTCATGCTCCCTAAATACAACATCCATACTCACAAACATCCTCTATTCAGCATGACACCAACATTTATATCCCTTTTGTTTTCCGGAGTACCCCACAAATATGCACTTCACACCTCTAGGGTCTAGTTTTCCAGCAGACGTCCTGTGATATTTTATAAAGCATACACACCCAAATGCCTTTGGTGAAACTATATAGGAAGTCTGTCCAGTCTTGTTATTCGACAACCTTGATGGCATTCTTTTAATAAGATTGGCTGTCCTCATTACTTCCTCACTCCATAAAAATTAGGGACATCCATAGATATCATTAAGCACTAAGTTACCTCCAATAGATGCCTATTCTTCCTTTTTGCTAATCCATTTTGCTTCGAAGTTTCTGGGCATGTTATCTGATGAATGATTCCATAGTTGGACAAGTACTCATAAAATTCTTTGTTCACATACTTAGTGTCGTTGTAAATGCAGAACATTTTCAAACAAGAATATATATTGTTTTGATCATATTGTGGAAGTAGACAAAGCATTCAAACACACCACTCTTGTTCCTCAGAACATAAACCCAAGTGACTCTGGTACAACAATTAATAAACGTCACAAATGAGCAATAACCATCCAGGATGACACTCCACTAGGGCCCCATACATCAGAATGAATAGTCTCAAGAGGCACACTACTGCGATTATTGTACATGACATATGAACTTCGAGTTTGATTAGAGTACTGACAAGCATTACACACCATTTTGTCTTTACTGACCATATTGAAGAGACTGGGATAAAATTGACCCATGATATTGAAGGGCATATGTCCAATTCGATGGTGCAAGAGCATGACTTCTTCTAATGGAGAGTAGGACAGAGTGTTTTCCGCCATAGGATGTGTATCACTATCACGATAATATAGTCCACCATGCATGGTCCTTCTCCCAAGTTCTCTTCCGGTCTCAATTTCCAGGAATAAACACCATTTGGATAGAAATAGCAGGGCAATTGAGCTCTTTGTGATGCAACTAATTGATAGTAGGTTTATTGGAAATGATAGAATATGTAACACTGATGATACGGTCATATCAGATCCACACACAACTGTCCCTGTCCCAATCACATCTTAGGTAGAGCCATCTGCTAACTTAACACTATGTCCTCCCTTTACATTAGGATCATACTTTGAGAATTCTTTGTAAGACCCCACGATATGTCTTGAAGCACTAGAGTCAATCAGCCATGGTGTACCATTGCAACTAGATTTATCAAAAATTAAGAAGTTACCATAGTAACCGGCGAAAACAACAGCTGGCTCACAAGGTTCTTTATCACCCTTTCTCATACACCTGAACTGACACCATTTCTTAAATTCATCAACGGTCATATGAATAGTGATATTTGATGATTATCCACCATTCTCACATGTCAATGTTCTACTAGTCAGGGCAGAGCGTGTAGCTCCATAGAAATTACAGAATTTACGAAACCCAAAATTCACATTTCTATAGCTTGAGTTGGACACAGTCAATCCCCATATTGTTGTCAAGACTTCTTAGTACCAACAACACGTCTTCTGCTATACCAATTCTGCCATTGCCCAGGTTGATTGTATCCAAAGCAATTCACATTTCTTAGGTTCATTTGAAACCTTGAATTCTATCCTTTCTTGCGATTTGCACCAAACAACATATTGTTCCTCTTCACTTCAGGTCTCCAAGGAAGCTTTGGCTCACTATCCAAGTGCCTATACTCTGCGATTTGTAGCTTCGCCTCCCTCAATTTTGTACTCAACGGTCTAGACAACTCCCTGGATACCACATAGCTTCAGGCATGAGCACTCAACCACTAGAGCAGCCTCGTGCGGGAGCAAGCACTCTTCTCCTTCTCATGGGTGCACGCGCGATACCGGCCAGTCGACACGTCCACCCTTCCGCAGCTACCACGAGTGTTGGAGATATGCCCTAGAGGCAATAATAAAAGTAGTTATTATTATATCTTTGTGTTTATATAAATGTTTACATTCATGCTATAATAGTATTAACCGGAAACATTAATACTTGTGTGGTTTGTAAACCAAATTAGAGTCCCTAGTAAAGCCTCTTCATAATACTAGCTTGTTGGTTGATAGATGATTATGGTTTTCTGATCATGAACATTGAGATGTTATTAACAACAATCCTATCATTAGGAGAATGGTGTGATGGACATACTCCTATAGATAAGCGTAGCATAAAGATCAAGTCATTTAATTAGTTCGTTTGCTATAAGCTTTCTGATACATAGTAACCTAATTCCTTCGACCATGAGATCATGCTAATCACCATTACTGGATGGATTCTTTGATGACATCAAACACCACATCGTAACTGGGTGTCTATAAAGGTGGTATTGAGTGTTCAGAAAGTATGTGTTGACGAACATGAATCACGAGTGGGATTTGTCCATCCATATGACAGATAGATATACTATGGGTCCTCTCGGTGGAATGTCATCCAATTAGCTTGCAACCATGTGATTGGCTCACAAGGAATCACATATCACGGGAAGGAGAAAAGAGTAATTATCGATAACGAGGTTAAACTAGGTATGAAGAGATACCGACGATCAGACTTCAGATAAGTAAAATATCGTGAGACAAAGGAAATTAATATCATATGTAAATGGTTCATTCGATCATAAAGTAATCGTAGAAATATGTTGGAACCATAAGAATTTCCAGATTTCTCTTTTTTTTTATTGATCGGAGAAGAGTATCGGTCATGTCTGCATAATTCACGAACCGTAGGAAGACACACTTAAGGGTTCAATGTTGTTTAGTAGATATGGAATGTAAGTAGGGAGACCGAATGTTGTTCGGAGTCTCGGATGGGATACGGGATATCACGAGGAGATCCGGAATGGTCCGGAGAATAAGATTCATATAAGGAAAGTCCAATTCTGGTGTTCGGGAATAATTCTGGTGTTTTCATCGGAATGATCTATAAGGGTCTAGAAGGTTCACCGGACCGGAAGAGGAAGAGTGCATGAATGTTTCATGACTAAGTGGAATGATTGCATCATGTCCTAGGTCGCTTGGTTGGGCGTTTGAAATAAACAAATTAAACTCCAAATTGAAAGTCAAAAGGCAAGTTTAAAAAGTCAAACTGGAACAATGTTTCCTGGTGGAGGAAGGAGAGAATCCTTCTCTCCCTCCACCACAAGCCTAGTAGGAGAGAGAGTTGGGGAAGGATTCAAACTCCCCTCCCAAGCTGCCCCTCCCTCTCATAAATAGAGGGGAGGGGTGTCCCCCAAGACACACGACAACCAGCCCCTCCCCACACAGCCGCCGCCTTACGTCGTGGCTGCCCTAGCCGCCGCCGACCACCTCCTCCTCTCCGGCTTCTGAACCCTAGATCGTCAGGGAAACCCTAATACTCCACCATAACCCGCTCCGGCTTAGGCGAAGCCCTGCGGAATCTTCCCTCTACTTCTGACACCATGCCGTCGTGCTACCGGAATCGCGAGGAGAGAACTACAACCTCCGCTGCCTGCTGGAACAAGGAAGAGGAAAGTATTCATCGAGTACCGAACGTGTGACCGACTGCGGAAGCGCTATCGAAACGCAGCGCCGGAAGGATCGTCTATGCGATCTTGAGATCGGCAAGTGTACGACTACATCAACCACGAGAATCTGCTCTCATTAACCGCTTTGGAATCTTCGAGGGTGAGTACTCTAATCGATTCGTTGCTACAGTTTTTGGCTTGTGTGTGTTCATGCGGTAGAAATTTTTTGTTTTCCATGCTACGAACCCCTACAACGAGCAACCAGTGAGCCTCACCTACAGCTCATCGTCTGATCCACCGGTGTATCTCCTCCAGAGCAACTCCACCACATGTACTTTCACTTGTGGACGACATGAGTTCCTCTGCTGCTGTCAGCCCCCCGCTAACCTCACGCACGCTGTCGTCTGCCGGCTCCACACCTCCACGACACCTCCGCCTGGGTCTGATGCCTTGCCAGGATTTCACCCTCAGCTACACTGACGCCCCTGAAGCTCCACCGCACAATAACGTCATCGATTCACTGTCGACGATGGCCAATCACACACTCCAGCTCTGATACATATTATAATTTTTGAAAGGTTGTCGAACACTCTCAACCATTCTTTCCATTCCCCTTTTGTATATTACAAGGTAGTTTGCATATCAAGCCTAGTAAAAACTCACATTGACAAACAAGGACATCCTCCAACAAAAATCAAACCTAAGCCTGTGCAAGCACCGTCGTTTGACCAATTTGGCCGGTTTGGCTAGCTCAAAATTTTATACTAGCTTTAAAGTTTAGATTAGATTTATGAATGAGATTGAATTACTCCCTCCGATCCATATTAGTTGACTTAGATTTGTAAAAAAATTGGATAAAACTATATACTAAAAGTGTCTAGATTCATCTAAATTTAGACAAATTTGAGTCAACTAACATGGGTCAAAGAGAGTACATAAATTTTGGCCGGTTTGGACGGTTTGATTCAAACCTCCAAATTTCCTTTGCAACTCCTTTGTTTCGAACGGGGCCATAGAAGGAAGCAGTCAAGCAGCGGCTAGGGTTTCCGGGGGCCTTCTCCGTGCGGTGCGTCGCCTTTCTATGCATGGTAATTACCACCGTATTTTAGGCATTTTTCTCGGAAACAGAGGACGTATCCGCCTTGCGCATCCAAATGGAACCCGGTGGAACCCGGCGAGGAGGGCAAGGGTCGAGGCTTGCCATATCGCGTCTCCCCTGCGCCTCCATAAAACCCTCTCTTGGGCTGCTCAGGGTTCAAGGCGCCGCACCAATTTCGGCTATCGAGACAAAGCGCTTGCGAGGTACGCTCCGTCCCCAACCCCAATCGACTTTGATTAGCTGTGGACATCTTTTTCGGGTTTTGTAGTAATGCAATTTCTTGGTTCGTTAAGAGTGAAGCGTCTGTCGATTTTTCAGTCTGCGTTTTTTTTGTAGTGCTCTTGATCTTCGTTCTTTCTTAGCAGTAATTGTTATTTGGTTCAGATCTCCAGTGCCTACGAAGATTATCTTCTGTAGTGCATACCTCAACATGTTCTTAGCTATTGGTTAAACGGCATAGTGATCGATTTCGATTTTTTGCAGAGGATTCCTGTGGAGAGGAAGTGCAAGAGCTAGCTAGCCATGGGCAACTTATGCTTTAGGGGCGCAGGCAGTAAGGATTTCCTCTGAGCCTCTCCTTGCTTCTTCTTCTTACTGGCCAACCTGAGCCTCTATATATGCTGTGATCTTGTGAGGCTGTCACTGATGCATGAAAAAGTTATCGTTGCAGGAAGATCAATCAAGGGATCCGACGTGGCACCTTCGCCGACGAAAGGCAGGACGAACCAGGGACCTGACGTGGTACCCCCGCCGGCAGGAAGCGAACCGAACCAGGTATTCTATGAGGCACCTTTGCCGGCGGAGCGAACAACCTTCAAGTGGACGGTCGATGGTCTGTCCAACCTTCTTGACAGAGATAAAGGCTGGACCTACTCCGACGTGTTTCAGATAAAGGGGCTTAACTGGTACAACTATATATTAGCATGCTCTTTCTTTAATTTTCAGCTATTTCCAACAGAGATCTTGGTGTGCATACAATGTCATGAACAAAATTCATTCTCACTTTTTTTGGAGCTGTTCCTATCTTTATCTGGCTAATTAAGACCCGGCAGTTTTTTTTTAAAAATGTCTTCTCACTTGTTTTTTTTTTTTGAATTCAATATAAGAGCAAGCAAGCCGCCTCATTAAAAACCTTCCAGACCCCTTAGGTACCCTGGTAAGGAAAAGAGTGTGTCAGAAACTTGCTGCGGCGATTTTACATGAACGATTACAACATCTCAACTGAGATCAGCTCCCTCACACAGTCTGGAGCATCAATGCTAAGAGACCCATTAAACCCAGCTTTACCTAACTGTGCTAGCACATGCGCTACATCATTACACACGCGATCCACTCTTGAGACGGCAATATCGCAGAAGACCTTGAGCAATTCTCTAGCTTCTAAGATGAGAGCCCAGCTGGGTGATTGTTCTTCAGAATCAGACGCAAATGAATTGACAGCACGCAAGCAATCTGACTCCAAGATTGCCGGCCAATGTCGGAGATGCACCAGGTGCCGTAGCCCATCAAGACATGCAAGTATTTTCGCTTCCTCTGCGCTACCACAGTAGGGAATACATTTCCACTCTGTCAAAAGTACCTTTCCGCTATGATCTCGAATGACGATTCCTATGCCTCCTTGCTTCGAAACGGCATCCCACCCGGCGTCAACGTTTGCTTTGATTTGCCCCTCACTCGGCGGCTTCCAGGAGGAGACTTGCAGAAGCTTTTCATCGCCTCCCGGAGACACCGCTGCAAAGGACGACTGATAGTTCACCAAAAATTGGACTGATGCTGTAATAGACGCCTTCCCGTCTCCATGGATGACATTGTTCCGGTGATGCCATGCCCGCCAGAATAAGAAGATGATCCTTGCACGTACATCAGCCACTGAATTACTTAACAAATGGAACAGCCAATCACGACCAGCCTGCAAGAAGGTTGTCTCTGGCGGCAAAGTCCAGTGGATCCGAAGTTCATCACGAAGAGCTCTGGCAAGGGTACATCGGACCAGAGCATGGTGCGTGTCCTCCACTTCGCGCCCACAGATGGAACACGTAGGATTTATAGTGTTAATTCTCCGATGTAGACCCTCAAGAACTCCCAAGGATTCTGTCGCAGCACGCCAGCCAAACACACGCAACTTCTGAGGTACTGTGGCCTTCCAAATTAGCTGCCATATTTTTCGATCCCCGTTCGGTTCAGCGCTGGATTGTCCAGAACTAAGCTGCTGCAAAGAATCCTGCATACCGATCCGATAAGCTGAGCGCACACTGAAAATTCCATTGCTTTCTCCACTCCAAGCGACAAAGTCTTCCGCAGCACGAGCAAGTAATTTGATATTCAGAATAGTGTTCGCATCATGTGGCCAACAACAATCACGCACTACCGCTTCATCCCATGTTCTAGTGGCAGGATTAATCAACTCAGAAACCCATTTTCTTCTCGAGGAACCACGCTTGCCATCAACTTTAAGTGACCCTGGCCGAGGCAGCCAATTGTCCCTAAAAATTTTAACCTTGGAACCGTCTCCAATTCTCCACACAATTCCTTTTTTTAGAAGATCTAACCCGTGGACAATGCCCTTCCAAGTCTGAGATTGATTTTGTATAAAAGCTGTATCAATTAGACTACCCGACGGATAATACCGAGCCTTCAACAACCGAGCGCATAGGCTATCTGGATAGTGAAGCAAGCGCCATGATTGGCGAGCTAGAAGAGCTTGATTAAAAACTCTAAGATCACGAAACCCTATTCCTCCCTAAGACTTTGGCCTAGTAACATTGTCCCAAGATAACAAGTGCATCTTTCTTTTGTTGTGCTCATCGCCCCACCAGAAATTACGAATGATTCGTTCCAAGTCATCAACCAGACCCAAAGGAAATTTAAAAACCCCCATTGCATATGTGGAAATAGCTTGGAGGACTGACTTAATAAGAATTTCTTTTGCCCCCGAGGACATATATTTCTCACTCCAATCGCTAGCATGCTTTGAAAATTTTCCTTTTGTTTTAACAAATTTGCCTTTCTTCAATCTGCCTTCAGGAACGGGCAATCCCAAATACTTTTCTTCAAAACAGGTAATGTCATATTGCAGAATATGCTTAAGCACGATTTGCACCTCAGTTGTGCACTGGTCTCCAAACATAATAGAACACTTCCCCAAGCTAACACGTTGGCCCGTACCTTTTTCATACCGATCCAGAATGGACTTAATTATTGTAGCTTGGTTTACCGAGGCCTCAAAGAATAACAAGCTGTCATCCGCAAATAACAAGTGGGAAATTCCAGGAGCACTCCGATAAATGTGAAACTCCCGTAGCGAGTTATTCTCGATCTCCTTACGAATGAGACAAGAAAGACCATCAACGACAAATAAGAAAAGGTACGGCGAAAGAGGATCACCTTGGCGGATTCCGCGAGTTGGGGTGAAGGAGTCCAACATTTGACCATTAAAGCGAATTGTATATCGTACGGTGGTTACACACTCCATTACCCACCGTATCCACTTGCTGTGAAAGCCCAATTTCGCTAAAACTCCTTCCAAGAACCTCCAGTCCACGCGATCATACGCCTTGGCCATATCCAATTTGTACGCACAAAAATTCCTACGAGACACTGATCCCGTCTGTATCGAGTGGATGCACTCAAACGCCATCAATGCGTTATCCGTAATTAAGCACCCAGGAATAAAGGCACTCTGAGTCGGTGATATAATATCCTGCAACAACGGCCTAAGACGATTAACAAGACACTTCGACACCACCTTGAAGATAACATTTCACAGGCTGATAGGTCTAAAATCTTTTAAAGCCTTCGGGTCATTATTCTTCGGGATTAAAACAATAACTGTGTCATTCACCCCTTCCGGCATAACCCCTATGTCAAAGAAATGTTGCACGGCTTGTATCACCTCCCCCTTCAACAAGTCCCAATTCCACTGCAGAAAACGCGCCGGGAAGCCATCCGGCCCAGGAGCCTTAAGAGGGCCAATTTGAAACAAGGCATCACTGATTTCTTTCTCCGAGAAGGGAGCACACAGCCTAGCGTTCATGTCCCCATCAATACATGGGTGCATGCAATCTGTAATGATAGCCGGATAAATGATCTCTTCCTTTGTAAATAGAGATTGAAAAAATCCCGACGCCAAGTCCCCCATCTCGGCACTGTCAGTTGTCCATGTGCCATCATCACGCTTTAACCGCCGCACCCAATTCTTTCGTTGACGCCAAGACGCACGCCGATGAAAAAACTTCGTATTGCGATCTCCTTCGCGCAACCATGCAACTCTCGAACGTTGCATCCACATAATTTCCTCCCTACAGAGTAGTTCATCCATCTCCTTTTCCAGACCCACTCGAGCCGCAGTACTCGCCTCATCACTGAGGTTACGTAGGTTCTCAAGTTCAGCTCGTTTCCTCTCTAATTCTTTTGGCACAGATTTAAAATTAGACTTTCTCCACTTTTGTAGATTGTCCATCACAGACCGAAGCGAGAAGGCCACATCCCCAAGGTCTTGTCCCGGAAGTCTGCGAGACCATGCTTCCTCAACAGCAGCTGGAAGAGAAGGCTCACGCTCCCATACAACCTCGTAACGTCGGATAGGCGCAGTAGGGTGGCAATTTGAAACGTCGTCAGCTGACAGCAATATAGGACAATGATCTGAACGGGAAGAAGCAATGTGCCGCAGTCTATGCTCTGGAAACAAGGCTGACCAAGCTGGAGAAGCAACTGCACGATCCAACCGAACCTTGACATTGCGATCCCCCTTACGTTTATTATCGTAAGTCCAAGGAGCGCCAATAAAACCAATATCATGCAAATCACAGTGAGAGAGTACTTCTCTAAAATCCATCATAAGCCGCTCTGAGCGGGCAGTTTTTGAGAAGTGTTCTTCCTGCCACATTGCCTCATTAAAATCTCCCATTAAGAGCCAAGGCCTATCAGAGAGATCCTTTATTTCGCGAAGCTTTGTCCACATGAGATGACGATCAGTCGGTTTTGGCTCGCCGTAAATAAAAGTTCCCCTCCACATATGATCATAGGGCCCTCCACTTATATGGACATCAATATGATGATAACTAAACGAGAGTAGATCAATAATCACATCCTCCGACCAGTAGAGGGCCAAACCACCTCCTTTACCATCACCTTTTACCTGGAAACAATGTTTCATACCGAGTCTAAACCTCAGATTCTCCACTCTTTCTTTACTTTGCCTGGTTTCACAAATAAACACTAGGTTGGGCTTGTAAGTCTGTACAAGACAGACGAGTTCTTGAACAGTCGCCGGAAGTCCCACCCCGCGACTATTCCATCCTAGAGTCGTCATTGGGCCCGGCGGTCCTCCGACTCGGAGGCCGCCGATATTGCCAAAATTTTAGAGTTTTCTCCAGTCTTCCTCACTTTTGACTGATCCCGAGGATCAACGTATGCAGAGGTTATCGGAGGAATAACCCCTGAAGGTTCAATACCTGAATTTAATGGTGGCTCAGCCAAGATGTCAGTCATGGTAACCTCACTCGAACCATCCAGAGCAGGTTGTCCTGCACCAGGGATTTCCATACGTCCTCCATCACCTACAGTACCCAAGTCAGCCAGAGATGTTTTCATGGGGCTAGTATCAGTGTCCTTCAAATCAGCTTCCTCGTCTAGGTAAGCCTCCTCCGATGACCGTTTCCTGGCCAATCCAGTATAGGTCCCTCCTCTACCATTAAAGCCACCACGAGTGGGAATTTTTGGTGCAAACTGACGTGGTGATGGGCCAGGCTGAGTTGTCCTACGCACGACCAGCAACCAGGAACCGAACTGCAATTGCTTTTCTTCCCATACACCATCGCCACACTCCTCGTGATCATGTCCCAAGAACCCGCACCGCTTGCAGAAGAACGGTAGTTTCTCATATTTCACCATAAGCCTCTTTTTCCCCTCCGGAATAGTGAGACTGACAAACCTCATCAGACACTTCTCAACATTAATTCTAACCCGGATCCGCACATAGTTACCATCGAAGAACAATTTTGGGGCAAGCTGAACTTCCTTAACCTTTCCAATTTTACGAGCAAGGTCATCAACAACATCAAGCTTCCGATATAGTTCTGGTATACCGTGGATCTGAGCCCACACATACATGCCATTAAACACAAAATCTTCAGGGGCACTTAGTCCGTCATAGTCTTCCACGAGAAGGCCAAATCCTCGAAAAATCCATGGACCCTGATGCACGACCTTTTTCCAATCACCGAGACAATGCATCTGAAAAATAAACAGATTTTCACCAGCCTCCCGGCAATCCGGTTCACGTGAGAGATTCCAGATCCCCTTCATCTTCTCAAATAGAGCTTCAGCGCTGAAATTGCGGTTTGTGAGGACCTTCCCGATAGCGAGCCAACGAGCCGCATCTTGGTACACCTTGGCCTTCTCAGCCCCTATCACCACATCATCAAGCTCATCTTCGTTCAGCTAGGTGGCTAAACATGTCATCAATCTCCCCGTTACCTCCGGCCGCCGTCCCCGACGAGCCGGCAATTGTTTTCTCAGCCATGACAGAACCCTAGCAAGCCGCACCCTGTAGTTCCTAGGCAAGAGGACTAGGCAGGGAAAAACAGCGATGGCAAGGGAATAGAGATCAAGGGGATTAAGGATGGGAACCGATGAGAACCAATTGGTGGAGGAAATCAACTCAGAAGCAGATTCAATCTCACGGGGTGACGAGAAAACGCCGCCGCCGGAGCCAGGACCCTAAACGAGAGGGTTACGTAAAACAGAACTACTTGTTTCTTGTCTATTCCTGTCTCTTGATTTATTGTTATTGTGATTGTGAGGTGACCTTTCTCTCGATTTGATTCGCAGGTTCTTGAAACTGAACGCAAGGGACACAAAGACTGGCGACCAGAGTGAATACGTGTCTCTCCAGCTTGAGCTGGCACAATTGAGAACATACACGGTCGTGGAGACAACTTATAAGTTCTATATATATGACCAGATATATGGAAAACACCGTGAATATCAAGGTACGTACCTTCGGGGAAAATAAAACAGGTTCTTGAACCCAGTCAGACGCCTATTCATCTTAGTGTTATTGTAGAGGCCAGGTGTCCTATACATCATCTTCTATGCTTTAACCAAGTGTCCTTTGTCTGAAAAACCTAGTCGGTCACTAGATTGATGCTGTAACTTATAACCTTCTTTCGCAAAACAACAATTCTCCTGAAAAGAACATAGAAGTTCTTTGTTTCTGCCGCCTTACATTTGAATATTTGGTTTGCAGTTAGCCACAAATACGAGAAAGGAAGCACATGCTCTGGGATCCCATGCATGATTCCTCTCGCGGAACTGAAGGATAGATCCTCTGGACTGTATTTTAACAAGAGCTGTGTATTCGCCGTCGAGTTCATCTCGGTTGTCGTTCATAAAGCTAATGATGTGTCAGAGGACCTGTTTGTCCAGAAGAAGACCGACACCCAAGTCTACACCTGGAACATCGAGGACTTCTTTGCGCTCAAGAACCCGAGCTACTCTCCAGAGTTTGAGCTCTGTGGACACAAATGGTGAATTTCCACTTCTTAACATGACTGAAAATTTTATCTCTTAGTTACTGGTCTTATATACAGAACTTACTGAATTTTCAGGTCCTTGCAACTCTATCCATCTGGAAATGATACGAACGGGGACTACCTCTCCTTGTACCTGGTCATGAATGATAGGCTCGACAAGAACGCCGCAATACTGGTAGAAAGTAGAATATCCATCATAAATCCGGAAACCAGCAGGCGCGACTCAGGAAAAGGTTCGCTCTTTCGTGCAGTGAACAGGAGTTAGGATGCTAACTGAACTGTTATCGCATTTTCCTGACTTACACGTTGTTTTCTCTTTATTAGGCCGGGACGAGTACTCGAACAATTTCAAGAATTGGGGATGGCACAAGTTCATATCGCTGGAAGATTTCAAGGACGGTTATCTGGTGAAAACAAAGTGCTGCATTGAAGCTCAGGTGGCAGTCGTTGGTTCCTCCGTGATGAAGTAGCTCGATTACCCGTCATCCGTATATGCTTATGCTATGAAATATGTGCCTTTCTGCGTGCTTATATACTGAGCTTGGATTGCAATTCTGCCTCCGTATCTTTGTGTTTTCGTTGTGCTAAACATACAAGTCTAGAACTGTTAAATCCCAGAGGAACATTCGGAAATGGGTATGTTCCTCATCAGGTTGCTGGTCATGTCTTTTCAGTGTAGTGCCTTCATGAATGAGTATACAAAACTAGCAGATGAGAACACGTCTGGATAGTATAGTACCCTACTTTCCGCTAATATCTGCGTGAGCCCACAACACGCCACCCCATGCCCAGTTTTAACGCGCCGAGACATGGGGTGCAGCATCATCAACACCGACGAGTAGGGTTGCAAGCGGGGCGGGGTGCGGGACTAGTCTCTAGTACAGTTTATTTGGATATATAGTGTTAAACGAGGATAGAGGCCTCTAGTACAATTTATATTAATCCATATATTTTGCGGGATATGCGGGATCCCGCATCTGTAACCCTACCGACGAGACCCGCAAGAGAGCTCGCCCGAGGCTTCTCTAGCTGACATGGACAGTTTAGTCCACTTTGAGGAGCGGCAATGTACCGAATCCTAGGGTGTTCTTGCAGTTTGATCAATGGAGGGCTCAATAATATAATGCAGCTTTTCAATGAAGTGCATAAAGTTTGGGCCAGAGTTCGACCTCTTCGGTCCCATGAAGAAAGGCACGATGACCTCCGGTGCCATCAAATTAAATGACATGGAGGCGCCGGTGTTCGAGGTGGTACTTAAGTTCATCTACACCGACTTGCTCCCGCCGGAGATGGAGAAGGACAGGCATGATGAGGATGTGACGATGTGGCAACACCTGCTGGTCACCGCGGTATAATCTCTGGCGGTTAAAGCTCATGTGCCAAGATAGGCTGTGCCGGTACACCGACGTGAGCACGACGACTCGTGCCTCTCTAGCCTCCCTATGTACATGATGGGGATGTACCTCCTGCCGGAGGGGGTTCATGCAAACTTCGACAAGGAGCTCTCCCGGTTCTTTTGGATAGCCAATGGTCATCAAAAGTATCATATGGTGAAGTGGGCTGATATCTGCACCCCCAAGGAGCTAGGGGGCTTAGGTATCATCGCGTCCCGCCACATGAATGTGGCGTTGATGCTTCGATGGGTGTGGAGGATCCTGAAAGATGATGGAGGTCTTTGGCTACAGTTGATTAAGGCGAAGTATTTGCGGGGCCGGCCGCTGCTGGCTTGCGCACGTCGGGAGGGCTCTCAGTTTTGGAGAGCCATCCAGGACATCAAGCCAGCTATCCGGAAAGGGTTGTCTATTTCCATAGGCAATGGAAGGGATATTCTATTCTGGCTCGACCCCTGGCTCAGCCATCTCCCTCTGCGTCACGAGTGTCCCGAGTTATTTGCAATCTGCACTGACCCCACTATCCTGGTTGGGGAGGCCTTCCACGGTGGGTCGTGGCAGGTGGCTTTCCGAAGGAACCTGGGGGAGGCCGAGCTGGCTTCCTGGGAGGGGCTGAGGGACAGTCTTCCGCTGTCCCTGGCGCAATCCCCGGACTCCCATGCTTGGCGCCTCACCCCTTCGGGGTTCTTTTCGGTGGGCTCGGCCTACAGGGCCCTATTTAGAGGGCCCGAGAGGCCATGGGTCTCACCATTGTGGAAGGCCCCCCTACCTCTGAAGATCAAAATTTTTGTTTGGCAGTTATTACGTGACCGGCTTTCCTCGGGTGTGGAGGTGGCCAAGTGGCAAGGGCCTGGTAATGGCCTTTGCCCGTTGTGTGTGGTCCCAGAAATGGGTCTGCACATTTTCTTCTCGTGCCCCGCTGCTCGCTTCCTTTGGAACTTTGTTCACGAGGCCCTGGGGCCTGAGTGGCAGGCCTCAGACCTTGGGGAGTTCCTGGAGGCCGCCGCAAACCATACTGGGAGGAGGAGGCGCCTCTTCTGGTTGATGTTTGCGGCAATGACCTAGGCTTTATGGAACATTAGGAACAAGATGGTCATTGAGCGTATTTTTCTTCGGCGGGCTTCTGACTCGGCCTTCACCTTTCTGGCTTTCTTGCAGCAGTGGTACCCGTTGTGTAGACATCGTGAGAGGGCGCGGCTGGACGAGATGTTGGAGCACCTGATTGCGGCGGTTCGCCAGCTTGCTACTTCGTCTGGCCCCTGAGGGCCCTTCCGGATGGTGGTTTTTATCTTGCTTTCGCTGTTTGTGTTTGTGTTGGTTGGCATACGCTAGACTTAGGCTATGCCTGGTCCGGCAGTGTGTGGCCGTGTGTGTGACCGGATGTGAACTTCTGTGTGGTGTGGTTGTATGGATTTATGTATGGATGTTGCTTTATCTATAAAGCTGGCCGTCAGCCTGTTTCGAGGTGACGACAACCCACGCTGGCTGAGCAGCACCATTGCGTCGGGTTGAAGGAGGAGTGCTTGGAGTTCCTTGAATGTCCGGCCAACTTGAAGAAAGTTATGGCCGTCGATGGCTTGGACAATCTAACTGCCTGCTGCCCCTCTCTTCTCAAAGATCTCATCGCTTGTTATGCACTAGTTTACCACAAGCTTGTGATTGCTAATGTTTCTACAAGGACATATGGAAAAGTCAGTTATTGGGGTACTTAATCTTGGGGAAATGAAGTCAGTTGAGTTGTACTACTAAATATTAATGGCCTAATGTTAGATTTTAATCACTAGAACTTTAAGATAAACTAACTCCCTTTTTCCCTTAAAAAATTTAACTCTCGTTCAAGTTCATTCACTTTCTACAAGAGGAGTGCCGAAGCAAATCGACAGTAACAGTAATAATTTTTTTTGACATGGTCTGAAGTGCAGACAGAGAAATTTAATGTCAGATTTATGCGTTTTCTATGCTTATTTTATGTCAGACATGTACAGATGTACTGTTGTGAGTAACACCAACAGAAGCATACCATTTGTACAAAGTTTGGCATATACAATACAGCTAATTTCTGGTTCAGTGTGGGTAACAATCTTAACTTTCTCAGACTTGTTCTATAACTCCAGATACAACAGCAAGTATGTACAATCAATTAATGGTGTGATCACATCGCAATGCAGTATGCACCAACCTCAAAACTACAACAAGTTGGCGATCTGTATTAGTTTGGTTCAGTTCCTTCGGAATAATGTCAGAACATTTCAGCTCACAAGCAGTTTGTCTCCCAGCTCCTTGCGGTAGAAGTGGATGAGACCTGCGCTGTCAATCGTCTGCAGCTTATCCTTCAGTATCTTTGTGTAGTGGTCATCCCTATCCTCCAAGCTTCTCATCAATTCGACCTGGTAAGCCAGAAGCACTGAAATATATCAGAAAACTGTGTTCCCTGAAGGACAGTTTTGGGAATACGACGGTGGAAGGATAATTCTTCACGGATGTAGAACTCGCACACACCTGTCTCTGGAATGACTCGAATTCATCAAAGCTCAGGGACCCATCACTGTTTGCATCAAGGAGATGCATGAGCGCCATCGCATCCTCGCCCTCGGCGCCAAGATCTTCCATCACCTCCGTGAGCTCCTCGATGCTAATCCTCCCGTCACCATTTTTGTCTAGAAGGCAGAAAGCCTGGTTCTTGCATTCACCTCCTTGATGATCACTGGCTGGGAGGTCTCGGAGACGCAGAGCTGCTAACTCTGCTGCGGCCAACATAACAGCCTTAAGTCTTTTGCCCTGGAAAAAAATTCAAGGAATGGTGATTCTTAATCATACCCCAGAAATAATATTTCAGTTTATTCTCAAAGAAGGTATATGAATATGTTCCAAATTTTCTAAACCTTATTTTATTATCAAATCAGCCTACAAGTGTATCAGTTAGGAATATAAACCAAACCAGGTCTCTACCATCTAAGTTGTGAGCTCTGAACTAACAGTTAAGACCCACTGCCAATTTCAGTTAGAAGCCTCATGTGTATCTTGGAGCAAAGCAGCATTATACATAAACCATCAAGCCTATGTTTGTAGATGCTTTGGCTTCTTAGTTAGATAAGACAATATACATAACATGTTCTGGAAGATACCTTTCGTGCCTTGCTAATCCTATTGGGTATACTGTAACGGAAGGAACAGATTGAGAATTATGCAGATGGCTCACCTCTCCGGGATCAGTAAGACCACCCTTGTAGAGAGAGTGAGATGCTTCTCCACCAATAGCAATTCTGTGCATCTCCTTGGTGCGTATTTGTATCTCCATCAGCGGCCTTGTCTTCCCTGGTTCACTAACATCGATTGCAACGTGCAGGCTCTGATAGCCATTTCTTTTTGGCTGCGTGACATAATCCTTTGTCCTTCCTGGCACTTCCTTTAACAGAGCGCGAATGATTTCATGTGTCCTGTGACAGGCCCTGGCGCCCCAATCAGACGAGGCACCATCGCATCGAGGGTCCAATATTATCCGTAAACCAAGTATGTCATTTACTTCTTCTGGTTTCCGGCCATCTTTTACCAACTTCTTCATAGTACTAAAACGGCTTTTGTAGCGCCCTTCAATTGAGATGTCCTTCACAATCTTGTTTAGCTCATCATCTGATTTCAGTGCCTGAAGCAACTGTGCCTTGTATGCCTTTATCAAGAGCTTGCACTCAGCTTCTCGGTTTCTCAACCATTGATCAACGTGGTCATATGCCTGAGGAAACAAGTACCTAAATGAAAGATCCTCTAACTCCAGTGACAGATTACCAGCCCCAATAGCATGAGCAAGTGGAGCATATATCTTCATTACTTCAAGAGATTTTATCCGCTGAAGATGTTTGGGGAGGTACTGAAGGTGTCTCATTGTATCCAGCTTCAGAGAAAGCTCCAAGATTACTGCCCGGATGTCATAGTACGAAAGAAAAAACTTTCTCAATGCGCCTGCACTTTCATCATCCAATACGTCAGCCTTTGAAGGGGCAACCTTAAGCCTTAAGCTCTCATGCAGTAAATCCGCTATGCCGGTCCCAATTTGAGCTTCTACATCCTGCATGCTTATAGTTCCTGCATCAAGCGCTTTCCTCAGTATGCCAGCTGACATAACTTCAGCATCCATCTGCAGACATGCATACAATCAGAAGACGACATCCCTATAAACATGAAAGCTTAAGAGCAGAGAAATAAACCAATCATGCTCAACTGCACTATGCCACAAAGCAGTGCAAGTATCTTATGAATCACCAATGGAGGAGCCGAATGGTAAACAAAGGGATAACTAGTCAACAAAGGTTCTGACCATCATACTGTCAGTCGTTAGTGTCTTCAACTGTATGAACGAGCAATCAAATGGAAAGTACGAACCAAATAACAACAGTCAATGACATAAAACAGAACAAACATATTTTCGCTGAGTTTAATAGTTGATGTAACTGGAATGCGGATGTGAAATATGAAATGATGGAAACTATTTCCATGGAAGGAAAACTGATACTTCTTGTGATGCATTCAGCAGCAAAACACCGACGTCTATGGGGAAATATATCTCAGAAAGAGTTCAGTTCATTTGGGTGTCACTAGCATTTATGAATGAAATTATGCATATAACCAAATTCGGTCAATCATGCTACCCATCGTTTACTGGATAAGCACAATTCTTGTTTCAGTCTACAAACAGGAGTACAGGACACTCTCATGCAGAACATGAACTGGAGCCAAGAATGCCACAAGTAACAGGGTAAAAAAAAAATACTAAACCCTACTAGTTCATATGAACCCGAAATACAAGCCGTACCTGGAGATCAGCGAGGGTGGCAGCCACCGCGAGGGCTCGCGTGAGGGCCCGTCCGCCATCGCCCTCGCGGAGGGCGGGGAGGGCCAGCTTGAGCGCGCGGAAGAGCAGGCGCGACGAGGAGGTGGTCGCGAGGCCCTCCCCCATCCTACCAGTGAGCTCGTTGAATACGCCCACGAGCTCCGCCACTAGCCGCCCTCCTCCCTCCGCCGGCGGCGAGAGCGACGACGACGAGGAGGTGGACGGCACGGACGAGGAAGAAAACGCAACTGAGGCAGGGAGGCGTAGGCGGTGCGGGTAGGGGCGTGGGCGCAGGCCCAGGCCCAGGCGATGCTGGTGCTGGTGGCGGCCGGCGGGGACGGCCGCCGCGGCAGCGGTCGCGGCGGTCGCCATGGGGTGGGGCCGGGCCCTCTCGGCCGCGGATGGATTGGAGGCCACTGGCTCGCGCTTTGCCACGTAGGATTTCTTCTACGCGCGGGAACAGACTGGGGGCTTTTGATCCAACGTTAGTCGACTTTTTTAAAACCAAAGTGCAGTCAATATTTTGTATTCGAAAAATTCATTTTTCACATAGTAAAAAGCTCTACGTGTTTTGAGAAGGGCAGTGCTAGGCGTCTCCCGTGATAATTTTCCCCGATCGCCGGTCCGTAGGTTGCCACGTGTTTTAAAACAGGCTTAAATCTCGCTTTTTTATAAAAAGTTTTTCTTTTGCTATAAAATGTTTTAGCTTTTGCTACAGTGACAAAAATGGCTCGCCCAGGAGACAATATTTCGCTGGAGACTATATAGCAAAAAAACTTATTCTAATGCAGCAAAATCGATCTTGCCGAAGACTGCTGGAAACATCGCCGGGACGTTATAGAATTTTTTTTTGTTGCCATAGCAAAACCTACTTCGCCGAACATCTTGTAGCAAAATTTTTACAATATTATAGCAAACACACGGAACAGTTATAGCAAATCAAATATATGTATATAGCAAATCCCTACAACATAAAAAAAAATCCCCATAACGCAGCCCTCGCCGTCGCTAGCACCCTCGGGCACGGTCGGTAGCAAGTCCGGCTGCCTTAAGTTGCAACTCTGCCAGTCATCTGTAGCGATGTCAGTGACCAGTCATCCTCAACGCCACCTGCAACAGGTACCGCGGGAGAGGCCTCGTCGTCCTCGACGGCGTCCTGCAGAACGCAAGGAGGGCAAGCCCCGACTTGCAATATGTATGGCGGGAGAGGCCCGATCGTCCTCGATGGGGGCCTACAGGAAGCAAGGGGGACGAGCCCCACGACTTGCAGCACGTATGGAGGGAGAGGCCCCATCCTCGACGGTGGCCTGCAGTATGCACGATGACGAGCCCCCATGGGAGAGCTCGCAGTGGTTGAGGTCGATGGGACCGACGGCGTCACGTGTCGGCGATTGTGGGAACTGCGACGGCGTGTCAGCGACTGCGATGATTCGGCGCGTCGGCAACTGGGGGCGGTGGGTGATGTAGGGCGCAAGCTAGGCGTGCGCAAGGCAGAGAGAGAGAGAGAGAGAGAGAGAGAGAGAGAGAGAGAGAGAGAGAGAGAGAGAGAGAGAGAGAGGAGTCGTTGTTCGTGTTCAACCAGAGAAGAGGACGAGGCGACAAAAAGATAAGAAGGCAGCCCCACCCATTACTGGCCCTACCCACGACACGCCCCGGGCGATGAAATCACGGGATCCCCCGGGGTAACGGTATCATTTTCCTTTTGAGAAGCATTTTCAGAAATCAAAACATGTCCATTATATATAGGGAAATTAGGGGCAACTCCAATGTCTCCTGTATTTCGAACACCGAAAGTGTCTGACGGTCTGTTTGCGTTGGTCCGTGGACAGCCTTGGGGTATTTGTGCACCCAAGCAAAGCAACTGCACCCAACGGGTCGGCACTTCGCGTTGTTGCGCCTTCCTTTCCTGCCCGTGAGCACCATTTCTCACTTGGCAATACCATTTTCCGCCTCCGCTTCCCGCACTGTCCTTCACCTATAAGAGATCACCGCCCTGTGTTGGGGCATGGCACACAGTACACACAGCCATCAGCCATGCATCATAATCTCCCCATGACCTCGACTCAGTTGAGGGAGGTCACGCGTTCTTCCTACACAACCATCTATGTTAGAAAGGGACGACCCCGATGAGGCGGACAGGGTCAAGGAGGGGTTGGATGAGGAGTTGGAAGACTTTAACTTTGAGGACACCAGAGCTGCAACCGCCTAGGTTTGCGATACGCTGAAGGTTGAGGAGACCGGCGGCCATCTCATGGCCGTCACGAGGGTGAAGGCTGCCCGCTTCGCCGTGGCAGAACGAACCGAGTGTTACAAGGAAGCGGTGCTAAACAAGTCGGCCAAGAGGGAGGAACTCGACCGCATCGTGAATATGCTAGCAACCTGGCATCGGCGCGGGCAGCAGGAAAGATCCAAAGAAGGCATGTCGGCCTATACTTACATGTTCTAAGTGGCCCTAGAGGCGAAGGCTCTGTACCACCTGGCAACGGCGGCGAGGGACCAACTCACAGTGACGCCCAGTGCACATCAAGCAGAGGTGGCGAAAGTGATCGAGCAGAAGTCTAGGGCGAGTGAACGCATGGCCCTCTCTAGTATCTGGCTTTGATCTGCAGTCGTCGAGCATGAACAGTTGGTGAAGGAAGCCATGGCGGCGTCGCTCGACGACCAGGGTGGCAACAGAGGTGATGCTATGCAGGTCTAGTTTAGTTATCAATGTATTAATGATTTTTTTAGAGAAGTCACCAAATCATTAAACCACCTTTGCTAGTTTGATCTGTAAACTGAGCACAATGTATTAATGATTTTGATCGGTAATGAAAAATGGTTCACCGACTAGGGAACGGTAAGAAGGGAATGACATGCACAAATGCTGGAGTTTTTCATACTAAGGATGGCAATGGACATGGTATGGACAGGATAGAGCAACATCATACTCATACATGTAGCCAATGGATAGAAATTTTTTACCATACCTGTACCCACGGGTATAAACCTTATCCATACCCATACCCGACGGGTACCCGTACCCGTTGGGTACGCGACAGGTAGATCAATAGTAAACAAGTTATTCACAATTTTACATTAATTAATGTCATATTTGATAAAAATATAAGTACCTCTACTCAATAATAGGTAGACGAGTACATAACAATTATTAACGTTTAGAAATCGCAATCTCATGCCCCTAGGCTACTCGGCTGTATAGGTTGAAACTTTAGAGGTAAGTTTTACAAGTTAGTCTAAATGGACAGGATATTGTTATATCCACAGGTACAACCTTATACCCACGTCCACACATGACTTAACGAATATGATATAGATATTACACATTGGTATAAAAATATACCCATACACTATACATACGGGTACGATACCTATACCATAGGTAAAATTGTCATCCTTATTTCATACCAGCATAAAGCCAACCTAAAAATAGGTCGAGAATATGGCAAAACGGACCGAGTTCATGCTGCAGTCCGTTTGTAGGGCACCATTGGGATCGGCCCCGCTGTCTTCGGTCGACCCTGCCCTTTGTGGGGGATGTTGCCCTTAGATCTGCGTCAATACTTCACTCCGATATTCAAATCACGTCATTAGATTTTCAGAATTGTGATCGTACCATTAAGGACCGCAAATAAATTAGTCATATACTCATGCGCGTCGACTCCATTTGATGTCGTCAAATTAGGTCTTGTTTTCTTTTTGGTAGTGCTTTGTATCCTTGGGAGCTAGCGTCTTGGTCCAAAGCTTGCCACGTGTCGTCAGACCACTTATATGCACACGCACACGCACACGGAAACTCCCTCACGCACAGGAAAACGCTCTGAGGCACACGACTAGACCCGTCGCCATGGGTGGCCAACTTGGCCTTAGCTCTGGCAAGGTGCACGTCAAGCTCCGGCAAGGTATCCGTCCACCCCCCTTGCAGAAGATGACTTGCGCGGTGGTTGCATCTGCCGTGTTCACCATGGTAGCATCGGCGGTGATGGTTTGTAGCAGAGCGCTTGCACCGCTCCTCTATCGACCACGGTCATCACCGGAGAAGCCTATCGTTGCCGGAGAAGACGTTGTAGAAACTCCCATCTCCGGTCGTAGCAACCTCCCTTGCCGGTCACAGCACCTCCGGTAGCCCCCGCGGATTACCTGCTCCGGTTGTATTAACTCCCGTCTCTGGTCGTAGCAACCGCCCTCGCCGGTCGCAGCACCGCCCATAGCCCCTAAGCATTACCCGGTTGCAGTAGCGCCGCCCCAAGGCTGATAGCAAGGTTGCATGCCGTCGATGCACGTCGGGTTGTCGCTGGTAGCACGCCCGGATGCCGCTCGTAGCAACTCTGGCCACAACTCGTAGCCCCGAGCTCAACCATCGCCGGTCATAGCAACCATCGTCGTCGGTCGCAGCAACCCTGCTGTCGTCGGCTGTAGCAACAGTTGTCGCTGGTGGCAGGGAGCTCCATCGACGGCCGCAGTAGCCCCCTCGTTATCGGGTGTAGCACCCCCGCTGCCGTCGGTCGCAGCAAATTCGGACGAGGAAGAAGGTGTTGTTCGCATCTCTCACCGCAGTCCCGCTATCGCCGGCCGCAGCAGGCCCCTTGTCACTGATTGCCTTGATCTATAGCAGCAGTGCCGCCGTTCTCGTAGTTGCGATCGGAGGCCAGGCCGTGGGGATCGAGGGGGGACCTAAGTGTGAGGAAGGAGAGATCAAATGGAGGAGAATAGATGAGAAAGGATAAGGAAGCGGTTGTGGGTCCACGCAAGGACATGTGTCGGATGTTGGAGACTGAGGACGTGAGCCTCTACCAAACCTGGCCAATGGGCCGACCCAGCATGGCACGACACGCCATGGCCTGTTAGATTCGCGGGCTGGGCCGTGCCGGCACACGTGCCTGCATTTCAGGCCCGTCAAATTAATCTATAAGATGAACCGAACACCTAGTAAACCAACAACAATTGCCTGGTCTGGTGGTCAGTTGGCAGGAGAATGAGGGCCAGGTCGCAAGTTTGATCCGCTGGCCCGCGTGCCTGAGGCCAGGGCACGGGCAAGGCCCCACTGTTTCACGAGCTGGCACAGGCTCGGCACGCCGCGGGCCAGGGTAGGCTTGTGTCGGGATTTTTTCGCGGACCCATGGGCTAGCCCGCCAAAACCTAGCCGTTGGCCTGGTTTGGCCTCTACCTGAACTATATCGTTTTTCTTTCTTTTTAACCCCTTTACTCATCTGTCGGATAGTTACTCATCTATAGGATAGTTATTACATAAAACTAGTACGCAGTTAAGCCACTGACAGCTGCGAGCATCTCTAGCATATACCATAAAATTCATCGTGTAAAAACACATATAATTGGCACATAAAATAGTTTTTATAGTTTAAAATAATCCCGTAAAAAATAGACACTGTAAATACACCATTAAAATGTGGGAAGCCCACCTTTTTTATATTTTTCTCATATCCATCTTCCTAGGCCAAGATTCTTCCTCTCTCGCGTCTAGCCACCGCCATGTCATCTCTCGTGCTCTTCCCCGTCCACTAGGCCACCACCTGTATGTTGTCGTGCCCGCCTCCTCTCGGGAGGCCGCCTGCCCCCAGCTCGCACGCGGCCTCCCCCTACCACGTGCGTCGCTATTCCCTGCCACCATTGCTCGCCGGCACCACCCCGCTCCGCCATGCCCTTCTCTGGCCCCACCCCACCTGGTCCTGCTCGGCCCGTCCCCGGCCTGGTCCCGCTCTGTCCATCTTTGGTCGCCACGGTGGAGTTCATCTCCGGACGCCACAGTGAAATTGGCTCCACTGTCCACGAATCACAAGAAATTGGACAAGTTCGATGGAATTTGGGGTAGTGCGGTGGAAGTTGGCCAGATTCCAGCGAGTCTCGTGATGGAACGGAACCGGACCGTGCTGAAACTCTCGTGGCGCCAAACCAACAACCATATACAGGGCACGTTCGGTTCGCTCATGGAAACCTTGAATATGGAGGTTGGGTTGTTGGTTTTTCGGAGTATATGCTTGGCGTCATTTTTCTGCCCAATACCGAAAACGAGCGGTTATTTTATGGTTTCTGTCTTTGTTTTTACGGGATCTGTTAGAGATGCTCTAATAATAACATAGAAATTAGGAAAAGATTCATCGCCGCTGCAGGTGCGCGTACTTATCTTCGTCTCCGGCCATGTGCCAGCTCCCAATCGCCTTCTTAAGCTCAGCTACAATGCCCGGAGGAACAGAAAGTCTCGTGTCTCGTGAGCATGTAGCTCCTAGTCATGTACTCGTCTACGGGGTCATCTTCATATCCCATGGTGGCGAATATCAAGGCGGCATGCAACGCAGGGGCGTGGGAAGGTGGCCTGGCGGGACAAGACCTCATATAGTTCACGTGGTCGTCTTCATCTCCGATGGCGGCGGAAGTCAAGGCAGTGTGCGGCACAGGTGGGCGGGGAGGGGAATGGGGATTGACGGTACATGAGCCCGTACTCGTCCGCGAGGTCATCTCTAGCGGCAGGCGGCATATGGGCATGGATGGGGCCAACGAGACATGAGCTCGTACTCGTCCTCGGGGTCGTCTTCGTCTCTAGCGGCAGAGGTGAGGCATCGGGCGGGCATGGGCGCGAAGTGGGAGAGGGATGGGGTCGATGGGACAGGAGCTAGTACTCGTCTACAAGGTCGTCTTCGTCCCCGACAGTGGTAGAGATAGAGGTCACAGGCGGCACAAGGGTGTGTCCAGGGTGGGAATGGTGGACGGTGGGAGATTGAACTTGTATCTAGGGATTCGGTAATGAAGACGTCGACAGTTAGGAAAGATGCTGGAGAGGCGGACGACAATTTGGGTCAAAGGAGACGGCAACAACAGAGCTAGCGTTTTGACCTAACGTTAGTGGCTAGTGGTGAAATTTTCCTAATTTTGATAAATTAAGTGGCATGGTCCTAATTTCGCGTGGTGACCCAGCATACCGTTGGATGATGTAGTATACTATAGTCGTTGACATAACACCAATAAAACACCGTTCACTAGTATTACATCTCTTATAGTGGTACAACAGAAGCATCGTGGGCCCAAGACATGTCTATATATATTACAACTCAAGTCTTTACAAAATATCCAGAGGACAACTCTAAGTTATAGAGGAATAAAAATATTACAAGGAAGAACCAAAAGAATCTACTCAAAAGATATTCTAAGAATAAGTCAACTTCTAATACTAATTGGCTTGCAATTTACGGCCACTACAATGCTCTACAGAAATAGGTTTTATGGCTAGATATTATACTCTTCTCTAATCTGGAACTTATCCTTCACTTTAGTTGATGTTGATATTGGCTTCATTGTTTGGTTTTTATCTACCTCTTTAGCATCACTTGGTGTTGATGACGCCTTCAATTGATTGACAATCTATCAAGGGTTTAAAAGAGTTGAATATGAACGTACCTATCAAGTTCACAAAAAGGACTGTTTGATGCACTATCTACAACCATAGACCAAATGTCGTAAGTTATGCAGGTTTTCGTAAACATTTCTTCAAATGTTCCTTTTATTCTGAGAAAGTATGTATGTAAGCCTTCACATGTTTACCAGAACTTCGTGGAGTTCCTTTCCTACCGTCTTCGTAGATCCTTTCTGGAACAGGGAGTAACATGTCATACTTTTATACACTCTGCAGGGGTATGTTGCTTTACCCATAAGATATCCTTATCCATGTTGCACAACCGGATGATCTTTCCCATTCACACTTATTTGGTTTGAGGCCCAGTATAAGAATCTAAGCCAATCTCTACCCTTCTCCGCGACCCCACAAGCCAACACGATCCTTCAGGCTAGCCACATCTCTGTTAAGCCCTTTTTCAGGCTAGCTACAACTCTAATAGCCCCCCTAAGACTCTTTGAGAAGATCATGCCCCTGGTAGCCCCCACTAAAGGGGCAGACCTACCTCTGACAGCCTCTCATAGATAATATAGATACCAAGATCGCGGGGAACTGAGGGGTCCCACCCATGTACTGGTCCTCGAAGGAAATCCCAGTGTCACAATACAGTCATTCGTCGACATACGAAAGGAAGAAGATCCAACTGATTTCATCGTCCCATTACAGATCTTATGGTTAACGCGTATTATACGGCACAAGAATCAATGGTGACACTCGCCCTCGAGGTCAAGGACCTGGATGATAAGTGGAGAACCAATGTATTAAATCTCGGAACAACGCGAAGAAATCAAACCGAACGTAGTTGTAAAAGGCATGCATGACTCATCCTCAAGGTCAAGGGACCTGGTTGTAAGAGCCAAGGTCACAACTGTAGAATCGAGGCAGTGTAGCCAAGGACCAATGTGCAAAATCTCAAAAAAATTGGTTATTAATTCCTAGGTGATACTTTCTCGTGCAATGGTGGTTCCATTGCCAGACATAATATATTAGCTGATCACCCTGGATCAGTAACCACTAGTTCAAGTCAATTATGAAAATAGTATTTTCTTTCATCTATTTCAAAATGCAGGTGATAACAATAGTAGATTGCAATTACTCGATATAAAATAACCAAAGGACATGAGCAAGTGTGAACTTGCCTTTGTGATTACAAGATTATGCAATCACGATCTTTGAGATAATATAAAATCCAATATATGAAAATAAAATCATTGGTACGGTAAGGACTAATGTTTAAAGAAGCAAAATGTTGTTATGCATAAGTAATGCTATGCATTTTATAATACCTCCAAAGTAAATCCCCAAGATTATAAGTGAGTTGAACTTAGACGGTTTCTTTAAGATTTGGTTCATCTTTAAGTTTACTTCACAAGCAAATATATTTACAAGAAGCTTAAAACTAACATACAAAATATAAAAGTAAAGTACAATAACAACATATGATTAAGGTTAATTGATATCATGTAACTATTATGAAAATCCATGTTTTAAGTTGTTAAGAGTTAAAAGAATTAACATAGTGTGTTTGTTTGAAGTGGAAAAAAGAATAACATTTGGAGAAAATATTGTTTATGTTAAGTTAATCAACCCGTAAGGTTATTAGGATTTAAAATATGGTTTTTTATAAAGTACAATTGATCTTGAGTTATTATACTTCTAATTTATTGTATATTCGACCAAAGTTAACTATAAAAATAGAAATGGACTTAAGACATGATGTTTATGGCATTACCAAGTTCTAGAGTTTTACTAAACATAATCAAAGATACGAGGTCATTTACCCTCAATGTAAGTGGCTCATATGGTTTAACTTTTAAGTGAATACCTTACATTTATGTGTAAGTGTTGGAAATATTACCGAAGCAAATTCAATAATCTAAATACTAAGTTGATATAACTATGGACTCAAATGTATGTTGTTTGAGTTTTTATTTGTAAAGAAATCAATATGGTTCCTTGGAATAAAATATTTTAACTTAGATTATTGACAAATGTTTAAAGGTGAAGTACGAAACCGAGCACCCTTCAGGTGAGGAGGTGAAGACGCCCTTGAGTTGTGGCCACCTCAAGAATTCGTTGGAGCGGGTTTATGGCAATATCAAAAAGGAGGGAAGAGAGCATGTTACCTTGACGCAAGCCACTGTTGTGCTTTATGGGGTCTCCTGACACCCCATTAATAAGGACACACGAGGTAGAGGTGGAATGTAGGGTCGTCACCATATCACGAAACCACTACGGGAAGCCAATGCGATGAAGAAGACCCAAAATGTATCCCCAATGAATCGAGTCGAAGGCCTTTTTGATGTCGAGCTTGAATAGGAGGGACGGTTTTTTCCTACTGTGAAGCCATCTAGCATACTTGCGAACGAACCTAAAGTTGTCGTGGATGCTCATCGTTTTGATAAAGGCACTTTGAATGGAGGAGACAATTTCTTTCATATGAGGGCGAGCCTAGTCGCGAGAATCTTGGCCATAATTTTAGCAAACCCATGAATAACGCTAATGGGGCGGTAGTCAGAGATGCATTCCGGCCCATCCTTCTTCAGAAGTATGAGTGTAGGACGATGTTTGCGGAGTTTAACCAATGAATATTTGAAGTTTGAAGGATGAAAAAATGATGCATCACGGCCATGAAATCGGCCTTGATAATCTCCCAACAATGAGGTAGCATCCCAAAAATGATGCCCTGCCCTCCCTTCTATAGAGTCAATGATCATTCTTTGTGAATTGCAACACAAACACTGAAAGGTTTACTACAAAGTGAAGGGAAAGAAAATGCACCAACCTACACTCACCACATAGATCACTGAGCCAGCGTCACCACGGGAAGAAAAACCCAAGACATGAGCGAAGGTGTGCTATCAGTGTAAGGTAATAAGCCTAGAAGGGTAGCACCCTGCGGGAGAGGGCACACAACATGACCATCACCCACTAATGGGAATGGTCACGAGCACCTGGCACGATGAGTGGTTCCTCGGCGTTGTCGAAGAGCATAACAGCAAATCTGGAATGGGAAGTACACAACTCGGAACAATGCGATGGACCATGATAGTGCTTGGTAACCACGATAGGCTACTGTTTAAACACATAAAAGTGCAGCAATAACATAAGAACAAAAGGTTCGACATAACAAGACAATCTTCAAACAGAGACAGATAAGCTTTTGCTGCCAAAATGCATTCTAGTTGGTACAGTAGACACATGCTGAACCTGATTGGTACTACTACTACTACTACTACTACTACTACTACTACTACTACTACTTCATCTGGTTGAAGTCCCATCTTAGCAACGTTCTATGTCGACATGCCACAGCGTGCTTTTGACAACATTGAAGGTGCAAACATCACCTACCTTGAGCTCGTTTTCCCGGCAGAAGGTCCTCCAGCCTTTTGAAAGTTTCCATTGGTTAGGTTTGTAAACGCAACCATTCACTTCCCATGACCCGTTCCTCTCCGAGGTCTTGAGCTTGATCGTGCATTTTTCCAGGAATCCGACCTTCACACAGAAATCCCCTGGCAAAACCTGCAAGCCATTGCAATCAGATATGTTATTTGCATTTCAAGAGGGTATGATGACAATGTTATGAACAAGCTGATAACATTCAGTCAAATTTAATAGTTTGGTTTGTTTGCTTATGATGAAACGATGTACTATGTAGCTTACTAATAGTAAAAGTAAACACCCTAACTTGCTCATAGAGTATATAAAGAATCTCGCAAAAATACATCTATGATTGTGCTTACAAGATAGTATCGAAGCGAGTTAGCATTGAGCTGCTTCCTTATCCAAGGCTGTGAACCGGTTTCATATTCACAACTTTTCCTCGCTCTATTGTCAAGAGGATTTGTGGAGCTTTTTGGCATTATTTTTTCTTCACGTTGTTTCCTTTTCCCACTTGAAATATTTGCTTCCTTTTGGCTCTGGCCTTCCTTAGATGCTAAGAGGACAATAATAGTAGTAATGCATTTAGCATATATTAGTTAATTATTATCAGGGCATTCATAGGGCACAAAATAGGTTGGTTTACTCACTCAGCTCAACATTCTGGGACGAATTTGCCTCTTCACTCTGCTCAGCGTTCTGGGACGAATTTGCTTCGACACTTTGCTCAGTACTCTGGGACGAATTTGCCTCTTCAGTCTGCTCAGTACTCTTGGACGAATTTGCCTCTTCACTCTCCTCAGTTTTCTTGGACGAATTTGTTTCCTCGCTGTTTTCAGTTTGCTGAAATCTGATGCCCTCGTGTTTCAAGTTTCTCCGGCATCCGTTAAACCCGAACACTTCGATTGTAAAGATCATGTTGCCTTGATACCTGATCAACAAAGCTTCACCTTCTTCGATGCCTTGGAACTCCAGAAATTTTGACCAGGCACCTGTGAAGAACACATTCGACCCATCCTTCTCGAGTTCGATATGCCAAAAATCACGGAAGGGGGTCACGAAAGTGGCCATCCGCCCGTTGAGCTCCTCAGAAGAAATGTAACCCTGTTTTAGAAATTCAGAGGGGATAGGCTGCAAAGACAGGATGAAACAACATAATGCAGTGAGTGAACGTAGACATCAGCATATGGTACGTTTGAAGACTTGATTCTGGACATCTCAGCATGAAGAGTATGCAAACCATCTTTTCCATCGAATTACGCCAAAGCGGCCTGATGAACTGCGGCTTACGGGCACGGCCGGTTTCGATCTGGGGTGCTGGGACGCCTGGAACTGAAAATGAACAATTCACAGATATATGAGCTACGAGCCGTCAGAGCCGTCACAACCACTGTACGAAAAATTGCTCTGACTTTTGTCACCAAACATGCAGAGTTTTTAGGCCAGGATCAAAACCTTCTCTGATTAATCGATGTACGCATTGGGTTAGTTCTTTATCAACTCATCCTGACCACAGTACAGATTAGATCAGTGTATAGGTTCAAATAAATCAAGACACTAAAAGATGTCTAGATACATCTCATTTATAAAGCTAAAACATCTTATATTTTCAAACGGAGGGAGTACTTACTAGATGAATACGGACAGACAGACGGACAGAATCAGAGAGCGAGAGCCAGCTAGAGAGAGCGAGAGTAGGCACCGGTGACGGTTTGACCGAACTCTTTGAGGAAGCCGTTGGCGTCGAAGGCCTTGACGGTGAGCACGCCGCGGCCTACGTGACGGAGCACCAAGAACCAGCCGACGCCGATGCCGTGGGCCTCCACGAACTCCGGCCACCGTCGACCCAGGAACGCGCCGTGGCCGTCCCGGCCGACCTCGACGTGCCAGACCGCCGTGCCGAACGGGCTGACTAGGAAGGCCGTCATACCGGCGCCGCCGTCTCCGGAATCAAAGCACTCCGTGAGCTGGTCGGAGATGCGCTGCACGACCAGTATAATATGCATCAGCGCGGTCACAATCTGTGATGGACAGAGCAGCGCCGTCGAGTTGTTGTTCTTACCAGCTTCTCGGAGAAACCAGGCACCAGCACTTTCAGCTCCGTGGCCATGCTGCGCCTGCGCGCGCCATGTTTACCCATGGTCCTCGAGCACCTACAGCACGGTCGGGTGGGGAACGGTTTTGTGCTTGTCTCCCTTGCCTCTTCTCCTGCTTCTGTGGACTGGTTTGCTAGGAAAACCCCCATGCCCTTTGGCAGCTGCCACGTAACCTCTAGCAGAGTTACTCCCTCTGTATTCCACTTTACACTGCCTATCCCATCAAATCAGAGCCCAGTGTTAGCTATAAGAATTAAAATAATACTTTTTTTAGTTGAACGAGACAAAAGAAAATAAAATAAAAGAGAAGGGGACTCTGAATTAAAGGCGGGTGTAGCACTTTGTGAGTACTATGTGAGATGAGTCATCTAATAATAAATTAGTATTTTTTTATACGTAACTGTCGTTCTATATGTTGCTATTAGAGCATCTTCGGCCGCGTCTCCCAAATGATGTCTGAATGCTCCCGCCGCGTCTTTCAAATGATGTCCGAATGCTCCTACCGCGTCTCTCAAATGATGTCCGACAGGTGATAGGTTGTTTGGGGATGCAGTCGTGTCGTGTTTACGGCATGTCTATTTCGACTCATGTGTCCCAAAAAGCTCTTTTTAGGGTACAAACAAATCAAAATTTATTCAAAGTATGATGAAATTTTACAAACTTATTGAATATTTAACTAAACTTAAACGGAAATTCAATCTAAGCACCATCATTCCTACCGGATGAACCGACCTCGTCGTCGTTTTTGTGACCTGCCCAGCGTCCCACTCGGCCTGCTTTGGAGTCCGCCTCGCATGTCGTGCTTCCACCAACAGGCAGCGCGTCACTGCCTCTGGTTGGCGGGCTGCAGCATGCCTCTGGGCATTTCGCGCCACCTCACTCAACTGTCAACAGTACTCGTTATGAGCAATCCAGGCAGCCTCGCGAGCGGCTACGTCGACCTAATTCTCTGTGTTGATGCGAAGAATGGCCCGCCGATCCTTCTCCATCAGGAGGCGGGTGTTCTCCTCCACTGGCACCCTCTGTAGGGAAATCTATGTGCCACTGTCTTCAAGATATTGGCCGGTCTCGTCGATGGTATAGGCCTCGTTGGTCCTCTTCCGCTTGCTCCTATAAGATTTCATGACGGCGAGCTGCATCAGATCAAGCAGCTCCTCGTTGTACTGCTCCTCGTATGTCGAGGAGGAGAAGTCGACCGGGTTGGAGTTATCGTCATCCAAGGAGAACCGAGGATTTGGTTCAGTCAGTGGGACACACTCCGGCGCCACGGGCATGGGGAGCTTGGCCCTGCAGGTTGGTAGGCAGCGATGCACGAGTTCAGCAAAAAAGATGGTCTAGGAGGCGAGAACTAGGAGGCGAGCATGGCAGGGGTAGGGTTTGCATTATGGATAGAGGAGAGGCCTCTGGGGAGGTATTTAACATCACATTTCGAACCATGGCCGTTCGCTCGCATTAACGCCGCCACAAGAGACGAAAGGACTAGACGCTGCGCCGTCCATGTGCCACTTTGATGATGATATGACTCTCTGTGTTGCCCACACTACACTGGGACGACGGGTCACCTCTTTGTGACGGCCACACACCACTGCGATGATGGGCCGCCTCCATTGTGACACCCCCGGGATCAGGGCTAAACAAATCCCAAACCTCCGTCTGACATAAGATTAATCTTGAGCTCGAGGATATCCAGTGAAGAATCGGTAACACGGTAGTGACCCTACAACACAAAAATTATTACAGCAAGATCATAACTGAGCAGAGAACCAAATTATTACAAGCTGAGGTCACTGACCACAAACATCAAACAATGGAAGGCAAATTATGCTATTAAGTATAGAAAACTTAACAAATGTCCTAAGAGGCCTAAAGCATAACGATAACGTCCCAGCCCATAGATTCCAGGCTGCCGGGCGGGAACCCCAAGCTACTCATCAATGTCGATGTAGTACGGAACTCGTCTTCAGGGGACAATTACTCTGCTATAAAAGTATCAACAAAGCAATGGTGAGTACAGGGTGTACTCCGCAAGACTTCTGTCTGGTGGAGTTGTTTTGCATAAAACCATCTTTTTTTGTAAAACAAGAGAGAGAGAGAGAGAGAGAGAGAGAGAGAGAGAGAGAGAGAGAAAGAGAAGAATCTCGTCTAATCAGAGTATTTTAAAAGGGGATAAGAGAGCGACATCCCCGAAATATAGATCATCATCTTTTGATATCCACCAAATCATCATCATCTACCAACTAGGATCACCCCCTCATACCCATGAGGAAGCATCCTTAAACACGCGTTGAACTGCCAAGTTTTACGATTAGGTTAAAGTTCTCTATGTTCTCCCGTCCATTCCCAAGTCATCCATAACCGTGGACACGTCTTTCCGAAATATTATTATCCTGCAGGGGTGTACAACTTTACCCACACGTACCAACCGACTCTTAGTGCCACTTGACATACTTCCTTGGTGTGTTGGAAGAGGGTGTGGTTGGACACGATCGTTTTACCTTGCTTTCACCTAATCCATGAGTCTCCAAGAAAGGGTTCCATCAGCCCATATCTCTATGTCCAAGGAACGGGAGTACTCCTGGAGCCTCCTTCCTCCTTGGTCACGCCCCTGTATGATGCACCATCTTCAACCCATCCAAATATGCAGATGCCAAATCGCTAACTACGGACTCATGAACCAGCCTAGGCAAGTTAGTTGATCGAGGGGTCCCCATTTACCACGTGTGGTTGTACGCTCGTCTTGGTTCAAGAGGCAAGAACCTAGGGTCCTAAGGGTGGTGAGCATGGGACTAGAAAAACCACATCCCAAAGTGGCCTCCCATACAAGCCTTAGCATGTTTAAACTATCACCTCTGATATCATCTCATCACGTTCTCCTGTCATACTAGATTCTCTGCATATGATACATCATCTGGATGAACCAGACTCAACAGCTAAGCATGGCTAAGCAAGACACATATATAAGCTCTAGCAGAGCCAAACCTAGTTATGCTAGGAGCAGTGGATCAGGTAATATAAGCTCAAAGGGAGTAATGCAACAGATAGGATACTATATCTATCAATAAAATACCATAGTAGAATCGTATGCATCATGGAAGGAATTGAAATGCTTTCGAAATCATAGGATTATATCATGGTGGGGCTATGCTTGCCTTTGCCTGTTGATAACCAAAAAGCAGAGCTTCAGACATCTGGTACTTGACTTGGTTACAGTTGGTCAAGTATTGTTCGTCGATCTTTGAACTTCGGCGATGTTGATCTTGGTCTTCGATCTCGATATCGTATTCTACCGGGAAGAAGCAAACATCGGAAAGAGAGGGAAACAATCAACACATGGCATCGATGCAATGCTCAAACAAGGATGATGATATGAAAAGTTAAATTGTATTGGAATGAAACCCTAAAACATGCTCGCCAGTTTAAACGAGGTTCCGAGGGGTGAAAACCCTAACTCGGGGAAACTCCAGATCTATATGAGATGGGTTTGTTTTGTTCTCTAATTAAACTTGTCATGTAAGTTGCTTAACAATGCATTATTATAGCTTAAATAGATTGTTCTCATTTTTCTGAACATTTTAATATATTATTTGTATTTTTTCTGACTTATAAATAATCAGATATTGAATTTACAAGTTTATATCAAATTCTAGAATTATTTAAACCCTTTTAAATTAGTTACTACATCACTGTAATGTCAGCGAGGGCGTTAAATTCTTTTTACACTGCTACTGGGCCTAGCCGCTGTGGCTGACTGTGAGCCAGGGCGACGTCACTGCCACCTAGGCGGTCAAAGGTCAGCGGGCCCGTGGGCCACGTCACCCTGACGTGAGCATGACGTCAGCACGACGTCCACCCTCAGGCGGTGGTAGCCGGCGATGACAGAGTCCACGCCAGCTTGCGCGGATGGGTGCGTTCGAACAAGCGCGGCAGGGCAAACCATCTAGAGCCGAGCCGCTGCGAATTGGTTGCTGGAGCAGCGTGCACGGCGGCGCACGGCAGCGGAACTTGTAGATCAACGGTGAGTGGCGGTTACAGCAAGCGAGCAAAGCAACCGAAGGGTGCCTGAGCACCAAAATCTCACCAGGAGCACGATGGTGGTGTCGAGGAGGCGAGGGGAGGCTTTGAACGGCATCAATGGCGACGGAGGGCGGCGTCAGACTCAGGGAAGACGCGCCGATTCGGGCCGCTCTCGAGCTCCCTATCTTGCGTGCTTCAACAGGAAGAACGAGAAAGGCGAGGCGGACCTCGTGGCGTGCTCGGCTGGCCTCAGGGCGGTACAGAGCGACGGCGAGGGGCGGAGCCCGAGACTAGGGTTTCGCCAAGGGGACGAAATCGAGAGGGGGAGGTCTCTAGGGAGATGAAGGGAGGATAAGGAAGGGGCGGAGGCGTCTTGGCACTCTTATCCACCTCCTGGAGCTTGGCGGAAGGAGGGATGAAGGCGGCGAGGATCGACGGCGGCAGCGTGGGCACGCAACTGCTCGCCGTCGTTGTCGAAGACGACGAACAGGGAAGTGAAGGGGTACGGGCCGGCGCTGGGCCGCCCGTGGGCCGAGATGGGCTGCAGCAAGGCTTCTTGCAGGCGCGCTGGGCAGCAGGGAAGAGAGAGAAAGGCAGCTGAGCCGGCCTGTTTAGCTTAGGATCCATTTTTTTAGCAGAAATTCTTTTCCCTTTTTCTGTTTTGTATTTACCTTTGTAGTTTTCATTTGAAATCTGTTTTATATATTTCAAAAATACCAGAAGGTTTTATATAACTAGTAAAATGTAGTGGGGCCCTCTTAATCCATTTGGGCTCCATAATTTTGGGACTTTTCAAAATATAGAAACCATTTGAAATGTTTTCAAATAGAGAGGGGAGATTAGGGTTTTATCTTTGATCTTGTTTCTTGCATGCATTTTTAAATAGATGATGCTCATGATAATGCACAAACAAACCCTAATTCTAGATTAGCGAAAACTGGGGTGTTACATCTCTATCCCCCTTACAAGAATCTCGACACAAGATTCCAAAGGTAGGAAAAGAGACAGAGAGAGGAAGAAACAGGGCCACTCTAAGGATAAGAGGGAAACAAACTAAATAACACGCGGAGTGTCTCATGGTCAACTCATGGATGGAGTGTTTAGAAACAACTCTAAGATGACGAACATGAAACACGTCAAGGTAACGAAGGGAACAAGAGGAGAATGTTTCAAGTTGTTAGATATATGGTCTTCATAAGGATTGAGACCATGGAGCTTCAGAAGGGTTCAAGCTTATGAACAAGAAAGCTTACATTAGAAAGAAACTTCGAGAGATGAACCTCTACTAAACGACTTAAGTAGAGATTTTAGGTTCAGAGATATGGATCAAGAAAACCAAGCTGTTGAACTACTTTTGAAATAGAAGGTTCACTCTTTCATCCAACAGAAGGTCAAGACAGAAAGGTATTTTGGTGGAGAGGACTCGTATGAGTCACAAGGAACATGTAGCAAGAGGAACTGCTGAATAGCAAAATCATAGTCACTCTTAGAATATGGTTGAGAAAACAAAGGAAACTCTTTATTCACCTAGGTTTTTCAGAATCTTTGCCAAAGATCATGATATCAATTTACACCACCAGATGAATAGTTTAGAAGATTCCTGATGACAAGAGAAGAAATAAACTTCATTCTCAGACTTCAATTATTTGGCACAACCAAAATGATTGCCAACATAAAAGGGTCTGGAGGATTGACCGAGAGACATTTAGCAACACTACTTTAAATGTTCTCCTTGATGTTCGAGAAATGAAGCATCAAGTAAAGGCCAGACTTCGGACACAAAGGAAACCATAAGAACAACTCCTATATTAAATTATAGAAGAAGCCTCATGAAGAGTGGTTGTTATTACCGACTTCAAGGAAATATGAGAAAAGGTCTTTCCAGCTAAATGTGTCAACCATTACATCAATCTTGCTATATTTACAAAGAGATCTATGTCAAAACCTTAGGGATCACCAACCATCATTGCTGCTTGAGATTCAGCTTTGGTTAGGTGGGATGATACTTCAGACTCAGCATATCTGAATAGATAGTTTGCAACATTTACGGCAAAGGTAAAGTTACTAGATTCTCAAGATATGGACTTTAGTGTAAAGCTTCAAAAGATGAGCTAGATAAAGATGAGCTAGATTGCTAGACCCATGCATTAGCAACTTGTCGAGAGATAGCGACACACACATAAAGTACTAACAATAGAGCACACAGGTATCCTTAAAGAAAGGGATATAAATCCTCTCGGATCCATGATGACGTCTTTCAACATTTGCATGTGAATCGGAGAAGGTTACTTCTAACATCCAGAACACATACTTCGAGATGACTCGGAGATGGTTCTCGATAGTTTCCAACATTAATACCAAATGTTCCATATGAATCTTGTCTATCATGGAGAAGATAAGGATGTCATTGGTGGGCTCAACAACAAACTTACCGGGGGCACTCCAAGAAGATGGACTCATATGTCTCCCGAACTAGGCAAACATGTTGGTTAGACCAAAGGACATGAAAATGTACTCAAGTGAAATATCACGAGAAGAAACACCATCTAGATAGTCCTTAGAACTGAGTTTGATTTGACAATAACCCAAATCAAATCAAAAGAGGGGAAGATAACATATCCACGAAGGAGATAATATCTTTCTTCAGCACGAATAAAACTAGAAATCCCTTTTACAAAGGAACAGAGTTGTTTAGAACTTTTGTCTTACAACTCTCCAAGTTGTTGTTTAAGCTCAACCAACTAGTTTAGAGGTATACAGTTCGGATCCTTGGAGAAAGGAGCAGTTCAGAGAACTTGCTTGCTCAAGAACTTGACAACACATTCATGTGGCAACATGGCGATACTTCTGGAAGACATCTAGAATATCACAAACTACCGATATGTCACTTAGTTTGAGAGGGAACTTGCTTTGTAAGGCAAGAAGACATAGTCTCAGAGCTTCGACACAAGCCTAACTCTTTGACCGAAGAGAGTGCACCAGAATAACGGACTTGGTAGCACAGTCAAACTTCGCTTAGTGATAGGGTTGACCAATCACGCTAAGAATGATACAAATATCCTTAGATATCAAAACAATAATAATTGCTAAGAATCTCAGATGACCACATTATTACGCAGATGCATCACTCACGAGCGCGAAAGCTCGAGGAAGGGTGGGTAAAGATGTGTGAGAGTATTACTTCATTAAGAAGGTCATGAATCTCAGCACGACCTCTTAGTATGAAAGAGTGTGACACTCTAAGGTAGAACAGATAAAAGACAATCAATGCCTCTTAATCTGCGGATTACAACACTTTGACCTGGTCCTAGATACGATGAGGTACTAGAGTTTGTTTATCCTAGACATCCCGAAATGGTTTGTCTTGACGGACCAGAAGGGTATCTTGCATTGTAAGACACCACTACACATATACTACTTGGATACCAACTAGTAGACAAAGGTCGGAAAACAACAAGGGGAAAAGAACATGCTCAGGATGGAATCCCGAGATGTGGATGCATAAGTCAACAATCTTCCGAAAACCAATGTAGAGAAGAGGTAAGGTGTGGCAAAGTCACGAGTGTAGATGCGAGACTCTCGAGGAGTACTCTTATCGTGATCTATTTGGTTACATTAAAGAACATCTGCCATAGCTAGTGGTAGGGGAAGTCCTTGGTCGTCATAATTCAATCGCGACAAAGACCACAAGCTTGAAGGCTAGAATTTGTAGTACCAGCCATCCCTAGGTAATGTGTGAACATTAGCAATAGGGATCAAAGGATTGGATCTTGGATTAAAGATCAGCTTCATGTACAAGATTCATAACACCAGAATCTAGAACAATCAGGGATCTTAGGTTCAAGCCCAAGCTTAAAACCCAAAGAAAAGAGTAACAACTATCTTAGTAGCAGAAAGGGTACCACAAGGTAGCAATCACAAGGTAGCTTCCAAGAGAATAGACAGCTTCTGAAGTACCCGAACAAATAAAAGGAAGGCACACGAGGCGAAAGGAAACTTCAAGGTCTAGAACAGATCATTGTGGGACCATCAACATGATGTTGTGGTCCCAGAAGGAAGAGAGATCATGATAAAAAGGAATCTCTCAGAAGAAACAGAACAAGGGAAACAAGGAACACACACACACCAGACTCTAGAGAACTCTACACTAGGTCAACTTGCTAGAAAACAACATGCCTGAAAAGGCACCTAAGCTGTGAAAGATGAGACGAGATAGCAAAACTTTTCCAAATCTACACGAGATAAGATGACCCAGAATTAGAGCGAAATTGGATAAGAAGAAAAATAAGCATACCAGAGTTTTCACAAATACTTTTCAGCTTTAAAATAGTTTTCACAAGTACTAGACTCAACATCGACCAATAGCAAGGTTTTCCTACGGTCGGTACTACTCTGATACCAAGACCTGTGACACCCCCGGGATCAGGGATAAACAAATCCCAGACCTCTGTTTGGCATAAGCTTAACCTTGAGCTCGAGGATATCGAATGAAGAATTGGTAACATGGCAGTGACCCTATGACACAAAAATTATTACAGCAAGCTCATAACTGAGCAGAGAACCAAATTATTACAAGCTGAGGTCACTGACCACAAACATCAAACAACAGAAGGCAAATTATGCTATTAAGTATAGCAAACTTAAAAAAATGGCCTAAGAGGCCTGAAGCATAACGATGACGTCCCAGCCCATAGATTCCTAGCTGCCGGCCGGGAACCCTAAGCTACTTGTCGATGTGGAATTCGTCTTCAGGGGACAATTACTCGGCTACAAAAGTATCAACAAAGCAAGGGTGAGTACAAGGTGTACTCAGCAAGACTTCTGGCTGGTGGAGTTGTTTTGCATAAAGCCATCTTTGTTTGTAAAACAAGAGAGAGAGAAGAATCTCATCTAATCAGAGTATTTTAAAAGGGGATAAGAGAGCGACATCTCCGAAATATTGATCATCATATTTTGATATCCACCAAATCATCATCATCATCTACCAACTAGGATCACCCCCTCGTACCCATGAGGAAGCATCCTTAAGCACACGTTGAACTGCAAGGTTTTACGATTAGGTTAAAGTTCTCTATGTACTCCCGTCCATTCCCAAGTCATCCATAACCGTGGACACGAATTTCTGATAAGATTATTACCCTGCAGGGGTGTACAACTTTACCCAGAGATACCAACCGACTCTTAGCACCACTTGACACACTTCCTTGGTGTGCTGGCAGAGGGTGTGGTTGGACACGACCGTTTTACCTTGCTTTCGCCTAATCCATGAGTCTCCTAGAAATGGTTCCATCATCCCATATCTCTATGTCCAAGGATCGGGAGTAATCCCGGAGCCTCCTTCCTCCTTGGTCACACCCTATATGATGCACCATCTTCAACCCATCCAAATATGCAGATGCCAAATCGCTAACTACGGACTCATGGACCAGCCTAGGCAAGTTAGTTGATCGAGGGGTCCCCATTTACCACGTGTGGTTGTATGCTCGTCTTGGTTCAAGAGGCAAGAACCTAGGGTCCTAAGGGTGGCGAGCATGGGATTAGAAAAACCACATCCCACCGTGGACTCCCATACAAGCCTTACCATGTTTAAACTCATATCACCTCTGATATCATCTCATCATGTTCTCCTGTCATACTAGATTCTCTACATCTGATACATCATCTGGATGGACCAGACTCAACAGATAAGCATGGCTAAGCAAGACACAGATATAAGCTCTAGCAGTGCACACAAGCCAAACCTAGTTAGCTAGGAGCAGTGGATCAGGTAATATAAGCTCAAAGGGAGTAATGCAATAGATTAGGATACTATATCTATCAATAAAATACCATAGTAGAATCGTATGCATCATGGAAGGAATTGAAATGCTTTCGAAATCATAGGATTATATCATGGTGGGGCTATGCTTGCCTTTGCCTGTTGATAACCAAAAATCAGAGCTTCGAACATCTGGTACTTGACTTGGTTACATTTGGTCAAGTATTGTTCATCGATCTTCGAACTTCGACGGTGTTGATCTTGGTCTTCGATCTCGATATCGTATTCTACCGGGAAGAAGCAAACACCGGAAAGAGAGGGAGACAATCAACACATGGCATCGATGCAATGATCAAACAAGGATGATGATATGACAAGTTAAATTGTATTGAATGAAACCCTAAAACATGCTCGGCAGTTTAATCGGGGTTCCGAGGGGTGAAAACCCTAACTCGGGGAAACTCCGGATGTATATGAGAGGGGTTGGTTTTGTTCTCTAATTAAACTTGTCATGTAAGTTGCTTAATAATGCATGATTATATCTTAAATAGATTGTTCTCATTTTTCTGAATATTTTGATATATTATTTGTATTTTTCTGACTTATAAATAATTAGATATTGAATTTACAATTTATATCAAATTCTAGAATTATTTAAACCCTTTTAAATTAGTTACTGCATCATTGTGACGTCAGCGAGGGCGTTAAATTATTTTTACACCGCTACTGGGCCTAGCCGCTATGGCTAACTGTAGGCCACGGCCACGTCACTACCACCTAGGCGGTCAAAGTTCAGCGGGCCCGTGGGCCACGTCACTCTCACGCGAGCGTGACGTCAGCACGACGTCCACCCTCAGGCGGTGGTCGCCGGCGACGACAAAGGCCACGCCAGCTCGCACGGATGGGTGTGTTAGAATGAGCGCGGCAGGGCAAACCATCTAGGGGCGGCGCCGCTGCGAATTGGTTGCCGAAGCAGCGGGCATGACGGCGCGCGGCGACGGAATTTGCAGATCAACAATGAGCGGCGGTTACAGCAAGCGAGCAAAGAAACCGAATGGTGCCTAAGCACCAGAAGCTCACCAGGAGCGCGATGGTGGTGTCGAGGAGGTGAGGGGAGGCTTTGAACGACATCAATGGCGATGGCGGGCGGCGTCGGACTTGGGGAAGACGCGCCGATTCGGGCCGCTCTCAAGCTCCCCAGCTTGCGTGCTTCGACAGGAAGAACGAGGAAGGCGAGGCGGACCTCGTGTCGTGCTCGGCTGGCCTCGGGGTGGTGCAGAGGGACGGCGAGGGGCGGAGCCCAAGACTAGGGTTTTGCCAGGGGGATGAAATCTAGAGAGGGAGGTCTCTAGGGAGAGGGAGGGAGGATAAGGAAAGGGTGGAGGCGTCGTGGCACTCTTATCCACCTCTTGGAGCTCGGTGGACAGCGGGATGAAGGCGACGAGGATCAACGGCGGTGGTGCGGGCACGCGGCTGCTCACCGTCGTTGTCGAAGACGACGAACAGGGAATCGAAGGGGTACGGGCCGACGCTGGGCCGCGCGTGGGCCGAGATGGGCTGCGGCAAGGCTTCTTGCGGGCGCGCTGCACAACAGGGAAGAGAGAGAAAGGCAGCTGGGCCGGCCTGTTTAGCTTAGGACCCATTTTTTAGCAGAAATTCTTTTTTCCTTTTTCTGTTTTTTATTTCCCTTTGTAGTTTTCATTTGAAATCTGTTTTGTATATTTCAAAAATACCAGAAGGTTTTATAAAACTAGTATAATGTAGTGGGGCCCTCTTAATGCATTTGGGCTCCATAATTTTGGGACTTTTAAAAATATAGAAACCATTTGAAATGTTTTCAAATAGAGAGGGAAGATTAGGGTTTGATCTTTGATCTTGTTTCTTGCATGCATTTTGAAATAGATGATGCTCATGATAATGCACAAACAAACCCTAATTCTAGATTAGCCAAAACTGGGTGTTACATCCATGCATGTGAGATCCAAGCACATGACTTAATAGGATTGATAGGATACTCATACCAACAAGTTGTAACTTTTTTCTAGAAGCTCATTTGAAAAGAACTCTAAGGTTAAGCGTGCTTGGCCTAGAGAAATTCCAGGATGGGTGACCGACCGGGAAGTGAGTACCGAGTGCGCATGAGTGAGGACAAAGTGCGCAGAAAATACTAGTGTTGGTCTGTGGGGCCAGTCTAGATGTCATATTAAGCTACCAGGAGTGACACCCCCGGGGCCAAGTGTACGGGGTGTTACAATGCAACAGTCACCACAAGGAGGTCGGTGACGACATAAATATTTGTTGACCAGCCGCTATGCCAATGACAGGGCTCGCCTGCCACTCACTTCATCGCCAACACATTGCATATGGGGCGCCGAGCACGTGCCCTATGGAGAGGGGATGTCACTGAGTCCATTGCATAGAAAAAAATTCCTATGGTTGCAACTGCCAAGATCGAATCATGGCGATAGTATGTAACAGTTATATATGGACGCACCCTCGAAGACTGTAAGCGGGATAACATTCCCGCAAACAAACGTGGTTGATGTATACGTACAAGACCGTCCTCGAGGACGTGCAGACGATCAGCTCCACAAATAGGCACCGCCTCAATACCCGGTCACACATGCGATGTGCCAATGACTCCCGAACCCTCGCTCCAGCCGGGCAGCAGAAGTAGAGGGTCCCCGGGAACTCCAACAACGCTACATGATGGTAAAGGTGGTGGAGGGGAAGATCTCGAGTGGGGATTCGCCGAAGCACCTTTTCTAGTGGCAATGACAAGGCTAGCAAGGGGGATAAGATGCCAACCAAAGGGCATATATATGAGAGAGGGGAAAGTGAGTGTGAGAGGGAGAAGGTCACCACCTCGTTTTATAGGGGAGGGGGCAACCCCCTACATTGGTGGCGCCAAGGAGGTGCCCCCTCCCTCCTCACATTCATGTGGGTGGACTCTCCACTCACATAATTTCCAACTCCACTTTCTCCCATTTATTCTCCACTCAAAAAATCAAAGGTCTTTCCATTAAAGCACTTTAATTCTCTTGTTTTAATGCAACTCAATTTAATGAACTCTTAATTTAATGAGTACTTCATTTAATGAACACATTAAGATTTTGATCCTTTGCTTTGTTTTGATATCCCGAAACCATTTCGGCAGATTCAATAGAACAATTTCCTGTGATGTCCATTGTATCCCCTATCCTCTCAATTGCGTCGACTAACCTTAAGTGTGTCTCCCTATGGGTTCGAGAACTATGTATACATGATCAAGACTCTCTCCTATCAATAATCATTAACGGGACCTAGAGATCCATAATGACTCCCACTAGTTCCACGAAGATCCGATGGTCGTCCAAACCTCTTTTGCTGTGATCAAATTCCTTTTGTCTCACGATATTTGATCACTTGGTATCATCCATACCTTGTTTAATCTTGTTCGTGACAAGTACTCTTTTCCTTGTTCCCGTGATATGACATTCTAGTGATCAAATCATTTGGTTGCAAGCTATGTCAATGTGATATCAGCAAGAGGGCCCTGAGTATACCTCTCTATCATGTGGATGGACAAATCCCACTCTTGATCCACGAGCCTCGACTAACACTTTCAAAATACCTGAAGACACCTTTATAATCATCCTGTTATGGTGTGATGTTTGATGGAATCAAAGTACTCTTCCGGTGAAAGTGATTGACATGATCTCATGGTCTAAGGACATTGAGTTACTATGAATGTGTTAGCAATATAAACTTGAGGACACGATCATATTTCTAAATATACCGTAGGTTACTTTTTCATCATATCATTCTCCAATGATATGACCCTGTTATTAATAACATCCAATGTTCATGATCAGGAAACCTTTGATCATCTGTTAATCAACAAGCTAGTATAAATAGAGGATTTACTAGGAACCTTTTCTGTTTATAAATCACACATGTATTAATGTTTCCTATTAACAAAATTATAGCATGAAAAATAAAAATCTATTATAAACCTAGAATAGCATAATAACCACTTTATTATTGCCTCTCAGGCATATTCCTTTCAGTCTCCCACTTGCACTAGAATCAATAATCTAGTTTACATAGTCATATATCTAACACCCATAGTGACATGGATATGACCAATCAGGTCCCTATGTTTAGTTACCCCAGGCACATAAAAGCTTATGGCCCACGAAGGCCCAATGAAGTCCAAGAAGCAGTCAACGGAATAAAACTTTCCTTGTCTGTTAAGGAATAATCGGGAAACGGCGTAGAGTTTGTATTGTAATATTAACTTGAAATCTCTCTGGCTACGGATACAAGACCCAGCCTCTCATATAAAGCCTGGGAGGACCCAACAGAGATGGCACCTTAGTTTTCCAGCAATCCATCATGATATATACCTCAAATAGCGAGCCGGTGACTTTGTAACTGAGATTTCTCAATAATCAGACTACATCGACTTCCTTGTTTGTCTGATCAGCCAACGAAATTCTCAACACTCTCTTTTGAACCAAACCCTAAGTCCAGAACAATGGGCATTGCCGAGGTTACCCCTCATCAATTGGCGCTGTCTGTGGGAAATCTGAGCATTGGAGCAACGGATTCGTCAGCTTCCCCTTCATCAAGCAACAACCCGTCGATTAAGGTTGGTGAGGTCCACTACGATCTCACTGATTCGCGCCCGCCCACCCCTTTTTTGGCCCTCATCGAGTTCGACCAAAAGACCGATCTCATGATCGGAAGTTTCCACTTTCGCGTGGGAGCACCCGATAACCTATGCCTTTCGGATCCTCTTAGCCCGGATTTGTCGGTTACTCCAGCATCACCTACGGCGAATCCAGCATCATCTATCGGCTCAACAGGAAAAGCCGTCTCTGCTCCGATGAACGTCAAAGAAATTCGTGGAAACTCTGCATATCTGGAAGATTTGGTTGACACATATGGAAGCCTCTCTTTTGGCTCAATATCTGAATCAGCGCTACAGCACAACCCGAGCATGTCTAGTTCAATTCCTGACGAAGCCGAAGAAAGCATCGACTTGATAATCAAGAAGGGAGAATCATATCCAGAGCAAGACCCTTGGGACTTTGCTGGATCATAATTCAACGTCTCTTATGGGTACTGTAACACCCTCAGAATCGACCCTATGCAAGTTTCAGCGCTTCCCGCCAAACCCGCATAGAAACGATTCAAAGGTGCCCACCAGGCACTTTCGTGCAGGTGGAAAACGAAGTAATAACATTACACAACAGTCCTCTATGGGACCCACAGAACAGATATATATACAACACGACTCCATGAGTCAAGAATATAGATATACAGAACAAAGATCCAAATCACCTTGAAAACGATAGAGCGTCCAGCTACGGACAAGATGCAAATGGGGCTAAGAGCCCTGAAGAATAACCAATGGCGTCCATAACCCTGCCCAGGCCAAGGCGGAAGGGTAACCCTGCTAACGACGTCGAAACCTGCTAAAACAAAAGGGGTGCCGACAAAGGGCAAAGGAAAAAGAGGAGCGTCAGTACTGAGGCCAGTACACGGCGAGGCTAGAATTCGGCGGTCCTCTCCTACATTGGTATGGTGGACTGAAGCGGCAGCGGCAGCATGCACTAAACAACCTATAGAGACTTGATACAACTGTCGGCTATCAGAGAGGGATAAGAAAGACCTATTCGGATCCAACCTGATTCTAACACCAAACAAACCCATCCTGGTATTTCCCCCTCGAGACCAGCCGAGGAAGTCAACCGAGGAACTCACACCGTTGGCAGTTTTATTTATTCAGTTATCGTTGCAGCAATTACTAGTCAGGTGTAGATAGTCATCCTGATAAAATAAGCAGTGGGCCGTTTTAGTTAACCATTCCGTTGTAGTTGCGACACTTACTAGTCAGATACAATTAGCATGAGATGTCCCAAACCCAGCAGTTGTTGGTACTTTTATTTAGCCATTCCGTTATAGTTGTAATACTTACTAGTCAGGTACAATGGTAACAAGCGACAACCCAAACAAGCAATTGTTGGAAATTTTATTTAGCCATTCCATTATAGTGAAGCTGATTACTAGTCATTATAAAGTCACATTTATAGCACTACTTTAGTTATAGTTGTCTATGATTGAGATACTGTGCTCCAAGTCGTCCATAACCGTGGACACGGCTTTCAGAAAGTTTTACCCTGCAGGGGTGCACAAATAGCAACACACACTCGATCAACCTCGGAAAAACCAAATCAAAACCCAACGAGGCCTTCACGACAAAGCAATCACAGGATTCAGAAATATTTCCGGGGGCCACCCCGTTGAGTACACCCGCAACGAAGCTAGCTGACTCCGAGACGGACTCAACGTTTGGGTGGACGGCTGTAAACGACTGGGAACCCGAAAGTGTGACTGGGCTTGTCGATACCGCGAAATCGTGTCCCGATCCTAAACAGTACAGGTGCTCCTCGCACAATCGTAAATAAAGCAGTAAAGCATGGCATAAGTACAGGATAGTAAATAAAACCTCAAACTAGTTTGTGGCCCCAAGAAATAAGAATGAATCAAGCTCTGGCTCAGGGGGGTCCCATAATCCTCCCGGATGTGGATAGCGCGAATAATCAAGGAACAGGTATCAAGTACTCGGGGTCCTACGGGACACAAGTGGACGGTTAACAACCAAATAACATCTATTGCCCACCTGTGCCTCTGCTTACCTACTTCAATTTTAGTTATTAAACAGTAATTGAATTAAACGATAATTAAAGCCATGATCACCTCCAACATTAAACATGCGGCAATACTCCAACAACTGTGGTACTGGACGACACGCAACAACACTTGAACAAGCGACTACGACGCGCAGGTCCAACTATCTACCAAACAACATGTAATAGGAGGTGTCCAAGGCAATATAAGGCTGCAAGGGATATCACGGGAACGAAAACTAGAGCATCGCAACACAGATAGCAATAGATCAACAGGAGGGAATAAATACTATAAAAGTAAGATAGGTAGAAAGGGGGAGATGCTCGCCTGAAAACATTGTCGAAGGTTCATCCGAAGATCGGGTCGACACTCGCATCAACTCAACGGCCTTATCCGCGAAGAAGCAAAACACTAGAAGAAACACCGGATGCACCATTTAATACTACGGCAAAAGATCGGGCATGATGCATGTATGATGTATGACATGGCAAAGATGCGATGCAATTAGGCCATATTAAGCGGAACCGAGGTCCCGACATTTAATTAATAGGTTCATGTTATTTAGGTACCCCGCAATTTAAATGTTGTAATAACAGGGCAAGATAAGTTACCGGTTCGCTACTCAAATTTAAATGGGACCAATATACGACTAGATTTGCCCGCATATGGATCCCATATTTAATTTAGGTGAATCGGCATAGGGCCCCCAAACCACATGATATGATGCGAGCATGACAATTTAATATGCAACAAGATATATCATTTATAAAAATAGGGGCTTAGGGTCACACTTTAGGGTTCGGTGAGCTTGGGGTTCCGAGGCTCGGGGTTCGGTCTCAGGGTTCGACGGAGATCAGGTGCGGATCAGGGCTACTGGGTCCGAGATGAAGAGCTTGGCGTTCGGCGTCCTTCGGTTTCATGTCGACGTGCTTGACGTCCAAAATGGAGAACTCGGCGTTCCGGGGAGAAGGCCTTGGCGTGTCGAGGGCTCGGCCTTCGGATCCATGAAGACAATCTTGTCGATATGGCATCATCACCTTCGGTTTCATGTTGTAGTTCTTGTCATCCTCCTTTTGTCAGTGTCAAACTTCGAAGATCAGCGCCAATTGTTTGTTGAGGTCGATCTTGTCGGGCCAGGGAGCCGAGAGGCCACTTGGTGGCGAATCTTGATAGATGCCTTGGTCAATTGACACGTGATAGCAGCGTCACGACTAACGGCAGAAACATGTGCACACGCTGGGAAGCAACATGGGTCCCCTAGCACATATATTTGCGCTGGAAGCAAGCAGCGAGGTAAAATCTTCTGCTACTGCCTGCAAGCACGAGTGTGGCCAAGGGATAGCAACTTGGTTGTCTAGAGGAAAACAAAACAGGAGGCGAAGCTGGTGCTTGCCGCGGTCGAGGCCACTGCCGCTGGCGGCCGGTGACCTTGGAGGGACGGTGGGGCGAGGCCCAGGAGGCAGCGCTGAGCGAGGAGGGCGGCGGTGGCGCGATGCAGAGGGGCTACGCGGCTTGCTAGCGCCGCGGGTCAGGCCGAGCGGGCGGCATGGACTTGCAGGTGACGGGTACGATGCGGCCGGGACCCTGCAGAGGGCGGCGCGACGACGGAGGTGAGGAAGGTGGTCGGGGCAGGGGCCTGCTGCCAGCGGAGATCGGGTGGAGGAGGACGGCCGGAGAGGGGCCCGCGGGCGTCGATGCAGAGGGCCCGAGACGACGGAGGTGAGCCTGGCGGCGGGGATGCTCGGGACTGGGGAGATGGCGACGCCGGAGGACGGGCGACGGGGAGGGCGAGGCCGGCGGGGAGCTCGCGGTGAGAAGCGCCAGGGAGGAGGCGGCCGGACGGGAGCGAGCGATGTGAGGGGAGGAAGGTGGGATCGTGGGGCGATGCGAGGAGCGGGAGGGAGGAAAGCGGGCAGGTGGGGTTGGGCAGAGATCCCGAGGCGGGGCTGTCGGCAGGGGAAGCGGGCAGGTGGGGGAGTTGGATAGGAACGCGCCCAGGTGGTGGTGGACGTGTGTGGTGTGGGTGGGGTTGGTGAGAGGGAGTGTACGGGGATCACTGCGGGGTGGGGCCAAAGAGGAGAGGTGGACGGGTAAGTGCGTGTGGACGTGGCCTGGTGGGAGGTGGCAAGGGTGACGTGGCGCGCGTGGTTGGCTGCAAGATTGGGCCAGGATGAGGTGGCGACCAGAGATAGGAGGGGGTGATGTGGAGGGGGGGCTGGGTAGACTAGGTTGGGTAGGAAAAGATTTAGGTGGCCCGGTTTGGCTGCCCCCTAAAAATAATTAAACAATTTATTTATTCCAAACGGGGCTTTTGCAAACCGTTGGTAGACGAAACAAAATATTCCGGAGGCCCGGGTTTGGATTTGAAATAAAGACGGGAATATTGGAAAACAAAACTAGGCGTTTCGAAAATAGTTTAGACAAAAACCGTGCATGATGATGACGATGCTCAAATGCAATGTGGCATGATGACATGAGCATGCGGTCATGATGATGCAATGCACAAAAACAACGCGATTTTCTAGTAGTGGTTTTTGTGGGATGCCACAGGTACATCAGCAACGATAATCAATCAAACATGAAGCACCGCCAAGTCTGCATGATCCTGGTGGGAGAAACCTCGACACCCCTAGACTCCAACGGTAACCCCATCATAACCCTGACGATATTTTCTTGGATGATTGAGCAAGACGCCGTGAGGACAAAAATGCACTACCAGAGGACCGCCGTGTTGCAAGACGAGAAGGCGAAAACAATGGTGAGTGCATAACACTTTGGTTGCCTCCGGCAACTTGGCAGAAGGCCTGCGATGATGTGTCAGGCGCAGTACCAATGACAGCAGACGCAACAAGGGAAGAATTAATGGTATATCAGTATCTATTGCACCACAATAGGAGGGATCTTATTTGATTACAACAGTCTCTAGATGAGAGGAAGAGGCTAGTCGATAAATCCAGTCTGCGACAGGCGCATCTCAGCTCTACCCGAGGTTCTGGCAGCATCACCGGAGGACCACATCCCAGGAGGAGCGCCTCACGGCTGCAGCGCATTCTAGAAGCCGAAAGACGTGAGAAGGCAAGAGACTTAGACCTATCGTTCATGTCAGTTGATTCTTCGGGTAACATCAAAGCAAAAAATAGCACATGCCGTTCTTTTTGCCGCCCAAACATACCTCTTAACAACCCAGCCAGTAGCCAACGATCCACTGACAGCTATCCATCGCTCTGCCCTATTGGGATTAGGGATGGTAGGCGACACTCTTGCGCAAGGAGAACGAGGAACCGTGCAGCAAGCCGACAAATCACCACGTCGTCGCAGCAGCCCTCGGCATACAGGGACTACCCAACGATCTAGATCCCCCACCACGTACGCTTTTCACGCGAGGAAGATGCCAGGAACGACATTACACAAAGGAGGGTGAACAGATCTAGAAAAGAGCGCATCAACCAAAGATATTATGATGGAGAAAGCGGTAATGAGCGTGAACCTTGTGGGGCCAGTTGCTTTACCTATTGAGTTTGCAAAACTCCAGTGCCCAAAGATTTCAAGCTCCCTCATGACCGACAAAAATACGATGGACTCCAGGAACCCACAACATGGATGGCTGATTACCTGCAAACCGTAAAGCTCCAGGGAGGTTCTAAGGCCACGGCAATGCAGAGCCTCCAATTGCACTTACGCGGAGCAGCACACTCATGGCTCACGCAGCTACCCGTAGAATCCATCAGAAGCTAGAGCGATTTGGAGGACAAGTTCATACAGAATTTTAATTCTACATTCAAGCGACCCGCATCTATTGAGGAGTTGCGAGCTTGCAAGCAAAAGCCCATAGAATCTATCAAGGTCTACATATAGCGATGGAACATCATCAAAAATTCTGTAGCGCACATCTCTGATGAGAGGGCGATATATGCCTTCAATGACGGCTTGCAAAGAAAGGACTTCATTAAGGATCTAGGGAAAGTGAAACAATTTCTCTTCTGATGGATATGGCGAATTGTTGGGCTGATGGTGAAGAAGCCGTCCACAACAAAAGTGGGTGCTCACCCGAAGACAACCGCGACATGCGTAACTATGATAACAGAAGGAGTCACAATTTCGATGGATACAGCAAACCCAACTACGTAGAAGCTGGTTTCATCGTGGAGGACATCAGAAGGAATGACAATTGCAACATGGAATATCGCGGTAGCCGAGAAGATGCAGGAAAAAGCATGCCAAGCCAACTGTACCGGCCAAGGGAACCACCGATGTCCAAACTGCAACTACTAGAAGGGCCGTGCAACATGCATTTCTATGTTGATGCTGAGGGAGGACGACGATCAACCCACCTCATGAAGGATTACCGTACCTTCCTCGGAATGCAGGCAAAAATAAATAATGCCGCAAATCATGGGCACACCATAGCTCGAGGAACTCTAGATCTTGCGGCTCCACCGCCACCTCTAGGGCTAGTGCCTCCGGGGTAGTCGCAACCTGCTGAGAACATAAATCAGGACGATGAGTACCCGATATCCAGAGGAGCAATGTCCATGATCCAAAAAAGGCGCCCATCCAACAGGATCCAGAAGTTGATCGCTCGACAAGTAAATATGGCGGTAACAGTACCACCCCAACCCCTGAATTCCTTCATTGGTCGGAGCAAGAAATTACCTTCAGTAGGGCCGATGATCTGCTTTGAGTCCCCCGGGTTATTCAACCCTCATTGGCGGGTTCGATATGAGCAAGGTCTTCATGGACGCGGGTAGCAGCATCAACCTCATCTACGCCAAAACTCTGCGAGCAATGAACATCTCCTTGACAAACTTGGCGCCAACTGAGACATCTTTCCATGGGATAGTCCCAGGTAAAACCGAAATTCCTCTAGGAAAAATCTATCTTGATGTTGGCTTTGGATCTAGAAGTAATTACATGCGAGAAAAACTTGAGTTCGAAGTTATGGAATGGCCACCGCAGTACCACGTGATCCTGGGGCGCCCAGATTTTGCAAGATTCATGGCAGTACCACACTACGCATATCTAGTAATGAAGATTCCAATGCCCAACAGGATCATTACGGTTAGAGGAAGCTTTTCTCGGTTCGACAATTGCAATCGGGAATTCAACAAAATCTTCAAATCTTTCGGGATGGAGACAGAATTTGAACAATTAAGGATATCAGCAGACGTGGAGCTTTTTCCTGAAGTTCGTCCTATGCCCGACCTAGTGGTCACCCAACAGACCCGAAGAAAACGGCCCTGGTGTCTACCAACCTCGGTCCCGCATAGGAAGGCACGCTCATTGAGTTCCTCCGTGAGCGCTGGGAAATTTTCGCATGGGTACCATCAGACATGTCGGAATCCCCAAGGATCTTGTTGATCATGCACTCAATTTGTATCCTGGTGCCAGGCCCGTGAAACAATCACTCCGCCATTTCACTGAACCCAAAAGAAAGGCCATTGGACGAGAAATCCATCACCTAATGGATGCCAACTTTGTAAGGAGATCAAGAAAGCACTTTGGGTCGCCAATCCCATTTGCGTCTCGAAGAAAAACACCAAGGAGCTACGCATGTGCATTGACTTCACCGCACTTAACAAACATTGTCCAAAGGATCACTTTCCACTCCCGCGAATCGATCAAATTATCGATGCAACCACCGGGTGCGAACGTCTTTCCTTCTTAGATGCTTATTCCGGATACCACCAGATTCGGATGAAAATGGAAGACCAAGACAAAACAACATTTATAACACCCTTTGGTGTATTCTGCTACACGAAAATGCCGTTTGGCCTCGAAAACGCGGGTTCCACCTACCAGCGTATGATGCAAAATTGTCTTGGAAGCCAAATTGGCAATAACGTTCAATTCTACATTGACGACGTCATCGTTACCACCAAGCAAGAATCGGATTTTATTAGTGACCTTCGAGAAACATTCGATAATCTCGACAAATACCGCATCAAACTCAACCCGCTGAAATGTTCCTTTGGAGTTCCAAGAGGACAACTACTCTGGTGTCAACAAGAGGGATAGAGGCAAACCCAGGAAAAATTCAGGCGATACTAACAATGAAGAAGCCGACGAACCTTCACGGTGTTCAGCAATTAGCAGGGAGTTTGGCAGCGTTGAGTAGATTCATCGCTCGGTTAGGAGAAAAGGCTCTCCCCTTCTAAGAACTCATGAAAAAGGCAGATAAATTCGAGTGCACCAAAGAGGACAAGTGAGCATTCGAAGCACTCAAGAAAACACTTTCGACGTCACTTGTTGTCGTGTCTCCAAAGAAAAAATAACCTCTGCTGCTCTATATCACCGCCACGAATCAGGTGGTTAGCACAGTTTTAGCTGTCAGAAGACCTAAAGAGGGGAATACTCATGGCATCTAGAGGCCGGTATATTACCACAGTGAAGTTTTATCGTCTTAAAAGCAAAGATATCCTCACTATTAGAGACTCGCATATGGCGTCTTCATGACGGCGCACAAACTGCACCATTACTTCTCAGAGCATCTGATAGTGGTTGTCAATGAGGCCCCTCTCTCCAACATACTAATGATCCAGAAGCTACATGGCGTGTCTCTCTTTGGGACATTGAGCTATCCCCTCGAGATATCACGTACGAGAAGAGGAAGGAGATAAAATACCAAGTGTTGCCCGATTTCATCACGGAATGGACAGAGCTACAATGTGCGGGTCCCCCCAGACCTATCTAGTGCATGGACAATGTACTTTGATGGATCCAAGCGAACATAAGGTGAAGGAGCAGGCGTAATCCTAATTTCTCCACAAGGCGACAAAATGTGATACATTTTGCGGATGAGCTTTCCCAACGCTTCAAACAACTAAGCCGATTATGAGGCCCTATTGCATGGTATGCGTATGGCCGGAGTCTGCGGTGCAACTCGCCTAAAAAATTTTGACGACTCAAACCTCGTAGCCCAGCAAGTGATGAACAAGTGTGACACTGTTAGCAAAAATATGATCACATATAGAGACTTGTACAACATCATGGAGGCCCACTTTGATGGGTGCGAGGTGTCTCACATCAGCCGAGCAAGCAACAAGGAGGCCAACAATCTAGCGAACATTGGATCTTTATGCCTTCCCGTACCACCTGGGTTTTTATGGGAGGAGATCATGGACCGTTCCATCAAACCCAGGAAGGTCAAAGAAGCTACCACGGAAACTACGGGCAAAAAATCCAAGCCATCAAAGGGCTCGGGGGATACACTAACCGAAGAAAACAGTGTAGAAGACCCCGAAGAAATGGAGGAACCCACGAAAGTGATGGTAATGGAAACCACGTGGATGTAGCCATATGTGGCGTTCATGATGCGCAGTGAGCTCCCAAAAGACACAGTTGAAGCAAGGCACATCACCCGATGTTCCAGGGCCTTCAGAATTGTCAATGGTGAACTCTATAAAAGGAGCATCTCGGGCGTACTTCAGCGTTGCATCACACCCAAACAAGGGCAGCTCATCCTCTAGGATATACACGATGGAATCTATGGACACCACGCAAGCAGTCGTGCAATTGCGGCAAAGGCCTTCCAAGAAGGATTTTATTGACCTACAATGGTCCAGGATGCCAAAGACATCTTGCGAACATGCGAGGCATGCCAGAGTTTCGCGAAAAAACCCAACGCACAAGCAGCAGAATTATCCCCATACCATTGGCTTGGCAGTTTGCTCAATGGGGCCTAGATATGGTTGGAGAACTCCACAAATCTTCGCCTGGTGGACACGTCTTTCTGCTAGTCGCAGTCGATAAATTCACAAATTGGATCGAGACAGTACATGTCACCAGCCAAGATGCAACCTCACCTGTCAACTTCACCAAGTCGATAGTTTTTCGCTTCGGAGTACCCCATAGAATCATCATAGACAACGGTACAAATTTCACATCCAATGAGCTCAAGAACTGCTGCAAAGAGATGGGTATAAATGCCAGCTACGCTTTAGTGGCTCACCTGCAAACTAATGGGCAAGTCAAAAAAGGCAATGGTTTCATCACCAGCAGCCTCAAGAAAAGGCTATTAGCCCCACTCGATAGAGAAAAAGGCGCCTGGGTAGATGAACTACCCTCCATCCTATGGAGCTTACGAACTATTGGAGATATGCCCAATAGGAAATAATAAAGTAGTTATTATCATATCTTTATGTTTATGATAAATGATTGCATCCCATGCTATAATTGTATTAAACAGAAACATTAATACTTGTGTGTTTTGTAAACAATAAAAGAGTCCCTAGTATGCCTCTTGTTAAACTAGGTTGTTGATTAATAGATGATCATGGTTTCTTGATCATGGACATTGGATGTTATTAATAACAAGGTCATATCATTAGGAGAATGATGTGATGGACACACATCCATAGTAAGCATAGCATAATATCAAGTCATTAAGTTCGTTTGCTACAAGCTTTCAAATACATAGTAACCTAATCCTTCGACCATGAGAGCATGTTAATCACCATCACCGGATGAGTGCTTTGATGACATCAAACGCCACTTCCGTAACTAGGTGGTTATAAAGGTGGCATTGGGTATTCTGAAAGTATGCGTTGAAGCGCATGGATCAAGAGTGGGATTTGTCCATCCATATGATAGATAGATATACTCTAGGCCCTCTCGGTGTATGAGTAAAAAGTACTTATCGACAATGTAGAGATCCCAAACAGATAAGGTAGAGATCCCCGTGTTTACAATTCTAGTACCTGGATCAATAGCTAGCATCCACAGTTTAAGATGTAATATCAAGAAACAAAGGTCATATTACAACTTATAACCAGGAATAAAATAATTCATTACATCTTACATAGCTCATTTTGCTGTCTCATTACAATGCAGCAGATATAACTATATAGCATGGAGTCCTTCATGTTCATATTCCACAGGCAATCATGTTGGTTGTAGACTTGTATCCCTACTCAGCACACTTCACTAACATCAAACAAACTTGCAACATGATAAGTTACAGCCACAAGGGTCAATACATTTCAATTGTATTGGCAAGTGATACTATGGTAGAATAGTGGTATGTATCATCTATATGAATTTGGCTAAGTGTAGCTTAGGCTTGCTTTGCTCAAAATAAGGTTTTCCTTATTAGTTGAAAACACTAATTTTTGTTTGACCAAAACACCCAAGGAACTACCAATAGAAATTGGTGAACCTTTACCCTTGTTCAACCACCAGTTTTTAACTTAAAAATTGGGATGAGGAGATCCTTGATAGCTTCAATTTCTTGATGCTCAAATTTTCCATTGCCAGGGACACGGATAAGTACTTAGGTTTTACTCTCTTGAGAGGTGGTGCACTTTCCCCACAAGACTCGACATGCATCAAGACAAGATCTTTCATAATCCTTCCCTTAGACCAAATGGACGCGTTCCATCCTATCACCCTACCACCTTCTATCCATCTGGCTAAGTTATTGCAACCTATATGATCAAGGCAGAGCCCATATTGCCATGTGGCTGCACTAGAAGCTTCTCAACACTTTAACATCTCAAATCTGTTTGTTCCTGGGTGGCTTTCCACAAGTGTGATACACAAGGTAGCCATCAACCTGGGCCTTGTGTAACCATTCTCACCATTCCACCCTTGTTTTCTACTAGCTAGGCTAAGCAAAAACACAAGTCATAGACTTGGAAATATTTCCATAGCATGAATATTCCACCCTTGTTTTCTACTAGCTAGGCTAAGCATGATAACATGGCAAGTTTCCTAACTTAGGATAATTCTACTAAGACAATATCCACTAGGATTTCCCAAGGCATAACATATATATACTTAGTAAAAATTCCATGCAAGTCCTACTCAAAATATCACTAATGCATAGTCAAAATAATAGGACAAAATATACGAAGCACCACTTTCCTTTTTAGTAGAGAATATAGGTTCACTCCTTGATCTTGCAATTGTCACACTCTTCAAAGTTCACTACAAATCAATCAAGCAAGGCACAAATACAAACTAGCATTCAAACAAATCAAATCACATAAAATAATAGAAGCAAAGAAATGCATGCAAGCATGCAAAAGATAGTTTTATTGAAAAAGTGGTTTCTAATGAGGTTTTAAACATTTCAAAGCACCTACTGGTCATTTATAAAAATGGCAAAACCATTTAAAATCAAGTTGGTGAAAATGGCCATTTTAAATCATTTTTGTTTTGCTAGAAATGCTTTTATCCAAAGGAATAATTTCTAGTTTAGACAAATATGTTTTTAAACACAAATGTTAGTGTTTATGGTCAGAGTTAAAAACAAATCCATTTTCAAAAGGATTTACTCAAAGATCATTTTTAAAACAATTTTTATGTCCAAAATAGTCCAAATAATGTTTCTGCAAAATCACCTAATTTTTCAGAAGCAAAATACTAAACTAAGGCCATAGTTGCAAATTTTACATTTTTCTGAATCCACTGATATAAAATTTGTAAATTTTGGCCAAGCAGAACAAAAGTTATAGATTTTACAAAACCAAACCACTAATAGGTCAAATCTGGTTTTTAAAATAACAGTTAGGCCACGTGTCTAGTTCTTATTGGACGATACCGATTCGTGTGGATCATGCAATGTGGAGCGGTTGGATTTAAATGGATCTGTGTGGCTCAGATCGAGTGTACCGTTTCAGTTAAGTGATTCTATCGTGTCCCTAGGATCTAAATCGGACGACCCTAAGCAACTGGTCATGAACTGGCGGCGCTAGCAATGATGAGCGGCAGTGGCACGTTCGGGAGGTGGCGTTCCGGCGAATATAGGTTGAAAGGAAGGGAACGGAGGGCATCACCAGATTCACAGCGACATGCCAATTCTCAACATGGTCGTCGTCGACGAAGGGGCACACGGGCGTTACCGCAATTCCTCACCGGAGATGTCCCTGGCGTCGTGCACGCACTGCCATCGTCGGGGACGAGGCTATAGAGCGTGCTAAGGCCAAGCAAAGGGTACGTTAGACGCGCAAGTGAACGCTTATTGCACGAGTGTCAACGAGGGGGAGAGGGGCGGTCAGAACTCACTGGGGGAAGTCGCCGGAGTGGGGGCAAACAACATCGACGCTCAGATGCTTGACCAAGGCAAGGTTCTGGGCACACACGGGCAAGGGGAAGGTGCTGCCAGGTGCGCACGACAATAGATCATGTGATCCAGGAGGCAGGGGCGGTCGATGTTGGCCAGAATTTCCGCAGAGGCTCGTCGGAGCAGCTGTGGTGCGGGCAGAAATTCTCGCAGCCTAGGGGCTCCGGCGGTGTGGGGGTTGAGGGAAAAGAGAGAGGGGAGGGAGGCGCTTAGTAGGGCGTGGACGCGGGTATGATTTACTGACATATTAACACGAATTGAAGTGAGCCATCAACGGCCAGAAACGGTAGAGGGGTTTGGGGGCGAGGACAGCGGGGTGAGGAAGACGATGGTGACGTGGACGCGGGCCCGGGAAGTCAGCGACGTGAGGGGGTACGGTGCACGGTGAGAAAAGAAAACTCATGCAGAAGAGAGGGGAGCCGGGTGGGCTGCTGCTGGGCTTGCTGGGCCAGGTTGGGCTGGATAGGTGGGTTGGGTCGTTTTATTTTTTTCTTCTGATTCCTTTTTCTTTTTCTATTTCTATTTTCTGTTTTCAATTCAAACATTTGATTTACTTCCATTTGAATTCATATTAACTCAATTTCTCTTCAGTAGGTTTTGATCAATTTATGTGTTGATTAATTTAACTCACTTTGGAATATTTCAAATATTCCCTTATGTTTAATTATTTATATAAATTAGGAATTTGTCTTTATTTAAATAAAATTAAATATGGTTCAAGCCCATATAATTTTATTCAAATAATCTTTATTCCTTTATTTTTATTTGGATTGTCATTATTCCATTTGCTTATGGATTTGGCCAAGATTTTAAATGTCTTTTAATTATTTATTATTTAATTATTTCTTTCTTATCTTATAAAATCCATATATTTTTATTTATAGTTCCAAATTTGGTGATTCCAATTTGTAAAATTTTATTGAATATTTGTTTATCTTTTTAAATCCTTTTAGGATTATTTTGCTCACAATTTGGTATTGATTTTTTTTAGGAGCTTTATTAGTCTTGGAACTTATTTTCCTTTAATCTTATTTAATTCATAAGTTTTTATCCATGGCTCCAAATTGAGTGAAACCAATTTCTATGGCATTTTTGATCATTTAGAAATATTGGTTGCTGAATTTTTATATGGATTAAAGCCATAGTCTTAGGGAGATATTGGTGATGTTTTCTTTCATTAAGATTTGGGGTTTTGGTTTAACTTTTCCAAGTGCTTTAAATTCAAGATTCTTTCCATGAAAGAATGCATTTGATTCTTTGAATATTTTCTTGTTGCTTTCTTATTCAAATTTTGTTCAAGTAGGGTTTTGATGTTTCCATTTAGAAGCAAAAAGTTTATTTTCACCCTAAATTTCAACAATTTTTTATTTTGTTTATTTATTTTCACATTTCAAAATTTGGAGAATTTTGGGATGTGACAGGTAACGAGGTTGAACTAGACATAGAGATACTGACGATCGAACCTCGGATGAGTAAAGTATCACGCGACAAAGGGAATCGATATCGTATTTTAATGGTTCGATCGATCATGAAGTCATCATTGAATATGTGGTACCATTATGGATCTCTAGATCCTGCTATTGGTTATTAATCAGAGAGGTTTCTCGATCATGTCTACATAGTTCGCGAACCGTAGGGTGACACACTTAAGGATTCAATGTTGTTTAAGTACATATGGAATATGAGTTGGAGACCAAATGTTGTTTGGAGTCTCAGATTGGATCCAAGACATTACGAGGAGATACAGAATGGTCCGGACAATAAGATTTATATAAGGAAAGTCATTTTCCGGGGTTCGGAAATGTTTTGACCGGAAGCTTCTAGATTGTTCTAGAAGGACCACCAGTGGGTCCACCACCCCGGGAGGGGCCACTTGGGTTGAGGCATGTCACGGGAGAACCCTAGGTCTAGCCGCACCAAATCCCAAGTGGGAGAATCTGACTGCCAAAGGGATTAGGGTCAAACCGTAGTTTAAAGAAGGGGACAAACTCCAGTTTGAAAAGGTGGGGGGAGTTCCCACCTCTTCCCTTGGCTGAGTTGGGGGGAACTCAGCTTGGGCTGGGAACCCCTTCGATGCCGCTGCTCTATATAAAGAGGGGTGGGGGCGCACCCCCTTGTCCCTTGCCCCTTCACCTCTAAACCCTAGAGCCAAATAAACCCTAGGCTCCTCCCTCCTCCATCACTCTGCTCCGGCTTAGGCGAAGGCCTGTAGGGATTTCTCCTCTACCACCACCACCATGCCGTCGTGTTGTTGGGATTCCGAGGGATCAACTACCTCCGCTGCCCGCTGATAGCTATGAGATGCGACACATTTTTTATGGTTTTGATCGATGGTTTTTGTCTGGATTAAATGGTTTTCTAGCTTTACCTAACGCTAATACTTCGGTAGCAAAGAAAACTTAGTTCTTAATATGTGTTTTAGGTTTTGAACATCAACCGAAGGTTTTAACAGCAGAAACACAATATTCAGGCGAAAACAAGCAAGTCTCTATTTGGAAGCAAACGAGGAAGGCATATGATGGCAACAATCTTTGCTCTTCGTTGGGACTCCAAGTACAGAGGATTGTAGCATATTATTTTCCCCACAAGGGTGACTCGAAGGTTTATATCGAACTCTCGGGGAACTAGATGTAGGAAGTTAATTCGTTTTGTCCTTGTCAAGCAATCTGAAAAGAAAATAAGATGTCTTCTGTCCCCAACTCCACCAAGTGGTTGTCAAGCACAAGGTTTTGTATTAGTAATATGAAATAATGATGTAAATAAAAATAACTAAATAAATTAAACACGATAACACAATGCAAAACTGAACTAAATAAAGTATCTAAATGGAAATGGTATGATATGGAAAGTAATAAAGTTGTTTTGGGTTTTTATGAGTGATTGCAAGTATGGAAAGTATTTTTGTATTTTCGAAATAATAAATTGAAGAAAATATAAAAGATAGTAATGGCAATGGAAAGTTGTTTCTTATGATTAAAATTGGACCGAGGTTTATGGGTTCACTTGTCTACTCTCTTTTTAAGTTGTAGTGATCACAAAACAATTTCTTAATGATGAACAATCATGGAACTTCTACATGTGTTTTATAAGCATTCATATGGGCATCACGTCCTAACATAAAGATAATATCAACCTTACTTATACTCCACAAGAAAGGGAATCCTCCATGCAATCTTGAATTAAGAAATAGATCAGAATATAGCCTTAAGTAACATGACATGATGTTTGAAATACAAATATGCTACCTTGATCTAACAAGATTATGACACTGTCACATGATAATTATAGCACATGATTTCACTTTATCCCAAGTGAGGTAGAAAAAGAAACGTAAAAACCAAAGTAGATCTTGAATATAGTTGTCACAAATCAATCTCTACTAATATACACTTCTCCCCATACAAGATATTGCATACAAGTTGGATCAAAACAAGTAATTTATATCGGGGTAGATCATATGCATCTATCAATACATATTACACAAAATAGGTTCCAATCTCATAGATCAAATCATAGAATAAAGATCCACCACATAGGAATTACATATATGACCATAATCATGTTGGGAAGCTCATATGGTACCAGATCTATGAAGAACAAGAGAAAAATAGATCAAGATACTGCCACAAACCCATAGTCCAGAGGTGGACTACTCCCTCTTCATCATGGTGATGATGTTGGAGACGTTGGTGGAGATGGAGATCCCTTCGGAGGCGGATCCGACGGATTTTCCCCCTCCAATCTTGGATGAATCTGACTCTGATTGGTGGTGTTTTTGTCTCTGGTGTGCTCTCTATTGAGTACTCCCTGGGATCCTTATATAGTGGTTTTTAGGTCAAAAGAACTCCCCAGGCGAAATATTGAAGCGAATCGGACGACTAAGGGTGAAAAGAGGTAGGAGGGCGCGCCCTATGGGCTATTTTGCCCTTCGGGGCCTAGTTTGGGTGTTTCTTAATGCCTCAGGTGGTTCTCGTGGATAAAAAATGATGTTCCCAGAAGATGAGATCTTTTTGACTTCGTATAGGTCCTGAAACATCAAAAACATGAAAAACAGGGTTTTTCTGCCTTGCAGGGTTATAACCAAAATAAGGGGGATCATTGGTATATCCCCATAAATCAATGTAAAACATGGATATAACATTATATATGATGAAAATATGTGGGTAAGCATGTTAACAAAGTGCAAAGTTCATGTATGCATTTTACATGCATCAACATCCCCAAGCTTAACTATGCTCGTCCTCGATCATAACGGTGACAAAAATAAACATGAAATTTGAAGTTTGTTACTCTACTTATATTAATATCATGCAAATTTCATAAAGATAAATTTTTTCAATGAAATATAATATGCAAGTGTACTATCAAGTCATACCTTTTACTCCTACATAAGCATGTTGAACAATAAGTAATGGAGTAATAAAATAAATGAAAGGCACAACACACTTTCAAGCGCAATTTAGATGAACATATAGAATTGGAGACACTTTGGCAAGGTATATTTGCTTCATTGCTTTTTTGGTGGTATTTTGGGTCCACTTCTTGAGTTTAGTATCCGACGGAAGAACATGCCTCTTGGTTTAGGTTGTATTCCCTTGAGATGTTTTGCATCCCAAACCAAAAGTAAGTATTTGCAATATATATGTTAAACCTCCAATGAAAAAGTTTTAAGTAATGCTGTTCATGTCAAAAATACTAACAAGGATGGGGTTCCAAGTATCTTTTATCTCAAAGATTCATATGATTTATGTTTCTCACACCTTATAAGTTGTGTCCCATGAAAACCAAAATTATGAGGTACAATCCACTATTACTTAACTTAGGCTCTTCATAATAGTCGTCGATCGTCATAGAATGTCTCGTAGGGGTACCTCTTGTCCAAGTTTTGAAGCCCACTCCCCCTTGTAGTACCTTTGGGTAAATGACCAAGATGATGGTTGGTTGCCCTTTATCTGTTGTATTTGTCACAATTCAAAGAGAAGGAGTGGACCCTCTACTTATACGGAATAAGAATACTCACAGTAATCATGCTCAGTCCATTTATGTTAGGACTTATCATCGTGTGAAGCCTCCACCATGGAAGCATGGGTTTGGCTGGCGGCCTGGTTACAATCATCAAACTTATCGTACTCCAGTTTGCACACTTTATTTTGCAGTGATGCAATCCATAAATTCAACATTCACGTGAGCAATACTCAAGGATGATCATGATGATCATCATTAAATACTAAGAGCTTGTACCATGAGGCATGGTTTGTCTAGCAAGACAAAATGCAAGATGTGAAAAACAAAAAGTTCCATAGTGGTATCACCCCAAACCTTACTTTCTTATGAGATTTAAAATACACAAAAATGAAGGTTTTAATTGTTTAGAGGATTAACATACATATTATACTTGGAAATAGCTTTTGCTATAATAGGTGGATGTGCCTAAACTATGTTTTAGGAATGGAATCTCGAACCGAAAAGGCTTAGCAAAAAGAGATCTAAGGAAAGTGTACACTCCATTTCATAATACCAAGACATTTACTTTCTCACTTTGCTCCTTAAAGTTAAACATGAATAAGTATGATGAAAATATACAAATTAATAGGCATAGACAAATCATAGTTCATAGAAAGTACTTGAGTTTAAGAACTAGGCACAACACAAATTTTACTTTTTCCTTTTATCCCCCTTTTCTTTTATATCATGGCATTCATATTCAGTTTTAATATGGTATAATTACTTCTTTTCAGTAGCTCAATCATAAACATGCATAATGATGATGGTGGTTGTCACATCCCAAGATTTTCCAAATCTTGTAATGTGAAAAATAAATGAATAAAATAAAACTTTGTTGATTTTCAGGGTGAGAAGAAACTTTTGGAAAACAATTAGAAACTTTCAAACCTATTTGATCAAATAAAATCCTAAAGGGATTTAAAAAGATAAATAAACAATAAAGTTAAAAATATTGGAATTACTATTTTGGATCTTTTAATAAAAAGATTTGGGTTTTCAAATGAAAAGGTAGAAATTTAAATAAGGATTATTTTATAAAGCCAAATTAAAACTTGGCCAAACCTTTGAAATAAAATATTTCCATTTGATAAAAAATAGTAAAAGTTTATTTAAATAAATTAATAAGGATTTAATATCCAAGTTTATTAAAAATAAAGGTTTTACTATTTTAATTAAAAATAAAAACTTATTTATTTATTTTAAATAAGTTTTCCAAGTATTTTATATTCTCAAATAAAACTTACTGAAGTGTTTTTAGTTTTATTTAGATTTCAAAAAGATAAATATTTTGCTAAAACAAAATCTATTTGAATTAAATAACTAAGGTCCATGTTATTTAATTATTAATGGGTCCTAAAAAGAATAAAATTATTATATTTTAGGTCTTGGATTTGTGGTTAAACATAACCAAAACCCAAGGCAAAGTTTGGAAGAGTTTTGAATTGATTTGAATGTTTGATTGGTTGTTTGAATTTTAAAACAGAAAATAGAAATAGAAAAAGATAAAGCATTTGAAAGAAAAAAATAGAGTCAGACTCGACCCAACTAAACCTGGCCCAGAAGCCCAGTACCAGCCTAGCTATTTCCCCATGCGCGAAGCGTTTTCCACCTGAACCCGCACCCGCAGAGCGACTGACCGGTGGCCCCTCTTTCCCCCACTCTCCTTCGCTAACGCCCAGGCCCCACACCACCTCAGCATCGTCTTCCCCCTGACCACGTCGCCTCGCCGTTTCCTGTCCTTTACTCCGGCGATCAATTCGCGCTTTTAACGACCATTACTCCACCCCGTGACCACGCTGTTTTAATCGCCTGCGCCTTCTCCTCCTTTCCCCTCAAACACCGTTGCACGAGAGCCACCAGGCTGCCCTTAATCATATTTACACCGCCACTGCTCCGACGAACATCCCCAGTAAATTTCGGCCGAACCTCGCCGCCCCTTGCCTTCCTAAGCACACCGCCGTGATCCCCACTCACAGGCGCATCTGTCCGTACCTCCCATTCACCTACGGGCGCCCCAGAACGTCGACTTCGACAACCTCCGAGCGCCGTCGCTTCTGCTACTTTCTCTGATGACCTTCCCCTGGTAAGACAGACCGCCCCACGCCCTCTCGTTCATGCTCCTGCACTCTCCACACTCTACTGCATCTAACCGTGTCCTTGTTTTCCCTCGGGGCGAACCGCAGCACCACCCTCGACGACCACCAGACGAGCCCGACGCCGTCCCCCACTCCGACGAGAAATCCCGCTAGAACCAGAGCGCCCCTCGACGAGCTGACCGTACCTTGAGCATCAGAGCGTCACCGCGATCACTGTAAGCACCCTAACCTTCTTCTTTGCTTCATGTAGTTTCCGTAGCGCCACCGCCTGACCGTGCGCCGCCGCCAGCCACCGTCGGCGCCGCTCGTGTTTGGTCAAGTCAACCAGCACCGTTAGATTTCCATCTAGCGGCTTAGAAAGAATCACTAAACAAAGAGTTACGGGCAAATCTGAACCGCACCGTCTCACTTAGATCCAACGGACGTAGTTGCGCGATCCGCGCGAACCGGTACCACCCAATAAGAACGCGTCGCGTGGCACCAGTTCTGTTTAAAACAAAGTTTGAATCTGATTTAGATGCAATTTTGTAAACCTTGTAACTTTTGATCCACACGTCCAAAATTTGCAAACTTTATATCAATGGAATCAGTGGAACAAGCCCTAGCCAACCATGCAATGTGTTTAGTGAAAAGCTTCTGGTAAAATGTTTGTTTTTGTAGAAACATTTGTATGCTTGTTTAGGTTAGAAAAATTATTCCAAAATGTTTTTAGGGTTAAAATCTTGGCAAATTGGTTTGTTATGAATCTACTGACCTTAGGAACCAACTTATGGATTTAAAAATGTATTTTGAAAAGATTAGGATGGATTAATTGATTTAGCCCATTTCTAGCCAAATAAAAATGTGGATTTTTGTTATGGAAATGATTTTGAACAAAAACCTTTGGAAAATGTTTTGATTCAAAGTTACAGACCCTAAACACCAAGTTTTGAGAATTAACAACTTATTTGGTGAAAGACATAAAGTTTTTGCTTTGATAAAAACATTTTCCACCACATAAAATATTGATTGGATTTAAAAATGGTTTATGGATAGAATCCTTTTTGCAAATGACTTTGCCACTTTAGAAAATGACCACTTTGATCCTTACAAAGTTTAGAGCCTAGTAGAAACCACCTTTGCAAATAAAACTATCTTTTGCATGCTTGCATGCATGACATGGTTTCTATGATTTTATGTGTGTTTGTTTGATTGAATATTGTTTTGGAATGCTAGTTGAATTTGTGTTTGCTCGATTGATTTGTAGTGAAGTTAGAAAAGTGTGAAACTAGCAAGATCAAGGAGTGAACCAACATTGCCTACCAAAAGAAAGGCAAGTTACACTATCATCTAAAGTCCTACTATATTCATTATACTTAGTGGATTTTGAAACATGCATGAAAAGAATTTCTATACTTATGCTACGCTAAATCCTAATAGGATACCTTATATATTCCTTAGTGAAAACAATGTAGTTGTAAAATGCTTAGCCATGCTAGATATTTTGAGAAGTGATACATGTTGAGATTTTTATGAAGTTGAGGAAAGGACTTATGTTTTATATAATAAAACAAGTACTCAATGAACCACCTGGGTGGACAAGGATACTCAAGTTTTGGACAAGGTGGCAACAAAAGGAACGATGTCGATGGCAATCTCTTTGTGTTGTGCACCAAAAGAAAACCACCCAGGGACTTAGAGATTGAACATGTTTCTCCAACTGTGGCTTTCGTGTACAGCCACATGCTATTATGGCTCTGGCTTAGTCAACTACATTGGGAAGACCCATGCATTGTCTTCAGGTTACTGAAAATGAGGGAACTCGGAACCCTACATGGGTGCCTGAAGGCAAGCTAGCAATGGTGTATGGGAGGACCCTTTGGAAAGACTTCGTCACATTCTCAATCTGCCAGTACTCCATCTTGGTGAGTACTTATCCAGCGGCCACTGGTGGCAACAAGATGAGAAGGTGTCATGTGGGTAAAGTGTACAACTTCTGCAGAAGATAATAAAATCTAAGTACTTAGCCGTGTCCCCGGTTATGGACAATACTGAGCAACTAAAGCTTGAAGCTATGGGAAATCTCGACATTCCAATTTCTAAAAGAAAAACTTTAAAGTGACAACAAAAGACTTGAAGCACTTGGGGGTACCAAGAAGCTCAAGAGACTTTGATAAAAACTTGAAGCACTTGGGGATTTACCAAGGAGCTCAAGAGACTTTGATAAAAACTTGAAGCACTTGGGGATTTACCAAGGAGCTCAAGAGATTTTGATAAAAACTTGAAGTACTTGGGGTGTACCAAGGAGCTCAAGAGATTTTGACAAAGACACTTGGGGATTTACCAAGGAGTTCAGAAAGATTTGACAAAAGAATAACACCATTTTTGAAAAGATAGGATAAATTATTGCTTTCTGCAAATGAGCCTTAAACCCTACTTAGCCAAATATGCATATATTGATAGGATCCACTTATATTCTACATAGTAGTGAAACTTGCCAATACAATTCAAATGTATTGACCCTTGTGGCTGTAACTTGTAATGTTGCAGGTTTGATTGATATTAGTGAAGTTGATTGATTAGGATTACAAAGTCTACAACCAACATGTTTGCCTGTGGCATTTTGAAGATGAAGGACCCCATGCTTATAGATATTCTGCTGCAATGTAATGTAATAGCCAAATGAGCTATGTAAGATGTAACAAAATTATGTTATTCCTGGTTATAAAGTTATTTTATGACCTTTGTTTCTTGATATTACATCTTAACTATGGATGCTAGCTATTGATCCAGGGACTAGCATTGTAAACACAGGGATCTCTACCTTATTAAAGGTTGGGACCTCTACAGATGGTATCAGAGCATTGTCTTGCCTGTAGGATTTGTAAACCTAGGATTGGACAAAAACCCTTAGAAAAATAGGAGTTGTATTTATTCCAAAACTTATTTACAAACAATCTTGTAAACTCTTTCCTCAACCATTTTGGTTTCAACTCTACAACTCTTCTATTTCAACTTGATGGAAAAAACCTACACCATGGCCAAAGACTTCACCATGTGCAAAGGACTTCTTCAACTCTAATGACTTCAACTTCTTCAACTCTAATGACTTCAACTTCTTCAACTCTAATGTCTACAACATCTTCAGCATATTCACCAAGGACTTCAACCTTGGATATCACTAAGGACAAGTAAGACAAGAAATCATGCCCAAGACTTGAAGACTAAGGAAATACAACTTAGAAGGAACCATGATCACCTTTCAAGTTTTGTGACCAAAGAGTTTTCCCAAAGAAACCATGATCTCATGCAAGAAGAATCAACCAAGAAGGATGGAAAGTATCTCAAGTGAACCATATAGATGGACCACCATATTTAGTTTAAGTCAAACACACCAACTTATGTGGTGTAACAAAAATATTTTGTTGCCTAAAAATGTGCTTGAACTTTGTTGTTTGAGTGAAAAGTTTGTTTGTGATTGCTTGCACCTTGTTTGTGTGAATTGTGAAGTGTGTGATTAGAACTATTTCCTTAGAAATATTTTGCCTATTCTAATCTCAATTCAACCCAAACAGATGACTACTCCAAGAGACTCCAACATCAAGGTTGATGACAACAACACCAACCAAGAGGACAACATGGAGGAACTCATAGCAACCCAAAACCAGTTGAACCAAATGACAGCTCAGTTCATAGCCAACACCAGTGGGGAAGATCCAACCCTGCAAAAGTTTTGGAAGACCAAGCCCAAATGTTGCATAAGGTGATAAACCAAATGCTCAACATGGAAAGCAACTTCAAGGATGACAAGGATGTTATTCTAAAAGGAGCCAAAGCTTGCAATATTTGTGGAGACAAGGATCACACTTTGATGGGGATACGCCTACTGGGGTATACTCAGCGGGACGTTTCCGACTGGCCCAAGGGCTGGCGAGTGGGCCTGCAGAACAGCGAGTGGATCAAAGCCCAGCAAGGTACCAGGCGACTGGAAGATGAAGGCCCAGGCGAGTAGATAGGCCCAGTCGGTCTAGGTTAAACGATTACCGAAGCTGTAACCGAATCGGTTGAGATATGTAAACCCTAGGGGAGGTGAGCCTATATAATCCTCCCTATGGGGTGAGTAGAGACACGTTCCCTCATACACCCAAGCAACTCGCCGCCTAGTCGCCGAGCTCGCCCATTGTAAACACATCCATAATACAATCTAGCAGGAGTAGGTCTTTACCCTCCGGGGGGCCGAACCTGGGTAAAACCCTGTGTCTTTGCCCTCATCTCGCACCGCAGATGGCTGGCCGCCCTTGCCCCTCGTTCTACTACTCGCTGCCGATTGCAGCATCTGCCGTGGCCATTCCCACGACAGTGGCGCCCACCGTGGGGCCTGGCCGGTCTGGCCAGTGTTCTGCGGCGAGATCCAATCTGCCCATCAACGAGACGGTCGCCACCGGCCGTATGATAGCGATCGGCGAGATGCTCCAGATCTTGCTGAGCAGCTACATCCCGGCGGCGCGACCCGTCACGCACAACGTAATCCTGCCAATCGGCACAATCAGCCTCTTCGTCGGCCTCACCGACGTCATCACCTCGGAGGACTCGGCTCGCATCCGCGAGTCGCCACCACGCGATCGGCTCTCTGAGAACCAGGTTCGCACGATCCACCGCCTCGCCTCCGAGTTCAACTCGGCCCACAGCAACGTGGCCGGGAACTCAACGGCCGCAGAAGATGCGGCCCTCACCGACGACGCCGACTCGGCGACCCCGGCGTCACTCGCCGGATCCATCACCGCGGCCTCGTCCGCGGGCTCCATCGCCCAGGTCTCCAACGCGGGAGATTTCGAGGACCCCTCCATCCTCGGGATCTTCGAATTCGACTCCGGGTCAGAAAACTCCGCCGACCTCCACGATGGAACCGGTCGCCATGCCGCGACCTACATGGCCACCGGCGCCGATCCGCCGGAGGATCCTTTCTCCACCCCAATCCCTCCTAACGCCATGGCAACGGAGGTCGAGGAACTCCGCCTGAAATTGGCGGAGGCAGTACGCAAAGAGCAGGCCGAGCGCGAAAAATTTCGCCTCGAGCAAGTGACGGCGCAGGAACTGTCACGCTACCACCAGCAGCGGATCAGGTCACGCCTGAACCCCACCGTTCAGGGGCGCGCCCTGAACTTCGACGACGAAAACGACCTGGCTCGCATAGCCGAGCGCGCGATCTGCGAGAACGCGCCACCAGGAGGAAGCGCCCGACCCCCGCCAGGATCAACGGCGATAGGTGCCCCACCACCACCCAACCGCACCCCTCCCAGGGACCAGCCGCGGATAGTCTTCTCCTCACGGGAGCGAGACGCGAACGGCCTCCCACTGTTCTCCACCCCGATGGACAACCTCGTGGCAGGCCGAGCAGCAGCCGATAGCATCACGGCCACCGGCGACGGCGCCTTACAAATCCAGTACGTCAAGGCCCTGCTCGCAAAGGCCGTGGAGCAGCAAAGAGCGGGCGCCGACTCGCAAGGGCGAGTATACTCGCGCTCCTCGGGAAGCAGGGCGGCCTCAAGCGGCCGCCCCGCGGCGGCAAACACCCTCAACTGCCCGCCACCAGAGCCACTGCAGCTCCAACGCCGACCCGTGAACGCGGCACTCTCCACCAACGATCCCAGGCCGGCGACCAACTTCGTCGCCGCTAACGGACAACCCATCGACGCCCGCACTCACATCATCAACAACCAAAACTGGCGCGCACGCCAGCCCGACGACTTGCGGCACACCCTAACTAATCGCCGCGATGGCGAGCCTATGGGGTCGCTCAGTCGACTAGGGCCTAAGTGCTTCGGACCAATGATCCGAGGCGAAAAGTACCCGCCAAACTTCAAGGCGCCAAAGGAGATAGAAAAATACGACTCCTCGTACGACCCCGCAGTCTGGCTTGACACATACCTCATGGCAATGGGGATCGCGGGTCACACTGACCTACTCGCCGCCCGTTACCTCCCACTAATGATGGAGGGGACGTGCAGGCAATGGATCAACACGCTCCCCCAGGACAGTATCGACTCCTGGGAGGAAATGCGAGATGCCTTCGTCAGGCACTTCGAGTGCTCCTACACCCGCGCCACCACCATCGAAGACCTGGAACGATGCGTCCAGGGACCCCGCGAGTCGACCCGCAACTGGGTCCAATGGTGGCAAGAGCTCTGGTACAACGCGGTCGGCATCCACCCGGACACCGCGATCCATTGCTTCAAGACCTCGTGCCGCTACGAGCCTCTAGTCGCCAAGCTCAAGCGACACGCCCGCACACTCGACAACATCCCCGACCTCCTCGAGATCGCCAAACGGTACGCCGAGGAGGATCCCAACCAAGAAATCGACGACGAGTCAGGAGGGCAACGTCGTACGGGCGGCAACGACGGCGGACGCCGAACCGACCTACGCTACAGCGGCACCCGCCTCACAGGCAAGCGCCGCAACGACGGGCGAGTCGACTTCGTCGCCAACGCTGGGCACGCACAACGCGAGCCCAAGAGCTACCGCCGCGACGGAGGGCAACGACGCGATGGCGGCAATTACAAGAACAAGCCAAGGTTCGATCCCGCGGCCCTACTTAACCAACCATGTGCGTTTCACAGCAGGGAAGGAAAGCCCGCCACGCACACCACCGCCGACTGCCACACCCTCAGGGAAATCGAGAAGGCACGACACGCGCGGGAGGACACCGACAACGACCCGCCAAATGGCGGAAAATTTGGCAAAGTAGCCGGCTCGCTCCACACCTTCACAGGCTTCAACACGAAGCGCGAAAAGAAGGTCATCGCCCGCGCCGTCGCCGTCAACGCGGTGGCCCAAACAGACGTCCCCCAGTTCCTCAACTGGTCGGAACAGCCAATCACCTGGAGCCGGCAAGACCACTCGCCACGCATCGAGTATCCAGGACGAGTCGCCTTGGTGGTCAAGCCCAAGGTTGGCGACTACTGGCTCCCCAAGACACTGATGGACGGCGGCAGCTCCTCGACACCTTCAGGCGGTTGCGGCTCCCGCAGTCGATGATCGAGACAACTCACACCACGTTCCATGGCATCGTCCCCGGTCGGAAGGCGTACCCGATCGGCAAAGTCACGCTACCCGTCACCTTCGGTACTCCGGCAAACTTCCGCACCGAGCGGATCGTCTTCGAGCTGGTGCCCTTCGACAGCCCTTACCACTGCGTCCTGGGGCGCCAGGCGTTCGCCAAATTCATGGCAGCGCCCCACTACGCGTACAACGCGATGAAGCTCCCCGGGCCGTGCGGCGTCATCACCATCAACGGCGACCCCGACATGGCCGCCGAATGCGAGGCCAAAGGAGCCGAACTCGCCGACGCCGTCATCGCGGCAGAAACTAATCACGCCGACGAGCTTGCCAAATACGCGAGCGGGGTCAACAATGACGACCCCACAATACTCAAGAATCCCAACTCAGAGGGCACAAACACCTCAACCTTTGAGGCCACGACGCACACCCGCACCGTCGAGCTGGTCCCAGGCGACCCCAGCCAGACGGTGACGATCGGGACAGGCATGAGCCCAGCATAGGAAGGCGCGCTCATCGAGTTCCTTCGTGAGAATAGGGACATCTTCGCATGGAAACCCTCCGACATGCCTGGTGTCCCTAGGGAGCTCGCTGAGCACAAACTAAACGCCGACCCCAAAGTGCGACCCGTCAAGCAGTCGTTGCGGCCCTTCAATGAAGAACGCCGTCGAGCAATCGCCGAGGAAGTGCAGCGCCTGCTCGCTGCCGGCTTCATCCGGCCAATCAAATACTCCAAGTGGCTGGCAAACCCAGTCCTGGTCGAGAAGAAAAACGGGACGTGGAGAATTTGCATCGACTACACAAACCTGAACAGCGCCTGCCCAAAGGAGCAGTTCGTCCTCCCGCGGATCAATCAGATAATCGATTCAACCGCGGGTTCGGAGTCGCTATGTTTCCTCGACGCCTACTCCGGGTACAACCAGATCAAAATGGCTGTCGAGGATGAGGAGAAGACGGCGTTCATCACGCCATTCGGAGCATTCTGCTACACCGCCATGACCTTCGGCCTCAAGAACGCCGGGGCAACCTACCAGCGGTGCATGCAAGAATGCCTCGCGAGCCAAATTGGCCGCAACATCCACGTCTACATCGACGACGTGGTCGTGAAATCCGCTCGCCAAGGAGACCTACTCGCCGACCTAGCGGAGACCTTCGCCAATCTGCGGAAGTATAAGATAAAGCTCAACCCAGGCAAGTGCACCTTCGGTGTACCCGCCGGGCAACTACTGGGGTACGTCGTCTCCAAACGAGGGATCGAGGCAAACCCAACGAAGATCGACACGATCGCCCGGCTCGGCAAACCCGAGTGCCTGCGCGACGTCCAGAAGCTGGCCGGGCGTGTAGCGGCTCTCAGTCGCTTCATCCCCCGCCTGGGCGAAAAGGCGATGCCCCTATACCGCCTGATGCGCAAGAACCCCACCTTCCAGTGGGACAAGGAGGCGGACGACGCGCTCCGCGACCTTAAAAAGGTGCTACTCGCCGCACCACTACTCGCCGCACCCGCTGACAAAGAGCCTATGCTGGTTTACGTCGCGGCGTCCGAGCGCGTCGTCAGTGCCGTAATGGTTGTCGAACGACCAGAGGAAGGAAAGGAGCGCCCGGTCCAGCGGCCGGTGTACTACATCAGCGAGGTCCTCACCGAGTCGCGCCAGCGATACCCACAGTATCAAAAGCTGGTATACGTGGTCTTCAGGGCTCAGCGGCGCCTGCCGCACTACTTCCAGGAGCACCCGATCACGGTCGTCTCCTCAGCACCACTACAAGACATCATCCGCAATCGCGAGGCGACCGGGCGGGTCGCCAAGTGGGCCGTCGAGATCGGTGTCCACAACATTAAATACGAGCCACGAAGGGCGATTAAGTCACAGGCACTGGCAGACTTCATCGCCGACTGGGAGGAGGCCCAGCAGCCAGAGAAGCCGCCGTACCTCCATTACTGGAGCCTGCACTTCGACGGGTCCAAGAACGCGGACGGTGCAGGAGCGGGGATAGTGCTGACTTCACCAAAGGGCGACAAGCTCCGCTACATCCTCCGCCTCGAATTCACGCCCTGCACCAACCACATGGCTGAATACGAGGCCCTACTCCACGGCATGCGAGCCGCAAAGGAGATGAGCGTCAATCGCCTTCGATGCTACGGAGACTCCGACCTCGTGGCGGGACAAGTCGCCGGCACCTGCGACGCCATCTCCCCCACCATGGCGGCGTATCGCCAAGAGGTGGATAAGTTGGGCGGCCACTTCACCGGTTACTCTGTCGAGTGGATCGACAGGCGGAAAAACGAGGAGGCCGACGCCCTCTCTCGAATCAGGTCGGCTCGACTCGCACCACCCGCCGGCGTGTTCCTCGACACAATCTCCAAACCATCAATCTCTCCCCCGAGGGAGATCGACATCGGAGTCCCACTCCAACCAGAGGCAGCCTTGGCCGCACTCATCACCGAGCCAGACGACTGGACCAAGCCCTACATCGCCTACCTGGAAACCGGCACCCTGCCAGCAGATGAGACAAACGCTCGAATGATTGCTCGCCGATGCAAGTCCTACACCATCATCGACGGCGAGCTACACAAGCGCAGCGTCACCGGCGTCTTCCAACGTTGCGTCCAACCGACTGAAGGACGCAAAATCCTCCACGACATCCACTCAGGCGACTGCGGCCACCACGCCGCCGCGCGCTCCCTGGTCGCCAAGGCTATGCGACACGGCTTCTACTGGCCCACCGCACACGCCGACGCCGTCGATATCGTCCAGCGATGCGCCGGTTGCCAGAAGTACGCCAACCAGACGCACATACCAAGTTCGGCGCTCAAAACAATCCCCATCACCTGGCCATTCGCTGTGTGGGGCATGGACATGGTAGGCCCCTTCAAGAAGGCCCCCTCTGGCTACACCCACTTGCTAGTCGCCGTCGACAAATTCACGAAGTGGGTGGAGGCCAAGCCAGTCCGGAAATGCGATGGGAAGACCGCCACTAAGTTCCTACGCGAGCTCATATACCGCTACGGGTTCCCCAACAGCATCATCACGGACAACGGCACAAACTTCGCCAAGGGAGCAATGGCCGAATTCTGCGAAGAGCACCACATCCGGCTCGACCTCGCGTCAGTCGCACACCCGGAGTCCAACGGCCAGGCGGAACGAGCCAACCAAAGCATCCTCCACGGCCTGAAGCCGCGACTCCAAGTACCACTCGAGCGCACCGCTGGATGCTGGGTCGAAGAGCTACCCTCCGTCATCTGGGGAATCCGCACCTCGGTCAACAGGTCGACGGGATTCACTCCCTTCTTCATGGTCTACGGCGCCGAAGCAGTCATGCCCACCGACCTCGAACACGACTCGCCGCGGGTCGTCCACTATACGGAGGCCGCAAACGAGCTGGCCCGCCAAGATGGGCTCGACCAACTCGACGAAGCACGCGACCTCGCTCGATCGCGTACCGCCATTTATCAGCAAGGGCTCCGCCGCTACCACAGTCGACGGGTGAAAACCCGCACCTTCCAGGAAGGCGACCTGGTGTTACGACTCATCCAGGACAAGAAGGGCATGCACAAGCTCTCCCCTCCGTGGGAAGGCCCGTTCGCTATCGGGCGCGTACTCGGCAACGAAGCCTACTACCTCATCGACGTCCGCGGGGACGGCGAACTCGACGTCAAGCGGCCATGGAATGTAAATCTCCTCCGGAAGTTCTACTCCTAGAACCCCACACATGTACTCTCCAGTCGCTATGAAATAAAAGAAACGGTTACTGCAAATTGCGTCTACTCTCCATGCCTTGTGCCACTCGCACTCGTAATAAACAGCATCATGCTAAAATGCAGAAGTCAACCTTTGGTATAGCGACCGGCACGGCTAAGTAGTGCGATGTAAGAGCACTGAGTCATTTCAGGTCTTGCGTCGTCCATGAAAAACGCCAAACCGGAGCCCCATTGGAGTCGCCTAGATCGACTGGTTTTGCGAACCAAGACAACTGCCCTCGCTTCTCACGGCGACCTCGGTCCTCCGCATCCTCGGCGTAGCGACTCGAACGGCTAAGTACCACGCTCGGGGACTGAATACCAGTTCGTCGCGATCGGTCAGGGAAAACGCCAAGTAAGAGAGCATGCCCAGGACTCGCCACGCGACTGACCCTCCGGGCCAGGCAGGAGTGACGCGCTCACACCAACGCGCTCAGTCCTCAACCACCCTCGAGTCGCGCCTTGAACTACCAAGTACCACGCTCGGGGACTCGGCCACCCGACCCCGTTCGCGTACGGGAAAACGGTAAAGTACAGAGCACTCAAGGGAGTCGCCTTGCGACTGGCTCTCCGAGCTCGGGAGAGTCGACTAAACTAACAAAACACATGATAACAACAAACATCATATACGAGGTGAACCCCACAAAAGGGCGGACGCGCTCGGGGACTCATCCAAAATCAATCCAAAACACACAAACAAATAGCAAAATGAACACAACGTTCCATTCAATCGCATATCGCATTGTCTTATATTACAAATTATGTCGGCATGGCAGAACTGCTGCTAACACATCTAGGCAAACTACCCTATTCTGCAGGCTTCGATGACGACGCGCCAGAATCCCGGCGCCTACGGATGAACGCGGTGTACGGAGTTGACGGATACGTCGTCAGCTCACCCGCCATCGCCGAGCGGAAAGGTTGCTCAACCTTGAAGTCACGATGCGGCGGATCGGGGTCGTTCGGCGCGACGACCGTTTCCTGGTAGGGAAGGAGGTCGCCCATCGCCCAGACACGCTCCGAGTACGCGGCGGCACGTTCCTGCAACTTGAGAACCTCGGACAGATCCACCGCGCCAGTCGACGAAGGGTACCCACTCGTCACATCGTCGAGGTCGAAATCCTCGAGGAAGTGGGCGAGTCCAAGGCTCAGCGCTGTCGACGCTCCACGCCGAAACGCCGACCGCGTCATGAACTCTACGACCGCGGGCGCCTTCTCCAAATACTCCCACACCTCAACAAGGTCACTGGGAATAACCTCCGTGGGCGACATCTCTTGAAGGTAGGCGCGGATGCACGTCGCCGACAGCGTCGCCGAGTCGACGAGCATGCTTACGCACTCCCTCGCGTCAAGAGAGCTCGCTTCTTCTTGGCTACCAATAACACGACCTGCGAGAAGGAGGCAATTATGAGCACCACGGAAACCACAAACAATACAACTGAAAGGAAGGGAAGACGGACTCACCAAGAAACGGGCGGGCGGGTCCCGTGATGAAGCTCTGAAGCGACGTATGATCGTCCTGAAGCCCAACAATGAGGGCTTCCGACACCTTGCGGTCTTCCTCCGCGGCCGCAATGGCGGCCTTAGCTCGCCCGTTCGCCGAGCTTGCTTCTTCTTTTGCCTCCCGCAGTTCGCGCTCGAGGTCGGCGACCCTCTGCTCAGCAGCACTTAACGCAGATCGCACCGCCACCAACTCACCAGCAGGGACAAGCTCCTGGCGAGCCATCTCCGCCTGCGCAGCAATAGCCTGAAGTTCCTTGTTTTCTTCTTGGATAGTGGCCAGCTCCTTCTCAGCACGCTGTTTCGCAGCCAATCGCTCCGCCGACTCCAGCTGCAGACCCTGCACATCATCAAAGTCAGCGAATATGAAAATTACTCAGTGCCCACCCGCTAAAATTTAGCGAGCGTGCACTCGGGGACTGGCGATCACGAAAATTACTCAGTGCCCACCCGCTAAAATTTAGCGAGTGCGCACTCGGGGACTGGCGATCACGAAAATTACTCAGTGCCCACCCGCTAAAATTTAGCGCGTGCGCACTCGGGGACTGGATGCGAAAGTACAAAACGAGAAACTATAAGAATCACGCCGCTACTAAGCACCGACCTGATCCTCGGGGACTGGAGGTACCTGGATGGCTGCACCAAGCATGCCATGGAGTTGTATTGCGTCGACAGACGCAAGCAGCGCCGGCGTGTGCCTGCGACGTTGGTCGACTTCAGCGTCGGCGGTCCCTGGAGCGAGGCTCGGGGGCGCAGCCCCGCTTGCCGTGGCCGCCTTGGTTACGAAGCGGGGGAAGGTAGCAATCGAGACACCCGCCCCAAAGGAGGTCGCCTCCTCTGGTCTAGGCAAGGAAACGCCATCCTTCGTAGACGCGGTTGCTTCCACTGTGGGTCCGGCCGATGCGGCCGCCGGGTCGGCAGAGACAGCAACGATGTCGTCGCCCTTGGCCTTCTTGCTGCCTTCCGCTGAGACGGCAACTTCGTCCACTTTCCTCTTACGGGAAGGATCCTCCTCGCTAGCGGCGGAGGGTACCTTAGCCACGGTCGGGTGGCCCATCTTTTTCACTCCGGTCCTGCATATCAAATCAAATCAATAAAAGACAATCGAAGTACTTATAGAAAATAGAGAAGGCCGAGTGCACTCACTTGGCGACTGGAATGAAACGCAGCCCGGTACGAAGGCCGGCCGGTTTTTCCAGTTCGGGGCCCAGCTGGCGACTAAGCCCCAGTTCCAGGACGTTGTGGGCCCAAGACACAGACGGCTTCTTCGTCGTTGAGGTCGCGGCTGGCGCCTCTGGGACGCCTTCGGCGGGGGCCTCCTCGCAAATTGGAGCCGCTGCGGCCGGAGCCTCCTTGCGGGGCGAGACCGCCACGTTCGGGACCTCCTTGCGAGGCGAAGTCGCCACGGCCGGAGCCTTCCCTAACCCAGAGACCGGCGCGAAAGGCGGTGGCATTGAGGCCAGCGGCACTTCCAGAGATGGCGCATCTAGCGTAGTTGTCGCCGGGGCCGCGCCTTCACCGGCCGAGCTGTGAGCATCAGAACTGCTCGTTGAGTGCGGCGGCGAGGCCATCTTCGGCGGCTTCGTTTTCCTCCTCGGGAGGGCCCTCGCCTCCTTTTCCTTCTTCTTCTTCTTCGAAGGAGTGGCCTGGCGGCGCGAGGTCGTCTCTGGGAGCTCGTCGTCGTCGTGGCGCTCGAGGCTCCTGCTCGCTTCGAGTTCGCGCTGACGTTGCCCGCGGGTCTTTCGGACCAGTGGGGCGATTTCCTCTTCGGACTCATCCTCGTCGCCCTTGTTGCCCCTGGCGGGTGGCGATTCGCTTCTATCCTGGGCAGATGGCCCCGGGCTCTCGTCGTCGGCGGGTGGGAGCCACCCTTCCACCACTTGGAACAGCTGCGATGAATACGAAACAGAGTTAGAATTACCGCGACTGCATACGCTGCGACTGCGAACAAGACAAAGAAATTACCGTCGGAGCCGGACGCTTCGCGGTGTAGGGGGGGACCCCGGCCTGCGCATCCGCGTATACTGCCTGGGTGATCTTCTTCAGCGCCGAGAGGTAGTCCTCCAGCTTCCACTCGTCGAGGCAGGCTTTTGTCGAGTCTCCCCGGCCCGTGTACTGGTACATGTAATGATCGCGTTGGGCGAGCGGGACGAGCCGCCGCCCAAGCCAACAATTGTACAAGTTTATTGTCTGGAGCCCCTTCTTCTTTAGACCACGGATGGTCTGGAGCATCTCATCGACGACCATCCGCTGGTCGTCGGGAAGCTTGCCGACCTGGAGATGGCGTGGCTCGGAGCGGTTGGCCGAGTACCGCGGGATCGCCGCCTCGTCCTCCGGAGTCGCCTCGGTCACGTAGAACCATGACTTTTTCCAGTCGCTCGCTGCTTTGGCCGGCAGCATCAGGTCGAAGAAGGAAGCTTTGGACTTGAGTTGGAATGTCAGGCCGCCCGCGGCTAGCATTGGGCCGCCCGCCTCCTCGCGGCTGATCCGTCCATGGAACAGATCTTGCCACAAGGGAAAGTAGGGCCGGCAGCCCAAGTAGCACTCGCAGAACGCCACGAAGATGGCGAGCTGCTCGATGCTGTGGGGACCCAGATCTGAGGGCTGGATCCCGTAGTAAGCGCAAAAACGTCGGAAGAACAACGATGTGGGAAACCCTAACCCCCACTCGAGATGACTGGTGAAGCAGACAAACTCTCTCTCTCTCTCTCGCGGGTTCGGGGTCGTTTCTCCGGCTGCGGGGATACGCCAACAGCCGGCCCGCAGGATTCCGGCCTCCTCGAAGGAGGCCAGCTGTGCCCTTGTGCATTTGGGTCTGCCCCAAGGTTCGGTGGAGAGGGCCATGGCCGAAGAGGTTGGTTGGGGATCGAAGGATTTCGGGTCGATTGGATCGCGGAGCAAAGGAAGGGAGATGCGCGCACTCGGAAGAAATGGTGGGCGGTTGGCTCTGCGATAGCCTACCATTCCTCTTATATAGCAGGAGTTGCCCGCCAAATCAGGGGGCCGTTACCGCGCGATGATTACGCCAGAAGTTACCGTTGAGTTACCTTAACGGCTAGTTTGACCACGCCTGACGGTCCAACTCCAGCCACTCGGCTCGCTAAGTCACTCGCCGGGACCGCGTCTCGTTGGCTCGACTCGCCCAAGGCGCGACTCGGTTCGCCGGATTTTTTCCTTTATACAGGAGCCCGCCGACGATTCGACTGGATGCCTACTTGAAGCCGTATACTCCGACTGCCAGTAGCCACTCACGCCTAATCAACGACGGCCTCGGGGACTACTGATGGGGATACGCCTACTGGGGTATACTCAGCGAGACGTTTCCGACTGGCCCAAGGGCTGGCGAGTGGGCCTGCAGAACAGCGAGTGGATCAAAGCCCAGCAAGGTACCAGGCGACTGGAAGATGAAGGCCCAGGCGAGTAGATAGGCCCAGTCGGTCTAGGTTAAACGATTACCGAAGCTGTAACCGAATCGGTTGAGATATGTAAACCCTAGGGGAGGTGAGCCTATATAATCCTCCCTATGGGGTGAGTAGAGACACGTTCCCTCATACACCCAAGCAACTCGCCGCCTAGTCGCCGAGCTCGCCCATTGTAAACACATCCATAATACAATCTAGCAGGAGTAGGTCTTTACCCTCCGGGGGGCCGAACCTGGGTAAAACCCTGTGTCTTTGCCCTCATCTCGCACCGCAGATGGCTGGCCGCCCTTGCCCCTCGTTCTACTACTCGCTGCCGATTGCAGCATCTGCCGTGGCCATTCCCACGACACACTTCTAAGGAGCATGGAAATCAATGCCCCAACTGTGAAGAGAAACATCCAGTAGGCCAATGTCCCACCTCTCAAGCTACTTGTTACTTATGTGAAGGAAACAACCATGTCCCTATCCAATGCCCCATCTATTCCATAGTTGAACAAAGGAAACAAGGTGGAGTGCAACAAATAATTGCAAACTATCAAGAAGGATCCAAGTCTACCAAGAAGATTGAGGACAAATGAAAAGCTCCACTTATACCTCCATGCAATACAACCCAATTCAAAGGACCAAAGAAGAGGCATATGAATTATCCAAAGAGCAATAGAAGGTCCAAGAAACATGTAGACATTCCTACGTACCAGATAACATATGAACAACATGAACTAGATGCACTCCTAGCTTTGGAGAAGCCCAAAAAGAAAAAGAAGGACAAAAGCCATGTGGAATGTCATCATTGTAAAGAAATGGGACACTATTCCAGTGAATGTACAGAGAAACAGAAGTATAAGGAAATTGGTCAAGTATGGTGCAACAACTGCAAAGAGCTAGGCCATTATGCAACAACTTGTCCACAAGAGACACGTGAAGAACTCAAACTTATCATATGTTTCAACTGCAAAAACCCAGGACATTATGCAAGCAATTGTCCAGAAAAGATGAAGAACAAGATAAACAAGCCTATGAAGGATCTCAGCCTTGACACATGTGTCAAGTGTGGAAACAAAGGACACCATGCAGATGTTTGCCCAGAGAAGTTTCCCCAAGATCCCAAGAAGGCCGATATGTAATCTATTTGGAAAATTTTTAAGGGTGGTAGTACCCTAGATGCTTTGAGCCTACTTGTAACCCTAGCCTTCTCAAATCTCGGGACGAGATTTATTTTAAGGGTGGTAGCCTGTCACATCCCAAGATTTTCCAAATCTTGTAATGTGAAAAATAAATGAATAAAATAAAACTTTGTTGATTTTCAGGGTGAGAAGAAACTTTTGGAAAACAATTGGAAACTTTCAAACATATTTGATCAAATAAAATCCTAAAGGGATTTAAAAAGATAAATAAACAATAAAGTTAAAAATATTGGAATTACTATTTTGGATCTTTTAATAAAAAGATTTGGGTTTTCAAATGAAAAGGTAGAAATTTAAATAAGGATTATTTTATAAAGCCAAATTAAAACTTGGCCAAACCTTTGAAATAAAATATTTCCATTTGATAAAAATTAGTAAAAGTTTATTTAAATAAATTAATAAGGATTTAATATCCAAGTTTATTAAAAATAAAGGTTTTACTATTTCAATTAAAAATCAAAACTTATTTATTTATTTTAAATAAGTTTTCCAAGTATTTTATATTCTCAAATAAAACTTACTGAAGTGTTTTTAGTTTTATTTAGATTTCAAAAAGATAAAGATTTTGCTAAAACAAAATCTATTTGAATTAAATAACTAAGGTCCATTTTATTTAATTATTAATGGGTCCTAAAAAGAATAAAATTATTATATTTTAGGTCTTGGATTTGTGGTTAAACAGAACCAAAACCCAAGGCAAAGTTTGGAAGAGTTTTGAATTGATTTGAATGTTTGATTGGTTGTTTGAATTTCAAAACAGAAAATAGAAATAGAAAAAGATAAAGCATTTGAAAGAAAAAAATAGAGTCAGACTCGACCCAACTAAACCTGGCCCAGAAGCCCAGTACCAGCCTAGCTATTTCCCCATGCGCGAAGCGTTTTCCACCTGAACCCGCACCCGTAGAGCGACTGACCGGTGGCCCCTCTTTCCCCCACTCTCCTTCGCTGACGCCCAGGCCCCACACCACCTCAGCATCATCTTCCCCCTGACCACGTCGCCTCGCCGTTTCCTGTCCTTTACTCCGGCGATCAATTCGCGCTGTTAACGGCCATTACTCCACCCCGTGACCACGCTGTTTTAATCGCCTTCGCCTTCTCCTCCTTTCCCCTCAAACACCGTTGCACGAGAGCCACCAGGCTGCCCTTAATCAGATTTACACCGCCACTGCTCCGAGGAACATCCCCAGTAAATTCCGGCCGAACCTCGCCGCCCCTTGCCTTCCTAAGCACACCGCCGTGATCCCCACTCACAGGCGCATCTGTCCGTACCTCCCATTCACCTACGGGCGCCCCAGAACGTCGACTTCGACAACCTCCGAGCGCCGCCGCGTCTGCTACTTTCTCCGGCGACCTTCCCCTGGTAAGATAGACCGCCCCACGCCCTATCTGTTGGAGATATGCCCTAGAGGCAATAATAAATGTAGTTATTATTATATCTTTGTGTTTATGATAAATGTTTACATTCATGCTATAATGGTATTAACAAGGAAACATTGATACTTGTGTGATTTGTAAACTTAATTTGAAGTCCCTAGTATAGCCTCTATACTTCACTAGCTTGTTGGTTGATTAATGATTATGGTTTCCCTATCATGAACATTGAGATGTTATCAACAACAAGATCATATCGTTAGGAGAATGATATGGTGGACATACTCCTATAGATAAGCGTAGCATAAAGATCAAGTCATTTCAATAGTTCAATTGCTATATGCTTTCTGATACATAGTAACCTAATTCCTTCGACCATGAGATCATGCATATCACCTTTACCGGATGGATGCTTTGATGACATCAAACACCACACCGTAACTGGGTGGTTATAAAGGTGGCATTGAGTGTTCGGAAAGTATTGGTTGAGACACATGGATCAAGAGTGGGATTTGTCCATCCACATGACGGATAGATATACTCTGGGCCCTCTCGGTGGAATGTCATCCAATTAGCTTGCAAGCATGTGACTTGGTCACAAGGGATCACATATCACGGGAACGAGAAAAGAGTGCTTGTCAGTAACGAGGTTGAACTAGGTATGCAGAGATACCGGCGATCATAACCTCGGATAAGTAACATATCGTGAGACAAAGGGAAATTGGTATCGTATGTAAGTGGTTCATTCGATCGCAAAGTAATCGTAGAAATATGTGGGAGCCATATGAATTTCCAGATTCCTCTATTGGTTATTGTTCAGAGAAGTGTCTCGATCATGTCCGCATAATTCACGAACCGTAGGGAGACACACTTAAGGATTCGACGTTGTTTGAGTAGTTATGGTATTATGAGAAAGAGACCGAATGTTGTTCGGAGTCTCGGATGGGATCCAGGATATCACGAGGTGATCCGGAATGGTCCGGAGAATAAGATTCATATAAGGAAAGTCCCATTTCGGAGTTCGGTAATGATTCCGGTGTTTTCATCAGGGAATGTTCTAGAAGATTCCGGACTATCCGGCACTCCGGGGGGGGGGGGGAAGGGGTACATGAATGTGTCATTACATGTTGGAATGATTGCATCATGTACTAAGTGTTCTTGCTGTCACAAATAATGGATTAAATTGAATCCTAAAACAGAAAAGTCAAATGTCCAGTTTGAAAGTCAAACGGCTAAAACAAGAAACTGTGGGAAACAAGCAAGAGGAGGCCAAAACCGAGTTGGGGAGGGAGACCCTCCTCCAACCGGCGGCGCCCCACCTGGCCGAGTTGGGGAGGGACTCCCCTCCCTCCCCTGGCGCGCCAGCCCCCTCCCACCTATAAAGGGAGGGGCAGGGCCTCCTCCTCTAGACACAACTTTCTACCTCTAAATCTCCGGTTTAGAGCCGTTTTGGTTTAGAGCTTCTAATTGCTTTAGCCAGCGGTTTAGAGCCTTCTAATTGGTTTAGAGCCTTCTAATTGGTGTGTCTAATTACTAGACCACTAATAGCCTCTCTCATAAGCTCCACCATACTCGCACCGGCTTAAGGCGAAGCCCTGCGGGATTTCCCCTCTACTTCCGGTACCACGCCGTTGTGCTGCCGGAATCACGAGGAGAGTGCTACAACCTCCGCTGCCTGCTGGAACAAGGGAGAGGAAGGTCTTCATCGAGTACCGAACGTGTGACCGACTGCGGGAGCGCTGCCGGAACGTGGCGCCGGAAGGATCGTCTACACGATCTTGAGATCGGAAAGAGTATGACTACATCACCCACGAGAATCCGCTCTCGTTAAACGTTTTGGAATCTTCGAGGGTAAGTTATACCATCGAATCGTTGCTACAATCTAGTAGATAGATCTTGGCTTGTTTGTTTGTATGCGATAGATTTTTTTTTTGTTTTCCATGCTACGAAACCCTACAGTGGTATCAGAGCCGTGTCTATATGTAGATCTGTTGCACGAGTAGAACACAATGGTCATTGTGGGCGTTGATGCTTTTATTGTCGATTGCTTCTTGTGTACTTTGCATCTTGCGGTATGTTGGGATGAAGAGGCCCGGGCTAACCTTACATGACATCGTTCATGAGACTTGCTCCACGCTTGACATGCAACTTGTATTGCATAAGTGGCTTTGCGGGTGCCTGTTTCTCCTAGCATAGTTAAGATCCAATTTACAACGGGTGATTAACAATACTAGTATCAATGTTGTGGTTCTTGTTCGTAAGTTAGAACGACACTTATTGAAAGCCCCAAACCACGTAAAATATGCAAAGAAAGTAGAGGCGTCTAACTTTGTTTTGCAGGGGTGTGCAGTGATGTGATATGGCCATGATTGTGATTATATTTGATGTATGCAATGTTCCTTATTGTAAGTCGGCAACCGGCAGGAGCCATATGGTTGTCTTTAATTTATGTTAAGACCCGCGTGTCTATTCAAAGTAGTTGTAATAGTTGAAGCCGGTGGACGACAACCATGGAGTAGCGTCATTGACCTTGATGCAATGCCGGTGATGATGGAGATCATGTTCGTGCTTGAAGATGGAGATCGGAAGCACAAAGAAGAAAGGCCATATCATATCACATATATATTGAATTGCATGTGATGTTAATCCTTTATGCATCTTGTATTGCTTAGTAGACGACGGTAGCATTATAAGATGATCCCTCATGCACATGAATTTCAAGTCATAAAGTGTTCACCCTTAGTTAGCACCGTTGCTAAAGCTTGTTGTTTCGAAGCACCACGTGATGATCGGGTGTGTTAGATTCCGCAAGTGTATACAATGTGAGCAAGCCAGATTTGCTCATGCGGAAACTAAGGTTTGATCTTGACGAGCCTAGCATGTACAGACATGGTCTCGGAACACGGATCACCGAAAGGTAAAGCATGAATCATATAGTAGATATGATGAACATGACGATTGTTCGCCATTGAAACTATATCAACTCTCGTGATGATCGGTGTTGATGTAGTGGATTTGGTTCGTGTGATCACTAAAACAATGTGAGGGATATTGTTTTGAGTGGGAGTTCACCTAGTTTAATTACATTAATTAATTTGAACTCAATTTGTCATAAACTTAGTCTAAACTATTGCAAATATGTTGTAGATCAATGGCAGCCCCTACCATCAATTTTAATGCGTTCCTAGAGAAATAAAAGTTGAAAAACAATGGAAGCAACTTCGCGGATTGGTTCCGCAATTTGAGGATTGTCCTCATAGCTGGTAATTTGACCTATGTGTTGGATGCACCGCTGGGTGACCCACCTGCAGCTGATGCTCCCGATGAAGTAAAGAATGTTTACCTCGCTCGGAAGAATCAGTACTCCATAGTTCAGTGTGCTATCTTGTATGGTTTGGAATCGGAGCTTCAGAAAAGGTTTGAGGACTCAGACCCATATGATATTGTCGAAGATCTCAAATTGATTTTTGAGACTCATGCGGCAATTGAAAGCTATGAGGCTTCTGAAAAGTTCTTTAACTGCAAGATGGAAGAGGGCAGCTCCGTCAGTGAGCATGTGCTTAAGATGTCTGGGCACGCAAACAAACTTCAAAGCTTGGGTATAGTGATTCCTAATGCTTTGGGGATTTACCGTGTCCTCCAATCACTACCACCAAGTTACAAGAACTTTGTGATGAACTACAACATGCAGAACATGAACAAGACGTTGCCAGAACTCTTTGCCATGTTGAAATCTGCAGAAGTGGAGATCAAGAAAGAGCACCAAGTGTTGTTGGTCAATAAGACCACCAAATTCAAGAAAGGCAAGTCTAAGCAAAAGGGACACTTCAAGAAGGGTGGTAAGAAAGCTACCACGCCGACGAAGAAGACCAGGGCTGGACCTAAGCCTGATACTGAGTGCTTTTACTTCAAGGGAGAAGGTCACTGGAAGCGGAATTGCCCAAAGTACTTGGCGGATTTGAAGAACGGCAACATCAAGAAGAAAGGTATATCTGATATACATGTTATTGATGTGTATCTCACTAGTACTCGTAGTAGTGCCTGGGTATTTGATACTGGTTCGGTTGCTCATATTTGTAACTCGAAACAGGTGCTGCAGAATAAACGGAAGCTAGCGAAGAACGAGGTGACGATGCGCGTGGGAAACGGATCAAAGGTTGATGTGATCGCGGTCGGCACGCTACCCCTTCATCTACCATCGGGATTAGTTTTATACTTAAATAATTGTTATTTGGTGCCTGCGTTGAGCATGAACATTATATCGGGATCTTGTTTATTGCGAGACGGTTACTTGTTTAAATCTGAGAATAATGGTTGTTCTATTTATATGAGTAATATGTTTTATGCACATGCACCTTTGATAGATGGTCTATTCTTATTAAATCTCGATAGTGGAAATACACATATCAACAACATTGAGGCTAAACGTTTGAAATCAAGCGATAATTCGACCTATATGTGGCACTGTCGTCTTGGTCACATCGGAGTGAAACGTATGAAGAAACTCCATTCCGATGGACTTCTTGAATCACTTGATTTTGAATCACTTGAAATATGCGAAGCATGTCTAATGGGTAAAATGACTAAGACTCCATTTTCTAGTATGATGGAGCGAGCTACGGACTTGTTGGAAATCATACATACCGATCTGTGTGGTCCAATGAGTGTAGCATCGCACGGTGGTTATCGTTATGTTCTTACCTTCACGGATGACTTGAGTATATATGGGTATATCTATTTCATGAAACATAAGTCCAAAACTTTCGAGAAGTTTAAGGAGTTTCAAAGTGAGGTAGAGAATCAACGTAACAAGAAGATTAAATTTCTACGTTCTGATCGTGGAGGTGAATATCTAAGTTACGAGTTTGGCGAGCATTTGAAGAAATGCGGAATACTTTCACAATTGACACCGCCGGGAACACCACAGCGTAATGGTGTGTCCGAACGTCGTAATCGAACTCTCTTAGATATGGTTCGTTCTATGATGTCACTTACAGATTTACCGCTATCATTTTGGGGTTATGCATTAGAAACAACCGCATTCACTTTAAATAGGGCACCATCTAAATCCGTTGAAACGACACCGTATGAATTATGGTTTGGGAAGAAACCTAAATTGTCGTTCCTTAAAGTTTGGGGATGCGAAGCCTATGTAAAGAAGTTACAGCCGGACAAGCTTGAACCCAAAGCGGAAAAATGCGTCTTCATAGGATACCCGAAGGAAACTATTGGGTATACCTTCTATCATAGATCCGAAGGCAAAATCTTCGTTGCCAAGAATGGATCCTTTCTAGAGAAGGAATTTCTCTCGAAAGAATTGACTGGAAGGAAAGTAGAACTCGACGAGGTTGTCGAACCTTCTCTCGAAATTGCGAGTAGCGCAGCACCGGAAGAAGTTCCTGTGGTGCCTGCACCAATAAGAGAGGAAGCTAATGATGGTGATCATGAAACTTCGGTTGAAGTTGCTACAGAGCCTCGGAGGTCAACAAGAACTCGTACCACTCCAGATTGGTATGATTCCGTTATGAATGTCATGGTGGTGGACAACACCGATGACCCCGAGACATATGAGGAAGCGATGATGAGCCCAGATTCCAATAAATGGCAAGAAGCCATGAAATCCGAGATTGGATCCATGTACGAAAACCAAGTATGGACTTTGGTGGACTTACCGGATGGCCGGAAGGCTGTCGAGAACAAATGGATTTTCAAGAAGAAAACAGATGCTGATGGTAATGTTACTGTCTATAAAGCTCGACTTGTCGCAAAAGGGTTTCGGCAAATTCAAGGAGTTGACTACGATGAGACTTTCTCACCGGTAGCGAAGCTAAAGTCTGTGAGGATTATGTAAGCAATCGCTGCATATTATGATTATGAGATATGGCAGATGGATGTCAAAACAGCATTCCTCAATGGAGACATTGATGAAGAGTTGTATATGATGCAACCCAAAGGTTTTGTCGATCCTAAAGATGCTAACAAGGTATGCAAACTTCAACGGTCCATCTATGGATTGAAGCAAGCATCCCGAAGTTGGAATCAACATTTTGATAAGGTAATCAAAAGTTTTGGTTTTATACAAACTTATGGAGAAGCTTGTATTTACAAGAAAGTGAGTGGGAGCTATGTAGCATTCTTAATACTATATGTGGATGACATATTGTTGATTGGGAATGATGTAGACCTTCTTAATAGTGTCAAGGAATATTTGAATAAAAGTTTTTCAATGAAGGATCTTGGCGAAGCAGCTTACATATTAGGCATAAAGATTTATAGAGATAGATCGAAACGCCAAATATCATTGTCACAGAGTACATATTTGGACAAAGTTCTAAAGAGATTTGGAATGGAAGAAAGCAAGAAAGGGTTCTTGCCCATGTTGCCCAATACGACCTTGAGTAAAACTCAAAGTCCGACATCGACAGAAGATAGAGAAAGGATGAGTAAGACTCCCTATGCCTCAGCCATAGGATCTCTAATGTATGCCATGCTATGTACTAGACCCGACATTGCATATGTTGTTAGTTTAACTAGCAGATATCAAGGTGATCCAGGAGTGGATCATTGGACAGCGGTCAAAAACATCCTTAAGTACTTGAGAAGAACTAAGGATATGGTTCTTTCTTATGGAGGTGATGAACAGCTCGTTGTTAATGGTTACACCGATGCTAGTTGGAACACCGATCCGGATGATTCTAAATCGCAATCCGGATACGTATTTATTTTGAATGGTGCAGCAGTTAGCTGGAGGAGTGCAAAGCAAAGCATTGTGGCGAGATCTTCAACTGAATCGGAATACATGGCTGCTTCGGAGGCTTCACAAGAAGCGATATGGATGAAAGAGTTCATTACAGAGCTGGGTGTGGTTCCTAGTGCGCTGGACCCAATGTCTATCTACTGTGATAACATGGGCGCCATAGCCAATGCGCAAGAACCAAGGTCACACAAGAAGCTGAAGCATATCAAGCTGCGTTTTCACGCTATTCGAGAACATATCCAGGATAGGGAAATAAAGATTTGCAAAGTACACACAGATCTGAATGTGGCGGATCCGTTGACTAAACCTCTCCCGAGGGCAAAACATGACCAACACCAAACTTCCATGGGTGTTCGGTATATTACCATGTAATCTAGATTAGATGACTCTAGTGCAAGTGGGAGACTGTTGGAGATATGCCCTAGAGGCAATAATAAATGTAGTTATTATTATATCTTTGTGTTTATGATAAATGTTTACATTCATGCTATAATGGTATTAACAAGGAAACATTGATACTTGTGTGATTTGTAAACTTAATTTGAAGTCCCTAGTATAGCCTCTATACTTCACTAGCTTGTTGGTTGATTAATGATTGTGGTTTCTCTATCATGAACATTGAGATGTTATCAACAACAAGATCATATCGTTAGGAGAATGATATGGTGGACATACTCCTATAGATAAGCGTAGCATAAAGATCAAGTCATTTCAATAGTTCAATTGCTATATGCTTTCTGATACATAGTAACCTAATTCCTTCGACCATGAGATCATGCATATCACCTTTACCGGATGGATGCTTTGATGACATCAAACACCACACCGTAACTGGGTGGTTATAAAGGTGGCATTGAGTGTTCGGAAAGTATTGGTTGAGACACATGGATCAAGAGTGGGATTTGTCCATCCACATGACGGATATATATACTCTGGGCCCTCTCGGTGGAATGTCATCCAATTAGCTTGCAAGCATGTGACTTGGTCACAAGGGATCACATATCACGGGAACGAGAAAAGAGTGCTTGTCAGTAACGAGGTTGAACTAGGTATGCAGAGATACCGACGATCATAACCTCGGATAAGTAACATATCGTGAAACAAAGGGAAATTGGTATCGTATGTAAGTGGTTCATTCGATCGCAAAGTAATCGTAGAAATATGTGGGAGCCATATGAATTTCCAGATTCCTCTATTGGTTATTGTTTAGAGAAGTGTCTCGATCATGTCCGCATAATTCTCAAACCGTAGGGAGACACACTTAAGGATTCGACGTTGTTTGAGTAGTTATGGTATTATGAGAAAGAGACCGAATGTTGTTCGGAGTCTCGGATGGGATCCGGGATATCACGAGGTGATCTGGAATGGTCCGGAGAATAAGATTCATATAAGGAAAGACCCGTTTCGGAGTTCGGGAATGATTCCGGTGTTTTCATCAGGGAATGTTCTAGAAGGTTCCGGACTATCCGGCACTCGGGGGGGGGGGGGGGGGAAGGGGTACATGAATGTGTCATTACATGTTGGAATGATTGCATCATGTACTAAGTGTTCTTGCTGTCCCAAATAAAGGATTAAATTGAATCCTAAAACAGAAAAGTCAAATGTCCAGTTTGAAAGTCAAACGGCTAAAACAAGAAACTGTGGGAAACAAGCAAGAGGAGGCCAAAACCGAGTTGGGGAGGGAGACCCTCCTCCAACCGGCGGCGCCCCACCTGGCCGAGTTGGGGAGGGACTCCCCTCCCTCCCCTGGCGCGCCAGCCCCCTCCCACCTATAAAGGGAGGGGCAGGGCCTCCTCCTCTAGACACAACTTTCTACCTCTAAATCTCCGGTTTAGAGCCGTTTTGGTTTAGAGCTTCTAATTGCTTTAGCCAGCGGTTTAGAGCCTTCTAATTGGTTTAGAGCCTTCTAATTGGTGTATCTAATTACTAGACCACTAATAGCCTCTCTCATAAGCTCCACCATACTCGCACCGGCTTAAGGCGAAGCCCTGCGGGATTTCCCCTCTACTTCCGGTACCACGCCGTTGTGCTGCCGGAATCGCGAGGAGAGTGCTACAACCTCCGCTGCCTGCTGGAACAAGGGAGAGGAAGGTCTTCGTCGAGTACCGAATGTGTGACCGACTGCGGGAGCGCTGCCGGAACGTGGCGCCGAAAGGATCGTCTACACGATCTTGAGATCGGAAAGAGTACGACTACATCACCCACGAGAATCCGCTCTTGTTAAACGCTTTGGAATCTTCGAGGGTAAGTTATACCATCGACTCGTTGCTACAATCTAGTAGATAGATCTTGGCTTGTTTGTTTGTATGCGATAGAAATTTTTTTTGTTTTCCATGCTACGAACCCCTACACTATCGTTCATGCTCCTGCACTCTCCACACTCTACTTCATCTAACTGTGTCCTTGTTTTCCCTCGGGGCGAACCGCAGCACCACCCTCGACGACCACCAGACGAGCCCGACGTCGTCCCCCACTCCGGCGAGAAATCCCGCTAGAACCAGAGCGCCCCTCGACGAGCTGACCGTACCTTGAGCATCAGAGCGTCACCGCGATCACCGTAAGCACCCTCACCTTCTTCTTTGCTTCATGTAGTTGCCGTAGCGCCACCGCCTGACCATGCGCCGCCGCCAGCCACCGTCGGCGCCGCTCGTGTTTGGTCAAGTCAACCAGCACCGTTAGATTTCCATCTGGCGGCTTAGAAAGAATCACTAAACGAAGAGGTAAGGGCAAATCTGAACCGCACCGTCTCACTTAGATCCAACGGACGTAGTTGCGCGATCCGCGCGAACCGGTACCGCCCAATAAGAACGCGTCGCGTGGCACCAGTTCTGTTTAAAACAAAGTTTGAATCTGATTTAGATGCAATTTTGTAAACCTTGTAACTTTTGATCCACACGTCCAAAATTTGCAAACTTTATATCAATGGAATCAGTGGAACAAGCCCTAGCCAACCATGCAGTGTGTTTAGTGAAAAGCTTCTGGTAAAATGTTTGTTTTTTTAGAAACATTTGTATGCTTGTTTAGGTTAGAAAAATTATTCCAAAATGTTTTTAGGGTTAAAATCTTGGCAAATTGGTTTGTTGTGAACCTACTGACCTTAGGAACCAACTTATGGATTTAAAAATGTATTTTGAAAAGATTAGGATGGATTAATTGATTTAGCCCATTTCTAGCCAAATAAAAATGTGGATTTTTGTTATGGAAATGATTTTGAACAAAAACCTTTGGAAAATGTTTTGATTCAAAGTTACTGACCCTAAACACCAAGTTTTGAGAATTAACAACTTATTTGGTGAAAGACATAAAGTTTTTGCTTTGATAAAAACATTTTCCACCACATAAAATATTGATTGGATTTAAAAATGGTTTATGGATAGAATCCTTTTTGCAAATGACTTTCCCACTTTATAAAATGACCACTTTGATCCTTACAAAGTTTAGAGCCTAGTAGAAACCACCTTTGCAAATAAAACTATCTTTTGCATGCTTGCATGCATGACATGGTTTCTATGATTTTATGTGTGTTTGTTTGATTGAATATTGTTTTGGAATGCTAGTTGAATTTGTGTTTGCTCGATTGATTTGTAGTGAAGTTAGAAAAGTGTGAAACTAGCAAGATCAAGGAGTGAACCAACATTGCCTACCAAAAGAAAGGCAAGTTACACTATCATCTAAAGTCCTACTATATTCATTATACTTAGTGGATTTTGAAACATGCATGAAAATAATTTCTATACTTATGCTATGCTAAATCCTAATAGGATACCTTATATATTCCTTAGTGAAAACAATGTAGTTGTAAAATGCTTAGCCATGCTAGATATTTTGAGAAGTGATACATGTTGAGATTTTTATGAAGTTGAGGAAAGGACTTATGTTTTATATAATAAAACAAGTACTCAATGAACCACCTGGGTGGACAAGGATACTCAAGTTTTGGACAAGGTGGCAACAAAAGGAACCATGTCGATGGAAATCTCTTTGTGTTGTGCACCAAAAGAAAACCACCCAGGGACTTAGAGATTGAACATGTTTCTCCAACTGTGGCTTTCGTGTACAGCCACATGCTATTATGGCTCTGGCTTAGTCAACTACATTGGGAATACCCATGCATTGTCTTCAGGTTAATGAAAATGAGGGAACTCGGAACCCTACATGGGTGCCTGAAGGCAAGCTAGCAATGGTGTATGGGAGGACCCTTTGGAAAGACTTCGTCACATTCTCAATCTGCCAGTACTCCATCTTGGTGAGTACTTATCCAGCGGCCACTGGTGGCAACAAGATGAGAAGGTGTCATGTGGGTAAAGTGTACAACTTCTGCAGAAGATAATAAAATCTAAGTACTTAGCCGTGTCCCCGGTTATGGACAATACTGAGCAACTAAAGCTTGAAGCTATGGGAAATCTCGACATTCCAATTTCTAAAAGAAAAACTTTAAAGTGACAACAAAAGACTTGAAGCACTTGGGGGTACCAAGAAGCTCAAGAGACTTTGATAAAAACTTGAAGCACTTGGGGATTTACCAAGGAGCTCAAGAGACTTTGATAAAAACTTGAAGCACTTGGGGATTTACCAAGGAGCTCAAGAGATTTTGATAAAAACTTGAAGTACTTGGGGTGTACCAAGGAGCTCAAGAGATTTTGACAAAGACACTTGGGGATTTACCAAGGAGTTCAGAAAGATTTGACAAAAGAACAACACCATTTTTGAAAAGATAGGATAAATTATTGCTTTCTGCAAATGAGCCTTAAACCCTACTTAGCCAAATATGCATGTATTGATAGTATCCACTTATATTCTACATAGTAGTGAAACTTGCCAATACAATTCAAATGTATTGACCCTTGTGGCTGTAACTTGTAATGTTGCAGGTTTGATTGATATTAGTGAAGTTGATTGATTAGGATTACAAAGTCTACAACCAACATGTTTGCCTGTGGCACTTTGAAGATGAAGGACCCCATGCTTGTAGATATTCTGCTGAAATGTAATGTAATAGCCAAATGAGCTATGTAAGATGTAACAAAATTATGTTATTCCTGGTTATAAAGTTATTTTATGACCTTTGTTTCTTGATATTACATCTTAACTGTGGATGATAGCTATTGATCCAGGGACTAGCATTGTAAACACAGGGATCTCTACCTTATTAAAGGTTGGGACTTCTATAGTGGTGGTCTTATTAAATGCAAACAAAAGTAAGTAAGAAAAATAGACGCTCCAAGTTTATGCGATAGAATTGTGTTGCTCGGAAAACAAAGTTTAGAGGTTTGCAAACCTAGAGTTTAATAAGTCGAGTGGGGTTCCTTGGGAATCCCCAAGCTTATGGTTTTGACCATCCTTAGATTATTTTAGTGTGATGTTCCTCTATTCCTTGTCAAAAAACTTCAACACAAAACTTTTTCTCCCATCTCGTTTCTGAGAGTTGACATTAGTGGCACAAAGGTATAATAGTTGTTGCATATATATCAAAGAAAGAATTCTTTTAAAATGTTCCAGCAAGCATATAATGTTTCTACATATCCTTAGCATATAATATTACTCATAGCAGTCATTTGGAATCAATTGGGAGTGTTCAATACAAAACATGGCAGAATATGTCCATATTTTCAGCATCAGCAAAACGAATTTATTTCGGCCACTTAGACATGTCAGAAAATTAATACAATTTACATGAATATAGAGGATGAAAATTTGTAAATAGTTTGTAAATATGAGCACAAACGGAGTTACAAAGAATTTTAGAGAATTTTTCTACTAAAAACTGTTCTGCAGAAATTTGCTACTCCATATGTTTTAACAACTTTTAACATCCAAGATGGGTTAAATTTTGTACTTTATTACTAACTATAGCAAATACACTTAAAAATACTCTTATTAACAGTAAACAAAACATAAAAATATAAAGACCGGGTGGCCTCCTGAAAAGCGCTTTCTTTATAGCCATATAGCTAGGCTTTACTTACTTGTTTAAGTGATATTGAACTCATGGGGTAGCTTGTGCTTCTTTGCTACCTCCTTCTTCCTTGGAAATTTCTCCATACATTTCTTCTGTGGGAAATGAAACTTCACATTCCCTTCCTTTGCATCTATGACTGCACCTGTGATTCTCAAGAAAGGTCTACCAAGTATTATAGGGCTTGAGGTATTGCTCCCCATGTCGATTACAATAAAATCAACAGGCAGAAAAGTCATATGTAATTCAACCATGATATCTTTAATTTTTCCTAAAGCATGGTTATCAGCAAGTAAAAGATCTATAGCAAATTTTTCCATAGGTTTCAAGTCAAGTAAATCATATAAATCTTTAGACAAAACTGAGACACTAGATCCTAGATCAAGAACAACATGATGTGTCTCTTTTCCAATAGTGATTAATATCTTGGGGAGCCATGCATCCCCAAGCTTAGGTGGTATCATAGCTTCATTATTATATCTTTCAATCTTTTCTTTTATAACATAATTTGCAATATATGAACCAAAACCTGCTTGATGAACATTAAAAGAAGGATCATGTGCAAACTTTTGCAATTTTAATATAAGTTCATGCAAGCTACATTTATCAAGATCAAGTAGAGAGTATTTTGTTTGACTAATCATTTTAACTTCTTCCACTTGTTTATCATTTGTTATCATGAGTGTCCCATTTTCTTCCATATTAAGAGCTTCCCATGATTTATCTATTACTTCTTGCACATACTTAATGGTTTCTTCATGCTTTTGAGTTTGAATAAGATTCTTAAATGATATAACTTCTTGTGTTAAGAGATCAACCTTTTCATTAAGAGCATCTTGTCTTTCAAATTTAGCTATAAATTCTTTATTAAGTTCTTTTTGAGTTGCTATAAAAGATCTCATAGTATTCTCCATATCATTAGATGCATTATTACCACTAGCATATTAATTAGGAACATAAGGTGCCCTACCATAGAAGTTGTAATTATTATTCCCATATCCACCATTACCAAAGTTTCTTATAAAGTTTACATCTATGTTTTCATTGGCGTTGGTTATAAGCTCTTGTAAGGGAACATTATCAGTATTTTGCTTAGATATGTAGGAAAATGTAGCATCTAGTTTACTTCATGTGGGGTCTAATTCTCCAATGGAATTAACTTTCTTAGATGGGTTTGGATATGCCATTGACTATGATTATGGAGCATGCTTTCTAAGATAGTTTTAGCTTCAGGTACAGTTTTACTCATAAAGGCTCCCCCAGCGGAATCTAGAATGCTTCTTGACATGATATTTAAACCATTATATAATGAGTTTAATATGGTCCATTCATTCACTCCATGTGATGGGAAAGATATAAGAATGTTTTTAACTCTCTCCCAAGGTGTTGCTACATGTTCATTGTCATTTTGCCTAAATGATAGGATACTATTTCTATTTTGTAGAATTTTAATAGGAGGGTAATATTTCTTAATCAAAGCTTATTTTAAATCATCCCAAGAGTTTATGCTAGCAGTAGGAAGTGATAATAACCATTCTTTAGCTCTACCTCTTAATGAAAATGGGAATAGTTTAAGTTTGACAATGTCATTTTCCACATTTTTAATTTTTTGCATATCACAAATTTGACAAAAATCATGCAAATGCATAGATGCATCCTTACTAGCACTCCCTCCCAAATTGTTCTTTAGTTATGAGGTTTAAAAGACCAGGACTTACTTCAAAAATTTTAGCGGTAATTTCACGAGTGCTAATAGGCCTAGCCATGATTTTTTCATTAGGAGTGTTTGTGTAGTCACAAAGTTTTGTCCTACTTTCTCCCATGTTTGCAATTAAAATTTTATAATAATTTTTATGTGTTTTTTTGTTTTAAAGAAAACTTAAAAAGACTAAAAACAAGACAAAATAAAATGCTTTAAAAATCTAAAAGGATAAGAAAAAGCTCACGGTGGTGCAACCTCCCCAAGCTTGGGTTGTTACACAAATTGATGAAGATGATGGCGCCTAGAAGATGGTGCTCCTTGGCTCCAGAAAATAACGACACTTGTGATGTACTTAGGTTGATGATGTTGTTCTACTTGTGATGTCCTTCCGCTAGCTCCCCGGAAACGGCGCCAGAAAATGGTCTTGATGGCAACAATATTTGCTATTCGTTGGGACTCCAAGTGCAGAGTGTTGTAGCAAGCTTTTTTTCCCACAAGGGTGACTCGAGGGTTTATATCGAACTCTCAGGGAACTAGATGTGGGAAGTTAATTCGTCTTGTGCTTGTCAAGCAATCTGAAAACTGAAATAAATAAAGTATCTAAATGCAAATGGGATGATATGGAAAGTAATAAAGTTGTTTTTGGGTTTTTATGAGTGATTGCAAGTATGGAAAGTAGTTTTGTATTGTCGAAATAATAAATTGCAGAAAATATAAAAGATAGTAATGGCAATGGAAAGTTGTTTCTTATGATTAAAATTGGACCGGGGATTCATGGGTTCACTTTTGTACTCTCTTTTTAAGTTGTAGTGGTTACAAAACAATTTCTCAATGATGAACAGTCATGGAAATTCTACATGTGTTTGATAAGCATTCATATGGGCATCACATCCTAACATAAAGATAATATCAATCTTACTTATACTCCACAAGAAAGGGAATCCTCCATGCAATATTGAATTAAGAAATAGATCGGAGTATAGCCTTAAGTAATATGACATGATGTTTCAAATACAAATATGCTACCTTGTTCTAACAAGATTATCACACTGTCACATGATAATTATAGCACATGATTTCACTTTATCCCTAATGAGGCAGCAAAATAAAGGTAAAAACCAAAGAAGATCTTTAACATAGTTGTCATAAATCAATCTCTACCACCATGCTACTCCATCTAATACACACTTCTCCCCATACAAGATCTTGCATACAAGTTGGATCAAAACAAGTAATTTAGATCGGGGTAGATCATATGCATCTATCAGTACATGTTACAAAAAATAGGTTCAATCTCATATATCAAATCATAGAATAAAGATCCACCACATAGGAATTACATATATGACCATAATCATGTTGGGAAGCTCATATGGTACTAGATCTATGAATAACAAGAGAGAAATAGATCAAGCTACTGCCACAAACCCATAGTCCAGAGGTGGAATACTCCCTCTTCATCATGGTGATGATGTTGGAGATGTTGGTGGAGATGGAGATCCCTCCGGAGGCGGCTCTGGCGGAGTTTTCCCCTCCAATCTTGGATGAATCTGACTCTGTTTGGTGGTATTTTTTTCTCTTGTGTGCTCTCTGTCGAGGACGCCCTGGGGGGGTCCTTATATAGTGGTTTTTCGGTCAAAAGAACTCTGCATGCGAAAGATTGAAGAGAATCGGACGACTGAGGGCGAAAATGGGTAGGAGGGCGTGCCCCCCTTGATGGGCGCGCCCTATGGGCTATTTTTTCCCTTTGGGGACTAGTTTGGTTGTTTCTTCGTGCCTTGAGTGGTTCTCGTGGATAAAAAATGATGTTCCCAGAAGATGAGATCTTTTTGACTCCGTATAGATCATGAAACATGAAAAGCAGGGTTTTTCTGCCCTACGGGGTTATAACCAAAATAAGGGGGATCATTGGTAAATCCCCATAAATCAATGTAAAACATGGATATAACATTATATATGATGCAAATATGTGGGTAACATGTTAAGAAAGTGCAAAGTTCATGTATGCATTTTACATGCATCAGCATACTGAAGCTTTAACGACCAACTATACGGCGGAAACATTTTCTCCGGCCGTATAGTTCCCGCCGTATAGTTTCCACTGCCTTCGTCTTGTCAAAAGGTACAACTTTTGTGAAGAGGCCAAGGACGAAAACAGAACGCATCAGCCACCATTCCATCCAGAAGGGAGAAACAAGAGATCCGGAGAAGAAGAAGGAGATGTTCTTCATCTCGCTCAATGATCTTTGATCTCCTAGCCACTACACCCCCATAGCCATTACTTATACTTGAGAGAGAGATAGAGATATTCACCTTGAAAGATTAGGGTTTGATATTGTTCCTTCCTATCTTGAATTGTGTTGGATTGATTTTCTATTCTTATTGTGGATCTCCACGGTAATATCGAGAATAACTCCCTTTATTTAATTATATCAATGATGTTTTCTTCTCTCATGTGTGAGTAAGTTCCTTTGGGCGTGGGAGATGTAAGGGATTGGTGAGATGTGATGTGCCTATATATTTTCCATTAGTTTCTGATTGATTCTAATTGCTATATTATGTGTGCTTGACTATATGTGGGATGCCTAATGCTTGTTGTCCAATTAAGGGCCCTCACAACATGATGCTTTGTTCTACATAGATAAGATCTTGTCCGCTAGCAGACCGGCGACCCCCGAGTGACACAGGGATATCAATGGGAAACTAGTTTGACTCGATGATCACGCGGAACCACTGTGCTTATTGCATTAGTATGATCCAAGGAGCTTAATTGCTAAGCAGCCTGAAGGATCTTAATCGTCTAGTGACTGACCATGGTTTTGGTAACAGACTAGTAGGATTATTGAAGTTGGGATAAAATGTACCAAGAGGAGTTCCGACTAATTATGGGTTGCTCGCCTACACATATACTTATAAGATTATAATTGTTACATTCATCATCCATCCACCTAGCACATTCAGTATCACCATCAACTATATCTCCCTGCTCCTACTTTGTCATCTGCACAAAACAACAAACAACTGAATCGTTCTTTACTTTTATGCTTTTTATTTCTGAAGTTTACATTTTAGTTTTATTTAAATACATTCATTTAATCCAAGTTTTATTCTTTTTCAACACTTGTAGTCAATTCACTCGAAGACCTGTGACAACTTTGAGTGCGATAGAGACTTCACCCATAAAACACTTGCCTTTGGGCTCCCGGTGGGATCAACATCTTAACTTAGAAACTAGCTACAAATGATCTATGCACTTGCATCCATCAAGCTATTTTCTGGCACCATTTCTGGGATATAAGCGCTAAGTGTTTATCTCTTGACATTTCAGGTGTTACTATGGTAAAATGGTCTCCCTAGGATACAAAGGGTCTGCACGCTCTGGTAGGACCTATCTGCTAGATTATCTTGATCGCGTGCATGTTCAAAGGCGCGAAGAACTTATTGAAAAACTTTTGAGATCGAATAAGGTTGAAGTTGAAAACCTGAGTGATTTCATGGAAGTCATGTCCATTCACAGGACAACTCCAAAGAAACCTGAGAAAACTCTCAGAGAATAGAGTGCTCCAGATTCTGCTTATCTTAAACAACCAATAGAATTCCCTAATCCTGGAGTTAGAGAATATCGATTTGATGGTGAGATTATTAAAATTTTGCAAAATATTTCGGTAGAAGGGAAGACGAAGACCCAAGAAGACATCTTAGAGAGTTTGATGATGTGATAACATCAATTGGACCAAACGGTTTGCCTAGAGACTTATCCCGTCTTAAATTATTTTGTTGGTCTCTTAAAGGTAAGGCTCTAGACTAGTTATATTCTCTTCCTCGTCATTACATTAAATGCTAGGAAAACTGTTTTGTTAAATTCATAAGTAGATTTAATCCTTTTACAAAGGTAACTGAAATTAGAAAGAATATAGGCATTCAATCAGAACGTGGGAGAACTACCCACAAGCTTGGGATAGATTTTTTGGTATGATCAATCGTATTCCTAATCATGGTTACTCTAAATCCACTGTTTGCCACTTATTTTACCACGGTCTTAATACTCAATGCCGAGAGTTGCTAGAATTATCAGCAGGAGGATCGATAAATACTTCAACCACTAAAGCCTGTTTGGAATTGATGTCTACTAGAGCTAAAATTGATTATGTTTATAATCCTAATTTTGGTACTAAGTTGGAAAAAGGGATACTTCTTATAACCCCCGATCTTATGCCTAAATTATACAAAACAATGAAAGAAAAAGGTTACCTTCTGAACAAGTTAAGAAAAAAAATATTAATCTGTTGCAGTCTTTTACTGAAGAAGATAAAACTAGAAAAGTTTTTTAAGAATTAAAACATCGAGAGACCAACTTGCATAAGCAATTTCAAAGACATAAAAAGACTTTGGATGAACATACGGAAAATTATGATGAGATTGGCCAAGAAATTAAATTATTTCACAAGTACCTTATTATGATTGAAACCTAATGTGAACAAATAGCATCTAGTTATCAATTTTTTCTTCAAGATGATATAGATATTCCTGTTTCTACTAATATTGTTACAAGAAGAGGTGTGATTTTTAAAGGACCATTAGGACCACCAGAATATGAAGCTCAAAAAGATCAAAGGGAAAAAGCCTTGCTCGAAGAAAGCCAAGAAGATGACACATTGGTGGATCCTCAAGATGAAACTACTCAAGAAACACAAGATCAAACCTTGGAGGAGCAAAATGATGCACAGAATGACGATTATGACTCTGATGTAGAGACAATTGATCCAAGAGAAGAAAAAGAGAAAGCAATGAAGATGAAGTTGTTGTAGTAGAAAATAAGAAAAGCGATAAGCAACAATAAAAGAAAGCAACTAAAGAGCCCGATCCTCCACAAAAGGTAAAAGATAAAGGTAAGAAAGGTGAGCAAAAACTTCCATATCTAGATCGCAAAAAGAAAGCATCAGATCAGGTAATCTATGATTCTTTCGCAAAGGCACTTAATGATCTTCGTCTATAAATTCCATTTGCGGATGCAATAAATGTTCCTACCTATTCTAAATTTATCCATGATATTCTTAATAGAATTAAAGAAATCACTAAAACTATTGTTATGGTGACTAGTCATCATGCTAATGGGAAGTTATTGACTAAATCAGGAGATCCCGGAATACCAACTATTTCATGCTCAATAGGCAAACCTGATATTCACAATGCCTTGTGGGATTTAGGTGCAGGAGTTAGTGTAATGCCATTTTCCCTCTATAAAAGGTTAGGATTAGGGGAGTACTCCCATTGCTATGATTGAGGAAGTTCTTCATAGAATAGATGAGCATGTTATTCCCACTGACTTTATTATTCTTGAAATGCCCGAGGATGAAAAATTATCTATAATACTTGGAAGACCTTTCCTTAGTACTGCAGGAGCATTAGTTGATTGTGCTGAGGAAAAATAATATTCAATGTTTATGATGCTGAAATCATCCGGTATTTTCCCAAGAAGCTAGGAGCGGGAGAAAGGTATATTCCGCCGGCAAAACGAGCTCATGTGGTAAGCCCCCTTGACAAGGGGCAACCCAAGGTAAGAATTCGAGAAGATAAAGGGGCTGAAATATTCAACCATTCTTAATAAAATGCTTAATGCGAGTCAACCCATCACATTAATAAAATAAGCTAAATGAATAAAATGTTCATCACATTCCTACAACTTTTTCACAGACATTCTAGCGGAAGCGCGCCCATAAAAATGCAGTTGTCGAAAATTAGTAGAAATATCGACTGAACAAGTGAAGAATTAGTGTAAAAATAAAGTTTGAGTTTTATCAGCAAAAAGTGCGTCTCTGAAAATTTGGGAGAAAGAGCATGGTCCAGAAGTTTTAACGACCAACTATACGACGGGAATAAAATTCTAGCCTTATAATTATTGACACCGATTTCACAAAATTTCATATCGGGGTATAGAAGGTTTGACGACCAACTATACGGCAGGACCATTTTGGTCCAGCTGTATAGTTGTGCCTGTATAGTTGGGATCTGGCGTGGAACCCTAATTCTCGATGCCGCCGCAACTATACAACGGGGGCTACTTATCCCGCCCGTATAGCTCTCGCCGTATAGTTTGGCACGACCACTTAATCAGGCCGGGGCAGCTAGGGTTCCTTCTCGTCCTCATTATTTCTCTCATATTCTCTCTCCAAACCTCTCAAAACCCACCTAGAACTCTTGATTCTTCATAGATTTCGTTTGTTTGAGTTGGGGAATCAATAGATCGGTATGTTTCTCTCCCTATCCATTCTTTATTTTCAGAATTCCATGGTTGAAACTCTCACATTGATTTAGTGGATGAACTCAAGCTTGTTTGATTTTCCCTTTTGATTCTTACGTTAGGATTGAATTTCTCCATGTAGAATCGTTCATATATCATGTAGAAACCATATGCATAAGGTTTTATATTGAAATTTTTCAGTGCATCAAGATGAACAAGCTCAGTAGAATTTTCCACAAGATTAAGTGCCAATGTAGTGAGGGCTCGAGGGTCCGGACTAAGTTCGACAACAAGTATGACATGGTTTTAGCAAGGAAGGTGATGCCCACGCATTGGGACTATGATGGATTTCTCACAGCAGAAGGGTTGAGGGCGTATGACCTCATGTGTGCAAACGCAGGGCTATCACTCCTCGCCTATGCGAGCCAATACACCTATATTGAGCTCACCTTCAAGTTCCTCGCCTCCTTCAACAATGACTACAAGGAGAAATGTAATGTGTGCATGGTGAGCTTCACTATAAACCAGCAGCAATATCAAATAACTTTCCAAGGAGAAATGTCAACTGTTACAAATTTTTATAGCGTCTTAAGTGGAGAAACTTGGGAGGTTATTTCTGTTAATGGTGGCAGGGACTTCTACCAGAAGAAGATGTCCACCATACATAACCCAACAATTCGCTACTTTGCCTTGTTCTTGGCCAATACACTGTTGGGAAGAGGAGATACCGGTTCCATGGCCAATGCAGACATGGCCATGATCACCAAGGCACTCTTTCCCGATGCACTGCAAAGCCCCAACCCTGCGGCTCTACTCCTCAAGCACCTTCGCCGCCGGAGCAATAAAAAGAAAGGTGACATTCACATTGGTGGATTGGTAACCCACCTTGTCCAAGGATTGAACATTCCCATACCTATTATGCAACATGTGGGCGACTCCATACTTATGGACGCCAAATATATAACTTCTTGTGGCTTCCTTGGTGTTTACCGAGCTAACAGGAGGCTCCGAGCATATCAGTTTGGTTATCTTGATGCTGCACTGGATGAGTAGGTGCCATTGCCTTGTCCACAGGCCTTCTCAATTCCGGGGAAGAACAACTGGATCCTCACCAAGCATCAAGTGGAGGAGATCATGGTTGCACTCCATCCTAACCAAGAAGAAGATGAAAAAGGAGAGAAGCATGATGAGCAGGAGCAGGAGCAGGAGCAGGAGTACAACCCTGCTTGGGAAGGACAGCCGCAGCAGCAGGAGAGATCTTAATTGGACCCATGGCCCAACCAGCAACAACAACAGCGGGGTTTCAACTATGTCCCCTATCAATCTTTTCTACAGCTCAACTAGCGTGTTGGGGAGATTGATAACACTCTTCAGGGAGTGAATGAGGATGTGGGTGCCCTAACTCACAACTTTAGTCACTTCATGACCCACTTCGCCGACTACTATCAACAGTACCCTCAGCAGTCGCCGAATGACGACAACAACCTAAGCTTGGGGGAGGATTTGAAAACTTACAAATCTTGCATTCATATTTTATTTTTGGGATTTCTATTTTCGTGACCTTGGTTCGTTAGTTGTACTCACTTTTCCCCAACCACTTAGTTTTTCCTCACTTTTCCCCTCACCATGTTAAGAAGATCTCGTAGGCGCTCGGACGGAGGGATGTCGTCAGATCAAAGGCTTGACAGTTACATGCTGACTGGTGGGACCGCGTTGGGGCGGGTCAGGCGTTGAGGGTTACGTTACGAGGCCTCGACCGTTACATGCTAGACCGGTGGGGCCGCGTTGGGACGGGTCCTGCATATGTGGTGAAGGGTGGGGACGCGTTGGGACGGGTCTTGTATACGTGGTGAAGAGTGGGGCCGCATGGAGACACGTCGGACCGGCCATTCTCGTTCACCCAAAGCATTCGCTTCCCCTCGACCCTGGAACAGCTCCCACACCACCGCTCCGCTGCCCCGCCGTCGTGCCCTCCTACCTTATGTCGTCCTCAGCCCTAGAGTCGCCCCTCCCCCTAGCCATGGAGCCTACTTCACCTCTGTCTCTGATCCCGCCCCTTCTACATCTACCCCTTTTGCGGAATAGTATGGAACGCCAGCTGGTGCACCGTCCATCCCTGTCGAGCACGGAGAAGATTGGGTGGAATCACAGGGATCTAACGCATGGATTCCATCTGGGTAAGCATCGTTTTCCTTTTGTGGGTTGATTATTGGCAGTATTTGAACGCGAATCACTGGTGCTCAACTAACTGCCTTGCTTTTCAAATAGGATTGATCCAGTGCTGGTGTAATTCGTGGTTGTGAACAATATCTCTCTGAATTTTACTTCCCAGCGGTGTTTTGAACCTCCATAACTCTTACAGATAGATAAAATCTCCCTAAAATCTATTATAAATTCCCCTAGAGCAGTGGAGATTCAGTTGGTTTGCAAGAGTGTTTATAATTATGAAAATCTCGCGTGGTCTGAAACTATAATGGACACAACTCTCGCACGGCTAGCAATTCACTTTCAAATTAAAAAAATTTATACAAATCTTAATGAACAAGAGTGTTTATAATTGACACAACTCTTGAACACTTGCAAATAAAAAAATTATACAACTCTTAATGTAAAAGAGTGTTTATAATTAACACAACTCTTGAACACTTTCAAATTGAAAAAATCATACAACTCTTAATGTAAAAGAGTGTTTATAATTGACACTACACTTGAACACTTTCAAATTGAAAAAATTATACAACTCTTAATGTAAAATAGTGTTTATAATTGACACTACTCTTGAACACTTTCAAATTGAAAAAATTATACAACTCTTAATGTAAAAGAGTGTTTATAATTGACACTACTCTTGAGCACTTTAAAATTGAAAAATTATACAACTCTTAATGTAAAAGAGTGTTTATAATTGACACTACTCTTGAACACTTTCAAATTGAAAAATTATACAACTCTTAATGTAAAGGAAAAGGGTGTTCACCATTTTTATAGTGTGAAAAGTGATCCCTAAACTTGCGTATACGAAAAATATAAACCTTCACTGTGAAATCACACTTAATATGTGATAATGATGTGCTAAGAAAATCTTGAGAGATTATAATTTTCATAGAATGTAGGGATGTAATGCATAAAATTGCATATGGCAAAAATTATACACCTTTGAACTCTTTGAAATCGCACTTAGGACATGGAGTGAAATATAATGCAAACATTATACACCTTTGAACACTTTCCCTTCAAATTATATTCAAATCATTTGTTTATGAAGTTAAAGCATTGGTGGCAAACTCGTTATTTTTCATGGATAGAGGGTGCCTCCCGACATATAAAGGGGTCATCCTGTCCGCTAGATCACAGAGGATCAATCAGAGGATCAACGGTTGGTGGATACAATCCGCGTGACAACTGTCTCGACCAATCAGAGCGTAGCAGCCAAGATGAGCACAGGTGTGAGAGTTTGTCACTAAGAGAGAGGGGAAAACTGAGTAGAACTTAAAAACTAAGGGCAAAACTGACAAGGGGGTTCAAATATAAAACAAAAAGAGATTTAAAAAATTGAAAATGCTTCTTTTATACAATAAAATACATATTGGCATACGTCAAACTATTTGCAATTCACATATACATCAGTTTGGTAACTATTGCCTCATTCAGACAAATTATGTTTTGGGGAGGGATGTTTTGGGGAGAGGCTTGAGTAGAAAGCCATGAACCTTCATAGATAGTAGGTGATTTGAGAAGTGGTGATTTAGGTTAAAACTTGATTTATATACATTTGTTATGGTGACAGGTCACATAATAAGACTCCCTGGGTAGATGCCACTATGTTTTGATATTTTTGAATTTGCTGTGCATAAAATGACTCAATTAGCTAGCTAAAACCCATTTGTTGACTCTCTGTTAACCAGCCATCGGAGGGTAAAAGTGAGTATATTGCACACGAGAGTGTTAGTACTGGAGGGCAAAACTGAGTACAACCAAACTGCCAGTGCTACACTCGAGGGTATAACTGAGCACAACTAAGTGGCCAAGGTTAGACACGAGGGGAAAAACGTGATGCACGGTACACGTGTCACGGTGCACGGGGCGCTAGTGGGCGCGTGTGGTCGTGCACGGTGCAGTAGCGCATACGATTATGCGGTGCATGGTGGTGCAACGAAACATCTCCTCCCTTCACCTTTATAGAGGCCTCCTCACTCTCACTCATCACTCACTCACTCACGCAACCATCTCCACTGTCCCATCACCTTCTGCAAACCCCCAAGAAAACCCCAACCACGCCGGCGATGGGGGCCTCCTCGTCAGCCGCCATCGTCGCCTTCAAGGCGGCCGACGAGGAGGCCCCCATCACCGTACAGGCCCCCATCGAGGCATTGAAGGCACCTGCCATCCCTGTCCATACACCCGTCCCCACTTCCGTCGTAGCCGCCGACGGGGAGGCCCCAGTCCCCGTACAGGCCCCCGCCGTTCTCCAGCAGATCCCGCACGACTGGGACCCCCGCACCAGCTTAGCCGACCCATGGTCGGAGGTACTAGCACCGATATGTAGTTGAGATTATTACTAGCACCGATCTGTAGTTGGGATTTGTATTCGATTTGGTTTGATATTTGGGGATACTGATGCCAACTATAGATCGGTTCTAGTACTGATCTCAACTACAGATAAGTGCTAGTACCTCCGACCATGGGTCGGCTAAGCTGGTGAGATTAGTTGAGATCAGGGGATCTCAATCGGTTAATTTATGCAAGTAACCAATCCCGATAATCACGATATCTCAATCATGTCCTTATTGCACGCTACTATTTTTTGTAATAGGTGGATAGCAGCGATGTCTGTAGCGACGGCGAGTCCATGGACACCAAGACTCGTCAGGTGCTGAGAAAGCTGAAGTCCGGCCAGTTCAACGGCTTCTTCGCCGACGACGTCTACAGGTTCCCCTTCTGCACTAGGAGCCTCGTCACCGACTTCAACTCCCTCATGATGCATGTCAAGGACGTGAAGACATGCGGCCCGTCAAAGAACGTCAACACCTTCAGAGCCCAGTGCAAGACGCTCGGTTTTCCCCTCCGCAACCTCTAGAAGGTGGCCATCGAGGAGGGTCGCATGCCCCCGATCAATCCCAAGGCGCCCAAGGTAAAGGGACTGGGCAGCAGGAAGCGCCAGAGGGAGGAGGCGGAGGCCCTCCTAGCGGAGTCCAGGAGGGGCCACGATCTTGTTCTGATGCTGCTGTTGTAAAGCAGCTTATTTTGTTTTATTGTCTATGTTGAACTTGTATAAGCTGTTGTTGCTGAGCAGTCTAATTGTCGAACCTGGTTTAAGTATCGTACTACATAGTCCTTTATTAGCTATTTTATTTACAACTGCTCTGTTTATCTATATATTTAATGTGCTGGTTAGATTTTCTGCCAGATTAGGAAAATACGAAGGCCAAAAGGAACCATGAATGAAGAGAGAAGCTGCTTTAGATTCGTTGCCTTTTTGGGCAAAAATAACAACTGTTAGCGACATAAAGGAGAAAAGACGTTCTTAAAAAGGTCAATCATAAAAATAACAAAAAATAAATTTTCCAATTTAGGCGACAGGACGCACGTAACTACCATACGCGCCCCACATGGTCCCACACGACATCCCCCAAAACGCGTTCCTAACAAGCCGGCCCCACAACATGGGGGTTCCTACTATGGAACCCGACTGAACGTGGCCCCACCTGCCATCGCGTAAAAGGGGGGTCTTACTTATCAGCACGTAACGGCGAGGGCCCACTATGGGACCCACCTGAATGTGGCCCCACTTGTCAGCACGTAACGGCGAGGGTCCACTAACGGGACCCAACGGAGAGCGAGTTTCAGACCGATGTGAGATTTCCATAATAGGAGCTGGACAAAAGTGAGGAAAAACTAAGCGGTTCGGGAAAAGTAAGTACAGCTAACGAACCAGGGGCACGAAAATAGAAAGGGCTATATACTAAGGTTCACATAGGTGCACCAACAACTTATGCTAAGCAAGACAAGCAACAATGTGATAGAAAGATAGATTACTTCAAGCACGAAGACTATCACAATGTAAAGTGCATAAGTAAAGATCTCGGGTATAGAGATAACCGAGGCACGCGGGGACGGCGATATTTTACCGAGTTCCTTCCATAATGGAAGTACATCTCATTGGAGTGGTGGGCATTACTAAGACCACCAACGCCACAAGAGGCCTCACCTTATTCTCCCGAACACTGGCCACACGGCAAGCACCTTCTCAATTATACAGTGGCATTCAAGGTGGCGACCGGAACCTTTACAAACTTGTTGAGAAAATCTCCACAACACTTGGAGTCTCCCAACACGATCCCGAAGCTTTACAAAAAATGTCCGAGCTCCGAGACCGACCACTTCCACACAACCATCTAAGGTTACAAGAACCCAAGAGGGACAAGCTTCTATGAATATCATGAACCAAATCCTCCGAACAAAACTCAAACCGATGCAACAAATGCAAATGGCAAGAACACCACAAAGATTCTCCAATCCCTCACTCTCAAGTTCCAACAAAGCTACTAAAGATATTGGGGGAACAAGAGAGGAGGAATCAAAGAGGAAAACACAATCCCCCAAGATGTAGATCCCAAACATTCACTCACAAAGAGATGAATTGGTTAGGTCAAATTGTAGATCTAGATCTCCTCTAACTCCCTCTCAAATATTGGCAAGATCATTGGAGGGGAAGAGATTAATCAAGCTTCAAAGAGTAAGAGCAAATGGAGCAAAACTTAGACAAATAGAGGAAGAAGAACCAACTAATAAAAAGGGAAGAGGTATGATATTTATAGAGGCCCATAAAAACTGCCCGTTGGGTCACTTTTTTGGCCTAGGCCGGTACTACCGCCCGGCAGCCTAGTGAAGCAAGGCGAGCGGCAGCACAACGAGCGAACTGGACAGAAGCGAGCGCATGCAGTTAGCGAGGAAAAGGGGATCAGGGCAGGTGCGTGTGCGAGAGAGAAGCTAGCGAGGCGAGCGGGACGCGCGCCAATGATGCGAGCGGAGCGGGGCATAGGGGGTCAGACGATAGTGCGCTAGGTGGAGCGGTGGCCTGCTAGGCGGAGGCGGCTGGGCCGGCCCGGTAGTACCGGCCCACCCGGGCGGTACTACCGCGATGGGCCGGTACTACCGGCATGCGCAGCCGAGCCAGGCAAAAGGGGAGCAGGCCACTTCAAATGCGCCCGGTAGTACCGAATGGCCTAGAAAAAAGATTTTTATTTTTCTTTTTCAAATAAAATAAGGCAAGATTCAAATGTTCATAACTTCAGTTTGGTAACTCCGATTAACCCGAATCCAATTGCGTTGGAAAGAGGACGACAAGAGCTACCCAACAAAAGTGAAAATATTGGTTATCACCAAGTGAGAATACTTCATGTATTTTAAATTGAGATACCTCCCTTGATGAGAAACCATAAAACCTCAAAGATTAAAATCGCAACAAGATATGAAAGGGATATCCAATTTTGATGAACAAGAGCTTGTTATGAAGATTACCACAAGCTCTATGTCCTCACATGGATAGGACCAAATAACAGCCAAATATGATATAAAAATGCAAGAATGCAAAGGTTTGAGCTCTTTCCGAACGATATGATCGAGATACCCACTCGAGAGCCCATCTTGATAGTATGGATATCGATCCTAAACCCAGTCTCCCAAATAACAACAAGAGACAGGCAAAAGGGAAAACCTATCAAGATTATAACTTTTCCTTGAGCATTTCCACTTGAGATCGATGTAGATGATCTTGTCCTTCTTAAGATGGAACGTCTTTCTTGATTACTCTTCATCGATCCATGACCACCGAGGATGGCAAGCATCAAACATGAGATCTTCTATAGATGACGCATTTTGAGCTTGCAAAACACATCTTATTCTTCAAATCATCTACCTTGAAGCCAACACATGCTCCAAGCGATGCCAATGGACAAATCCTACAAGTGCAACTTAATACACACATTAGTTCATAAAGATTATAATTAATTACCAAAACCACACATGGGAGCCCACATGCTCTTTCAAGAGTGATTTGTATTGTTTTGGTGAGGACAACAACGATGCTCATCTATATGCTGAGTTATTCGGCTGTGGTTATGGGAAATTTCCGATTAAGTATCTAGGAATACTGATATATTATCGATGTCTCATGATAGCTGAATGGAAACTCGTTGAGGAAAGGCTCCAAAAACGTCTTAATAGTTGGAAAGGCAAATTATTATTCCTTGAAGGAAGACTTGTACTCATAAATTCAGTACTTACAAACATGGTACTATATATAATCTCGTTCTTTCAACTACCGAAAGGGGTTTTGAAGAAAGTAGATTATTTCCACTCAAGATTATTTTTGCAAGGGGATAATGAGAAAAGGAAATATCGACTGGCCAGATGGAATGTGATTTGCTGACCAAAGGAATACGATGGACTTGGCATTCATGATTTGCAAGTCAAAAACACTACACTCCTAGGTAAATGGTTGTTCAAACTTCTTACAAAATAAGGTGTTTGGCAAACCATTCTATGGAGGAAGTATATTGGTTCTAAAGATGTGTCTCAAGTGGTTTGGAAACCCGGTTATTCACACTTTTGGGATGGGCTTGTTGGAGATATGCCCTAGAGGCAATAATAAATGTAGTTATTATTATATCTTTGTGTTTATGATAAATGTTTACATTCATGCTATAATAGTATTAACAAGGAAACATTGATACTTGTGTGATTTGTAAACTTAATTTGAAGTCCCTAGTATAGCCTCTATACATCACTAGCTTGTTGGTTGATATATGATTGTGGTTTCCCTATCATGAACATTGAGATGTTATCAACAACAAGGTCATATCGTTAGGAGAATGATATCGTGGACATACTCCTATAGATAAGCGTAGCATAAAGATCAAGTCATTTTAATAGTTCAATTGCTATATGCTTTCTGATACATAGTAACCTAATTCCTTCGACCATGAGATCATGCATATCACATTTACCGGATGGATGCTTTGATGACATCAAACACCACACCGTAACTGGGTGGCTATAAAGGTGGCATTGAGTGTTTGGAAAGTATTGGTTGAGACACATGGATCAAGAGTGGGATTTGTCCATCCATATGACGGATAGATATACTCTGGGCCCTCTCGGTGGAATGTCATCCAATTAGCTTGCAAGCATGTGACTGGATCACAAGGGATCACATATCACGGGAACGAGAAAAGAGTACTTATCGGTAACGAGGTTGAACTAGGTATGCAGAGATACCGACGATCATAACCTCGGATGAGTAAACTATCGTGAGACAAAGGGAAATTGGTATCGTATGTAAGTGGTTCATTCGATCGCAAAGTAATCGTAGAAATATGTGGGAGCCATATGAATTTCCAGATTCCTCTATTGGTTATTGTTTGGAGAAATGTCTCGATCATGTCCGCATAATTCACGAACCGTAGGGAGACACACTTAAGGATTCGACGTTGTTTGAGTAGTTATGGTATTATGAGAAAGAGACCGAATGTTGTTCGGAGTCTCGGATGAGATCCGGGATATCACGAGGAGATCCAGAATGGTCCGGAGAATAAGATTCATATAAGGAAAGTCCCGTTTCGGAGTTCGGGAATGATTCCGGTGTTTTCATCGGGAATGTTCTAGAAGGTTCCGGAATGTCCGGCACTCCGGAGGGGAAGGGGTACATGAGTGTGTCATTGCAAGTTGGAATGATTGCATCATGTACTAAGTGTATTCGCTGTCCAAAATAAAGGGTTTAATCAAATCCTAAATTGAAAAGTTAAACGGCTAGTTTGAAAGTCAAACGGCAAATTTTGGAAAGTGGAAAAGAGGAAGGAGTGTGAAACCGAGTTGGGGAGGGAGTCCTCCTCCCCAAGCCAGCGCACCACCCAAGCCGAGTTGGGGAGGGACTCCCCTCCCTCCCCTTGGCCGCCGGCCCCTCCACCTATATAAGGAGGGGCAGGGCTCCCTCCTCTAAACACACAAGTACCTCTCCTCCAAATCCCTAGCCCCAAGCTGCCGCCGCCTCCAAGCCGCCGCCGGCCCCTAGGGCATCAACTCGCCGCCGCATAGCTAAACCCTAGCCGCCGGCTTGTCTCCTCCTTGGTGTCTCTAAACCCTAGAACACCGAGGGACTCTCTCATACTCCACCATACTCGCTCCGGCTTAAGGCGAAGCCCTGCAGGATCTCTCCTCTACTTCCGGTACCACGCCGTTGTGCTGCCGGAATCTCGAGGAGAGTGCTACAACCTCCGCTGCCTGCTGGAACAAGGGAGAGGAAGGTCTTCGTCGAGTACCGAACGTGTGACCGACTGCGGGAGCGCTGCCGGAACGCAGCGCTGGAAGGATCGTCTACGCGATCTTGAAATCGGGAAGAGTACGACTACATCACCCACGAGAATCCGCTCTCGTTAAACACTTTGGAATCTTCGAGGGTTAGTTATTCCATTGACTCGTTGCTGCAATCTAGTAGATAGATCTTGGCTTGTTTGTTCTTATGCGATAGAAAATTTTTGTTTTCCATGCTACGAAACCCTACAGTGGTATCAGAGCCGTGTCTATATGTAGATCTGTTGCACGAGTAGAGCACAATGGTCATTGTGGGCGTTGATGCTTTTATTGTCGATTGCTTCTTATGTACTTTGCATCTTGCGGTATGTTGGGATGAAGCGGCCCGGGCTAACCTTACATGACATCGTTCATGAGACTTGCTCCACGCTTGACATGCAACTTGTATTGCATAAGTGGCTTTGCGGGTGCCTGTTTCTCCTAGCATAGTTAAGATCCAATTTACAACGGGTGATTAACAATACTAGTATCAATGTTGTGGTTCTTGTTCGTAAGTTAGAACGACACTTATTGAAAGCCCCAAACCACGTAAAATATGCAAAGAAAGTAGAGGCGTCTAACTTTGTTTTGCAGGGGTGTGCAGTGATGTGATATGGCCATGATTGTGATTATTTTTGATGTATGCAATGTTCCTTATTGTAAGTTGGCAACCGGCAGGAGCCATATGGTTGTCTTTAATTTATGTTAAGACCCGCGTATCTATTCAAAGTAGTTGTAATAGTTGAAGCCGGTGGACGACAACCATGGAGAGGCGTCATTGACCTTGATGCAATGACGGTGATGATGAAGATCATGTTCGTGCTAGAAGATGGAGATCGGAAGCACAAAGAAGAAAGGCCATATCATATCACATATTATGAATTGCATGTGATGTTAATCCTTTATATATCTTGTATTGCTTAGTAGACGACGGTAGCATTATAAGATGATCCCTCATGCACATGAATTTCAAGTCATAAAGTGTTCACCCTTAGTTAGCACCGTTGCTAAAGCTTGTTGTTTCAAAGCACCACGTGATGATCGGGTGTGTTAGATTCCGCAAGTGTATACAACGTGAGCAAGCCAGATTTGCTCATGCGGGAACTAAGGTTTGATCTTGACGAGCCTAGCATGTACAGACATGGTCTCGGAACACGGATAACCGAAAGGTAAAGCATGAATCATATAGTAGATATGATGAACATGACGATTGTTCGCCATTGAAACTATATCAACTCTCGTGATGATCGGTGTTGATGTAGTGGATTTGGTTCGTGTGATCACTAAAACAATGTGAGGGATATTGTTTTGAGTGGGAGTCACCTAGATTAACTTTATTAATTAATTTGAACTCAATTTGTCATAAACTTAGTCTAAACTATTGCAAATATGTTGTAGATCAATGGCAGCCCCTACCATCAATTTTAATGCGTTCCTAGAGAAAGAAAAGTTGAAAAACAATGGAAGCAACTTCGCGGATTGGTTCCGCAATTTGAGGATTGTCCTCACAGCTGGTAATTTGACCTATGTGCTGGATGCACCGCTGGGTGACCCACCTGCAGCTGATGCTTCCGATGAAGTAAAGAATGTTTACCTCGCTCGGAAGAATCAGTACTCCATAGTTCAGTGTGCTATCTTGTATGGTTTGGAATCGGAGCTTCAGAAAAGGTTTGAAGATTCAGACCCATATGATATTGTCGAGGATCTCAAATTGATTTTTGAGACTCATGCGGCAATTGAAAGCTATGAGGCTTCTGAAAAGTTCTTTAACTGCAAGATGGAAGAGGGCAGCTCCGTCAGTGAGCATGTGCTTAAGATGTCTGGGCACGCAAACAAACTTCAAAGCTTGGGTATAGTGATTCCTAATGCTTTGGGGATTTACCGTGTCCTCCAATCACTACCACCAAGTTACAAGAACTTTGTGATGAACTACAACATGCAGAACATGAACAAGACGTTGCCAGAACTCTTTGCCATGTTGAAATCTGCAGAAGTGGAGATCAAGAAAGAGCACCAAGTGTTGTTGGTCAATAAGACCACCAAATTCAAGAAAGGCAAGTCTAAGCAGAAGGGACACTTCAAGAAGGGTGGTAAGAAAGTTACCACGCCGACGAAGAAGACCAAGCTGGACCTAAGCCTGATACTGAGTGCTTTTACTGTAAGGGAGAAGGTCACTGGAAGCGGAATTGCCCAAAGTACTTGGCGGATTTGAAGAACGGCAACATCAAGAAGAAAGGTATATCTGATATACATGTTATTGATGTGTATCTCACTAGTACTCGTAGTAGTGCCTGGGTATTTGATACTGGTTCGGTTGCTCATATTTGTAACTCGAAACAGGTGATGTAGAATAAACGGAAGCTAGCGAAGAACGAGGTGACGATGCGCGTGGGAAATGGATCAAAGGTTGATGTGATCGCGGTCGGCACGCTACCCCTTCATCTACCATCGGGATTAGTTTTATACTTAAATAATTGTTATTTGGTGCCTGCGTTGAGCATGAACATTATATCGGGATCTTGTTTATTGCGAGACGGTTACTTGTTTAAGTCCGAGAATAATGGTTGTTCGATTTATATGAGTAATATGTTTTATGCACATGCACCTTTGATAGATGGTCTATTCTTATTGAATCTCGATAGTGGAAATACACATATCAACAACATTGAGGCTAAACGTTTGAAGTCAAGCGATAATTCGACATATATGTGGCACTGTCGTCTTGGTCACATTGGAGTGAAACGTATGAAGAAACTCCATTCCGATGGACTTCTTGAATCACTTGATTTTGAATCACTTGAAAGATGCGAAGCATGTCTGATGGGAAAAATGACTAAGACTCCATTTTCTGGTATGATGGAGCGAGCTACAGACTTATTGGAAATCATACATACCGATGTATGTGGTCCAATGAGTGTAGCATCGCGCGGTGGTTATCGTTATGTTCTTACCTTCACGGATGACTTGAGTAGATATGGGTATATCTATTTCATGAAACATAAGTCCGAAACTTTCGAGAAGTTTAAGGAGTTTCAAAGTGAGGTAGAGAATCTAACAAGAAGATTAAATTTCTACGTTCTGATCGTGGAGGTGAATATCTAAGTTACGAGTTTGGCAAGCATTTGAAGAAATGCGGAATACTTTCACAATTGACACCGCCGGGAACACCACAGCGTAATGGTGTGTCCGAACGTCGTAATTGAACTCTCTTAGATATGGTTCGTTCTATGATGTCACTTACAGATTTACCGCTATCATTTTCGGGTTATGCATTAGAAACAGCCGCATTCACTTTAAATAGGGCACCATCTAAATCCGTTGAAACGACACCGTATGAATTATGGTTTGGGAAGAAACCTAAATTGTCGTTCCTTAAAGTTTGGGGATGCGAAGCCTATGTAAAGAAGTTACAGCCGGACAAGCTTGAACCCAAAGCGGAAAAATGCTTCTTCATAGGATACCCGAAGGAAACTATTGGGTATACCTTCTATCATAGATCCGAAGGAAAAATCTTCGTTGCCAAGAATGGATCCTTTCTAGAGAAGGAATTTCTCTCGAAAGAAGTGACTGGAAGGAAAGTAGAACTCGACGAGGTTGTCGAACCTTCTCTCGAAATTGCGAGTAGCGCAGCACCGGAAGAAGTTCCTGTGGTGCCTGCACCAATAAGAGAGGAAGCTAATGATGGTGATCATGAAACTTCGGTTGAAGTTGCTACAGAGCCTCGGAGGTCAACGAGAACTCGTACCACTCCAGATTGGTATGATTCCGTTATGAATGTCATGTTGGTGGACAACACCGATGACCCCGAGACATATGAGGAAGCGATGATGAGCCCAGATTCCAATAAATGGCAAGAACCCATGAAATCCGAGATTGGATCCATGTACGAAAACCAAGTATGGACTTTGGTGGACTTACCGGATGGCCGGAAGGCTGTCGAGAATAAATGGATTTTCAAGAAGAAAACAGATGCTGATGGTAATGTTACTGTCTATAAAGCTCGACTTGTCGCAAAAGGGTTTCGACAAATTCAAGGAGTTGACTACGATGAGACTTTATCACCAGTAGCGAAGCTAAAATCTGTGAGGATTATGTTAGCAATCGCTGCATATTATGATTATGAGATATGGCAGATGGATGGCAAAACAGCATTCCTCAATGGAGACATTGATGAAGAGTTGTATATGATGCAACCCAAAGGTTTTGTCGATCCTAAAGATGCTAACAAGGTATGCAAACTTCAACGATCCATCTATGGATTGAAGCAAGCATCCCGAAGTTGGAATCAACGTTTTGATAAGGTAATCAAAAGTTTTGGTTTTATACAAACTTATGGAGAAGCTTGTATTTACAAGAAAGTGAGTGGGAGCTCTGTAGCATTCTTAATACTATATGTGGATGACATATTGTTGATTGGGAATGATGTAGACCTTCTTAATAGTATCAAGGAATATTTGAATAATAGTTTTTCAATGAAGGATCTTGGCGAAGCAGCTTACATATTAGGCATAAAGATTTACAGAGATAGATCGAAACGTCTAATATCATTGTCACAGAGTACATATTTGGACAAAGTTCTAAAGAGGTTTGGAATGGAAGATAGCAAGAAAGGGTTCTTGCCCATGTTGCCCAATACGATCTTGAGTAAAACTCAAAGTCCGACATCGGCAGAAGATAGAGAAAGGATGAGTAAGACTCCCTATGCCTCAGCCATAGGATCTCTAATGTATGCCATGCTATGTACTAGACCCGACATTGCATATGCTGTTAGTTTAACTAGCAGATATCAAAGTGATCCAGGAGTGGATCATTGGACAGCGGTCAAAAACATCCTTAAGTACTTGAGAAGAACTAAGGATATGGTTCTTTCTTATGGAGGTGATGAACAACTCGTTGTTAATGGTTACACCGATGCTAGTTGGAACACCGATCCGGATGATTCTAAATCACAATCCGGATACGTATTTATTTTGAATGGTGCAGCAGTTAGCTGGAGGAGTGCAAAGCAAAGCGTTGTGGCGAGATCTTCAACTGAATCGGAATACATGGCTGCTTCGGAGGCTTCACAAGAAGCGATATGGATGAAAGAGTTCATTACAGAGCTGGGTGTGGTTCCTAGTGCGCTGGACCCAATGTCTATCTATTGTGATAACATGGGCGCCATAGCCAATGCGCAAGAACCAAGGTCACACAAGAAGCTGAAGCACATCAAGCTACTTTTTCACGCTATTCGAGAACATATCCAAGATGGGGATATAAAGATTTTCAAAGTACACACAGATCTGAATGTGGCGGATCCATTGACTAAACCTCCCCCGAGGGCAAAACATGACCAGCACCAAACTGCCATGGGTGTTAGGTATATTACCATGTAATCTAGATTAGATGACTCTAGTGCAAGTGGGAGACTGTTGGAGATATGCCCTAGAGGCAATAATAAATGTAGTTATTATTATATTTTTGTGTTTATGATAAATGTTTACATTCATGCTATAATAGTATTAACAAGGAAACATTGATACTTGTGTGATTTGTAAACTTAATTTGAAGTCCCTAGTATAGCCTCTATACATCACTAGCTTGTTGGTTGATATATGATTATGGTTTCCCTATCATGAACATTGAGATGTTATCAACAACAAGGTCATATCGTTAGGAGAATGATATGGTGGACATACTCCTATAGATAAGCGTAGCATAAAGATCAAGTCATTTTAATAGTTCAATTGCTATATGCTTTCTGATACATAGTAACCTAATTCCTTCGACCATGATATCATGCATATCACCTTTACCGGATGGATGCTTTGATGACATCAAACACCACACCGTAAATGGGTGGCTATAAAGGTGGCATTGAGTGTTTGGAAAGTATTGGTTGAGACACATGGATCAAGAGTGGGATTTGTCCATCCATATGACGGATAGATATACTCTGGGCCCTCTCGGTGGAATGTCATCCAATTAGCTTGCAAGCATGTGACTGGATCACAAGGGATCACATATCACGGGAACGAGAAAAGAGTACTTATCGGTAACGAGGTTGAACTAGGTATGCAGAGATATCGACGATCATAACCTCGAATGAGTAAACTATCGTGAGACAAAGGGAAATTGGTATCGTATGTAAGTGGTTCATTCGATCGCAAAGTAATCATAGAAATATGTGGGAGCCATATGAATTTACAGATTCCTCTATTGGTTATTGTTCGGAGAAATGTCTCGATCATGTCCGCATAATTCACGAACCGTAGGGAGACACACTTAAGGATTCGACGTTGTTTGAGTAGTTATGGTATTATGAGAAAGAGACCGAATGTTGTTCGGAGTCTCGGATGAGATCCGGGATATCACGAGGAGATCCAGAATGGTCCGGAGAATAAGATTCATATAAGGAAAGTCCCGTTTCGGAGTTCGGGAATGATTCCGGTGTTTTTATCGGGAATGTTCTAGAAGGTTCCGGAATGTCCGGCACTCCGGAGGGGAAGGGGTACATGAGTGTGTCATTGCAAGTTGGAATGATTGCATCATGTACTAAGTGTATTCTCTGTCCAAAATAAAGGGTTTAATCAAATCCTAAATTGAAAAGTCAAACGGCTAGTTTGAAAGTCAAACGGCAAGGTTTGGAAAGTGGAAAAGAGGAAGGAGTGTGAAACCGAGTTGGGGAGGCATTCCTCCTCCCCAAGCCGGCGCACCACCCAAGCCGAGTTGGGGAGGGACTCCCCTCCCTCCCCTTGGCCGCCGGCCCCTCCACCTATATAAGGAGGGGCAGGGCTCCCTCCTCTAAACACACAAGTACCTCTCCTCCAAAACCCTAGCCCCAAGCCGCCGCCGCCTCCAAGCCGCCGCCGGCCCCTAGGGCATCAACTCGCCGCCGCATAGCTAAACCCTAGCCGCCGGCTTGTCTCCTCCTTGGTGTCTCTAAACCCTAGAACACCGAGGGACTCTCTCATACTCCACCATACTCGATCCGGCTTAAGGCGAAGCCCTGCGGGATCTCTCCTCTACTTCCGGTACCACGCCGTTGTGCTGTCGGAATCTCGAGGAGAGTGCTACAACCTCCGCTGCCTGCTGGAACAAGGGAGAGGAAGGTCTTCGTCGAGTACCGAACGTGTGACTGACTGCGGGAGCGCTGCCGAAACGCAGCGCCGGAAGGATCGTCTACGCGATCTTGAAATCAGAAAGAGTACGACTACATCACCCACGAGAATCCGCTCTCGTTAAACACTTTGGAATCTTCGAGGGTAAGTTATTCCATTGACTCGTTGCTGCAATCTAGTAGATAGATCTTGGCTTGTTTGTTCGTATGCGATAGAAATTTTTTGTTTTCCATGCTACGAAACCCTACAGGGCTAATGACATCCAAAAAACATTTCTTCTGTTTCAGTGTTTTCAATATCAAGGATGGATCACAAATTAGGTTCCGGGAAGATAAATGGCTTGGCCAAACTTCCCTTAGAGAACAATATCCTTCTCTATATTCTTGTTAGGCATAAAGGGGACACTCTTTCCACGGTAATGGATTCCAATACTCCTAATGTATCTTTCAGAAGAAGTCTCATATGTCCTAGACTACTATCCTGGAACAATCTCTTATTGAGATTATCCACGGTACAGCTGTAGAAGTGTGTGGACTAATTCAAATGGAAATTACTACAGAGTGTAAATTTTCCGTTGATTCTTTGTGTAGAGCTTTGAACCAACCGGATATTTCAGTTGATGATAACAGTAAAATTTGGAAAATAAAAATACCCCTTAAAACGAAGGTCTTTGCTTGGTACCTCCTTAAAGGGGTCAATTTTACAAAAGATAATCTTGTTAAAAGGAATTGGCAGGGAAGTACACAATGTGTTTTTTGTCATCACAATGAGATAATTCGACATTTATTCTTCTAGTATAAATTTGCCCATGCTATATGGTTAATCATCCAAGTAGCCTCCGGTTTATCTCCTTCTTGCTCGGTAGCCAATGTTTTTGGCAACTGGTTACATATGATTGAGGATAAATATGGGACTGGGTTTAGGGTGGGAGCGCTTGCCATTATTTAGTCACTTTGGCTATGTAGGAATGACAAGATTTTTAATAACATGGCGTCTTCTCCTCTGCAGGTTATCTTCCCAGCTACGGCTATCCTCCGATCATGAACTACTCTGCAATGTATGGAGTTCCGTGACTTATTTGCGGAGGGGTGTACGCGATTGGAGGACACGACGAGAGATATTTTCTTCTGGTATGGATGGCACTGTGATCTGCGGATAGATATGTCATAGCTAGAGGTCGTTATGCTATCTGCATGTTTTTCTATTTCTCGTACTTTTGTTTTGGTCACAAGGTATATAAGTGATCGGCTGTGTGCATCCTAGTTATGCAGAGACCAGATGCAAACATTACTCTAAGTAATAAAGCGTTTCATTTTTTTTAAAGCATGCAAGTTAAGGGGACAACTATGAAGGGATGGATCAAAAATTAGCTTTGTGGATCACCCTCCACACGTTCCCATCTTCCACCATCACAGCGATGCAGCTTCAATATTTTTGCGAGACTCTTGGTAGTGGCCTCCCAATTCGTCAGGTCGAGGCGCTGTCGCTCACTGGGACAGGGGGCAAGAAGAGTGTTGGCTTGGTTAGTATTAGCAGATACTAGTTCAAACAATATTTGTTCTTGCTCATTGAATGGCACGCATGAACATATGTCTTCAAATATCACAAGATCAGATTCCTGACTTTCTTGGTAGAGAGTCAGTGAACATGCTACCTCAACTGCAATGCAAACACTGCAAGGCTTTCAACAAAGGAAAAGAAAGAAAATGCAACAACAAACACTCGTCAGACATACCACCGAGAGCCAGCACACTCGATGAGCATTGCTGCAGGAAGAAACACAAGACATGCACTATGGTGTGTAACGTGTGTTGTCACTGAGATTGAAGATCGAGCATCACAAATCCCGACCATGACACCATTCACACGCTTACTCGGTGGCCATCACACAAGGTAACGACCCCGAGCACCTGGCACGATAAGGGGTACTTACCTCCTGCCCTGCCGAAGGGCATAATAAAAAGAACTCTAGGATGGAAAGTAGCAAGTACAAAACTTGGAACCATAGAATGATAGGTAACTATATATAATAGGCAACTGTTTAAACACATCAAAGTGCAGCAAACACATACGGAAAAACGATCGACATAACAAGACAATCTTCAAACAATACCAGAGAAGATTTTGCTGCCAAGTGCTAAATGCATTCTATTTGGCACAGTAGATACATGGTGAACCTGATTGGGACTACTACTAGTGCACCTGGTTGAAGTCCCATCTTAGCAACGTTCTATGTCGACACGCCACAGCGTGCTTTCGATGACATTGAAGGTGCACACGTCACCTACCTTGAGCTCGTTATCCCGGCAGAAGGTCGTCCAGCCTGTTGAAAGTTTCCATTGGACCGGTTCGTAAAAGTAACCATTCACTTCCCACGACCTGTTACTCTCCGAGGACTTGAGATTGATCGTGCAAATTCCAAGGAATCCGACCCTCTTGCAAAAGCCCCCCGGTAAAGGCTGCAAGCCATTGCAATCAGATTGGTTATTTGTGTAACAGTTGAAGAGGGTATGACGACAATGTTACAAACAAGCTGATAATACTCTGTCAAGTTAAGTTATTTGATATATATTAGTTTGTTCCCTTATGTTGAAAGATGTCTTACTATGTTCCTTACTTCTAGTAAAAGTAAATTCCCAACTTGCTTATAGAGTATATAAATGATCTCGCAGAAAAATACATATGTTTGTACTTACAAGATAGCGTTGAATCGCGTTCGGGTTGAGCTTCTTCCTTATCCAAGGCTGTGACCCGATTTCATATTCATAAGTTGTCGTCCTTACTTTGTCCGGAGGATTTATGGAGCTTTTTGGCCTTCTTGTTTCTTCACTTCGCTTCCTTTTGCTACTGGAAAAATGTGTTTCATTTTGGCTCCGCGCTCCTTTTGATGCTAAGCGTACAATAATAGTAATGGATTTAGACATTTATAATATATTTTAATTCACAATCAAGATATTCATAGTGCACAAAATAGTTTCTTAACTCACATTGTGCAGTTTTCTTGGACGAATTAGCCTCTCCATTCTGCTCAGTTTTCTTGCAAGAACTTGTTTTCTCGCTGTTCTCAATTTGCTTGCAAGAACTTGTATCCTCACTGTTCTCAGTTTGCTCAAATCTGATGCCCCGTTTCTCCAACTTTCTCCTGCATCCGGTAAACCCGAACACTTCAACTGTAAAGGTCATGTTGCCTTTATACCTGATCAGCAGAGTTTCGCCTTGCCTGATACCATGGGACTCAAGAAACTTTGACCAGACACCTGCGAAGAACACATTCGACCCCTCTTTCTCGAGATCGATATGCCAACAATGGCGGAAGGGAGTCACAAAAGTGGCCATCCGGCTATGGAGCTCCTCATCAGAAATGTATCTCCGTTTCAGAAACTCGGGCGGGATAGGCTGCACAGACAGATGAAACAACATAGTGCAGTGAACATAGTCATCAGCATACGGTGTACATTTGAAGACTTGATCCAGAACATTTCAACGAGAAGAGTATGCAAACCATCTTTTCCATCCAATCATGGCAAAGCGGCACGACAAACTGCGGCGTACGAGCACGGCCAGTTTCCATCTGGGCTGCCGGGAGGCCTGAAACTGAAATCGAACAATTGTCAGATGTATGAGCTATGAGTTATCTACTCTCAGAAAACAAATGAGCGGGACGCAAACCCAAACTCATACTTGTTCTGATTCTTGTCACCAAACCTACGGAGCTATTTTAGCCCACGAACAAAACCTACCTATTTTTGTTTAACTGATATACACAACTTATCCTGACCACAGTCGATAATTAATTTTTTTCTCACCCTGGTTCCTCCTAAATGGATACATGCGGACAGAATTACGAAAATCAAACCCTACACATGCCTTAGGGTCACAGAATTATACTAGAGATTGGGTGCACGCACCGGTGATGGTTTGTCCGAACTCTTTGATGAAGCAGGTGCCGTCGAAGGCCTTGACGGTGAGCACGCCGCGTCCTTCGTGGCGGAGCACCAAGAACCAGCCGACGCCGATGCCGTGGGCCTCCACAAACTCCGGCCACCGTCGACCCAGGAACGCGCCGTGGCTGTCCCGGCCGACCTCGACCTGCCAGACAGCCGCGCCGAATGGGCTGACGAGGAAGGCCGTCATCCCGGCGCCGCCGTCTCTGGAATCAAAGCACTCAGCGAGCTCGTCGGAGATGCGCTGCACAGTCAGTATAGTATGCCTCAGCTGCCGGGGTCAGAGTCTAGGATGGATGGAGAGAGCACTAGAGCAGTGCGCGTCGACATCTTCTTACCAGCTGCTCGCAGGAACCAGGCAGCAGCACCTTCAGCTGCGTGGTCACGCTGCCGGCGCCATGTTTACCCATGGTCCTCGGGCACCTAGATGACGGTGGCGTGGGGAACAACTCAACGGTCTTGTGTTTTTCTCACTGCCTCCCCTCCGGCCGCTATTTCAACTTCTGGGGAATTGCGGAATTACTCATTTACTAGCAGAGTGCCGCACCGCCCCCCAAAGCCAATGACGCCTAGGTTCGTATGCATATGCTTTTACTTTCGGTTTATTCGTGTGCCAACGTTCACAGCCACCTCGGTAATCTGAGCTCCGTTTTGGTGTACTCACGTGGATTTATTTAGAGCTAATTGCATGGGATATACACTAACTTGTTCATTATGCAAGCACACCCAAGTACTTGCAGCTTGGTTCGGGTGGTAGACGAAGTTGTTAGGCATTTGCCAAAAAGAAAAAAACATTCTGAATTGGATAATTGGACGCCATGTCTCACTAGGGGAAAAAATGTCGCTGCCGTGTAGACACGTCTTTGCCGTGTGTCATACGCACCGGAACACGGCAAAGACAGTCTTTGCCGTGTGTAACTCAGAAAATACACGGCAAAGTACGTGAACACGGCAAATTTCTGAAAAAAAACACGACAAAGAAATATACACGGCAAAGACCCATAAAGGAACACGGCAAAGAAAATACATTCGGCAAAGTTGACAACGGCACACGGCATAGGTGTTATCACGGCAACGAGGTGGGACCCGTGACCCCACAAATCCATTTAACGGGAGGAGCTAACGGCCGTCGACGGTGGTCTCTTTGCCGTGTGCCCTCGCCGGTCCTTTGCTGTGTGTATTCGGTAGTACACACGGCAAAGGCCCTTTGCCGTGTGTATTCCGTAGTACACACGGCAAAGGGCCTTTGCCGTGTGTATTTCGCAGTACACACGGCAAAGTCTTTTTTTTTTTGCCTTTTATCACATTACTCTTAGAAAAATCATAAAAAAATCATTCTAATTCAGAAAAATACAAATAATATATCAAAATTTGCAGAAAAATAAGATCTATATATGTACACTAAAAAATTAGATATTTATATTGAATAAGAATCTTCATGCTCGCCGTTTTGACCATAGATTTAAACATGCATAAAAAATTCAAAAACGATCGAAACAATGCGAAACCTTCGCGTGGTGTCATATTATGTTACATGGTTGCAAGGAAAATATCAAACTTGTTATATTGAATATGTCTCAAAAAAACCTTCATAAAATGACCTATCTCATTCGAGGTTTCCTGGCTTTCGGGTCAAATGACCAATGTTATGGCTAGAATCAAGGCATAGTTTGTGATAATCTGCCCATATTGTGCATGCATGTGCCTCATGGAATGGTGAACAATGTTGCAAGATGAAGTTTTTATTTTCGTCGCACCAAAAAGCCATTTTCAATTTTCTGAGCGAAAAAAAACGAGAGATTTTATGAAGCAACCACCAAATGGATAATTTAAAATGCTACCACCCTATTTTTCAAAAATACTAGACCACCTTAAATGTTACAATGTCCCAACAGGGGGATCTGAAACCTTTCCGTCCACTCTAGGTAAAAAAGACAAATTCCTGCCGAATCGGCAGGAAGTGGGTTAGATATGAACTACAGGTACATGACCGGATGGACATGTTTTTTAAAAAAAAATCATTTTTAGATTCACAATATGCTATTTCATCAGAGATCCAGTGAAAGTTTAGAGAGGCTCAGCTCCGAGCTAAGAATCTTCATACCCGTCGTTCGACAAAGTTTGTCGATAGTTTTAAAGAGTCATAAAAAATTGAAAAACGATCGAAATAATGTGAAACCTTCGCGTGGTGTCATATTATGTGACATGGTTGTAAAGAAAAATATCAAACATGTTATATTGAATATGTCTAAAAAAACCTTCACAAAATGACCTATCTCATTCGAGGTTTCCTGGCTTTCGGGTCAAATGACCAATGTTATGGCTAAAATCAAGGCATAGTTTATGATAATGTGCCCATATTGTGCATGCATGTGCCTCATGGAATGGTGAACAATGTTGCAGGAGGAAGTTTTTCTTTTCGTCGCACCAAAAAGCCATTTCCCATTTTCTGAGCGAAAAAAACGAGAGATTTTATGAAGCAACCACCAAATGGATAATTTAAAATGCTACCACCCCATTTTTCAAAAATACTAGAGCACCTTAAATGTACAATGTCCCAACAGGGGGATCTCAAACCTTTCCGTCCACTCCAGGTGAAAAAGACAAATTCCTGCAAAATCGGTAGGAAGTGGGTTAGATATGAACTACAGATACATGATCGAATGGACATGATTTTTTTAAAAAATCATTTTTAGATTCACAATATGCTATTTCATCAGAGATCCAGTAAAAGTTTAGAGAGGCTCAGCTCCGAGCTAAGAATCTTCATACCCGTCGTTCGACAAAGTTTGTCGATAGTTTTAAAGAGTCATAAAAAATTCAAAAACGATCGAAACAATGCGGAACCTTCGCGTGGTGTCATATTATGTGACATGGTTGCAAGGAAAAATATCAAACTTGTTATATTGAATATGTTTAAAAAAAAACTTCACAAAATGACCTATCTCATTCGAGGTTTCCTGGCTTTCGGGGCAAATGACCAATGTTATGGCTATAATCAAGGCATAGTTTATGATAATGTGCCCATATTGTGCATGCATGTGGCTCATGGAATGGTGAACAATGTTGCAGGAGGAAGTTTTTCTTTTCGTCGCACCAAAAAGCCATTTTCTATTTTCTGAGCGAAAAAAACGAGAGATTTTATGAAGCAACCACCAAATGGCTAATTTAAAATGCTACCATCCTATTTTTCAAAAACACTAGACCACCTTAAATGGACAATGTCCCAACGGGGGGATCTCAAACCTTTCTATCCACTCCAGGTGAAAAAGACAAATTCCTACCGAAACGGTAGGAAGTGAGTCAGATATGAACTACAGGTACATGATCTGATGGGCATGATTTTTTAAAAAAATAATTTTTAGGTTCACAATATGCTATTTTATCAAAGATCCAGTGAAAGTTTAGAGAGGCTCAGCTCCGAGCTAAGAATCTTCATACCCGTCGTTCGAAAAAGTTTGTCGATAGTTTAAAAGAGTCATAAAAAATTCAAAAACGATCAAAACAATGCAAAACCTTCGCGTGGTGTCATATTATGTGACATGGTTGGAAGTAAAAATATCAAACTTGTTATATTGAATATGTCTCAAAAAACCCTTCACAAAATGACCTATCTCATTCGAGGTTTCCTGACTTTCGAGTCAAATGACCAATATTATGGCTAGAATCAAGGCATAGTTTGTGATAATATACCCATATCGTGTATGCATGTGTATTATGGAATGGCGAATAATGTTGCTGAAGGAAGTTTTCCTTTTCCTCGCACCAAAAAGCCATTTTCCATTTTCCGGGCACAAAAAACGGGGGGTTTTATGAAGCAACCACCAAATAGATAATTCAAAATGATACCACACCATTTTCACAAGATTATATGGATGTCATATTTGGATTCCTCACATTTTTCTGATCGATTTAGACATTTTATTTGTCGAATTCCGATTTACGGATTTAAATATATGAATTATTCCATATTAAATAGAAAAAGGAAATAAAATAAAACCATTTTATTTTTTATTTGGATTCAAGATTATTATTACTTTTCATTATTGTTTACTTAAATAATTGTTTGGAATCTAAAACTGAGATGTGTGACATCATGGTCCAAGAGTTAATATCATTGATATGGAAGTATTAGCAACAAGGTATGATTTCTTTCTTGATAGCTCATTCAGAAGGAACGACGAAGTTAAGCGTGCTAGGCCTAGAGTAGTGTTAGGATGGGTGACCACAGGGAAAGTTTGATTATGAGTGCAATTTGACATAATATTTAACATACAAAGGGTTCAAATATTCTATATGAGATTATCGACTAAATAATATTCAAAAAAGTTTGAAACAAATTTTTTTTATTTTTTTTAAAAAGGCAGTTTCTTTGCCGTGTACTTTTTCCACGAGACACACGGCAAAGACAGCTTCTTTGCCATGTACTTTTCAAGGAGACACACGGCAAAGACAACTTATTTGCCGTGTACTTTTCAAGAAGACACACGGCAAAGAATAGACACCGTCATCTCCACGGGAACCGTTATGTTACTTTACTTTGCCGTGTCTACGCATGAGACACATGGCAAAGCCTTTGCCGTGTCTTATTTAGAAAACACACGGCAAAGGGCCTTTGCCGTGGCGAACGTTGCCGTGTGGCATTTGCCGTGTGTATACACACGGCAAAGCCTTTGCCGTGTCTTTTGCCCACACGGCAAAGAGCCTGTGTGCCGTAGTGTCTCCGGCGGTCGGAATCGTAAACTTCGCAACCCCCCCACCCCACCCCCACACCCACACCCACCACCACCACACACACACACACACACACACACACAACAAAGCACCATCGGAAGAGCATATGGAAGCACCATCGAAAGAGCATATGATGTGCCCGAGTCACACTTAAGTTTTCTCATTTTTTTTTCAAGTGTCCTAAAAGGTTAGCATCTATTTTCTCGTTTAGACCGTGTGATACTAATTTTTAGCATCGTGATTGCGTTTGATATATAGTTGTATGATGTAGATGAGCCATTTAAGGATGTATGGTGACCGACGCTATGGCGCTTATAGAGAAGGCGTGTGTTCTTTTCGTCTTGTGGCCGAGGCGAATGAGCGATATGATGGTTTTATGTCTTGTCCATGTGTTGAATGTCGGAATGAGCAGGCTCACACTTCCTCAAGAGTTATTTAGAGCCACCTTCTTCGGTCCGGTTTCATGTCCAGCTATAATGTTTGGACCAAAAACGAAGAAAGAGGGGTTATGATGGAAGACGACGATGAAGAAAAGAATGATGATGACAACTACCGATTTATGTTCCCTGAATACGCTAATACCACAATGAAAGATACTGAAAAAGGAGGTGAAGAACGGGCACCAGATGAGCCCGCTGATGATCTTGGTCGGGTCATTTCTGATCCAAAGCGAGACTGCGACACAAAAAAGGAGAAGTTGCAGTTCGAGCAGATGATACATGACCACAACAAATTGTTGTATCCAACTTATGAAGATGGCCAGAAAAAACTGGTTAGCACACTGAAATTACTGAAGTGGAAGACAAAGATCGTGTGACTGACTCGGGATTTAAAAAGTTGCTGGTACTAATGAAGAAGATGCTTTCAAGAAAGAACGAATTGCCCGCCAGTACGTACGAACACAAAGAAGCTGGTCTGCCCTCTAGGATTAGACGTGCAGAAGATACATGCATGCCCTAATGACTACATCGTCTACCACAGTGAGAACTAAGAGAATATGGTTATATGCACTACATTGCGGTATAAGATCAGAAAAGATGACCCTGATGATGTTGAGGGAGAGGCACCCAGTAAAAGGGTTCCTGCCAAGGTGATGTGATATGCTCCTATAATACGACGATTGAAATGTTTGTTTAGAAACAAAGAGCATGCCAAGTTGTTGTGATGGCACATGGAAGACCGTAAGGAAGACAGGATGTTGAGGCACCCCACTGACGGTCGGCAGTGAAAAAAAATCGAAAGAGACTTTCCGGACTTTGCTGGTGACGCAAGAAACTTATGGTTTGGTCTAAGTATAGATGGCTGATACGTCAGAAATGTATCTGTAATTTTTGATGTTCCATACTTGTTTAGTATCTATTTTGCTTTGCTTTGTCCACACTTTGAGGTGTTTTTATATGTTTTCTAGAACTAACCTATTAACAAGTTGCAACAGTGTCAATTGCATGTTTTCTTCTGTTTTTGGTTCAAGAAAGGCAGAAAATCAATATTCCCAGAATTGGACGGGACAAAAGCCAAAGTCAATATTTTACCGTGAGCAACACGAAGCCAGAAGACGAGAAGGAGAAGGCTCACCAGGGGGGCCACACCCCCTGGCCGCGCAGGTGGGCCCACCCCGCGCCTGGGGGGTGCAGCCGCCCTAGTGGCCCCCCTGGCTCGGCCCTTCGCCTATAAGAAGCCCCCGATGCAGAAACTCCACGAAACCGTCTGTAGCCGCTGCCACCATCGTCCCTAGATCAGGGGGGATCTGAAGTTCTTCCCGGCACCCTGCCAGAGGGGAGATTATCCCGGAGGCCTTCTTGCCTCCGGTATGAAGCGTGAGTAGTTCCACCTTAAACTACGGGTCCATGTAGTAGCTAGATGGTTGTATCTCCTCCTTGTGCTTTCATGTATAGATCTTGTGAGCTCCGTTCATGATCCAGATCTAATCTATTTGTAATCATACATGTTGTGTTTGCGGGGATCCGATGGATACTATGTCAGATTGATTAATGGTTTTGTCTTATTGATTCTATCATGTTTGTGTTGTTTGTGATCTTTCATGCTCTCTATTGTTAGTAGCTATCTTGGCTAAGTAGTTGCTAGTGACTCCAAGAGGAGGTATTTATGATCGATAGTGGATTCATGCCTCTAGTTTCTAAGGGAAGTGATAGAAATCTCTTCGGTTGTAGATGTGATGTTGCCACTAGGAAGAAAACAATGGTCTCTTGTTCATGGAACAAGTGGATTGTTTACCTTACACACTTTTCTTAAATAAGTTGTCTGTTGCTTGCAACTTAATACTGGAGGGGGTTCGGATGATAACCTAAAGGTGGACTTCTAGTCATAGATACAGTTGGATGGCGGTCTATATATATTGTTGTATTGTCCAATCAAATTTCATAGGATTTTTATCTAGTATTGCACTGTTATGCCTTGCTCAGTTCCTATCAATTGCCCTGATGTAATTTGTTTACCCTTCATGTCATGTTTTTTATCTAAGGAGAGCACCTCTAGTGAACTATGGACCCCGGTCCAATCTTTACCATTGATACATATTTCACTTTTACTGTTTACTTGTTGCAAACCATCATCACCTTCCACACCATACAGTTAATCATTTGTTACAGCAACCGGTGAGATTGACAACCTCACTGTTAATTGGGGCAAAGTCTTGAGTTTGTGTTGTGCATGTTTTCACGTTGCTTGCAACACTTGTGTGACGTTTCCTTCCTCCTACTGGTTCGATAACCTCGGTTTCTTACTGAGGGAAGACTTGCTGTTGTGCTGCATCACACCTTGCTCTTGGGGTTTCCCGACGAAGCGCACCTACATCAACTAGACGCATCAACAAGTTTTCTAGCGCCGTTGCCGGGGAGGCCAAAGACCACTACTAGGAAAATGCTTATAGATAAAATTACTACTAGTGGCGCACATCTAAAACGATGCGCCACTTATATATACTAGTGATGCACCTCTTAATGGTGCCCCGGTAATATTCAGATATTAGTGACACACACGTTATTCAGTGCCTCACTTATATGTGGTGTACGACCTGTATTGGGATACCTGCTCTTATAAGTGGGGTGTGCGGTTGGTGGTAGGTGACAGTTTAGTAATGGCGCACCGCATATTGGTGCCTTACTAGTATATAAAAATTAGCGAGGCACCAATATGGAGTGCGTCGCTACTAACCTGGCAACACTTTTGTACTATATATGGATGGATGGATGAAATTATTAATTAACTTGTTCTTATTTTATAATTTTTCTTTTATAATTTTTAACAATATTATAACATCTAAAATATTAAAAATATGTTTATAGTTTATATTATGTTGAACAATGTTTTTATATTTAAAATATATTTTTAAATAAAAATAAAAAATATTGACAATTAGGATTCTATCCTAGGTGCGAAGGTTTGGGTTTCCAACCATTGGGCTGAGCCGAGAGTAGCCGAGAGTAGTGATAGAGTTTGCACTACCCTGGTTTTGAATAGAAACATCCATTATAATATTTCTTCTGATCTATATTAATTGACTTAATTATTTAGATTTGGATAAATTTAGACACTATATAATATATATGTCCATTCAAATTTTGAAAATCCAAGTCAATTAATATGGATTGGAAGAAATAACTTATAAATTTGTTAAAAAAAATAACTTATGAGTGGCCGTGGTGTGCGCCACACATACTTGTCTCCCTTATCCACGTATCGGTCAAGAGCGACCACCCCGCGTCCGCGCACCACACATCGCGATCGAGCCTGAGACCACCACCGTCATCACTCGAGGAGCAGTCGGCGTCCCCGCCGCTCGAAGCCGCCCCCTGCCGCCGCGAGCACCTCCGTGGTGAGCGCCGCTCCACCTCCCCTACCCCTTCCCGCTCTTCCCCTCTCCCCAATCGCACATTGCCGTCTTCTGCCAGTCGGCAGTACCGTCCGTGGAGGAGAGGCACCCCCAGCACAACTGCCACTGCTGCCATCTGTGAAGGAGAAGGAGGAGGCGCAGCCGCAGGGGAGGAGCTGCTGCACGCCGTCCGTGGAGGAGAGCCACCCCCACCCCAAGTGTTGTCGCCGCCGTGCGTGAAGGAGGAGAAGGAGGAGGCATATAGCAGCAGGGGAGGAGCCGCTGCACACCATCTTTGGCGTCCACGTCGTCCGCGACCAACTTGGAGGCGAGCCTCTCCCTCCCCCTCTCCCATATCCCCTCTCCCCAGATTAAGACATGGCTGGAAGAAATTGCTGATTAATACATTGTTGCTTATTGTGAAAATTTTGTGGTTTCGTTTACTCAACTATTTGCATGTTCCATGATACTGAATCTAGTATTACTTGGATATTTTCTGTCAAATATTAAAAAGTTATGACATGACTTTATTCATATTTGGGCAGCTCATAAAAAAGCGTTTGAAGGAGTTCAGGATTTTCCTTTCATCCAGGCTAAAGAGTTTTAGAATTAGAAGTAGATTTCAGGCTGGACCATTTGAAGTGGAACCTCGTTCAATTGGGATCATTTTTGTATTTCTTACTATTTTTCTGTTTTGATAAACAGGAACAGGTATTTGTGGGAATGTCACTCAGGACATACCTTGAGGCTGCTTTCGGGGATGGAAAGGCACCACTAGATCCTTCAACCTTGGTATGCAACAACTTAATAGATTACTTACATATTCATTCGCTACAACAATTGGTAGGAATGTTGTTTTTTCAGAACCGTCTCATTTTGCTGTCCTGGTGATATGTCCAATTGATGTTCTTGTCAGAACAAACTGCATTGAGCTATCTACTTTATCTTCAATGTGATTCTACATTACAAAGTAAATATATATATCGCTCCTGTGAGTATACCTAGGGGGCTTGGATACTACTCGTAGTTGCAAAGTCTTGTCAGCTCCTAAAGTAGCTTGATGCTTGGTTGTGTTCTTCCCAATCCCAAGTGAACAACTTCATGTTTGTGTTCACCGTTTTACTCTATTTTCGTCAATTCCAGTTAGCAGCTGCATTGCCATTGTGGCAAAATAGTATATGCACCATTTTTTTCGAGTCCTGTAAACTAGCAAACAACATCTACTTGTAAAGTGAGCCTAAAATAAACAATAAGAGTGGCTTTTCTGAGCTCCAGTGCACGTACACTCTATATGGAGCGTTCAACCAGCATCACATTTCATGAGATTTGTGTCACACTTATGAAGACATGAACAGTGGTCATCCCTAGCCTTCGCTGCCATTCCTTGTAGTAGACAACATCTTGTTTCTTTCCTATGTGACAAACGGACATCACATTTTAGCTTTTTCTGATGATTGATTCTAGTAGATTATTATTTAGAAACGTGTTAACTACATGTAGAACCAATGCTAGGATCCAGCTCATCTGTAACTAACTGAGCTAACTACCAAGCTAATTAATCCACTAACTTGGCTTAAGTCAAACGTATAAAAATTGGACTGTCTAGAATCAGTTAAGAAGCACGACGTGGGATTAATGCATGAACATGTATGCATAAGAATGCTAACATTCTTCATTAGCATTTAGCATTGTTATTTTCTTTGGAGCAGTAAAAATTATTGTTTGGAGTTAACAAAAAAATTGTACTATCATAACAAAAATGCCTCCAGTTTCAATTCTATAACTTCGCAGTGAGGTTTCAGGAGTGCACGACGAGCGGGAAGACTGTATAAAGCAAGTGAACAAGTTCTCGGGCAACAATTACAAAGGCTACAAGAGTAGAGCAGATGAGGTGAAGGAACCGGATAAGACCTGCATCGTAGTCCTCACCGCTTTGATAGCGGTTCTAGTGTATTCCATGGTGGTTTAGATGACTACCTCCATTGAGGTGAACATGCTAGCTACTCGATTGACATGCACTTGTGTAATAATTTTACACTTGTCTCTATTTTGGATTCTAAGTAATGTGATAAACTACTATTGTTTTCGTCTTTTCTCTGTTTAGGTCAATTCCAATATGTGATCAGTTTATGTTCTATATAATGTATAATGTATTGTATTTGAATCATATAACCGTGTATAAATACCTATACAACATATTTAAAAATCGTTTTCAAAAATATAGTAGTTGGCCCACCGTTTTATCTATCAGTGTCACACCTATATAAGTGGCGCACATGGATGGTGTGCCACTAGTATATATTATAAGTGAGGCACCGTAGGGGTGCGCCACTAGTATATATTATATCTGGGGCACTATGAGCTGCGCCACTAGTAAAGTTTACTAGTGGCGCCTCGCTAGTGGCGCACTAATATCCAAATTTGGTGCCTCACTAATAGGGTATTTTCTAGTAGTGGGCGTCTTCATAAGGAGAGTCCTCCTCAACCTTTTTTTTTTGGTTTTCTTAGTTTCTTTTGCTTGTTTTTATTTGCCTCTTTTTATCAAAAACTCAAAAAAAAACTTAGTTTAGTTTGGTTTGCTTTCTCTTATCAAAAACACAAAAAAATTAGTTTCTGCTCTAGCCGTTGCTGTTTTGGCTTGTCCCATCTTTGCCAAAATAAACTCCGCTGAGAACACCAAGTTGTATGACTTCACTAGCACAAACAACAATGATTTCCTTAGCATTCCCATTGCTCCACCTCCTCCTGATGCTAACTTTTATGAAATTAAGCTTACTTCGCCGAATCTTGTGATGAGAGAGCATTTTTCTGGTGCTAGTTCTGTTGATGCTGCTGCCCATCTCAATAACTTTGTTGAACTTTGTGAGATGCAAAAGTATAAAAATGTAGATGGAGATATTATTAAGCTCGAGCTGTTTCCTTTCTCCTTGAGAGGAAGAGCTAAAGAATGGTTGCTATCTTTTCCTAGAAATAGTATTGATTCTTGGACTAAGTGCAAAGATGCTTTTATTGAAAAGTACTATCCTCCTGCTAAGATTATATCTATGAGAAGTGACATTATGAAATTTAAACAACTTGATAATGAACATGTTGCTCAAGCTTGGGAATGAATAAAATCTTTGGTTAAGAATTGTCCCACTCATGGACTCACTGCTTGGATGATTATCCAGACTTTTTATGCAGGTTTGAACTTCTCTTCAAGGAACCTGTTGGATTTAGCTGCTGGAGGTACCTTTATGGGCATCACTTTGGGTGCTGCAACAAAACTCCTTGATAATATGATGGTTAATTACTCTGAATGGCACACTGAGAGAGCTCCACATGGTAAGAAGGTAAATTCTGTTGAAGAAACCTCCTCTTTGAGTGATAAGATTGATGTTATTATGGCTAAGCTAGTTAATGGGAAAGCTCCTTTAGATCCAAACAATGTTCCCTTAGCCTCTTTTGTTGCTCAAGAAGAGCAAGTTGATGTGAACTTCATTAGAAACAACAATTTCAACAACAATGCCTATAAGAATAATTTTGGTGGTAATAACTATAGGCCTTATCCTCCTAATAACACTAGTAGAAAAACTACCTTTCGTTTTTTGCAGCTCCAGCCTCTAGTCCCGGCCTCCTCTGAAACCGGGACTAGTCTTAGCACTAGTCCCGGTCTATGAATTCTGCAACGGATACATGGCCCCATATCACTAGTCCCGGTCCATGGGCAACCTCTAGTCCCGGCTGGTAACACAGGCCGGGACTAGAGCTCCTGTGGGACCGATGGCTATATTTAGTCTGGGTTCTTGTTACAAGCCGGGACTAGAGGTCAACCTCTAGTCTGGGTTCATTTTACCACCCGGGACAACTTATTACCACTATATATGCCTGTTCGACCCAGCCCAAAAGCATGGCCATTTCCTCCAAGTAACAGCTCAAGTTCATCCTCATTTTGGTGGCAACTTTAAATCCAAGATTTGGTGGCATCATCTATCAATCGAAGCTTCTAAAATGGTTAGCAACTTCAATCATTCACCTCTTATTGTTATAGTTTAGCTCAATGCTCTAGAACTAGCTAGATTGACGAATTTCATGCTTAGAAGTGTAGAGGGAATTTTAGATGTGTAGTTTTAAGCATAGTTTGATTATACAAAAAGCTACTGAAAGTTAAGATGTGCATTGAAGAGTTTCGGATCTCAGAATTGAGTAAGGTTTTCACTGCTAGAGCAATAATTAAATAGTCAACATTTTTATATTAACAGTTTTGTCCAATTCAAAAATTAGTGCATGTAAAATTTTAATATGATAGAAAATCTTAATTCAAAAATTAGTGCATGTAAAAGTAATTGTAGTAAAAATGATCCAAACTTTTTATATGATAGAAAATTTTAATTATACTGCAGATGAGCCGAGAATGGATGTATGACGCTCCCCGAATGTCTGACGCGTTCATTAAAGGCGTGCATTCTTTCCTCGAGTTGGCTGAGGCAAACAAGCGGAATGGTTTTATGTGTTGTCCATGTCGTATCTGTCGGAATAAGAAGGATTACTCTTCATCCAAAACCATTCACATCCACCTGATTCAATCAGGTTTCATGTCCCGCTATATTTGTTGGACAAAGCATGGATAAAGCAGGGTTATGATGGAAGAGAGCGAAGAAGAAGAAGAGAACGATGCTAATTATCCAATGTTTCCTGAATACGGTGGCACTGCACTAGAAGACAATGAACAAGAAGAAGGTGAAGAACGGGCATTAGATGAGACTGCTGATGATCTTCGTCAGGCCATTCTTGATGCACGGAGCGAATGCGAAAATGAAAACGAGAAGAAGAAGTTGCAGCGCATGTTAGAGGATCACAAAAAATTGTTATACCCAATTTGCGAAGATGGCAACACAAAGCTCGGTACCACATTGGAATTACTGCAATGGAAAGAAGAGAATGGTTTATCTGACAAGGGATTTGAGAAGCTACTGAAAATTTGGAAGAAGAAGCTTCTAAAGGATAATGAATTGCCTGTCAGTACATACGAGGCAAAGAAGGTTGCCTGCCCTCTAGGACTAGAGGTGGTGAAGATACATGCATGCATTAATGACTGCATATTATATCACGGTGAGGAGTACGAGAATTTGGATGCATGCCCGGTATGCGGCGCATTGCGTTATAAGATCAGACGAGATGACCCTGGTGATGTTGAGGGCGAGCAGCGCCCCAGGAAGAAGGTTCCTGCAAAGGTTATGTGGTATGCTCCTATAATACCACGGCTGAAACGTTTGTTTAGAAACAAAGAGCATGCCAAGTTGTTGCGATGGCACAAAGAAGAGAGCAGGAAAGACTCGATGTTAAGACACACCGCTGATGGGTCACAATGGATAAAAATTGATAGAGAGTACCCGAGCTTTGCAGATGACGCAAGGAACTTAAGGTTTGGTCTAAGTACAGATGGCATGAATCCTTTTGGAGAGCAGAGCTACAGTCATAGCACCTGTCCTGTAACTCTATGTATATATAACCTGCCTCCTTGGTTGTGCATGAAGCGGAAGTTCATTATGATGCCAGTTCTCATCCAAGGCCCAAAGCAACCCGGCAATGACATTGATGTCTATCTAAGGCCATTAGTTGAAGAACTACTACAGTTGTGGCACGACGAAGGTGTTTGTATGTGGGATGAGCACAAACAGAAACCATTTGACCTACGGGCGTTGTTGTTCGTAACCATCAATGATTGGCCTGCACTTAGTAACCTTTCAGGACAGTCAAACAAGGGATACAATGCATGCACACATTGTTTAGATGATACGGAAAGTATATATTTGGATAAAGGTAAGAAGAATGTGTACCTGGGGAATCGTCGATGTCTTTCGTCCAGGCATCCCGCAAGAAAGAAAGGCAAGCATTTCAATGGTGAGTCAGATCACCGGAAGAAGCCTATCCGCCGTACTGGTGATGATATATTTGGTATGGTCAAGGATCTAGAAGTAATCTTTGGAAAGGGCCCTGGCGGTCAATCTGTTCCAAATAATGCTGACGGACATGTGCCCATGTGGAAGAAGAAATCTATATTTTGGGAGCTACCCTATTAGAAAGTTCTAGAGGTCCGCTCTGCAATCGACGTGATGCACGTGACGAAGAATCTTTGCGTGAACCTGCTAGGATTTATGGGCGTGTATGGAAAGACAAAAGATACGCCAGAAGCACGGCAGGACCAGCAAGATATGAAAGACCGAGACGGCGTGCATCCAATAAAGACAGATAAAGGACGTCTAAGTGTTGCCAGCTATGCTCTTACCAAAGAAGAGAAGGAATTTTTTTTGATGTCCTAAGAAGTATGAAGGTCCCCTATGGCTTCTCGTCGAATATAAAGGGAATAATAAATATGGCAGAGAAAAAAATTCCAGAACCTAAAGTCTCATGACTGCCACATGCTTATGACACAATTGCTTCCGGTTGCATTGAGGGGGATTCTACCAGAACATGTTCGACTGCCCATTGTGAAGCTATGTGCATTCCTTAATGCTATTTCTCAGAAGGTAGTAGATCTAGAAATTCTACCGAGGTTACAAAATGATGTGGTCCAGTATCTCGTTAGTTTTGAGATGGTGTTCCCACCATCCTTCTTCAATATTATGACGCATCTGCTGGTACACTTGGTTGACGAGATTACTATTTTGGGTCCTGTATTTCTACACAATATGATCCCCTTTGAGAGGTTCATGGGAGTCTTGAAGAAATATGTCCATAACCGTGCTAGGCCAGAAGGAAGCATCTCGAAGGGCTATGGAACAGAGGAGGTCATTGATTTTTGTGTTGACTTTATTCCTGACATTAAGTCGATTGGTGTTCCTGAATCACAGCATGAGGAGAGACCGAGTGGAAAAGGCACACTAGGAGGGAAATCAATAATATGTAGGAACAGACATTCTTTTACTCAAGCACACTACACGGTTCTGCATAATTCCACCTTGGCAGCTTCATATATAAAGGAACACAAGGATATTGTATGCTAAAACAACCCGAGAAAGCATGGCTCCTTGATTAGAGATGAACACATGAAGACTTTTGGCGGTTGGTTGAAAACACATCTCATGAATAACAACACTGTTTGTGATGAGTTGTACTTGTTGGCCAGCTCACCATCTTCGACTATATCTACTTACCAAGGGTACGAGATAAATGGGAATACATTTTACACGATTGCCCAAGATAAAAAGAGCACCAACCAAAACAGTGGTGTCCAGTTCGATGCAACAAACGACAATGGGTCAAAGGACACATATTATGGTTACATAGAGGAGATATGGGAACTTGACTATGGACCTGCTTTGAAGGTCCCTTTGTTTCGGTGCAAATGGGTCAAGCTAACAGGAGGCGGGGTTGAGGTAGACAAAAAATACGGAATGACAACAGTGGATCTCAACAATCTTGCGTACATGAACGAACCATTCGTCCTAGCCAATGATGTGTCTCAGGTTTTCTATGTGAAGGACATGTCTACCAAACCAAGAAAAATAAAATATAAGCAAACAAATACATCATCAAACGATGAGCCAAAGCGCCACATAGTTCTTTCAGGGAAAAGAAGCATCGTAGGAGTGGAGGACAAGACAGAGATGTCCGAAGATTATGACAAGTTTCATGAAATTCTGCCGTTTGTAGTGAAGGATGACCCAAGCATCATGTTACTTGATGAAGATGCTCCATGGTTAAGGCCACACGGTCATAAGAAAGTCATATGATGTATTCAGAATTTTGCCTGCGGCCATTTTTTAGATGCAATCAATATGTACATATGCATGTATATCATTTTGTGAAGCTTTTACAAAGTTTGTTATTTTTTATGTTTTATAAGAATAATTATACTAACTTTCCATCTGACTGAAGCTTTTAGTCCCGGTTGTAGCCACTAACCGGGACTAAAGATATTTCCCGCCATTTCCCACCGTTTCCCGCAATGTTTTCCCGCCCCTTTCCTCTATATCTAGGCCAACTGCGCCATCGCTATCCACACATCCACACCTTCCTCTCTCACAACAATGGACAGCGGCTACTGGGCCATTTTGACCCTCGAGGAGACCGAAACGCTGTGCGCCTCCAGCTACCCTTGCCCTCCGGGCTACCGGCCGCCCGCCGGCTGGATGCTGAGTGCTGGAGGGGTTCCTGTCCCTCCTGTCCCTCAAGGTTCCGCACTCCAGGCGGCCATCACAAACCACTTCTACCACGATCTCACGCCGGAGAAGTGGATGGATCTCCCGACAACTATGACACCTGGAATGCCTTTTTTCTAACAGGCGATGAAGAGAGATCTCCAGGTACGAGGGTGACGGCTCTCCCCCGATGAACCACAACGAAGCCGGCCGCCGCCTATGGTGGGCGAACCGGACTATCATCAGCGTGATGCGCTACATCGCCGGGGGAGACCATCCTCGCCTGCGGTGCCCACAAGGCCACCCGCCGCAGAGCCACAAGAAGAAGGCCCCTCCCCTGCCCGGTGGTAGCGGCATCGTCTTCCAGGAGACCCCTCCCCCGCCCGCCGTGAATCCGAGGCCGGAGTGGCAGGTGCCCCCGGTATATGCCATGGCTGGGCTGAGGATCCCCGGAGTGGCAGCTGACGATGACGATGATGATGATGATGATGACGAAGAAGACCCTGAAGCTGCGTACTATAGGACAAGTAATGATTATGACTAAAGGGGGCGGCTTTAGTCCTGAGTTTTAGCTAGTTCCGGTTTGTCCCAGTTTTTAATATTGAGTGTTAGTCCCGGTTTGTGGCTAGAACTGAACTAAAGGGGGCCTTTAGTCCTGATTCCGTAGTCTCAGTTTTTAAATATTAATAAATGTCTTGAGTGTATTAGTCCCGTTTTATGGTTGGACCGGGACTAAAGGGGGGCCTTTAGTTCCGATTCGTACTACGACTTTCCCAAACTATGAAGATGTTGTCCCAATTCGTACTTACCATGAAGACCTGATCTCCAAACACGTGCGGTCACATATTAGGAAGTGCCTCTATGACCAGTTTCTTGGAGATGCCGGAGGACTGGGCTCCGGCGGCATCTACCTAAAACTGGCCGTAGTGGTGTCCCTGCTCTCGAAGACCATCTTGCAGCTTGTAACTTCTCTAACTAGATCAATATGCGTAGGAGCTAACCTAATTTCACATATTAGGGAGTGCATCTATGACCAGTTTCTTGGAGATGCCGGAGGACTAGGCTCCGGCGGCATCTACCTGAAACTGGCCGTAGTGGTGTCCCTGCTTTCGCAAACCATCGATCTTGGAGATGCCTCAAACTGTCTAGAGGACTGGCCTATTTATAGTACAAGCATCTCGGCATAGTGTCGACACTCAAGACATAATGTCGACACTCACCCCTATTATTAGTGCTCACTCCTGTTTTGCCTCGGTTGGTGTCTCCAACCAGGACTAAAGGTTCAACTTTAGTCCCGGTTGGCGACACCATCCGAGACAAGGGAAAATCTGCACGATATAACGTCGACACTCACCCATATCATTAGTGCTGCCTTCCCTAGCATGCCTGCCCTATTCCTACCTTCCCTAGCCTGCCGCAAGCTTTAGTCCTGGTCCATATTTAGTATGCTAATAAATTTACATAATAGATATTTTTTCTGCAAAATTTGATTTATAATACATATTTTTCATCATAACACAACAAAAGATATTGAAATAATAATATTAATAAATTCAAACTCTAGTATACAATAGATATTTTTTAATTCAACAAAATATTAATTTTATAACAGAATATGCTAATAGATTTACATTATATATCTTTTTTTCCTGCAAAATTTGATATATAATACATATTTTTCATCATCACAGAATAAAAGATAAAGAAATAATAATATTAATAAATTCAAACTCTAGTATACAAAAGATATTTTTTAATTCAATAAAATATTAGTTTTATAACAGAATATGCTAATAGATTTACATTATAGATTTTTTTCTGCAAAATTTGATATATAATACATATTTTTCATCATCATAGAATAAAAGATAAAGAGATAAATAAATTTTAAAAAATTAACCTCTAGTCCCGGCCCCAGCCTCCAACCGGGACTAGAGGTATTTGTCCTAAATAGTGTATTTTTTTAATGAGTGTATTTTTCGGTAAAATCCATACCTACTTTAGGATATGCCCGGGCATCCTCGTAGCCAACTCGGCCAGAGCGAGGGAGTACTATGCTCTAGAGGTGTTGTACTAGACTAGGCTCCGTCAGGGTGGCACTGGGAGGTGCTACCGTCAGGGACGCGTAGCTTGGTGAGGAATCCAGGTGTCGTCGTCGACCCGGATCTTATTTGGTGGAGGTCACGTGGCCCAGGCAGAGTGCAGAGGGAGCCAGCCCCCGAGGAGGTGGTACGACGTCGCGTCAGGGAGGAGGACGAGCACGTCCGTCGCTATATGGTGATGTTGGACGCCAGGCTGGTCCCCCATACCTGGCAGGTTATTAAGGGGTCTCACCTAGTTATAGTCCGGTGATGGTTCCGACTATTTGGTTGGTCACATCCCGCGGCTCAGGAGCCGGTAGTCGACATTGAGTTTGAGCGATGTTATTAGACAAGATGTTGTTTTTTATATGATATTACTACTTTGTCGTTATTCGAGATGTATTATGACTTCTTTGTTGTTTTCTGAGATGTTATTCGAGATGTTATATGATATTAATACTTTTGTTGTCATTCGAGATGTTATATAATTTTATTACTCATATTTGCACATTATGTCATAGCAGTTATTCTATGGATCACTTCAACAATAGAGAAGGTGAAGAGCCTTTATTCGATATGATACTGGCTGGTGGAGGGCCGATCCCCTATCAGGATGGAGCGCTCGTCGATCAGGGTGGGGAAGAAGACTGTGGGGCAGAAGATGGCTCACAGTTTCTAAATGAGTCCGGTGAGGGAATAGAGATAGAACCTCAATTCGAAGCGCATACTAGTTTTAATTTCGATGATGGCTTGGAAAATGATGGACCAGCCTTGACAAAGTCTGGCGAGGTATATTATTAAGCCTTTTGATCACTAGTAGATAGATGCATTAATTGATTTGTGTGCATATATATATTAACGGATGTTGTTTCTTATTTTAGACATCCACATCGACCGCGCTAGTTAAAAATAGTAAACGAGGACCGGCCAAAGGGATGCCCGATGATGCGTATCTCACAATTGTTGAGGTCTCTCTAGTGGGTGTCCCGTTGCTTCCCATAAAGAACGCAAACACATTTATTCATCAATGTGGATTTTTTGTTAGGGACAACGTCCCGATCAGCATTATCAACTGGAATAAGCCAGCAAAGGCCGATGAATATTCTATGAGTTATGCCGAGGACAGATACAAAGACATACTATGGGATAAGCTCATTCGCCATTTCACCCTACCGGTCTTAGACTAAGGAGGCCACAGATGCAATGAGGTCCAAAGTTAAGCATTTTGCTCTTAAGAATATGGGCGAACAGTTCAATAACTATAAGAAAAGATTATACAATGAATATCTCGAGGAAGGAAAAGTTCCAGCATTCGAGGAGTCACGAGAAGCAGCAGCCTCACTAGGAAAAGTTCAATACCATACCTCCGGCTACCCGTGATTTAATGAACTTGTAACCGAATAGACGGGTTGTGATCTCTATTTATGTATATATTTATGTAATGTAGAATTATATGTAATGTAGAATTATATCTATATTAGACGGGTTGTGATCTCTTTGTTGCATGTCACTTTACGCCAAACGTAACCCTCCTCTACCTATCCTCCTGCCGCGGCAGAACCCCGCATCGGCTACCGCGGCAGAAAACGGCCCCAAAAATCTGCCACGCCGGAAACCCCCATCGGCTGCCGCGACAGAAAATGGCCCCAAAACTCTGCCGCTGCAGAAACCCCCATCGGCTGCCACGGCAAAAACCCCCATCGGCTGCCGCGGCAGCCGAATAGGTAAAATGCTGCCGCGACAGAAAGGAACTAGTCCTGGCCCATAATACGGGCCAGGACTAAAGACCACCCCCTCGCACTGCTACGCTGCCACATGCACATCCTTTAGTCCCGGCCCGTAAATGGACCGGGACTAGAGGCTGGGACCTCTAGTCCCGTTTCCGTAGTCCCGGCTGTCCATCCGGGACTAGAGGCCCTCTACGACTTGGACTAGTGCCCCGTTCTCTACTAGTGTAATGGCAATACCTATGGAAACTCCTACAACAACGATAGAAGTGCCCCTCTGAACTTGAAGTTATGCTCAAAGACTTTATTAGTAAACAAACCTTTTTCAACAAGACCGTGGAGGAAAAACATTTAACTGTTGACAAAAATATTTCCTCTTTGTCTAAAGCACAGTCCTCCTTGATTAATAAAATGGCTGCTAAACCTGAAACCATGGAAAGTACCTTTGCTGCTACTCATGCCATACAAGATACTATTGATGAAAATGTTAGACTGTTAGCCCAACTTCATGCTAAGTGGGAAAGGGAAGCTAAAATTTATAGAAACAATAGTGTGTGCACCATCACTAGAATGGATACCACTAAACCACAATAAGTCCCTATTCCTCCTCCTACAATTCCTAAGCCTAATGAATCTACTACTAGTGATGCTAAGTTTGATTTTGATATAGATGGTTGCAATATTGGTGAAGTGATTCTGTTCCTGCAAAAACTTGCTAGAAGTCCTAATGCTAGTGATATGCATATTCTTTCACCAAACACATTACAGATGCTCTTGTTAAGATTACAGAAGAGAAGTTAAAACACAAAGCTTCTATTCCTAAGAAAGTAGAAGATAGTTGGAAACCCATTATTAATGTGCAAGTGAATGACTTTGATCTCAAAGCTTCATGTGATCTTGGTTCTAGTGTCTCTATTATGCCTAGGAAGATTTATGAAATGCTTGATTTGCCACCTTTGGAAGATTGTAATTTGGATGTACCACTCAATGATAATGCTAAGAAGAAACTCATGGGGAGTATTAATGATGTTCTCATTATGTTTAACAATGCTTATGTCCTTGTTGATTTCTATGTTTTGGATGTTGAATACAATGCTTCTTGCCCTATTACTTTGGGAAGGCCTTTTCTTCGAACTGTTGGTGCCATCATTGATATGAAAGAAGGCACCATTAAATATCAATTCCCATTCAAGAAAGGTATTGAACACTTACCTATGAGGAGAGATAACTTTATTTTTTCTCCTCCTTTGAAATCAAGGTTTGATGTTAATGCTTCCTCATTTGAAAATACTTGATTTCTTGCTTCTTGTGCCTAACTTAAAGGCGTTAAAGAAAAGTACTTGTTGGGAGATAAACCAAGAGTTTCCTTGAGTCTTGGAAGTTATTACTTTAGTAATGACCTCTACTTATCCTTTTTGTTTGCTTTTTGTTCCAAGAATGACCTCTAATGAGAGGGAAGTAAGATTTGGGGAGTTGCTGTCCCGAAACAGATTTCTGTTCTCCACCATAAATATTCGTGAGGAGTCTTTATAAGTCGGACTGAGCTGAAAATTTATGAATAAATCCCCCAGTATGTTAGCTAACTTTCATTAGTTCAACACTTTTTTATTTGAGCAACAGAAGATTTTCGAAAAAAATCGGTTTCTACCCGCTGGTCTGTTTTGATGGATTTCTGCCATTATTTGCATTTGCTTCTTATTGATTCCTTTTTGAGTTCTCTTTTGGGGAATTAAGCTTTTTGAAGGATTTTCTACAGTAGCTTGTGTTTTTAGTGAAAAGGTTTGTTGTTCCAAAGCTAAACCGAAAGGTCTATTATCTTTTGAATACACTAATGTTGCAAATGAAGATTGTGTGAAGTTTTGTATGAAGGAAAAATTTCAGGTGTGGAGAGAGAATGATGTGATGAGATGAATAATGGACGAAAGCTCAAGCTTAGGGATTCCACCCTGGTGTCACCCCAAGAAATATCCAAGAGGTACAAGCATCAAAGCTTGGGGATGCCCAAGGCATCCCCTTCTTCATCAATAAAAAGCTCAGGTCTGTCTAGACACTTCGTTTTTATTGTTTCTTGCACTATTGTGTTGTTCTTGGAACGTCTTAGTTTTTGTTTGCTTTGCTTTGTTTGTTTAGTTTGCTTGAATAAAGTAGTTTGGACCCCCGTTCTCGCTTTGTTGTTTCAAATAAGTTGATTGGTGTTGGAAAGGAGTAGAAAGTTCTTGCTTGAAAGTGCAAGAGGATCTTGCATTGAATGTGACTTAGACTTTAGCATGACATGCTAGGTGTTGTTTTGACTTTATGCTTAGTGATTATTGTTGTAGCATGTATTGTTCCAAACAATTGGGATTGCTTAGTGTGCCTTGAAAGAATCATGCGTTGTTTTAGCATACAAAAGCATAGTATTGTGGTATTCTCCTTTGATGTTTTGTTTGGGTTGACTTGGCACATGCTTACACCATGTTATGACTATGAACAGGTCACCATAGCCTCTATCATCATTTAGTCCTTGGCTTGTTGTACCACTCTATGCTTTCATTAGTAATGTTTTGTCGCTCTGCATGATTATGGCCATTATTGCTCTCTTAGTTGGTTGCTCCTAGTCTTTTCCTAGCCTCCACTTGTATGAGTAAGTTCTACTCATGCTTCCAACTCCCAAGAAACCCAGCTATGCCAAAGTGTCCACTATAAACTCCTATGCATGGTATGTTACACCATTCCAAAGTATATTCTTGTTTTCAGCTATCTTCCAATTAAAAGTATTTTGTTATGAGAAAACTTAGTGATTAAAGCCCTCACAAACTTGATGGCACACTTTATATTCCTTGCCCCTAATAAACTTGAACCATTGTGTCACCTATGTTGTATATGCTTGCACTTATACGTTAGAATTAGCAGAACCATCCTGTCATGGGGAACGTTTTCAACATTGCACTTGTACTTTGTACACAGTTGATATCATGCTCTTTTGTCTATGGATGCCACCGGTGTGAAATAAAGAGGGATCTTATAAGTCCATGGAGTTATGTATTTTGTGTTAGAGAAACGCCTGGGCCGCTAGCCTAAGCCATGCCTAATCATGGTGGAAACTTGCAGCATCACCATAATGAGCTATCTGTGAAGCATCTTCAATAAAAAGCTATGCACATAGTAAATAAAAAGATCACAGAGATGCTCATTGTCTGCTTGCCTTGTCATTTTGGTTATGGGATAGCTCCTGTACCATGTGCAAGGGGTACCCTGTTGGCGGTTCTCTAGGATACGCATGTATTTACTATGATAAGAACTTACAGGTGACTGAAGTTGTGTAGCATGAGGTGTGGCCCTTGTATTCAAGGGACATGAGATTGCCAACTTATACTTTGTCAAGAATATACTCCATAGTTTGTTCACTTTAACCTTAATCACTTCAAGATGCTTATGATAGGGGCAATGAGGGCTAAAAGCTAACAAGTACCATAATTTTTGGAAGCTCTTTTTTTTGAAACTTAAAATCCCTACTTCCCTTTATGAAGGGCATTTCTTCCACTATTATATTGAGTCTCCACCTCCTACCTTTAGGCACCATTAAGAGAGCATAGTGGCCATTCTTAGTTCTATGTGCAGTGTCCCAAAACTTATTGATTGATGCATATTGTGATATTACTTGTTCTTGTGCTACCTGTATATAGTCACCCTTATGAACTTTGAAGGTGTCCTATGCATCTATTTGCTACTCCATGAGGGACAAGATGATTGCCACTATGCCATGTTTTCTGTATGTGAAACAAACAAACGTTTTTCAATGCATGTTATTCATGATCTTTGTTTGTAGCCTTTCATGTTGCATGCATAGTTACTTTGTCTTATTGTTAGAACTTCATATTTCATGCACATGTTTAGAGTTCTTTGATCCCATATTTCAATGCTTGCAAATGGTTTGATCTTGGTTTTGATGGTGCATGTCACCTAAAAAATTATTATTTTATCACTTACCTACTTGAGGACGAGCAGGAGTTAAGCTTGGGGATGCTTGATATGGCGGAAACGTATCTATAATTTTTGAAGTTCCATGCTTGTTTAGTATCTACTTTGCTTTGTCCACACTTTGAGGTGTTTTTATATGTTTTTTGAACTAACCTATTAACAAGTTTCCACAGTGCCAGTTGCCTGTTTTCTTCTGTTTTTGGTTCCAGAAAGGCAGAAAATCAATATTCTCGAAATTGGACGGGACAAAAGCCAAAGTAAATATTTTACCGTGAGCAACACGAAGCCATAAGACAAGACGGAGAAGGCTCACCAGGGGGCCACACCCCCTGGCCGCGCGGGTGGGCCCATCCCGCGCTTGGGGGGTGTAGCCCCCTGGTGCCCCCTGGCTGGCCCCTTCGCCTATAAGAAGCCCCCGATGCAGAAACCCTAGGCACTCTATCAAAACTCCAAGAAACCGTCTGTACTCTCCGCCACCATCGTCCCTAGATCGGGGGGATCTGAAGTTCTTCCCGGCACCCTGCCGGAGGGGAGATCATCCCGGAGGCCTTCTTCTTCATCATACCAGCCTCTGGTATGAAGCGTGAGTAGTTCCACCTTGGATTACGGGTCCATGTATTAGCTAGATGGTTGTATCTCCTCCTTGTGCTTTCATGTATAGATCTTATGAGCTCCATTCATGATCAAGATCTAATTTATTTGTAATCATGCATGTTGTGTTTGCGGGGATCCAATGGATATTGAGATTACTATGTCATATTGATTAATGGTTTTGTCTTATTGATTCTATCATGTCTGTGTTTTTTGTGATCTTGCATGCTCTCCGTTGTTAGTAGCTATCTTGGCCAACTAGTTGCTAGTGACTCCAAGAGGGGGTATTTATGCTCGATAGTGGGTTCATGCCTTTAGTTTCCAAGGGAAGTGATAGAAATCTCTTCGGTTGTAGATGTGCCGTTGCCACTAAGGAGAAAACAACGGTCTCTTGTTCATGGAACAAGTGGATTGTTTACCTTACACACTTTGCTTAAAGCAGTTGTCTGTTGCTTGCAACATAATACTGGAGGGGGTTCGGATGATAACCTGAAGGTGGACTTATAATCATAGATGTAGTTGGATGGCGGTCTATGTATATTGTTGTATTGCCCAATCGAATATCATAGGATCTTTTTGTCTAGTATTGTATTGTTATGCCTTGCTCAGTTCCTCTTAATTGTCCTGCTGTAATTTGTTTACCCTTCATTCCTTGTTATTTATCTAAGGAGAGCACCTCTAGTGAACTATGGACCCCGTTCCAATCTTTACCATTGATACATCTTCCAATTTTACTGTTTAATTGCTGCAAACCATCATCACCTTCCACACCATACAGTTAATCCTTTGTTACAGCAACCAGTGAGATTAACAACCTCACTGTTAGTTGGGGCAAAGTCTTGAGTTTGTGTTGTGTAGGTTTCCACGTTGCTTGCAACACTTGTATGACGTTTCCTTCCTCCTACTGGTTCGATAACCTTAGTTTCTTACTAAGGAAAGACTTGCTGCTGTGCTACATCAAACCTTGCTCTTGGGATTTCCCGACGAAGTGCACCTACATCAACTAGGCGCATCAATGGCATGAATCTTTTTGGGAGCAGAGCTCCAGTCACATCACCTGGCATGTGACTCTATGTTTATACTACACTTCTCCTTGGTTGTGTATGAAGCGTAAGTTCATTATGATGTCAGTGCTCATCGAAGGCCCGAAGCAACCCGGCAATGGCATTGATGTGTATCTAATGCCATTAGTTGATAAAATTTTACAGTTATGGGACAAACCAGGTGTATGTGTGTGGGATGAGCACAAACATGAGCCATTTGACCTACAAGCGTTGTTGTTCGTAACCATCAATGATTGGTCTACTCTTATTAACATTTTAGGACAGACTAACAAGGGATACAATACATGCACACACTATTTAGATCATACTGAAAGTATATATCTAGATAAATGTAGGAAGAATGTGTACCCGTACAATCGTCATTTTATTTTGCCCATGCATCCATTAAGGATAAAAGGCAAGAATTTCAATGGAAGGCAGAAACCCGGACGAATCGTGTCCTCCGTACTGGTGATGATGTATTTGGTATGGTCAAGTATTTAAATGTAATGTTTGGAAAGGGTCCTGGAGGATAACCTATTCAAAAAGATGCCGATCGATAAGCACCCATGTGGAAAAAGAAATCTATATTTTGGGAGCTACGCTATTGGGAAGTCCATGAGGTCCGCTCTGCAATCGACGTGATGCACCTAACGATGAATCTTTGCATGAATATTTTAGACTTTATGAGCTTGTATGGGAAGTCAAAAGATACACCGGAAGCACAGGAGGGCCAGGAATGTCATAAAAGACGAGACAACATGCATCCAGGGAAGTTTCAAGGGCCTGCTAGCTATGCCCTTACCAAGGAAGAGAAGGAAATCTTTTTTGAAGTCCTTTTCAGTATCACAGTCCCGTCTGGCTTCTCGTCGAATATAAAGGGAATAGTAAATATGAAAGATACAAAATTCCAAAACCTAAAGTCTTATGACTGCCACGTGATTATGACACAATTCTTCCAGTTGCATTGAGGGGAATTCTACTGGAAAATGTTCGACTTGCCATTGTGAAGGTATGTGCATTCCTCAATGCAATTTCTCAGAAGGTAATCGATCTAGAAAGTCTACCAGGGTTATAGATTTATGTGGTCCAATGTCTAGTCAGCTTTGAGTTGTTGTTCCCTCCATCCTTCTTCAATATTATGATGCACCTCCTAGTTCACCTAGTAGAAGAGATTAGAATTCTCGGTCCTGTGTTTCTACACAATATATTCCCCTTTGAGAGGTTCATGTGAGTCTTAAATAAATATGTTCATACCTGTGCTAGGACAAAAGGAAGCATCTCCAAGGGCTATGGAACATAGGAGGTCATTGAGTTTTGTGTTGACTTTCTTCCTGGCCTTAAGCCGATTGGTGTTCCTGAATCTCGGTATGAGGGGAGGCTAACTAGAAAAGGCACACTAGGAAGGAAAGCAACGATATTGTATAGGTCCCAACCTAATAAGGTAGATATCACTGTGTTTACAATGCTAGTCCATCGATCGAATAGCTAGCATCCACAGTTTAAGATGTAATATCAAGAAACAAAGTTCATAATACAACTTTATAACCAAGAATAAAATACATAGCTCATATGGCTATCTCATTACAGTGTAGCAGATATAACTAAGTATAATGGAGTCCTTCATCTTCAAAGTGCCATAGGCAATCATGTTGGTTGTAGACTTGTAATCCTATTCAACACACTTCACTAACATCAAACAAACCTGCAACATAATAAGTTACAGCCACGTGTGTCAATACATTTGAATTGCATTGGCAAGTGATACTATGGTAGAATAGTGGTATCTATCTTCTATATGCATTTGGCTAAGTGGAGCTTAGGCTTGCTTTGCTCAAAATAAGGTTTTCCTTATTAGTTGAAATCACTAAGTTTTTGTTTGAAAAATGACCCAAGGAACCACCAATATACATTGGTGAACCTTTAACCCTTGTTCAACCACAAGCCTTTAACTTAGAATTTGGGACGAGGAGATCCTTTATTACTTCAATGTCTTGATGCTCAAATTGTCCATTGCTGGGGACACGGCTAAGTTCTTAGATTTTACTCTCTCAAGAGGTGGTGCACTTTCCCCACAAGACTCGACATGCATCGAGACAATATATTTCAGAAGCCTTCCCTTAGACTAAATGGAAGCATTCCAACCTATCACTCCTACCACCTTCTGTCCATCTGGCTAAGTTACTGCAACCTATATGATCCAGGCAGAGCCCATATTGCCATGTGGCTGCACTAGAAGCTTCTCAACACTTAATATCTCAAATATCTTTGTTCCTGGGTGGCTTTCCACAAGTGTGATACACAAGGTACTCCATCCACTGGGCCTTGTGTAACCACTCAACATAACCCATTCTCACCATTCCACCCAGGTGATTCATTCACTTAATTGTTTTATTAAGCAAAAACACAAGTCATAGATTTTGTATAATCTCATAGCATGAATAATCCACCCTTGTTTTCTACTAGCTAGGCTAAGCATACTAGTAGCAAGAATCTTAATTTAGGGAAAATTCTACTAAGGCATCATCTACTAGGATTTCCAAGGCATAGCATACTTAGTAAAAATTCCATGCAAGTCCCACTCAAAATATCACTAATGCATAGTCAAAATAATAGGACAAAATATATGAAGCACCACTTGCCTTTTTTGTAGATAAACTAGATTCACTCCTTGATCTTGCAATGGTCACACTCCTCAAAGTTCACTACAATTCAATCAAGGCACAAATTCAAACTAGCATTCAAACAATTCACCACATAAAATAATAAAAACAAAGCAATACATGCAAGCATGCAAAATATTGTTTTATTTGAGAAAGTGGTTTGTAATAAGGCTATAAACATTTTAAAATACCTACTGGTAATTTATAAAAGTGGCAAAATCATTTGAAAACAAGTTAGTGAAAATAGGCCACTTAAATCATTTTTGTTTTACTAGAAATGTTTTTATACAAAGGAATAATTTCTAGTGTTATCCAAATATGTTTTAAACACAAATGTTAGTGTTTATGGTCAAAGTGTTTAAAACAAATCCATTTGCAAAAGGTTTCACCCAAAAATCATTTTTAAATCATAGCAACATTTTTGTTTTACTAGAAATGCTTTTATTCCAAGGAATAATTACTTCTGTTAGTTAAATTTATTTTTAAACCCAAATGTTAGTGTTTAGGGTCAGAGAGTTCAAAACAAATCTATTTGCAAAAGGATTTACTCAAAAATCATTTTTAAAACAATTTTTATATCCAAAATAGTCCTACAGATGTTTCTACAAAAACAACTAATTTTCAAGAAGCAAAATACTAAACTAATGGCATGGTTGCAAAGGTTTCATTTTCCTGATTCCAATGACATAAAATTTGTAATTTTTGGATGTGTAGAATAAAAGTTATGAATTTTACAAAATCAAATCACTAATAGATCTAATTCTGTTTTTAAAACCTGAGTCTGGCTACGTGTCACAACCTCATTGGCTGGTACCAGTTCATAAGGATCGCGCTACGAGGATCGTTAGATTTAAAGGGCATCGCACGACACAAATCAATCCATAACGGTTCGTTAAGTCATCTATCTACGCCATACGATTAAGATCTAACAGGCAGAAACTATCTGGTCAAAAATTGGCGGCGCTGGCGACGACGAGCGGCGGAGCGACACTGTCAGAGGTGGTCTGGCACAACCAGGAAGCAAGGGAGGAAATTGAGGTGATTATTATGCTCGCGGGATCGCAGTGAAGCTCAAGGTGGTCGCCGTTTGTCAAGGGGCGCACGGGCGTGTCGTCGATTGCTTGCCGGAGTCTCTGTCTCCGTCGGGCACGCACAGCTGTGGTCGAAGGCGAGGCTACAAGGCACGGAGAGGCAAAGAAACGGGTTCGTCAGATGTGCACAAGAGAGGTGAACACACGAGTATCATCGAGAGGGAGAGGGGAGGTCAGAAACTAGCAGGGGAGGTCGCCGGAGTCGAAGACGGTGGCGCTCAGACAAAGACGGCGCCGTCGTTCTGGGGCATGCGCGGGCGAGATGAGGGTACTGGCAGGTGCGCAAGGTGCTGGGGATCAAACTAGTGTGAGCCAGGGGCAGTGGGGGCGACTGTGTTGGCCAGAATCGTGGCCGGAGCTCGTCGGGCCAGTGAGGTGCTGGCAAGAAATTGAGGCAGCCTGTTGGCGGAAATAGAATGGCGAGTGAGGGGAAAGAGAGAGGAGAGGGAGGGTATTTAACGAGCATGGTCCTGAGAATTACTTAGCCATTAACATGAAATCAAGCCATGAAATCAACGCAGAAACGACGACGGAATGAGGGGAACAGGTCACGCGGGGTGGAGACGATGATGAGGTGGCGCTGGTGGGGTCGCGGAGTCAGTGACTGTGCGGGTGCGGGTGCGAGTGAGAAAGGGCTCACGGGGAGAGAGGGGAGGTGCCGGATGGGCTTGTTGGGCCAAGAGTTTGGTTGGGGTTTCTGGGCTAGTTGGGTTTGTTCTGTTTATTTTTTTCTTCCCTGATTCTTTTTCTTTTTCCTTTTCTATTTCCTATTTTCAATTCAAACCTTTTTATTTAAGTTTCAATTTGAATTCAATTTTGACCAAACCTTTTCAGTAAGTTTTTAATCATTTAGGAGTTGATTAGTTGGCCCACTTTGAAAAATATTCAAATATTTTCTCATGATTTATTATTTATTTTAATTAGGCCTTTTGTCTTTATTTAAATATTTGAATATGGTTCCAAACGATATAAATTTTGTTCAAACAATTATTTTTTTAAGTTAATTATATAACTTTTAATCCACTTTGTAATTTCAATTAGTTTTCTTATGATTTAATTAATCATTTTTGTTAGGGATTTTGTCTTCATTTAAATAAATTGAATATGGTTAAAGGCCCATATAATTTTATTTAAATAATCTTTATTCCTTTATTTTTATTTATTCCATTTGCTTATGGATTTGGCCAAGATTTAATTTGTCTTTTAAATATTCCTTATTTATTTATTTCTTTCTTTCTTTGCGTTGTAAAATCCATATCTTTTTATTTATGGCTCCAAAATTGGTGATTATAATTTGTATGATTTTATTTAATATTTGTTTATCTTTTTAAATCCTTTTAGGATTATTTTGTTCACAATTTGGTATGGATTTTAGCTAGGAGATTTATTAGCTTTGGAAATTATTTTCCTTTAACCTTATTATATTCATAAGTTTTTATCCATGGCTCCAAATTTAGTGAAACCAATTTCTATGGTTTTATAATATTTTATTTATCATTTTTGATGATTTATAAATTTTTGTTGCTAAATTTTTATATGGAACAAATCCATAGTCATAGAGAGATCTTGGAAATGTTTTCTTTCTTTAAGATTTAGGGTTTTGGTTTAACTCTTCCAAGTGTTTAAATTTCAAGTACATTCATTGATGAATGCATTTCACTTGATTGAAATTTTGTTGGATGCCCTTTTCATTCAAATTTTGTTCAAGAAGGGTTTGAGGTTTCCATTTAGAAGGAAAAAGTTTCTTTTCACCCTAAATTTGAACAATTAAATCTTTTTTTTTATTTTTCACATTTCAAAATTTGGAACGGGATGTGACAGACTACCACCCTTAAATGGAATCTCGTCCCGAGATTCGGGAAGGCTAGAGGTTACAAGTTGGATTCAAGGCAACTAGGGTACTACCACCCTTAAAAGATTTTCAACTAGATTACATCTTGGCTTACTTGAGGTCTTGATGTAACTTCTCTGGATAGTTGTTTCCATAGTGTCCTAGATCTTTGCATTTGTGGCACATCACTTAGCTGATATCTCTTTTTATCTTTGGCATCACTATTTCTTGTTTGTTTCCTTGGCTCTTCTTCTTTTCTGGACATTCATTAGCATAGTGTCCCATCCCTTTGCAAGTGTAACATTGCACTTGGCTAATATCCTTCTTCTTCTTGGCTTTATCCAAAGCTAGGAGTTCTCTTAGTTCATGCTCTTCATATTTCACCTTAAAGGTGCGAAAACTTCCTTGGTTCCTTGAACGATTCCTAGGATAACGTCCATGTTTCCTCTTTTGTCCACTATGGTGAGTTACAATGTATGGAGGTGCAAACTGAGATTTGCCTTTGTCTTCATCCTTCTTGGTGGAAGTTGTTACTTTATGGAGTTTTCCAAACATTTGATGTTTTCCATCTTGTTTCATCTGTTGTACTATAGGATATATGGGGCATTGGATAGGGACATGTTTACTTCCTTCACATAGGAAACAAGTAACTTGAGATGTGGGGCATTGTCTAGCTAGATGTTTCTCTTCACAATTAGGGCATTGGTCCATATGCTCTTTGTAAGTGTGTTCTATGTCTCCACAAATTTTGAAAGCTTGAGTTCCTTCTATAATATCATCCTTGATATCATTGTTGTCACAATCACTTTGGGAAAGGTTGCTTATCATGTTGATCATCTGATTGGTCATCCTTTGCAACAATTGGGATTGGGTTTCCAAGAAATTTAGCATGGTTGGGTCTAACTCAATGTTGTTGGATATAAACTAAGTTGTCACTTGATTCAACTGGGTTTGGGTTGCTAGTAGTTATTCTCTCATGTGCATCTCTTGGTTGTTGTTGTCACCATCCTTGATGTTGGAGTCTCTTGGAGAAGTCATCTGTTTCGGTTGGATTGGGATTAGAATAGGCAAAAGATTTCTAGAGAAGAAGTCTACTCACACACAACAATTCACACAAAGCAATGTGCAAGCAATCAAAAACATGCATTCCAATCAAACAATAAGATTCATACATATTTTAGGCAACAAAATATTTTTGCTGCACCACATAAGTTGGTGTGATCAATAAATTGATCTAAACTATACACTAGTATGGTGGTCCAACTATAGGATTCACTTGGGGTGATTCCTTCCTTCTTAGTTGTTTCTTCATGAACAAGATCATGGTATCCTTGGAGAAATTCTTGCATCTTGGTCACAAACTCAAAGGTGATGATGGTTCTTCCTAAGTTGTGTTTCCTTATTCTCCAAGCCTTGAGGTATATTTCTTGTCTCACTTGTAGTCCTTAGTGATGGCCAAATTGAAGTCCTTGGTGAAACTAAAGTTGAAGTCATTGGTGATGTTGAAGTATTTTCTCATGTTAAAGTTTTTGTCCATAAAGTTGAAAAGGAGAGATGTAGAATCAAAACAAATGGTGAGGGAAAGAGTTTACAAGATTGTTTGTAAATAAAGTTTGGAACACATACAACTCCTATTTTTATAAGGGGTTTTTGTCCAATCCTAGGGTTACAATCCTACAGGCAACGCAGTGCTCTGATACCATCTGTAGAGGTCCCAACCTGATAAGGTAGAGATCCCTGTGTTTACAATTCTAGTCCCTAGATCGAATATCTAGCATCCATAGTTTAAGATATAATATCAAGAAACAAAGGTCATAATACAACTTTATAACCAAGAATAAAATAATTCATTACATCTTACATAGCTCATATGTCTATATCATTACAGTGCAGAAGATATAACAAAGTAGCATGGAGTCCTTCATCTTCAAAGTGCCATAGGAAATCATGTTGGTTGTAGACTTGTAATCCTATTTAACACACTTCATTAACATCAAACAAACCTGCAATATAATAAGTTACAGCCACAAGGGTCAATACATTTGAATTGTATTGGCAAGTGATACTATGGTAGAATAGTGGTATCTATCTTCTATATGCATTTGGCTAAGTGGAGCTTAGGCTTGCTTTGCTCAAAATAAGGTTTTCCTTATTAGTTGAAATCACTAAGTTTTTGTTTGGAAAATCACCCAAGGAACCACCAATATACATTGGTTAACCTTTAACCCTTGTTCAAAAACAAGCTTTTAACTTAGAAATTGGGATGAGTAGATCCTTGATTACTTCAATGTCTTGATGCTCAAATTGTCCATTGCCCGGGACACGGCTAAGTACTTAGATTTTACTCTCTCGAGAGGTGGTGCACTTTCCCCACAAGACTCGACATGCATCGAGACAAGATCTTTAAGAAGCCTTCCCTTAGACCAAATGGATGCGTTCCAACCTATCACCCCTACCACCTTCTGTCCATCTGGCTAAGTTATTGCAAGCTATATGATCCAGGCAAAGGCCATATTGCCATGTGGCTGCACTAGAAGCTTCTCAACACTTAACATCTCAAATCTCTTTGTTCCTGGGTGGCTTTCCACAAGTGTGATACACAAGGTACTCCATCCACTGGGCCTTGTGTAACCACTCAACATAACCCATTCTCACCATTCCACCCAGGTGATTCATTCACTTAATAGTTTTGTTAAGAAAAAATACAAGTCATAGACTTTGTATAATATCATAGCATGAATAATCCACCCTTGTTTTCTACTAACTAGGCTAAGCATACTAGTAGCAAGAATCTTAATTTAGGGAAAATTCTACTAAGGCATCATCTACTAAGATTTCCCAAGGCATAACATACTTAGTAAAAATTCCATGCAAGTCCTACTCAAAATATCACTAATGCATGGTCAAAATAATAGGACAAAATATATGAAGCACCACTTGCCTTGGTAGAGAAACTAGATTCACTCCTTGATCTTGCAATGGTCACACTCCTCAAAGTTCACTACAATTCAATCAAGGCACAAATTCAAACTAGCATCCAAACAATTCACCACATAAAATAATAAAAACAAAGCAATACATGCAAGCATGCAAAAGATTGTTTTATTTGAAAAAGTGGTTTCTAATAAGGCTATAAACATTTTAAAACACCTACTGGTCATTTATAAAAGTGGCAAAATCATTGGAAAACAAGTTAGTGAAAATAGGCCATTTAAATCATTTTTGTTTTGCTAGAAATGATTTTATCCATAGGAATAATTTCTAGTGTTAGCAAAATATGTTTTTAAACAAAAATGTTAGTGTTTATGGTCAAAGTGTTTAAAACAAATCCATTGCAAAAGGTTTTACCCAAAAATCATTTTTAAATCATAGCAACATTTTTGTTTTACTAGAAATGCTTTTATTCCAAGGAATAATTCCTTCTGTTAGTTAAATTTATTTTTAAACCCAAATGTTAGTGTGTAGGGTCAGAGAGTTCAAAACAAATCTATTTTCAAAAGGATTTACTCAAAAATCATTTTTAAAACATTTTATATCCAAAATAGTCCTACAGATGTTTCTGCAAAAACAACTAATTTTACAGAAGCAAAATACTAGACTAAGGGCATGGTTGCAAAGGTTTCATTTTCCTGATTCCAATGATATAAAATTTGTAATTTTTGGAGTGTAGAAGAAAAGTTATGAATTTTACAAAATCAAATCACCAATAGATCTAATTCTGTTTTTAAAACCTAAGTCTGGCTACGTGTCACAACCTCATTGGCTGGTACCGGTTCGTGAGGATCACGCTACGAGGATCGTTAGATTTAAAGGGTATCGCATAGCACAGGTCAATCCATAACGGTTCGTTAAGTCATCTATCTACGCCATACGATTAAGATCTAATGGGCAGAAACTATCTGGTCAAAAATTGGCGGCGCGGCTCTGTCAGAGGTGGTCTGGCGCAACCAGGAAGCAAGGGAGTAAATGGAGGTGATTACCGTGCTTGCGGGATCACAGTGAAGCTCAACGTGGTCGCCGTTTGTCAAGGGGTGCACATGCGTGTTGTCGATTGCTCGCCGGAGTCTCTGTCTCCGTCGAGCATGCACGGCTCTGGTCGAAGGCAAGGCTACAAGGCACGGAGAGGCAAAGCAACGGGTTCGTCAGATACACGCAAGAGAGGTGAACACACACGTATCATAGAGAGGGAGAGGGGAGGTCAGAAACTACAAGGGGAGGTCGCCGGAGTCAGAGACGAAGACGGTGGTGCTCAGACAAAGACGACGCCGACGTTCTGGGGCATGCGGGGGCAAGATGAGGGTACTGGCAGGTGCGAAAGGTGCTGGAGATAAAACTAGTGTGAGACAGGGGCAGTGGGGGTGGCTGTGTTGGCCGGAATCATGTCTGGAGCTCATTGGGGGCAGTGAGGTGCTGGCGAGAAATTGAGGCAGCCCGGTGGCGGAAAGATAATGGCGAGTGAGGTGAAAGAGAAAGGAGAGGGAGGGGATTTAATGAGCGTGGTCGCGAGCGAGAATTACTGAGCCATTAACGCGAATTCAAGCCACGAAATCAACGCAGAAATAGCGACGGAAGGAGGGGAACGGGTCACGCGGGGTGGAGACGATGATGAGGTGGCGCTGATGGGGTCGCGGAGTCAGTGGCTGTTCGGGGGCGGGTGCGAGTGAGAAAGGGCTCGCGGGGAGAGAGGGGGGGTGCTCGGTGGGCTTGCTGGGCCAAGTGTTGGGCTGGGTGTCTAGGCTGGCTGGGTTTGTTCTATTTATATATTTTTTTCTTCCCTGATTCTTTTTCTTTTTCCGTTTCTATTTCCTGTTTTCAATTCAAACCTTTTTTATTTAAGTTTCAATTTGAATTCATTTTTGACCAAACCTTTTTAGTAAGTTTTTAATCATTTAGGAGTTGATTAGTTGGCCCACTTTGGAAAATATCCAAATATTTTCTCATGATTTATTATTTATTTTAATTAGGCCTTTTGTCTTTATTTAAATATTTGAATATGGTTCCAAACCATATAAATTTTATTCAAACAATTCTTTTATTATTTGAAGTTAATTAGATAATTTTTAATCCACTTTGTAATTTCAATTATTTTTCTTATGATTTAATTAATCATTTTTGTTAGGGATTTTGTCTTCTTTTAAATAAATTTAATATGGTTAAAGGCCCATATAATTTTATTTAAATAATCTTTATTCCTTTATTTTTATTTATTACATTTGCTTATGGATTTGGCCAATATTTAATTTGTCTTTTAAATATTCCTTATTTATTTATTTCTTTCTTTGCCTTATAAAATCCATATCTTTTTATTTATGGCTCCAAAATTGGTGATTCTAATTTGTAATTTTTTATTGAATATTTTTTTCTATTTTTAAATCCTATTAGAATTATTTTGTTCTCAATTTGGTATGGATTTTATTTAGGAGCTTTATTAGCTTTGGAAATTATTTTCCTTTTATCTTATTAAATTCATAAGTTTTGTTCCATTGCTCCAAATTTAGTGAAACCAATTTCTATGGTTTTATAATATTATTAATCAGTTTTGATCATTTCTAAATGTTTGTTGCTAAATTTTTATATGGAAAAAATCCATAGTCTTAGAGAGATCTTGGAAATGATTTCTTTCTTTAAGATTTAGGGTTTTGGTTTAACTCTTCCAAGTGTTTAAATTTCAAGATACATTCATTGATGAATGCATTTCACTTCATTGAAATTTTGTTGGATGCCCTTTTCATTCAAATTTTGTTCAAGAAGGGTTTGAGGTTTCCATTTAAAAGCAAAACGTTTCTTTTCACCCTAAACTTCAACAATTAAATCTTTTGCTTATTTATTTTTCACATTTCAAATTTTGGAAAATTTTCGGATGTGACAGATATGTAGGGACGGTCATTCTTTAATTCAAGCAGACTACACAGTTCTACACAACTCCACTATGGTGGCTTCGTATATCGAGAAACACAAGAACATTCTACGCTCTGAAATCCCGGGGAAGCCTGACTCCTCAATTAAAGTAGAACACGAGGCTAATTTTGGCTGTTGGTTGAAGACACATCTCATGAATAACACCACTATTAGAGATCAGCTGTACTTTTTGGCCAGGTTACCATTTTCGACTATAAGTACTTTCCAAGGGTTCGAGATAAATGAGAATACATTTTACACGATCACCCAAGATAAAAAGAGCACCAACCAAATTAGTGGTGTATTATTTGATGCAACAGATGACAATGGGAAGAAGGACAAATAATATGGGTACATAGAGGATATATGGTAACTTGACTATGGAACTACTTTTAAGGTCCCTTTGTTTCGGTGCAAATGGGCCAAGCTGACATGAGGAGGGGTACATCTAGACGAAAAGTATGGCATGAAAAAAGTGGATCTCAAAAATCTTGCATACATGGACGAACCATTCGTCCTAGCCAACGATGTGGCTCAGGTTTTCTATGTGAAGGACATGTCTACCAAACCGAGAAAAATAAATCTACAAAAGAATACATCGTCTGATGAGCCAAAGTGCCACATAGTTCTTTCAGGGAAAAGAAACATCGTGGGAGTGGATGACAAGACAAACATGTCAGAATATTATAATAAGTTTTATGAAATCCCGCCCTTTAAAGTGAAAACTTACCTAAGAATCCTGTTAAATGATGAAGATTCTCCATGGCTACGACGCATGTAACAACCCATGTTTGTAATATATGTAATTAGTACTTAAGAATTTCATGCATCTATTTAAATCAATAAAATATTTGCATGTGATCAAGTGTGTGAATCAAAATACAATTACAAAACCCTAAACCCTAGTTCTTCTCTCTCCTTTTCAAAACACATTCAAATAGTTTTGATATTTCGAAAACCCAAAAATTTGTGGAGCCCAAACAGTATGGAGGGCCCCTATGTGTTTTAAACATTATTCTAAAACTTCTTGTATTTTTGAATTATAGAAAATAGAAAAGGAATTAAAATACAATTGTAAAAGAGTAAAACAAAAAAAGAAAACAGTTTACAAAAAAATGGGCAGCAACAGCCAATGGGCCGTGGCCCATCTCCCATCTCCTTTTCCTGCCGCCCAGTGCCCTTTCCGTGGCCCAGCAACCGGCCCACGCCATCCCGCAAGCGGCCTCGTACTGCTTCGGCCCCGAAACCTTGTCATCGTCTTCGTCCCCGACGAAGAAGCTGCTCGCTGGTGCTGCGCTCGCCGTCCGCCGCCGTGCCGCACCAAGATTCGCGCCACCGATGACGCCGGCGCCTACAAGAACCCCACCGCCGCAGTGGAGAACCCTATCCTTCTTTCTCCCCCTCGCGCGCTTTCTTTTCCTCTTCTGCCAAACCCTAGCCGTTCGGGCTCCGGCGAGCCTCGCCATCTCCGGCTGACCCGTGCACCGTGGAGTCGTCTGGGAGAAGCGCCGTGTCGCTGTCGTCATCTCTATCAAGCCACGCAAGCTGGAAGGACTTTGTCTGGCCGGAATCAAGCACGACCTCAACTCCGGCCGCCGCAGTCGAATCATCGATTCCCCTCTGCCCGGCCTCCCCTCGCTTCATCGACCTCACCGCCATGCTCGTGGTAAGCTAGCGGACCTCTTGGTCCCCTCTATTTCCTTCCTTTCGCGCTGCGTTGCTGTCCCTACGAGCACCTGCCGCCGCCACTATTTGCCGTCGCTGCCATCGCTCCGGTGACCATACCGAGGCGGCGCCGCCACTATAATGCTCGCCTCGGACTCCTCTTTTGAACAAGACCAACCACGCATCCATACACGCTGCAATCGCTCGCCCCTCTCTTGATCTGACAAGATCAGCCATTGATGACGTCACCATGTTGCAATAAATCCTTTTCTATTTACTTAAATGTTTTCTGTAAATATTTTCTGTAATAAGTAAATGCTGATAGGTGGGCCTTGTCTGTCAGGGTTTTAATCTTTTTGTAAATCATTTCTGAAATTAATAAATGTCTAACATGTGGGCCCAAGTTGGAAAAATAATTTAAATATTCCACAAATGATTTAAAATGAAATAAAATTAGAGAAATTCATAACTAATTCATTTTAAATCAGAAAAATACAAATAATATATCAAAATGATCAGAAAATTAAGACCTTTCTGTTTAAGCAATCATCATACATAGTTAACCCACTTTCATGACAAGTTTAATTAGAAGAATCATTTGAACCCCGCAGGTGATTTCGAGGATCCCCTGTTCTAGTGTTTGGACCTCTCGGACCCCGTTTAAAGTGACCAAGCATGTTCTAGGGTTCATTTCAACACTATTTAACTTATCATATCATCCATATTGTATGAGCATTGCACATGCCATGTATTGAATGTTGTTTTCCCTTTTCCGGTATTTGGTTCTTTGCGAATAGGAATCGAACCCGAGGCTGAGGTCAACGACACTAAAGATCCATATATGTCCACTAAATGACAAGGCAAGCGTAGCCTCTCATTCTAAATCTATGTTTTATAAAGTATATTACTTTCTCGCTATAATGCACGCGATTCTAATGTGGTCTTTTGTCAGTAGCTAGTGTTACCTATCTGCTGCACTGTTTCCCTTTTGTAGCCTTATACTCCTGATCGACTGCGCCTAGCATACCTAGGTTTGGCATGTGAGCGTTGTTAGATATTTTGCGACCGACAGCTTAGCCATGCATAGTAACGACTTCTGATCCGTCTGAATGATGAATCAGAGATGCCGGTGAGACTAGAAAGTTAGGAGATGGTGACATCATCGATGGAGTTAACTAAACATGCTAAGGTTTGTATGGGAGGCCACATTGGGTGTGGTTTTTGTAGTCCCATGCTCACCACCATTAGGATCCGAGTTCTTGCATCTTGAACCAAGACGAGCGTACAACCAGATGGGGCTATGGGAACCCCTCGATTGACTAACTTGCCTAGTAGATTCCATGATTCACATAGTTTGGGCTTTCCATTTGGCATACGCATTGAAAACCTTTTCGAAATGAGGAGGTGAAGGAGGTGCATCATAACAGGTAGGGAATCGTGAACGCGGTTGCTTGGGGGTAGATAGCACCCCTGGTAAACCAACCTCGCCTCACATCTTTAAGTACCAGCTTCGGGATTTGACCCGTTATGGCGGAACCATACTTATTGCGTGACTCATGGTCTCGGCGAAAGCAAGGTAAAGGTCGTGGTCAACCACCCTCTACCGTCCTTCCAAGGAAGAGGGCTAATAATTTGGCATAAAGAGCCGGTTGGTACGTGTGGGTAAACTTGTACACGCCTGCAGGGTATTAATCTTTTCGAAAAACCGTGTTCACGGTTATGAACGACTTGGGAACAGACATGATGATCATAGAGAACTATAACCTAAGTAAAACTTGCTGATCCACGTGTGATTAAGGATGCTTCCTCTGGGTCGAGGGGGTGATCCTAGATAGGAGGTTCTGATGAAGCTGGAGATCATCGAGATCTGGTGAACAAGATGAAGAATTCATTATCTTATCCCTTTTAAAAGATTCTGAGTAGACGAACCTCTTCTCTCTTGTTTACAAATAAATATTTCTTTACGCAAAAGTAAATCCAGAGAAAGCCTTTCTAGCCAGAGCATGTAGATACTAGGTTATCTAAGTCTTGCGGAGTACATTCTCGTACCCAGCCTTGCGCCATTGTTGTTTTTCTACAGATGACATCGACGAGTAGTTGGGGGTCCCAGGTAGCATCCTGAGGACTATGGGATGGACGTCGCTTCTGTTTAAGGCCTCTTAGGTGTCAACACCCGGATTTTTAATCTCAGATGCCTGTTATGCCATACATCGCAATCCCAGGATTGCCATTTTTGCGAGACATAACAGATTTGGATATCACAGTACATCATCCATTACAAACCATACATAAGGTATTACACAAATAAGGATCTCATGATCCAGTTCTTAATACAACTCAAGCAGAGGAATAACGTAATAATAAAGGTAGCGTAGGTGAAGCTCCATCTTCGGGGTCACAGGCAATGCTAACGATGGGAGATGATCCTAGTTGTCGTAACCTTCCTGCGGTCCATCATCCTGGTACTCCTCCTTATAGTCTGGCCACGGGAATAGCCAGGGACAAAGCCATGAGTACTCTTTAAGTACTCGCAAACTAATACTAACAAGTTAAGGGGTTTTTTGTAGTAGGACACTAGCTCTAGGGTTGTTTTGCAAAAAGCCAGATTTACCTCGACTAAGTTCAGAAGCAAGAACTAGTTGAAATTTTATAACACCTAAGTGGGAAGTTGAATTTCATGTCACAACTCTGTTGTGGTCAAGCCAAAGTCTCAATTCATTTCACAAGTCATTTTGAAAACATCTGACGGGGGAACAGTATGGCCACTCCAACTGTCCATAACCGCGGACGCGGCTATTCGAAGAGTTTGACACTCTGCAGAGATTGTACACTTTCACCACAACATTCAATACATCCGTCAGGAACAAATCCTGAATTCACCATACTCAGTATGCGGATAATCAATCCAAACCTTTCAATTAAATGCCCTAGTATAGGCACCTCTCCTGTGAGTTTGGCCTCCCAACCATGACCAACTGTCATCTTGGGTACTGCACAGGTGGACAATCGTCACAAGGTAGCCTCAGCTCAGACCTTGGCCGTGAGGGAACCCATACTAAGGTATATAAGTTTCCAGTCAAGCCCTACCCAATTTTCGGGTATTGTGGTTGTACGGTAAAATTGGAATGGTATCGTATCTAGATAACCATCAGTTTTAAAAAGGGCTAAGTCTCATGCCTCAACATTTTCATCATCAAAATGATCTGGTGTTCGGAAACACATGTCAAAACATTTCAGTAGAATGACTCATAATTCCAAGGTTTTCATAACCATTTTCACCAAGTATTCCCATCTAAAGTTGATCAAGTTTTATGCTTAGCACTAGCATCTACAAGTGGGGTAAGTACTAATGAGGGGTGGTAAACAAGTGGAGGTTAATGAAGTTCAATCTCATGCCTTAGGATGACATCAAGATTATCTAGCTTAGGCCAAATTTAATGCTCTTTATGCAACCTTCAATTTTATTTCTAGAATCTACAAGTCACTTAAGTAAACTCTAAGAGAAGGCTTTGATAAAGAGGTAAAATATAAAGCTTGTAAGTAAAACTAGGATTGGGTATCATCAACTATGTCTAACCAAGCATGCTTAATGCATTGCATTGGTTATCTAACTTTCATAATTGCAAGTGTTAGCTTGCATAGGTCAACTTGGTTAGTTAGGCTTGCCTTGTGCAGAGCAGTGGTTGAAGTTCTCCTCGGCTTCTTCCTCGTAGTATCCTCCTTCCTCCTCGTATCCTTGGTCGGTACTAGCGTCTATAAATAAATACGAGGTACACAATCACCAAACAATACTTAACTATTTTCAATCATCACACAAAGGTGTACTATAGATGATCTAGCGTCATCACTAACATTACAAGATTAAAGCTTTTGTCTTATTTATTTTAATTTGATAAAAGTAATTTCTACTCATTGAAAACCTATTTAAGATTTAATATTCTCCAACTCAAACATGGGATCATGTTGACACATGTCATCACCACATATTTCAGTACATGGGAATGTGATTTAAAGTGGTGTCACAATTTAATAAGGTTTAACCTTTTTATTTTAAATAAATAAAGTGACTAGAAATTCCTATGTGGCATTCTTTTATTGCTTGAACATTATTTATGTAAGTAAACCCAAATGTTTTTATATATTCTGAAAGGTATGATCAAATGTGATTTTTGAGAGTTGGAGTCAACTCAAAAGCTATTATGGTTGATTTTTGAAAAATGTTTGAATGCAGAGAAGCTTCTGCTTTGTTATTTTTACCAAGGTTGATCTACAGATCCAAATGATTTGAATCCAACGGGCTTGGGTTATGCATTTTAGAACCTTTCTAACAAAATTAGTTTCATGCATTTTGGTTCACTAAATCAAGTTGGGTTTGTATCTAGGTACAGAATTGAGTTTGAATTAAAATAGAAAAATCTAAATTCAAACGGTTGGGCTGCGCAGGAAAGGTTAATGGGCCGGCCCAGTGTCACTCCACAGCACGGGGCTCAGCTGACAGGGGGGTTCCACCAGTTAGTGGCTCATAACACGCGAAGCGGTACGAGGCTGTGTGGGTCGTTGGATTAGAAGGAAGATCGACGACTGGGGATCATCGTCGACGATGAACATGTCACCGGCGAGCTAGAACCCTAGCGGCTCGGTGGGGGTGCATAGGGGGCATACCAGGGCTCCAGCAACGACGGCGAGGCAGGCAAACGAACGAGTGGTCGACGGTGAACTCAGGGATGGTCGAGGCAGCTCCGGGGGTGGTCAAAATCAACGGCTCCCTTCTTCTCCAAAGGCCGCCTGCTCCGGCGCAATTCCGGCGAGCTGCTGCTCCTCGTGCTCTGGCTAGAGGGTGGAACGATCAGTGAGGTGAGGGGAGTGGAATGGTGTGCTTCAAATGGCTGGGGTCGCCTCCTTTTATAGGCTCGATGGCGAGACCGAGAGGGATGGGCAGGCGACGGTGGCGACATGGCTACGGGCGGCTAGCGGCATGGCTGAGGTTGGTGATCGACGCGCGGTCTCCTGGCGATGCTCTAGAGCTTGAATGCGCGCTTAGGGGCGGTGGCAATCGGTTGGGAACGTGCGGTGCTCTGCGCGGCAGAGGTGGCGTTTTCGACGGCGAGTGGTGGCTACGGGGTACGGGAGAGGAAACTATCATGTCTAGTGGTCTCCTGGGACAGTGGGGTTCATGCTAGCGGGCAGCAAGGGCTCGAGGTGGTCGGGTTGAGTGGGAATGGTGCGCGTGCACTGTGGTGCGCGTCGGCATGGTCGACAGCGGCGCGGGTGTAACAACCCTAGTTTTATTAATTCCTAATTAGGAAATGTTTGTGCATTCATGACCATCACTCTAAAATGCATGCAAGAGAAATAATCACAAAGCCCTAAACCCTATTTTCCTTCCTCTTTGAAATCAATTCAAATGGTTCAAAATATTTGGAAAACTACCAAAACAAAGTGGAGCCCAAAATGGTTATAAAGGGTTCCCATTGTATTTTAAATGTTTACAAATTATCTTGTATTTTGAAACTGTTTAAAACAAAGTACAAAATGAAATACAAAAGAGAAAGTATAAAAACAGAAAAAGAAAAATGTTTTAGAAATAAAAACTGCTTCCTAAACCTAACTGGGCCGACCCCATGTCCTCACCCCTTCTTTCTCTGCCGCCCACGCGCAGCCGCTGCCCTCGCTTTGCCGCAGCCCACCAGCCAGCCCACCTGGCCCATCTGCAGCCCGCGGCCAGCCCGTACCGGTTCGCCCGTTCTTTCCATCGTCTTCGACGACGACGGTAACCACCTGCGTGTCGCCTGGGTAACCCTAGCACGTCGCTCTCCCCCTCCACCTTATCCTTCTTCTCGCCAAGGCCGAAAACCTAGCTCTAGCCACTGTGTTGCCTCGTCGTCCCCGACCACCCCGCGGTGCGCCGAGGACACTGCTAGAAGCGCCTCGCCTCCCTCGACCTCCTCACCGAAGAACGCGTGCCAGGACGACCTCCTCTGGCCTGATTCGAGCACGAAAGCGCCATCGGCCGCCGCAGTCAACATCTCGATTTGCCGCCGTCCATCCTCCTCGAGCATCGCCGACCCCTCCATGGCGCTCGTGGTGAGCCGCTGGACACGCCATACCCCTCCTCTACTCTCCTTGCTTCCTGGTTTGACCTCCCGCCATGCGCCACCGAGCGCCGCCGCAGATGCTCGTCGGGAGCACTGTTCAGTCGACCATTCCCTGGCGGTGCTGCCCCTGTTCGACTCAGCGCACAGCCCCGCATCCAACGCACCCACTCGCCCGCGCGCTCCCTACCGCGTAGCTCGAGCTCGATCTGGGATGAGCTCCATGGCTGACGTCAACATGACGTCAGCATGGTGCAATATTCTCTATTTCTTTTATTTCAAATGTTTTGGTAAATCATTTCAGTAATTATTAAATCCTGACAGGTGGATCCACCCTGTAAGTAATAAAAATAATAACAGAAATGTTTCTGTTTAATAAAAATGTTAAAGTAATTTCAAAATGAAAATTATTTTATAATATTCTAAAAATGATTTAAAATGAATTAAATTTTGAGAAATTCATAAATAATTCATTTTAAATCAAAAAAATACAAATAATATATCAAAATGTTCAGAAAAATGAATTCTATCTAATTAAATTATAACCATGCATTGATAAGAAACTTCAATTACAAGTTTAATTAGAACAACAAAACAACCCCTCTCATATGCCTTCGGGGTTTCTCCGAATTAGGGTTTAGACCCCTCAGACCCCGATTAAAATGACCAAGCATGTTTAGGGTTTTAATTTCAATACAATTCAACTTGTCATATCATCATCTTTGGTTGTGCATTTCATCGATGCCATGTGTTGATTGTTTCCTTTCTTTTCGATATTTGGTTCTTCCTGGGTAGAGTACGATATCGAGATCAAGATCGAAGCCCGAGATCAACATCGTCGAAGCTCGAAGACCAATACTTGACCAACTGTAATCAAGTCAAGTACCAGATGTCCGAAGCTCTTCTTCTGGATATCATCTGGCAAAGGCAAGCGAAGCCCCACACATACATATGAATCCTATGCTTTCAAAGTATTCCATTCTTGCCATGTGCATACGATTCCAACGTCTTTTACCGATAGATAGAGTAAACCTATCTTATGCATGTTTCCTTTATAACCTATATTCCCCGATCCACTGCTCCTAGCATAACTAGGGTTTGGCTTGTGAAGCGTTGCTAGATCTATTACATCTGTTGTGCTTAGCCATGCCTAGCTGTTACCACTGGTCCATCCGGTTGATGAATCAGAGCTGCTAATGAACCTAGTATGACAGGATGGCGTGGTATGATTAGAGATGAAAGTTAAACATGGTAAGGCTAGTATGGGATGCCACTGTGGGTTGTGGTTTTTGCAGTCCCATACTTTCCACTACTAGGGCCTGAGTTCTTGCCTATGGTCCAAGACGAGCGTACAGCCACACGGGGGCCTGGAAACCCCCTCGACCAACTAACTTGCCGAGTAGATTCCGTGAGTCACATAGTTTGGTCTTTCGATTCGACATACGCATTTTGGATGTTCTTGAATGGAGGTGAAGGAGGTGCATTCATAACAGGTAGGTAAGCGTGGCCGGGAACAAGAGATGCCCGGCATCCTAATCTTGAACCCTGCGCACATCATTAGGGACCAGCTTTGGGACTCGGCCCATTATGGCGGCATCTCCCTAGTGGGTGACTCATGGTCTCGACGAAAGCAAGGTAAATGTCATGGTCAACCACTCTCTGCCGGCCTTCCCAGGAAGAGGGCTAATGTTAACTGGCATTAAGAATCAGTTGGTACGTGTGGGTAAAGTTGTGCACCCATGCAGGGTTAAATCTTTTCAAAAAGCCGTTTCCACGGTTATGGACGAACTTGGAGACCAGATTGAAAGATCATAGAGAACTTTAACCTAAACGTAAAACCTGGCAGATCAACGTGTGCTTAAGGATGCTTCCTCAGGGATCGAGGGGGTGATCCTAGATAGGTTCAGTTGATGATGATTTGGTGGATAAAAAGAGATGATCAAAGTTAGAGATATCACTCTCTTATCCCCTTTTAAAATATTCTGATTAGTCGAGATTGTTCTCCTTCTTGTTTTATAAACAAAAATGGCTTTATGGAAAACAACTCCACCAGCCATAAGTCTTGCGGAGTACACCCTGTAATCACCGTTGCTTCGTTGATACTTTTGCAGCTGACTAAGTGTTATCATAGAAGATGAGTTCTTCACAGCATCGACATCGACGAGTAGTACGGAGTTCCCAGTCGGCAGTCTGGGATCTATGGACTGGACATCATCGTTATGCTTCAGGCCTCTTAGGCCATTTGTTAAGTTTGCTATACTTAATAGCACAATTTGCCTTCCGTTGTTTGATGTTTTGTGGTCAGTGACCTATGCTTGTAATATTTTGGTTCTTAGCTTAGTTATGAGCTTGCTGTATAAATTTTTGTGTCGTAGGGTCTCTGTTGTGTTATCAATTCTCCCTTTGTACGCTTTCGAGATTTAGGTTGGGCTTATATCAGACGGACGTCTGGGATTTTTCTAGCCCTAATCCCAGGGGTGTCTCAGGTTTTGGTATCAGAGCAGTACCGACTGTAGGAAACCTTTATATTGGTCGATGTTGAGTCTAGTGCTTGTGAAAACTATTTTCAAAGATGAAAATTATGTGCAAAAACTCTAGTATGCTTCTTTTCTCCTTATCCAGTTTCGCTCTGACTCTAGGTCATCTTACCTTGTGTTGATTTGGAAAAGTTTTTCTATCTCTTTTCTTCCTTGAAAGCTTAGGTGCCTCTTCAGGCATGCCTGTTCTCAACCATTTGATCTAGTGTTGAGTTCTCTAGAGTCAGTTGTGTGTGTTTCTTGTTTCCCTTTGATCCTATTCGCTTGAGAGATTTCTGTCTATCATAATCTCTCTATTTTATGGGTCCACAACCTCATGTTGAAGGTTCCTCAATGTTCTGTTCTAGGCCTCGAAGTTTGCTTTCTCCTCGTGTGCCTTCTTTTTATTTGTTTGGGTACTTCAAAAGTCGTTTCTTCTCTTGGAAGTTACCTCGTGTGCTATATTGTAGTGTACACTTTTTCACTCAAGTAGTAGTTACTCCTTTATTTGGGTTCTAACCCTCGGACTTGAACCAAAGATCCCTGATTGTGCTGGATTCTGGTGATGAGAATCTTGTACATGAAGCTGACCTTTAACCCAAGATCCATTTTGTTGACCCCTGTGGTTAATGTTTACACATTACCTCAGAATGGCTAGTACCTTCTAGTATAGCCTTCAAGCTTGTGGATATTGTCGCTATTAAACAATGACGATAAAGGACTTCCCCTACCACTAGCTATGGTAGATGTTCTTTAATGCAACCAAATAGGTCACGACAAGAGTGCTCCTCGTGAGTCTCGCTTCTATACTCGTGACTCTGCCACACCTTCCTTTTCTATGCATCGGTTTTCGGAAGATTGTTGACTTATGCATCCACATCTCGGGATTCTATCCTGAGCATGTTCCTTTTTCCTTGTTTCTTTCCGACCTTTATCTACCAGTTGGTAGCCAAGCCTTAAATATGCATTGGTGTCTTCCAATGCAAGATACTCTTGTGATCCATCAAGATAAACCATTTTGGAATGTCAGGAGAAACAAACTCCAGTACCTTCATTTTTGCGACCAGGTCAAAGTGTTGTAATCCGCAGGTGAATAAGCGTTGAATCGTTTATGTTCTGTTCTACCTTAAAGTGTCACACTCCTTTATACTAAGAGGTCGTGTTGAGTCTCACGACCCTCTTAATGAAGTGATGCTCTTACACATACTTACCAGCCTTCTACTGAGCTGTCTGTGCTCAGAAATGTTGCGTGTGTGTAACAATGTGACCATCTAAGATTCTTAGCAATTTTCATTGCTTTGAACTTCGAAGGACATTTGTATCATTCTTAGTGTGATTGGTTAACCCTATCACTAAGCAAAGAATGATTGTGCTACCAAGTCCGCTATTCTAGTGCACTCTCTTCGATCAAAGAATTAGGTCTGTGCCGCAGCTCCGAGACTATGTCTTCTTGCTTTACAAAGTAAGTTCCCTCTCGATCTACGAGACATATCGGTGGTCCGTGATATTCTAGATGTCTACTAGAAGTATTGCCATGTTGCCACATGATCGTGATGTCAAGTTCTTGAGTAAGAAGGTTCTTTGAACTGCTCCTTTCTCCAAGGATCCGTACTGGATAACCCTGAACTAGTTGGTTGAGCTTAAACAACAACTTGGAGAGTTGTAAGACACAAGTTCTATCCAACTCATTTCCTTCTTAAAGGGATGTCTAGTTGTGTTCGTGTTGAAGTAAGATATTATGTCCTTTGTGGATATGTTATCTTCCCTCCTTTGATTTGAGTTGGGCAATCATCAAATCAAACTCAGTTCTAAGGACTATCCTGATGGTGTATCTACTTGTGAAGTTTCACCCAAATACATCTTCATGTTCTATGATCTGACTAGCGTCTATGCCTTGTTCATACAACATGTGAGTTCATCTTAACGGGGTTTCTCGATAAGTTTGTTATTGAGCCCATCAATGACATCCTTAACTATTCCATGCTAAAAAAGATTCATGTGGAACAATTGGCATTAATGTTGGAAAATTTTGAGAATCATCTTCGTGTTATCTCGAAGTATGTGTTCTAGATGTTAGAAGTAACCCTCTCCGATTCACGTGCAAATGTTGAAAGATGTCCGCGTGGATCTGAGTAGAGTTGTCTTTGTTTTCTCGGGAATCATTTCCAAGTTAGTCAAGCATGTGCGAGGTTTTCTTGATTTGGTAGGTTGATATCTTCACATATCAAGAAAATCCTCCAAGCACACCAAGCCACTGACTGATTTGTCATGGAAGATAAGAAGTACTTAAAACTTCTATACTCTTCTAAACGTTTCCAAACAAGGATTCCGTTGTGTTCCGTTGCAAACAATTCATGTAGGTGCAATTATCTTCTGATAACTTGCTAACACATGTGTTTCGCAATCTAGCTCATCTTTTGGAGCTTGACATTGAAGACCGTGTCTTGAGAATCTAGTGACTTTCTCTGCGTAAATGTTGCACCCTTTCTATTCGAACAAGATGAGTTTGAAGTATCACTCCACTTAACCAAATCTGAATCTCAAGCAGAAATGATGATTGTTGTTCCTCAAGGTTATGACATAGATCTCTTTATACATCCGGCAAGGTTGATGTAATGGATTGGCACAATTAGCTGGAAGATCTATTGCCATATTCCTTGAATCAGCAATAACAATCATTCCTCATGAGGCCTCTTCTATATTCTATTATAGGAGCTGTGCTTATGGTTTCCTTTGTATCCGAAGTCCGACCTTTACTTGATGACTGGTTAAAGGTTTGTCAATGGCTCGATACCGGTGTTCTAAACATCAAGGAGAACATTTAAAGTAGAGTTGCTAAATGTCTCTCGGTCAATCCTCCAGACCCTTTTATGATGGCAAGCGGCTTGTTATGCCAAGTACTTGGAGTCTGAGAATGAAGTTTGTTTCTTCTTGTGTCATCAGGAATCTTCTAAACTATTTGTCTTGGTGGTGTAAAGTGAAATCATGATCTTTGATAAGGATTTTGATAGTCCTAGATGAATAAAGAGTTTCCTTCCCGCACTCTAAACATATTCGAAGAGTGACCATGATTTTGTTAATCAATAGTTTCTCTCGTTACATGTTCCTTGTGACTCATAAGAGCCCTCTCCACCAAAACACCTTCCCGTCTTGGCCTTCTGTTGAACGAAAGAGTGACCCTTCTGTGTCAAAGGTGGTTCAACAACATGGTTTTGTTGGTATCTATCTTTTCCACCTGTGAAATCTCTATCCAAGTTGTTTGGTACAATTTTACCTCTTGAAGTCTATGGTCATGTTCCAGCTGTTGGAAGTTTCTTCCCTTAGAAGTCAAAACTCTTATGCAAGCTCCATGGTCTCAATCCTTATGAAGACCAATTACTTGTTACCTTGAAACCATCTCCTTTTGTTTCCTCCGTTACCTTGACGTGTTTCATGTTTGTTGGATCTAGAGATGTTTGTGAAACATCTATCCATGAGTTGACGATGAGATACTCAGTTCATGGTTCTATGTCATTCCCTCTCTTCATTAGTGTGAGTAGCCACCTCGAAGATTATGAAGCGCTTCGTCCATTCGTCATGGTGGCATGGATCAACCTCTTCGAGAAGATCGTTGAAGTTTAGTGTGACCCTGTTCCTTCTATCTTCTTACCTAGGAATCTCGGGTCGAGATTCTTTTAAGGGGGATAGAATTGTAACAACCCTAGTTTTATTAATTCCTAATTAGGAAATGTTTGTGCATTCATGACCATCACTCTAAAATGCATGCAAGAGAAATAATCACAAAGCCCTAAATCCTATTTTCCTTCCTCTTTGAAATCAATTCAAATGGTTCAAAATATTTGGAAAATTACCAAAACAAAGTGGAGACCAAAATGGTTATAAAGGGTTCCCATTGTATTTTAAATGTTTAAAAAGTATCTTGTACTTTGAAACTGTTTAAAACAAATTACAAAATGAAATACAAAAGAGAAAGTATAAAAACAAAAAAATAAAAATATTTCAGAAATAAAAAATGCTTCCTAAACCTAACTGGGCCGAGCCCATATCTTCTCCCCTTCTTTCTCTGCCGCCCACGTGCAGCCACCAGCAGCCGCTGCCCTCGCTTTGCCGCAGCCCACCAGCCAGCCCACCTAGCCCATGTGTAGCCTGTGGCCAGCCCGTAGCGGTTCACCCGTTCTTTCCGTCGTCTTCGACGGTGACGATAACCACCTGCGTGTCGCCGGCGCCATCATCGGCCACTGCGCCACGATTCTTGCACGCCGCCACCCCCTAGCACCAATAAGGACCTCGCCCCTCCCTCTGGGGAACCCTAGAATGTCGCTCTCCCCCTCCGCCTTATCCTTTTTCTCGCCAAGGCCAAAAACCTAGCTTCGGACACTAAGGATGAAATTTTATCCATGGGTACGGGTACCCGCGGGTACCGTACCCGCATGGGTAGGGTATGGGCACACTTTTATACCCATGGGTAATACCGATACCCTACCCGTTAAGTCACGGGTACGGGCATGGGTATAGACTTGTACCCATTGGTATACCCATACCCTGCCCGTTTAAACTGACATGTCAAAATTATCTATAGAGTTTGAACCTATGTGGCCGAGAAGTCTAGGAACGAGTATGTGATTGCGACTTCTAAACTTTAATTTGATACTTTCATGTACTCGTCTACTATTAATAAGTAGAGATTATTGTCTTTTTTCAAATATGCTATTGATGAAAGTAAAATTTTGAATAACTTGTATACTATTGTATATACCCTCCGGGCACCCAACGGGTACGGGTTAACCGCCGAGTATGGGTATGGGTAAACTTTTATACCCGCGGGTACGGGTATGGGTAAGCTTTTGTACCCATGGGCTACACGGGTATGGGTATGGTATTGCTCTACCCTGCCCATACCCTGCCCATCGCCATCCTTACCGGACACCGTGTTGCCTCGCCGTCCCCGACCACCCCGCGGTGCACTGAGGACACTGCTGGAAGCGCCTCGCCTCCCTCGTCCTCCTCACCGAAGCACGCGCGCCATGACGACCTCCTCTGGCCTGAATCGAGCACGAAAGCGTCGTCGGCCACCGCAGTCAACATCTCAATTCGCCGCCGTCCGTCCTCCTCGAGCATCGCCGACCCCTCCATCGCGCTCGTGGTGAGCCGCTAGTTGCGCCAGACCCCTCCTCTACTCTCCTTGCTTCCTGGTTCGACCTCCCGCCATGCGCCACCGAGCGCCACCGAAGATGCTCGTCGGGAGCACTGTTCAGTCGACCATTCCCTGGCGGTGATGCCCCTGTTCGACTCAGCGCACAGCCCCGCATCCAACGCACCCGCTCTCGCTCGCCCGCGTGCCCCCTACCGCGTAGCCCGAGCTCGATCTGGGATGATCTCCATGGCTAACGTCAACATGACGTCAGCATGGTGCAATATTCTCTATTTCTTTTATTTCAAATGTTTTGGTAAATCATTTCAGTAATTATTAAATCCTGATAGGTGGGTCCACCCTGTAAGTAATAAAAATAATATCAGAAATGTTTCTGTGTAATAAAAATGTTAAAGTAATTTCAAAATGCAAATTATTTTTTAATATTCTAAAAATTATTTAAAATGAATTAAAATTTGAGAATTTCTTAACTAATTCATTTTAAATCAGAAAAATACAAATAATATATCAAAATGTTCAAAAAAATGAATTATATCTTATTAAATTATAATCATGCATTGATAAGTAAGTTCAATTGCAAGTTTAATTAGAACAACAAAACAACCCCTCTCATATGCCTCCGGGGTTTCTCCGAATTAGGGTTTAGACCCCTCAGACCCCGATTAAAATGACCAAGCATGTTTAGGGTTTTAATTTCAATACAATTCAACTTGTCATATTATCATCTTTGTTTGAGCATTGCATCGATGCCATGTGTTGATTTTTTCCTTTCTTTCCGGTATTTGGTTCTTCCTCGGTAGAGTACGATATCGAGATCAAGATCGAAGCCCGAGATCAACATCTTCGAAGCTCGAAGACCAATATTTGACCAACTGTAATGAAGTCAAGTACCAGATGTCCGAAGCACTGCTTCTGGATATCAACTGGCAAAGGCAAGCGAAGCCCCACACATACATATGAATCCTATGCTTTCAAAGTATTCCATTCTTGCCATGTGCATACGATTCCAACATCTTTTATCGATAGATAGAGTAAACCTATCTGATGCATGTTTCCTTTATAGCCTATATTCCCTGATCCACTACTCCTAGCATAACTAGGGTTTGGCTTGTGAAGCGTTGCTAGAGATATTACATCTGTTGTGCTTAGCCATGCCTAGCTGTTACCACTGGTCCATCCGGTTGATGAATCAGAGCTGCTAATGAACCTAGTATGACATGATGACATGGTATGATCAGAGATGAAAGTTAAACATGCTAAGGCTGGTATGGGAGGCCACCATGGATTGTGGTTTTTGCAGTCCCATACTTGCCACTACTAGGACCTGAGTTCTTGCATATGGTCCAAGACGAGCGTATAGCCACACGGGGGCCTGGAAACCCCCTCGACCAACTAACTTGCTGAGTGGATTCCATGATTCACATAGTTTGGGCTTTCTATTCGACATACGCATCTTGGATGTTCTTGAATGGAGGTGAAGGAGGTGCATTCATAACAGGTAGGTAAGCATGGCCGGGAACAAGAGATGCCCGACATTCGTAATCTTGAACCCTGCGCACATCATTATGGACCGGCTTCGGGACTCGACCTCCCTAGTGTGTGACTCATGGTATCGGCGAAAGCAAGGTAAAGGTCGTGGTCAACCACTCTCTGCCGGCCTTCCTAGGAAGAGGGCTAATGTTAACTGGCATTAAGAATCGGTTGGTACGTGTGGGTAAAGTTGTTCACCCCTGTAGGGTTTAATCTTTTTGAAAAGCCGTGTCCACGGTTATGGACGAATTTGGAGACCATATTCAAAGATCATAGAGAACTTTAACCTAAATATAAAACATGGCTGATCAACGTGTGCTTAAGGATGCTTCCTCAGGGATCGAGGGGGTGATCCTAGATAGGTTCAGCTGATGATGATTTGGTGGATAAAAAGAGATGATCAAAGTTAGATATACCGCTCTCTTATCCCCTTTTAAAATATTCTGATTAGTCGAGATTCTTCTCCTTCTTGTTTTATAAACAAAAATGGGTTTATGCAAAACAACTCCACCAAGTACACCCTGTACTCACCCTTGCTTCGTTGATACTTTTTGCAACTGAGCAAGTGTTACCATAGAAGATGAGTTCTTCACAGCATCAACATCGATGAGTAGTTCGGAGTTCCCAGTCGGAAGTCTGGGATCTATGGATTGGACGTCATCGTTATGCTTCAGGCCTCTTAGGCCATTTGTTAAGTTTGCTATACTTAATAGCATAATTTGCCTTCCATTGTTTGATGTTTTGTGGTCAGTGACCTATGCTTGTAATATTTTGGTTCTTAGTTCAGTTATGAGCTTGCTGTAATAAATTTTTGTGTCGTAGGGTCACTGTTGTGTTATCAATTCTCACTCTGTACAATTCGAGATTTAGGTTGGGCTTATATCAGACGGAGGTCTGGGATTTGTCTAGCCCTAATACCGAGGGTGTCTCAGCGGGCACGGCGTTCCTGGCGGTTCTTGGCTCTGTCCTTGAGCTAGGGATGGTCGAGAGGGGGCGGTGAGGTGCTGGCTACCTCCCAGACAAGGTTGGCAAGGCTAGGGTGGCTGCTATCCAGCCGGCGACAATGGGGTGGCATGGTGAGGCTTGGCCTGCTCACCATTTATGGCAAGGAAAGCTCACAGTGGTGCTAGATGTTTACAATTGAGCTAGATGATCTACTAAAGACTAGTTGCAACCAGAGTGGGCACAAGTTAGGCCCCATTTACTGCACACAATAGTGTTTTTGATTTGTTTGATTTGAGTCTGCAAGGTGTTTGATGAAATGGCCACACGAAACTTACTTTTGAATTTTGAAAAGATTTTTGGTAGGTGTGCTAGGCATGTGCTGGAGACTCTGTGGATGCTTGGGTTTTGAAAATTGAGCTTGTTTGAGTGATTTTTGAAATAGGGGGATCTTCCCATATGAGATAGATTCAATTTTAAACTGTCCTTTAAACATAGTATTTGAATGTTTTTGGATGATCACAAAGTGGTCCTTGGTACCTTATTATGAGTACTAACAAGGGGTGCAAAGATACACAAATGTTTCTGTTAAGTTTTGAAAACTAGGGATAGCCAAAGTAGGCATGGGAGTTAATTTGGAAAAAATGACCATTCACTTCATTTGTTTACTTTGAGTTGTTTGTCTTTGGTAAAAGTTTGGGGATTGTTTAGATGATGTTTATTTCACCTAAGAATCAGTTTGCAAGCAAGGAAACACAGAACCATGGCAATTCAAAAGAATCCAAATTTTAAATACACACACATATGACTGCTTTCATATTTTTAGTTAGGAAAGTTTTTGTTAACCCTAATTTGGATGATTAGAGTTTGATGATCCGAGTTTAGTATTTTTGGGATGTTACAAACCTTCCACCCTTAAACAAAATCTCATCCCGAGATTTGAAAAAGGACGGAAAAGATTACCTAGGATTTGAAGAGATCGGGAAACTCCGTCCCGATGTGATCTTCGCGCTCCTAGGTAGCTTCCTCTTCTGTGTGGTTGCTCCACTGAATCTTGAGAAACTTGATGCTTCGGGTTCTAGTAGTTCTGAAAGCTTCTTCCAAAATACGGATGGGTACTTCGGGATAGGTCAGGTCATCGTTGATCTCTATGGTCCGGTGATCAATATTCTTGAACACTTCAGTCTTCTCCAGAACTTCGAGGCACTTGCGAAGTAATGAGATATGGAACACATTGTGCACGGCTGACATTTCTTCTGGCAGTTCCAATTGATACGACACTTCTCCTCAACGGTTCAGAATTTTGAAGGGGCCGACATATCTGGGGGCTAACTTTCCCTTCAGTTGGAAACGCTCCATTCCTTTCAATGGGGACACTTTCAGATACACAAAATATCCGATGTTGAAGGCGAGGTCTCGACGTCTCTTGTCGGTGTAACTCTTTTGTCTTGACTGGGCGGTCTTGAGGTGCTCACGAATCTTGTGAACTTTTTCTTCTTCTTCTTCTTCTTCTTCTTCTTCTTCTCGTTGTATGTCGGGTACGAAAATCTGACTCTCTCCTACTTCCGACCAGTTCAAAGGGGTGCGACACTTCCTTCCATACATGAACTCAAATGGGGCCATTTGCAAACTAGCTTGATAACTGTTGTTGTATGAAAATTCTGCAAACGGCAGACAGTCTTCCCATTTAGATCCATACTCTAACACACATGCTCTCAACATGTCTTCGAGTATTTGATTTAATCGCTCCATTTGTCCGTCGGTTTGAGGGTGATAAGTTGTGCTGAAATCTAGTCGGGTTCCTAAACCTTCTTGGACTTTCTTCCAAAATCTCGAGGTAAACTGAGTTCCTCGATCGAATACGATGTTCTTGGGAACTCCATGCAAACTGACGATTCTAACTATGTATAACTCCGCTAGCTTCAAAATCTAATATGTGGTCTTGACTGGTAAGAAATGGGCGACTTTGGACAATCTGTCCACTATGACCCAGATAGAGTCATTTCCCCTACTAGAAGTAGGCAATCCGGTGATAAAGTCCATTCCAACAGAATCCCATTTCCATTCCGGAATCTACAATGGTTGCAACAATCCAGCGGGTCTTTGATGTCCCTCCTTGACTCTCTGACATATATCACACTTGGCGATATAGCTTCCGATTTATCTCTTCATCTTATGCCACGAAAATTGCTCTTCCAAATCTTGATACATCTTCGTTCCTCCGGGGTGGATAGAATAAAGAGTATCATGAGCTTCCTTTAGGATAACTTCTGTCAACTCAGAATCTGCTGGTACACAAAGGTGTCCTTTGTACCACAGAACTCCTTCTTCGTCTTTGGTAAATCTGGGTACTTTGCCTGTACCGATACGACTCTTGATTCCTTTGATACTAGCATTTCCTTTCTGCGCCTCCTTGATCTGGCTGATCAAAGTGGGTTGAAGTTCTATGCTAGCCAAAAATCCTTCACTCGCTAATTCCATTCGGAAATCTTCCATCTCTTTGTGCAGACTTGGTTGCTCCTTCAAAATCATGGAGCTCAAGTGGCAGGGCAATATGCTAAGGGCATCTGCTACCACATTGGCTTTACCGGGGTGATAGTGAATGTCCAGATCGTAATCCTTGATTAGCTCAATCCATCTTCTCTGTCTCATATTCAGCTCCTTCTGAGTGAATATATACTTCAGGCTCTTGTGATCCGAATAAATCTCACAACGGTTTCCCATCAGGTAGTGCCTCCATGTCTTCAGGGCTAGAACTACATCTGCGAGCTCGAGGTCATGGGTTGGATAGTTCTGCTCATGTTGTTTCAGTTGTCGGGATAGATAAGATATAACTTTGCCTTCTTGCATTAGCACACATCCGAGACCGATCTTGGATGTGTCACAATACATGTCAAAGGGCTTCGTGATATCCGGCATGATTAAGATTGGGGCTGAAATCAATCACCTCTCGAGTTCTTGAAAACTTGCTTCACATTTGTCCGTCCATTCAAACTTCTTGTCCTTCTTCAGCAATTGGGTCATGGGTCTGGCGATACTCGAGAATCCTTCTACGAACTTGTGGTAGTATCCCGCCAATCCGAGAAATGCACGAACTTAGGTTTGGGTGGTTGGGGCTTGCCAATCTTCGACTTCTTTCACCTTTACAGGGTCAACGGCAATTACTCTGGCTGATACAATGTGGCCGAGGAATCCTACCTCCTGTAACCAGAATTCACATTTGCTAAACTTGGCATACAACTTATGCTCTTTAAGGGTTCCAAGAATGGTCCTTAGGTGTAGCTCATGTTCTTCTTCTGATTTGGAATAAATCAGAATGTCATCGATGAAAAGAATGACAAACTTATCCAGGAAGTCCATAAAAATCTTATTCATGAGATTCATGAAATAAGCGGGAGCATTGGTTAATCCAAAAGACATGAAGGTATACTCGTGTAATCCATATCTGGTGGTAAAGGCAGTCTTGGGAATATCCTCTGCGCGAATCTTGAGTCGATGATAGCCAGTTCTAAGATCAATCTTAGAAAATACTTTGGCACCGGTCAACTGATCAAACAAATCTTCTATCTTGGGCAACGGGTATTTTTTCTTGATAGTGACATCATTCAACTTTCGATAATCCGTACACAAACGGTTACCTCCATCTTTCTTGTCCACGAAAAAACAGGTGATCTCCATGGTGACGCACTTGGTTGAATCAATCCAATTTCCAGCATAGCATCCAGTTGCTTCTTGAGTTCCACTAGTTCAGACGGGTTCATATTATATGGTCTCTGGGCTATGGGTCCTGTTCCGGGGATTAGTTCAATGATAAACTCGATATCTCGATCTGGGGCCATACCGAGCAAAACATCCAGTAATACATCGGGGTATTCATAGACTATCCGGACTTGGTCAATGGTAGGTTGGGCTATACTCTTGTTGCACTTGAATTGACGAGGTAAGGTTTCAGATACATGCTCGACTGATATTCCGGCTGTACTGGTCATGGTTATGGCTTTCTTGGAACAGTCAATTAATCCTTTATGTTTGGACATCCAATCCATTCCTAGTACTACTTCCAAACCTTTAGTTCCAAGTACTATCAGATTAACATAAAAATCTATGCCATGGATTCAGATAGGGACGGCTTTGCAAATTTGCCTAGCTTTGGTGGTTGAAACGGGGATTTGAACAATCATAACATGTTTTAGTTTGGTTGGTTGAATCTTACTAGTGCATGCAAATTCTTTGGTGACAAATGAGTGCGATGCACCAGAATCAAACAACACTCTAGCAAGTATTGAATTAACAGAAAACATACCCCGCACAACGTCTGGAGCTTCCTGGGCTTCTTCAGCATGCATGAAAAAAAGATGGCCATTGCGGTTGAGCGAATTCCCTAGGGCAAACCTTCTTCCGGGCTGAACACGATGCTGTTGCTGAGCTGGGGCATTTGCATTAGGGGCTGCAACATTCTTCTTGGGACACTCATTGGAGTAGTGACCCTTATTTCCACAGTCATAACAAGTCACTTACGACTTGTCCTTTGCTACAACAGGCACAACATTGCTTCCAGTCCTCGGGGCAGTGTTGGTGTTGGCGGCAGCATTGTTGTTATTGAACTTGGGTGGGGCACGGTTGAAATTGTTAGAGTTGCTGGGGTTGTTGTGATTTCCTCCGAGACGTGGGTTTCCACGGTTGGGATAGGTCGGACGGTTCATCGGGGGTCGGTTGGTTCTCGGGGCAAATCCTGGAGATGGGTTGGGGCGATACTTTGGGGTATGATGGGTTCCTGGCTGATGCATCATGCGGCGCTTGAGGTTCTCATTGGCTTGCATGATATTTCCTTCCATCTAAATGGCAGAGTCGACGAGGGCTTCAATATCAGCAAAGGGGATATTGACTAACACCGTCTGCATCTCATCGTGTAGACCATTCAAGAATCTTTCTTTCTTCTTGGCTTCAGTGTCGATCTCATCCGGGGCATACCTAGCTAATGACAAGAATTTGTCATGGTATTCCACTACGGTCATCCTTCCTTGCTTTAGCTCTCTGAATTCATCTCTCATCCTCTTGATCAAACCCGGTGGCACATGGGTTCTGCTGAAATTGACCTTGAATTCCTCCCAGGTCATCATCTGTCCTCCGATCATTGCACGAACGCTGTTCCACCATGCTCTTGCATCTTCGGCTAGATAGTGGGTGGCGACTAGAACTTTCTCGTTAGCTTCCACTCCGGCGACTTCTAGATTGTTTTCCATGGTTTGTAGACAATCATCTGCATCTAGGGGCTCTTTCGACTTAGTGAAAACAGGTGGGTTGGTGTTCTGGAAATTCTTGAGCTTAGATCCATGGTTGTCTTGATTTCCTTGGCCTTGATTGTTGTTGGCCATCTGAGCTATGTGCTGAAGGGTGGCTAAGTTGGCTTGACGTTCTTCTCTTTCAGCTTCGCGGTCAGAAACCAACATTTGCAGGATCTGCAACATTGGGTCCGGGGATGAACCACTTCCTCCGCGAGGCATCTAAAGATTGAGATAGATCATGAGAAAGAGGGAAATTTCTAAGGTTCAAGGACTTTGAAAAGTTTTTAAAGTTTGACTCAGATTTTCTAGCAACTTGCTTTTCATTCATTCATAGCACATGATACAACACACACCACAACAAAGGAAAATAGATGGTTTTAAGAACCATTCTAGAAACTACGATATAGTGGGACCGATTACAACTCACTACGCTAGTGCTCAAGTGCTACTACTCATGGGAGTCGGTGTAATCATCATCCTCCTCATCCTCATCGTCATCGATGAAGGCGAAATCCTCCTCATTTGTGAAGAAATCCATGGACTGATCCTCCAGAAAGTCATCATCATCGCTGAGATAGGAGTAGGGGTCTCCACGAAGGTCTTCTCCGGCATTATCCCTTTCCTCCAACTACATGTCTCTCTCATGGATGGTCTCCTCCAAATCCGAGATACAGTGACGAAGACGGGCAATGATGCGCTCCTTCTTGTCGAGCTGACGGCAGCAAGACTTGCAGTCCTTTGTTAGCATGACGATGGTCTAATCCTTCGTCTTGATGATGGCGGACTTGTGGTTAGAGTAGTCACGGGCATTGTCCAGTTCCCGCTGACGATCGTACATCATGAAGCTAAGGTCGTCCAACTGAGTCTTCAGCTCGTGGTGGTATGGGGCTTCCAGTGGCTGTCCCATAGCATCACACCTTGGACAAAACTCAAAGTGGGTACCCTTGATCTGATTGATACTCTGCCCACAAAGACGGGCAAGAGCTTCCTGCATGGCCCTGGCAAGTCCATCGAGCCAGTTGTTCTCTCTTAAGGTGAACTTAATTCCCTCTGCAGTGGGAGGTTCAATCTTTCCATGGAGACTTGCAACAAGTAGCCACTGCCGATCTTCTCCTTCCTGATCATTGAGCGAAGCTCCGAAGAACTCGGGGTGCAGACGCTCCAGAAGTTCTGAAAGCTGGTCCAAATCCCGCTCAAAGATGAGGTCTCCTCCATTCCCAACTAATAAAACTTGCTGTACTTCACGTCCATCTATAAGAATATAGGATGAGTAAGTTAGTAGAGTGTTCAAGTGTGTCAAATTTTATGTATTTTGCAAGAGTTTTTGAGGAACATGAATTTTCATGAAAGGATTAAAGTGATAAGAATGGGAATAAGTTTTTTGTAAATACTTGCTTCCTTTGGTTTTGAAACTAAGTTTTTGATTTAAACGTCCAGTCTAACTAGGGTCTCCTATGGTCAGGATGCCTCTGATACCAACTTGTCAACACCCAGATATTTAATCCTAGATGCCTGTTATGCCATACATTGCAATCCCAGGAATACCATTTTTGCGAGACATAACAGATTTGGATATCACAGTATATCATCCATTACAAACCATACATAAGGTATTACACAAATAAGGATCTCATGATCCAGTTCTTAATACAACTCAAGCAGCGGAATAACGTAATAATAAAGGTAGCGTAGGTGAAGCTCCATCTTCGGGGTCACAGGTAATGCTGACGATGGGAGATGATCCTAGTTGTTGTAACCTTCCTGTGGTCCATCATCCTGGTACTCCTCTTTATAGTCTGGCCACGGGAATAGCCAGGGACAAAGCCATGAGTACTCTTTAAGTACTCGCAAACTAATACTAACAAGTTAAGGGGGTTTTTTGTAGTAGGACACTAGCTCTAGGGTTGTTTTGCAAAAAGCCAGATTTATCTCGACTAAGTTCAGAAGCAAGAACTAGTTGAAATTTTATAACACCTAAGTGGGAACTTGAATTTCATGTCACAACTCTGTTGTGGTCAAGTCAAAGTCTCAATTCATTTCACATGTCATTTTGAAAACATCTGACTGGGGAACAGTATGGCCACTCCAACTGTCCATAACCGCGGACGCGGCTACTCGAATAGTTTAACACTCTGTAGAGATTGTACACTTTCACCACAACATCCGATACATCCGTCAGGAACAAATCCTGAATTCACCATACTCAGTATGCGAATAATCAATCCTAACCATTCAATTACATGCCCTAGTATAGGCACCTCTCCTGCGAGTTTGGCCTCCCAACCATGACCAACTGTCATCTTGGGTACTGCACAGGTGGACAATCTTCACAAGGTAGCCTCAGCTCAGACCTTGGCCGCGAGGGAACCCATAGTAAGGTATATAAGTTTACAGTCAAGCCCTACCCAATTTTCGGGTATTGTGGTTGTACGGTAAAATTGGAATGGTATCGCATCCAGACAACCATCAGTTTTAAAAAGGGCTAAGGCTCATGCCTCAACATTTTAATCATCAAAATCATCTGGTGTTCGGAAACACATGTCAAAACGTTTTAGTAGAATGACTCATCATTCCAAGGTTTTCATAACCATTTTCACCAAGTATTCCCATCTAAAGTTGATCAACTTTTATGCTTAGCACTAGCATCTACAAGTGGGGTAAGTACTAATGAGGGGTGGTAAACAAGTGGAGGTTAATGAAGTTCAATCTCATGCCTTAGGATGACATCAAGATTATCTAGCTTATGCCAAATTTAATGCTCTTTATGCAACCTTAAATTTTCTTCCTAGAATCTACAAGTCACTTAAGTAAACTCTAAGAGAAAGCTTTGATAAAGAGGTAAAGTATAAAGCTTGTAAGTAAAACTAGGATTGGGTATCATCAACTATGTCTAACCAAGCATGCTTAATGCATTGCATAGGTTACCTAACTTTCATAATTGCAAGTGTTAGCTTGCATAGGTCAACTTGGTTAGTAAGGCTTGCCTTGTGCAGAGCAGTGGTTGAAGTTCTCCTCGGCTTCTTCCTCGTAGTATCCTCCTTCCTCCTCATATCATTGGTCGGTACTAGCGTCTATAAATAAATACGAGGTACACAATCACCAAACAATACTTAACTATTTTCAATCATCACACAAAGGTGTACTATAGATGATCTAGCATCATCACTAACATTACAAGATTAAAGCTTTTGTCTTATTTATTTTAATTTGAGAAAAGTAATTTCTACTCATTGAAAAACTACTTAAGATTTAATATTCTCCAACTCAAACATGGGATCATGTTGACACATGTCATCACCAATATTTCAGTACATGGGAATGTGATTTAAAGTGGTGTCACAATTTAATAAGGTTTAACCTTTTTATTTTAAATAAATAAAGTGACTAGAAATGCCTATGTGGCATTCTTTTATTGCTTGAACATTATTTCTGTAATTAAACCCAAATGTTTTTATATATTCTGAAAGGTATGATCAAATGTGATGTTTGAGAGTTGGTATCAACTCAAAAGCTATTATGGTTGATTTTTGAAAAATGTTTGAATGCAGAGAAGCTTCTGCTTTGTTATTTTTACCAAGGTTGATCTACAGATCCAAATGATTTGAATCCAACGGGCTTGGATTAAGCATTTCAGTACCTTTCTAACAAAATTTGTTTCATGCATTTTGGTTCACTAAATCGAGCTGGGTTGATTTTTGAATCTAGGTACAGAATTGAGTTTGAATTGAAATAGAAAAATCTAAATTCAAATGGTTGGGCTGCGCGGGAAAGGTTAATGGGCCGGCCTAGTGTCACTCCACAGTGCGGGGCTCAGCGGTAAGGTTCCCAACCTTTAATAAGGTAGAGATCTCTGTGTTTACAATGCTAGTCCCTGGATCAATAGCTAGCATCCACAGTTAAGATGTAATATCAAGATACAAAGGTCATAATACAACTTTTATAACCAGGAATAACATAATTTATTACATCTTACATATCTCATTTGGCTATCTCATTACAGTGCAGCAGAATATGACAATAGCATGGGGTCCTTCATCTTCAAAGTGCCACAGGCAGACATGTTGGTTGTAAACTTGTAATCCTAATCATTAAACTTCACTATTATCAAACAAACCTGCAACATAACAAGTTACAGCCACAAGGGTCAATACATTTGAATTGTATTGGAAAGTGATACTATGGTGATATATTGGAGTCTATCATCTATATGCATTTGGATAAGTGGAGCTTAGGCTTGCTTTGCTCAAAATAGATTTTCCTTATCATTTGAAAACACTAATTTTTTGTTTTGACAAAATCACCCAAGGAACCACCAATAGAAATTGGTGAACCTTAAACCCTTTTTCAACCACAAGTTTTTAACTTAGAAATTGGGATGATGAGATTCTTGATAGCTTCCATGTCTTGATGCTCAAATTGTCCTTTGTCAGGGACATGGCTAAGTACTTAGATTTTACACTCTGCAGAGGTGGTGCACTTTCCCCACAAGACTTGGTTTCCCAAGACAAGATCTTTTAGAAGCCTTCCCTTAGACCAAAATGGACGCGCTCCAACCTATCAATCCCCTACCACCAACTGTTCATTTGGCTAAGTTATTGCAACCTATATGATCCAGGCAGAGCCCATAATGCCATGTGGCTGCACTTGAAGCTTCTCAACATTTGACATCTCAAATCTCTTTGTTCCTGGGTGGCCATCCACAAGTGAGACACCAAGTTTTCCCCAGCATACTGGACTTGGTGATGCCCAAGTTTTCCCCAGCATACTGGACTTGCATGACCACTCAACACAAACCATTCCTTCCATTCCACCCAGGTGATTCATTCACTTAGTTGTTTTATTAAGTAAAACACAAGTCCTTAGACTTAGAAATTTTCCATACAATGAATATATAATCCACCCTTGTTTTCTACTAGCTAAGCTAAGAATGATAGTAGTAGGAATCTTAACTTAGGAAATTTCCACTAAGGTTTCATCTACTAGGATTTCCCATAGCATAGTTTATACTTAGCAAAGTTCCATGCAAGTCCTACTTAGAAATATCACTAATGCATAGTGAAAAATAATGGGACAAAAGTATGAAGCATCACTTGCCTTTTTGGTAGAGAGTGTAAGTTCACTCCTTGTCTTTGAAACAATCACAATCTTCAAGTCACTACAATTCAATCAAGCAAACAATATTTCAATCTACCATTCAAGCAATTCAACACATAAAATAATAATAACAAAACAATGCATGCAAGCATGCTAAAGATTGTTTTATTTGGAGAAGTGGTTTCTAATGGGTCATAAACATTTGAAAACACCTAATGATCATTTTTATAAAGTGGCAAAATCATTTGTATAAGATTTTACTTCATAAACCATTTTTGATCAAGTCATTATTTTATGTGATGAAGAAATGCTTTTAATAAGGCAAAATTCTAGAGGTTTCACAAAATATGTTTTCAAACCATATAACCTTGTGTTTAGGGTCAGAGAGTTTATTTCCAAAAAAATTTTCAAAGGTTTTCTTCCAAAACCATTTTTAATAATTAAACCATATTTTTATTTGAATAGAAATGGTTTAAATCAAAGATTTATTCTTTTTCTTCACCAAATACATTTTTGAAACCACAATTTGTTTCCTATGGTCAGTAGGTTCAAAACACACCATTTGCAAAAGATTTTATCCCCAAAATCATTTTAGAACAAATTTTATAACCTAAACATGCATACACAAGTTTCTGTAAAAACAAACAATTTAACAGACGTTTTTACTAAACAAATGGCATGGTTGGCTAGGGCTTGTTTTTCTGAATCCATTGATATAAAGTTTGCAAAATTTGGACGTGTAGATTAAAAGTTATGCAATTTACAAATTTGGAAAACTAATAGATCAAACTCTGGTTTTTAAATCAAACAGAGGCCACATGGCGTGATATTACTAGCTGGTACCGGTTCGCACGGATCAGCTCTGTGAGGCGTTGGATCTAAACAGATCGTGCAGCCTAGGTTGCTACTTACCTCTTCGTCTAGTTTCTATCCTGTCCTTTGGATCTGCATCTAACGACTATCAACGACTTGCGACTAACTGGTGGCGCTCAGCGGTAGCGCGCGGCGGAGACGCTCGGCTAGCGGCGGAGCTGGCGCTAGAGGAAGCAAGGAAGGAGGAGAGGTGGCTCACTATGATCACCGTGGCACGGGGATGCTCAACCTTCCCTTGGTTGGTGAAGGGGCGCACGGGGGCGATGACAATTCCTCGCCGATGTTGCTCACCGGCTCGGGCACGTGTTGACGTTGTCGGGGACGAGCTCCTAGGGCGTAAGAAGGCAAGGCAGCATGTCAGGGAGGTGCGAACGGTCTCGAGGTTTGCAGGAATACTCACCAGAACACGAGGGGCACTCGGGGTTGGCGTCAGTAATTCGCTGGAGAGGTAGCAGACGGCGGCGGTTGCTTAGTGATGTCGTTATCAACGATTTACAGCATGCGCGGATGAACGGGCGACACTGGGAGGTTCTCCATGAGGTGGGGATTATGTGAGCTTGGTCGAGGAGGCAAGGGGCGGTCTGGCTTCACCGGAATTGTCTGGGGAAGGTCGTCGGGGAAGTGGCTTGCCGCAGCCTGGGGCGCGCTAGGGTGAGGGTCTGAGGGGGAAACAGAGAGGAAACGCAGGCGAATAAGAGGGTGTGGTCAGGGGGAGGATTAACTGCGCCAGTAATGCGAATTAAGCCAGGCGTTAATCGCCTGCAACAGCCGGCGAGGTGAGGGGCGTAGTCCGTGGGTGAGGAAGAAGGTGATGTGGCTGTGGGGCCTGGCTGTCTGCGTGTGAGAGAGAGTGGGGGTGGGGTCATTCTGTCAGCGGCTTTGTGGGTTTATAAGTGGGTGCGAATCGTTTTTCTTCGGGAGAGAAGCAGTGGGCTGGCTGGGCTTAGTTGGACCAGGCTAGTTGGGCTGGGTTATTTACATATTTTTTTGTTCTGTTTTGTTTTTCTTTTTATCTTTTGATTTTTCTGTTTTGCTTTTGAATAAGCAATTCAATCATCCATTTGAATTCAAATATTTGCTAGATTTTGTGTGGGTTTAAATACTAGTTAGCACTAAAATCTGAAGTCAATTTTAGAATAATATTTTATTCTTTTTGGGGTCTTTTATTTAATTAAAAAGGCCAATGTTTTAAATCAAATGAGATTTAATAATATTTTCAAACACCATTCAAATTCTTTAAACTTTCCAAATCCTTTCAGTAGGTTTTTATTTGATTATTTGGGTGTCAAATAATTCATCTTGAATTATTTGGAATTATTTAATATGATTTATTAATCATTTAAGATTTGGTATTTGTTTTAATTCAAATGGAATTAACTATAGTTTTAATTCCCTAAATTTTATGTGGAAGATTTCTTTTATTTAAACAACTTTTATTCCTCTTGGGTAATTTCCAAAATACTATTCTCTCATAAATTTACTTAATTATTTCTTATTTGAGATTTGTCTTTATTAAAATAGGGATATAATGGTTAATGCCATTTTATTTTATTTGGAAATCCTTTATCATTTTATTTTTTTATTTGGATTTGGATTCTATTCATTCCATTTTCTTAATGGATTAGGCCAATATTTGTTTGGTCTTTCAAATATTCTTTATTTAATATTTCTTTCTTCATCTTATAAAATCCATATCTTTTTATTTAGAGATCCAAAATTGGTGATTCCAATTTGTAAAATCTTGTTTAACATTTGTTTATTCTTTTAATTCCCTTTAAGATTATTTTCTCACCATTTGGTAGGGATCTATAGTTAGGTTCTTTATTAGCTTTGGAGTTTTAATTTCCTTATCTTATTATATTCATAAGATTTTATTTATGGCTCCAATTTAAGTGAAACCAATTTATATGGCTTTATAATATTTCTATTTGTCTTTCTTGATCATTTGTAAATGTTTGTTGATAAATTTTTATATGGATCAAATCCATAGTTTTAGAGAGATTTTAGAATGGTTTATTCCATTAGAGTTTTAGAGTTTGGTTTAATTTCTAAGTGTTTAAATTTCAAGATGCATTTATGAAGAATGCATTTCACTTGATTTGAATTTTGTTGAATTCAAAGTTTAATTAAAGTTTGTTCAAGATGGGATTTTAAGTTTCTATTTAGATACAAAAGTTTCTTTTCACCCTGAAATCCAACAATAATTTATTTTATTTATTTTTCACATTACAAGATTGGAAAATCTTGGGATGTGACAGGCTACCACCCTTAAAATAAATCTCGTCCCGAGATTTGGGGAGGCTAGGGGTTACAAGTTGGCTCAAAAGCATCTAGGGTACTACCACCCTTAAATTTTTTCCAACTAGGTCACTTCTTGACTTGCTTGGGATCTTTCTGAAATCTCTCTGGGCAAACATCTGCATAGTGTCCTTTGTTTCCACACTTGAAACATGTGACAAGGCTGAGATCCTTCATAGGCTTGTTTATCTTATGCTTCATCTTTTCTGGACAGTTTCTTGCATAATGTCCTTGGTTACCACAATTGTAACAGGTGATAATATTGAGTTCATCACGTATATTCTGTGGACAGGTTGCTACATAATGGCCTAGCTCTTTGCAGTTGTTGCACCACACTTGGCTAATCTCCTTATACTTTTGGTTCTCTGGACATTCACTGGCATAGTGTCCCATTTCTTTGCAATGACCACATTGCACATGGCTTTTGTCCTTCTTTTTCTTGGGTTTCTCCAAAGCTAGGAGTGCTTCTAGTTCTTGTTCTTCATATGTTATCTCAAAGGTAGGAATGTCTACTGGTCTCTTTGACTTTCTATTACTCCTTGGATAATACATATGTCTTCTCTTTGGTCCTTTAAATTGGGTCATATTGCTGGGAGGTACAAGCTGAGATTTTCCTTTGTCTTCATTCTTCTTGGTAGACTTGGCTCTCTCATGGTAGTCTGCAATCAGTTGTTGCACTCCACCTTGTTTCCTTTGTTGAACTATGTAATAGATGGGGCATTGGATAGGGACATGATTATTTCCTTCACATAGGTAACAAGTAGCTTGAGATGTGGGGCATTGGTTAGCTGGATGTTTCTCTTCACAATTGGGGCATTGATCTTCATGCTCCTTGGAAGTGTGATCCTTGTCTCCACAAATGTTGCAAGCTTGGGTTCCTTCTAGAATATCATCTTTGTCATCCTTGTTGTCACAAACTCCTTGGGAAGAGTTTTCTCCCATGTTGATCATTTGAGTAGCCATCTCTTGCAACAATTGGGATTGAGTTTCCAAAACTTTTTGCATGGTTGGGTCTATCTCATTGTTGTTGGCTAAAAACTGAGTTGTCACTTGGTTCAACTGGGTTTGTCTTGCAAGCAATTGGTCTCTCATGTTGATCTCTTGGTTGTTGTTGTTGTTGTTGTTGTCACCATCCTTGATGTTGGAGTCTCTTGGAGAAGTCATCTGTTTGGGTTGGATTGGGATTAGAATAGGCAAAATGTTTCTAAGGTAATAATTCTAATCACACACATCACAATTCACACAAGCAATGTGCAAGCAATCACAAACAAACATTCCACTCAAACAACAAAGTTCAAGCACATTTTTAGGCAACCAAAAATATTTTTGTTACACCACCTAAGTTGGTGTGTTTGACTTAAACTAAATATGGTGGTCCATCTATGTGGTTCACTTGAAATCTTTCCACCCTTCTTGGTTGATTCTTCTTGAACAAGATTTTTGTATCCTTAGAGAATTTCTTGCATCTTGATCTCAAAACTTCAAAGAGATGATGGTTCCTTCTAAGTTGTGTTTCCTTAGTCTTCAAGTCTTGAGCGACATTTCTTGTCTCAATTGTAGTCCTTAGTAATATCTAAGGTTGAAGTCCTTGGTGAAAATGTTGAAGATGTTGAAGTCATTAGAGTTGAAGATGTTGAAGTCATTAGAGTTTATAAAGTCCTTTGCTCATGGTGAAGTCTTTGGCCATAGAGAAGGCTTTATCCATCAAGTTGAAATAGAAGAGATGTAGAGTTAAAACCAAAATGGTTGAGGAAAGAGTTTACAAGATTGTTTGTAAATAAGTTTTGGAACAAATACAACTCCTATTTTTCTAAGGGGTTTTGTCCAATCCTAGGTTTACAAATCCTACAGGCAACACAATGCTCTGATACCATCTGTAAGGTTCCCAACCTTTAATAAGGTAGAGATCCCTGTGTTTACAATGCTAGTCCCTGGATCTATAGCTAGCATCCATAGTTAAGATGTAATATCAAGATACAAAGGTCATAATACAACTTTTATAACCAGGAATAACATAATTTATTACATCTTACATAGCTCATTTGGCTATCTCATTACAATGCAGCAGAATATAACAATAGCATGGGGTCCTTCATCTTCAAACTGCCACAGGCAGACATGTTGGTTGTAAACTTGTAATCCTAATCATTAAACTTCACTATTATCAAACAAACCTGCAACATAACAAGTTACAGCCACAAGGGTCAATACATTTGAATTGTATTGGCAAGTGATACTATGGTGATATATTGGAGTCTATCATCTATATGCATTTGGCTAAGTGCAGCTTGGGCTTGCTTTGCTCAAATTAGATTTTCCTTATCATTTGAAAACACTAAGTTTTTTTTTTGACAAAATCACCCAAGGAACCACCAATAGAAATTGGTGAACCTTAAACCCGTGTTCAACCACAAGTTTTTAACTTAGAAATAGGGATGATGAGATTCTTGATAGCTTCCATGTCTTGATGCTCAAATTGTCCTTTGCCAGGGACATGGCTAAGTACTTAGATTTTACACTCTGCAGAGGTGGTGCACTTTCCCCACAAGACTTGGTTTCCCAAGACAAGATCTTTCAGAAGCCTTCCCTTAGACCAAAATGGACGCGCTCCAACATATCAATCCCCTACCACCAACTGTCCATTTGGCTAAGTTATTGCAACCTATATGATCCAGGCAGAGCCCATAATGCCATGTGGCTGCACTTGAAGCTTCTCAACATTTGACATATCAAATCTCTTTGTTCCTGGGTGGCCATCCAAAATTGAGACACCAAGTTTTCCCCAGCATACTGGACTTGGTGATGCCCAAGTTTTCCCCAGCATAATGGACTTGCATGACCACTCAACACAAACCATTCCTTTCATTCCACCCGGGTGATTCATTCACTTAGTTGTTTTATTAAGTAAAACAGAAGTCCTTAGACTTAGAAATTTTCCATACAATGAATATATAATCCACCCTTGTTTTCTACTAGCTAAGCTAAGAATGATAGTAGTAGGAATCTTAACTTAGGAAATTTCCACTAAGGTTTCATCTACTAGGATTTCCCATAGCATAGTTTATACTTAGCAAAATTCCATGCAAGTCCTACTTAGAAATATCACTAATGCATAGTGAAAAATAATGGGACAAAAGTATGAAGCATCACTTGCCTTTTTGGTAGAGAGTGTAAGTTCACTCCTTGTCTTTGAAACAATCACAATCTTCAAGTCACTAAAATTCAATCAAGCAAACAATATTTCAATCTACCATTCAAGAAATTCAACACATAAAATAATAATAACAAAACAATGCATGCAAGCATGCTAAAGATTGTTTTATTTGGAGAAGTGGTTTCCAATGGGTCATAAACATTTGAAAACACCTAATGATCATTTTTATAAAGTGTCAAAATCATTTGTATAAGATTTTACTTCATAAACCATTTTTGATCAAGTCATTATTTTATGTGATGAAGAAATGCTTTTAATAAGGCAAAATTCTATAGGTTTCACAAAATATGTTTTCAAACCATATAACCTTGTGTTTAGGGTCAGAGAGTTTATTTCCAAAAAATTTCTCAAAGGTTTTCTACCAAAACCATTTTTAATAATTAAACCATATTTTTATTTGACTAGAAATGGTTTAAATCAAAGATTTATTCTTTTGCTTCACCAAATACATTTTTGAAACCACAATTTGTTTCCTATGGTCAGTAGGTTCAAAACACACCATTTGCAAAAGATTTTATCCCCAAAATCATTTTAGAACAAATTTTATAACCTAAACATGCATACACAAGTTTCTGTAAAAACAAACAATTTAACAGAAGCTTTTTACTAAACAAATGGCATGGTTGGCTAGGGATTGTTTTTCTGAATCCATTTATATAAAGTTTGCAAAATTTGGACGTGTAGATTAAAAGTTATGCGATTTACAAATTTGGAAAACTAATAGATCAAACTCTGGTTTTTAAATCAAACAGAGGCCACGTGGCGTGATATTACTAGCTGGTACCAGTTCGCACGGATCGGCTCTGTGAGGCGTTGGATCTAAACAGATCGTGCGGCCTAGGTTGCTACTTCCCTCTTCGTCTAGTTTCTATCTTGTCCTTTGGATCTGCATCTAACGGCTATGAACGACTTGCCACTAACTGGCGGCGCTCAGAAGCAGCGCGCGGCAGCGACGCTCGGCTAGCGGCGGTGCTGGCGCTAAAGGAAGGAAGGAAGGAGGAGAGGTGGCTCACTATGATCACCGTGGCACGTGGATGCTCAACCTGCCCTTGGTTGGTGAAAGGGCGCACGGGGGCGATGACAATTCCTCGCCGAGGTTGCTCACTGGCTCGGGCACATGTTGACGTTGTCGGGGACGAGCTCCTAGGGCGTAGGAAGGCAAGGCATCATGTCAGGGAGGTGCGCACGGTCTCGAGGTTTGCAGGAATAATCACCAGAACACGAGGGGCGCTCGGGGTTGGCGTCAGTAATTCGCCGGAGAGGTAGCAGATGGCGGCGCTTGCTCATTGATGTCGTTATCGACGATTTACAGCACGCGCGGATGAACGGGCGACACTGGGAGGTGCGCCATGAGGTGGGGAGTATGTGAGCTTGGCCGAGGAGGCAAGGGGCGGTCTGGCTTCGCTGGAATTGTCTGGGGAAGGTCGTCGGGGCAGTGGCTTGACGCAAGGAATTGGCGCATCCTGGGGGCGCGCTAGGGTGAGGGTCTGAGGGGGAAACAGAGAGGAAACGCAGGCGAATAAGAGGGTGTGGTCAGGGGGAGGAGGAACTGCGCCATTAATGCGAATTAAGCCGGGCGTTAATCGCCTGCAACGGCCGGCGAGGTGAGGGGCGTAGTCCGCGGGTGAGGAAGAAGGTGACGTGGCTGTGGGGCCTGGCTGTCTGCGTGTGAGAGAGAGTGGGGGTAGGGTCGTTCTGTCAGCGGCTTTGCGGGTTTATAAGTGGGTGCGAATCTTTTTTCTTCGGGAGAGAAGGAGTGGGCTGGCTGGGCTTAGTTGGGCCAGGCTAGTTGGGTTGGGTTCTTTACATATTTTTTTGTTCTGTTTTGTTTTTCTTTTTCTCTTTTGATTTTTCTATTTTGCTTTTGAATAAGTAATTCAATCATCCATTTGAATTCAAATATTTGCCAGATTTTGTGTGGATTTAAATACTGGTTCGCACTAAAATCTGAAGTCAATTTTAGAATAATATTTTATTCTTTTTGGGGTCTTTTATTTATTTAAAAAAGGCCAATGTTTTAAATCAAATGAGATTTAATAATATTTTCAAACACCATTCAAATTCTTTAAACTTTCCAAATCCTTTCAGTAGGTTTTTATTTGATTATTTGGGTGTCAAATAATTCATCTAGAATTATTTGGAATTATTTAATATGATTTATTAATCATTTAAGATTGGGTATTTGTTTTAATTCAAATGGAATTAACTATAGTTTTAATTCCCTAGATTTTATGTGGAAGATTTCTTTTATTTAAAAAACTTTTATTCCTCTTGGGTAATTTCCAAAATACTATTCTCTCATGAATTTACTTAATTATTTCTTATTTGAGATTTGTCTTTATTAAAATAGGAATAGAATGGTTAATGCCATTTTATTTTATTTGGAAATCCTTTATCATTTTATTTTTTTCTTTGGATTTGGATTCTATTCATTCCATTTGCTTAATGGATTAGGCCAAGATTTGTTTGGTATTTCAAATATTCTTTATTTAATATTTCTTTCTTCATCTTATAAAATCCATATCTTTTTATTTAGAGATCCAAACTTGGTGATTCCAATTTGTAAAATCTTGTTTAACATTTGTTTATTCTTTTAATTCCCTTTAAGATTATTTGCTCACCATTTGGTAGGGATCTATAGTTAGGTTCTTTATTAGCTTTGGAGTTTTAATTTCCTTATCTTATTATATTCATAAGATTTTATTTATGGCTCCAATTTAAGTGAAACCAATTTATATGGCTTTATAATATTTCTATTTGTCTTTCTTGATCATTTGTAAATGTTTGTTGATAAATTTTTATATGGATCAAATCCAAAGTTTTAGAGAGTTTTTGGAATGGTTTATTCCATTAGAGTTTTAGAGTTTGGTTTAATTTCTAAGTGTTTAAATTTCAAGATGCATTTATGAAGAATACATTTCACTTGATTTGAATTTTGTTGAATTCAAACTTTGATTAAAGTTTATTCAAGATGGCATTTTAAGTTTCTATTTAGAAACAAAAGTTTCTTTTCACCCTGAAATTCAACAATAATTTATTTTATTTTATTTATTTTTCACATTGGGATGTGACATCAGCTGACATGGGGGTTCCACCAGTCAGTGGCTCATAACACGCGAAGCGATACGGGGCTGTGTGGGTCGTTGGATTAGAAGGAAGATCGACGACTGGGGATCGTCGTCGACGATGAGCATGTCACCGGCGAGCTCGAACCCTAGCGGCTCGGTGGGGGTGCATAGGGGGCATACCAGGGCTCCAGCAACCACGGCGAGGCGGGCAAACGAATGAGTGGTCTACGGCGAGCTCAGGGATGGTTGAGGCAGCTCCGGGAGTGTCGGCTCCCTTCTCCTCCAGAGGCGGCCTGCTCCGGCGCAATTCCGGCGAGCTGCTTCTCCTCGTGCTCCGGCTAGAGGGTGGAACGATCAGTGAGGTGAGGGGAGTGGAATGGTGTGCCTCAAACGGCTGGGGGTCGCCTCCTTTTATAGGATCGACGGCGAGACCGAGAGGGATGGGCAGGCGACGATGGCGACATGGCTACGGGTGGCTAGCGGCATGGCTGAGGTTCGCGATCGACGAGCGGTCTCCTGGCGATGCTCTAGAGCTTGAATGCGCTCTTAGGGATCTCACGACCCGGGATCAGGGATAGACAAATACCAGATCCTCATCTGACATAAGCCTAACCTAAATTCCGAAACACGCAGGGAAAGATCGATAACATTACAGAACATACAAACCATACATTAATAAGGTAAACTCTTAAGAGAGTTACATACCAGTCATACAAGCCAGGGGTCACAGACCCATCATTACATGAAACAACGGAAGCAAACAAGTTGTTCTAAACAACAAACTTAGCAAAGGGCCTAAGAGGCCATAACAAAAGTAGCGACCCTTCCATAGATCCTAGGCTACTGCCCGGGAACCCCGACTACTCGTCGACTTCGACGTAGAAACCACCTTCGGTTGGAGTAGCATCATCTTTAGAAAACATCAACGAAGCAAGGCTGAGTACAGGGTGTACCCCGCAAGACTTATGGCTAGTGGAGTTATTTTGCATAAAGCTATCTTTTGTTTTTCAAACAAGAGGGAGAAGAAACTCGTCTAGTCAGATAATTTTCAAAAGGGGATAAGAAGACTTCAACTATAGCTCTTAAGTTCATCCTTGATATCCACCAAGCATCATCATCAATTGAACCACTCTTCTCGGACTACCCCCTCAACAACCCCGAGGAAGTATTCTGGATATCACTTTAGTTGGCAAGTTTTATCATTCGGTTATAGTTCTCTATGATCACAGTATCCGTTCCCAAGTCGTCCATAACCGTGGACACGACTTTTCAAAAATATTATAACCCTGCAGGGGTGCACAACTTTACCCACACGTACCAATCGATTCTTAATGCCAAATTATTAGCCCTCTTCCTTGGAAGGCGGACAGAGAGTGGTCGAACACGACCTTTACCTTGCTTTCGCCGAGACCATGAGTCACGCACTAGGGATATGCTGCCATAACGGGTCAAGTCTCGAAGCCGGTCCTAATGATGTGCGCAGGGTTCAAGATTACGGATGCCGGGCATCTCTTGTTCCCGGCCATGCTTACCTACCTGTTATGAATGCACCTCCTTCTCCTCCATTCAAGAACAACCAAGATGCGTATGTCGAATGGAAAGCCCAAACTATGTGACTCATGGAATCTACTAGGCAAGTTAGTTGGTCGAGGGGGTTTCCAGGCCCCCGTGTGGTTGTACGCTCGTCTTGGTTCAAGAGGCGAGAACATCAGGTCCTAAGGGTGGCAAGTATGGGACTACAAAAACCACAACCCACGTGGCCTCCCATACAAACCTTAGCATGTTTATCATCCACTTCTGATCACATCACCACATCCTACCATACTAGATTCATTCGCATCTCCGGTGCATCACATGAGTGATTAGCATCAGACCACTACGCATGGCTAAGCTTGACTGAACTTTGGCACTAGCGACGCTTAGAAGCCAAACCCTAGTTATGCTAGGAGCGGTGGATCAGGTAATATAGTTCACAAAGGATAACATGCATTAGATAGGATTACTTTGTCTACTGATAAAAGACCGTTGAACCGAATGCATATGACAAGAATGAAATAATTTGTAAACATAGGATTCATATGTACGAGTGGGGCTTCGCTTGCCTTGTCCTTTGTTGAACTGATATTTCTCTTCGGTGGCGTTGACTTCAGCTTCGGGTTCGGTTCCTATTCGCAAGAACCAATCACCGGAAAAAAGAAAGCAACACTCAACACATGGCATGTGCAATGCTCATACAATATGGATGATATGACAAGTTAAATAGTGTTGAATTGAACCCTAAAACATGCTTGGTCACTTTAAAGGGGGTTCCGAAGATCCAAACCCTAGAGAAGGGGAATCATCGGAATCACTTATGGGGTTCAATTGGTTCTTCTAGTTAAACTTGCTATCAAAGTTGATTAACAATGTATGATTATAGCTTAGTTGGATAGGTTTATTTTTATGAACATTTTGGTATATTATTTGTATTTTTCTGACTTAAAATGAATTAGTTATCAATTTCTCAAATTTACTTCATTTTAAATCATTTTTGGAATATTTGAAATAATTTCCAAACTTGGGCCCACATGTCAGACTTTTATTATTTTTAGAAAACATTTACAGAAATGATTAAAACCATGACAGGCAGGGCCCACCTGTCATATATTTTCTATTTAATAAAATAATTACGGAAAACATTAAAAGAAATAAAAAGAAAATATGACATCAGCCTAACGTCATGGTGACATCATCAACACCATTGCTCCCAGGTGAGGCTCAGGCTCGGCGCTAGGGGCGATGTGGGGATGCGGGAGCGGGTGCGCTGGAAAGAGGGGAGTGCGGCGAGCAGTTTAGTGATGGCGCCGCCCTGGAATGGTCGTCGGAGCAGTGTGTGCGATGGTGGCCGACGGCGAGGCTTGCAGGCGGTTGTGGCGGCGGCGATACAGAGAGGGAGAGAGTGAGCGGAGGGGTTTGGTAGAACCGTGAGCTCACCCTGAGCACGATGGTGGTGACGGCGAGGCCGGGGACGGTCGAATGACGTCGAATCGATGGCGACAACCTCGGCGACTGGCGGCGGTTCAGAGACGATTCCGACGAGGAGAGTGCTTCCCTGCTTGCGTGCTTCGGTGAGGAGGACGAGGGAGGTGAGGCGCTTGCAGCAGTGGCCTCGGCGCTCCGCGGGGTGTTCAGAGACGGCGGGGAAGAAAATCTCTGGCCGACTAGGTTTTGGCCATGGCGAGAAGAAACGGGGAAAAGAGGGGGAACTGGCAGCTAGGGTTCGTCGACGGCTGCTCTGGGGGTCATATAGGTGCTTGGGGGCGGCGGCGCGCATCTTGGCATGGCCGCAGCGACAGACGGTGGCGCCGGCGACAGACAGCTACCTGCCTGTCTGTAGGTAGACGACGAGGGGCAGGGGCGAAGGGGTACGAGGGCTGGGATGGGCTGGCTTGGGCCCCGGGTGGGCTGGCTGCTGGCGGCAGGGAGAGAGGAGAGGGTAGATGGGCTCGGCCCAGGTTAGGTTAGAAACTGTTTTATTTCCAGAAAACCTTTTTCTTTTCTATTTTTTGATTTCCCCTTTTGTATTTTGAATTCAAATCTGTTTTGAATAATTTCATATCACAGGAACTTTTGTATAATATCTTAAAACACTAAGGGGCACTTATAACTATTTGAGCTCCATGCATTTTGAGAATTTTCAAAATATAAACACCATTTGAATTGATTCAAAGATAGAGGGAAAGCTATTAGGGTTTTGTTTGTTCTTCTTTGGTTGAATCAAAAGTGTAAATGTTATGCATGCATGCAATGCTCAAACATATCTTATTTATATTACACAAAACGATGGTATGTTACAGGGGCGGTGGCAATCGGTTGGGAACGTGCGGTGCTCTGCACGGCAGAGGCGGCGTCTTCGATGGCGAGCGATGGCTACGGGGTACGGACGAGGAAACGATCAAGTCTAGTGGTCTCCTGGGACGGTGGGGTTCATGCTGGCGGGCGGCAAGGGCTCGAGGTGGTCGGGTTGAGTGGGAACGACGCGTTCATGGTTGTGCGCGTCGGCATGGTCGACAGCGGCGCGGGCACGATGTTCCTGGCGGTTCTTGTCTCTGTCCTTGAGCTAGGGCTGGTCGAGAGAGGGCGGTGAGGTGCTAGCTACCTCCCAAACAAGGTTGGCAAGGCTAGGGTGGCTGCTATCTGGCCGGCGACAATGGGGTGGCATGGTGAGGCTCGGCCTGCTCACCATTGATGGAAAGGCAAGCTCACAGTGGTGCTAGATGTTTACAATTGAGCTAGATGATCTACTAAAGAGTAGTTGCAACCAGAGGGGGAACAAGTTAGGCCGAATTTACTGCACACTATAGTGTTTGTGATTTGTTTGATTTGAATCTGCAAGCTGTTTGATGAAAAGGCCGCAAGAAACTTACTTTTGAATTTTGAAAAGATTTTTGGTGGGTGTGCTAGGCATGTGTTGAGGATTCTGTGGGTCCTTGGGTTTTGAAAATTGAGCTTGTTTGAGTGGTTTTTCAAATAGTGGGATCTTCCCATATGAGATAGATTCAATTTTAAATTGTCATTTAAACTTAGCATTTAAATGTTTTTGGATGATCACAAAGTGGGCCTTGGTACCTTATTATGAGTACTAACAAGGGGTGCAAAGATCCACAAATGTTTCTGTTGAGTTTTGAAAACTAGGGATAGCCAAAGTAGGCATGAGAGTTAATTTGGCCAAAGTGACCATTCACTTCATTTGTTCATTTTGAGTTGTTTGTCTTTGGGAAAAGTTTGGGAATGATTTAGATGATGTTTATTTATCCTAAGAATCATTTTACAAGCAATGAAACACAGAACCATGGCAATTTAAAAGAATCCAAATTTTAAATACACATACATATGAATGCTTTCATATTTGGAGATGGAAAAGTTTTTGTTAACCCTTATTTTGATGATTAGAGTTTGATGATCCAAGTTTAATATTTTTGGGATGTTACAAACCTTCCCCCTTAAACAAAATCTCTTCCCGAGATTTGAAAAAGGACGAAAAAGATTACCTAGGATTTGAAGAGATCGGGAAACTCCATCCTGATGTGATCTTCGCGCTCCCAGGTAGCTTCCTCTTCTGTGTGGTTGCTCCACTGAATCTTGAGAAACTTGATGCTTCGGGTTCTGGTAGTTCTAAAAGCTTCTTCCAAAATACGGATGGGTATTTCGGGATAGGTCAGGTCATCGTTGATTTCTATGGTCTGATGATCAATGTTCTTGAACACTTCAGTCTTCTCCAGAACTTCGAGGCACTTGAGAAGTAATGAGATATAGAACATATTGTGCACTGATTACATCTCTTCTGGCAGTTCCAATTGATACGACACTTCTCCTCGATGTTTCAGAATTTTGAAGGGGCCGATATATCTAGGGGATAACTTTCCCTTCAGTTGGAAACGCTGCATTCCCTTCAATGGCGACACTTTCAGATACACAACATCTCCGATGTTGAAGGCGAGGTCTCGACGTCTCTTGTCGACGTAACTCTTCTGTCTTGACTGGGCTGTCTTGAGGTGCTCACGAATCTTGTGAACTTTCTGTCCTGTTTCTCGTTGGATGTCGGGTCCGAAAATCTGATTCTCTCCTACTTCCGACCAGTTCAAAGGGGTGCAAAAATTCCTTCCATACATGAACTCAAATGGGGCTATTTGCAAACTAGCTTGATAACTGTTGTTGTATGAAAATTCTGCGAACGGCAGACAGTCTTCCCATTTAGATCCATACTCTAACACACATGCTCTCAACATGTCTTTAAGTATTTGATTTACTCGCTCCATTTGTCCGTCGGTCTGAGGGTGATAAGCGGTGCTGAAATCGAGTCAGGTTCCTAAACCTTCTTGGACTTTCTTCCAGAATCTCGAGGTAAACTGAGTTCCTCGATTGGATACGATGTTCTTGGGGACTCCGTGCAAACTGACGATTCAAGCGATGTATAACTCCGCTAGCTTCGAACTCTGATATGTGGTCTTGACTGGTAAGAAATGGGCGTCTTTGGACAATCTGTCCACTATGACCCAGATAGAGTCATTTCCCCTACTAGAAATAGGCAGTCCGGTGATAAAGTCCATTCCAACGGAATCCCATTTCCATTCCGGAATCTGCAATGGTTGCAACAATCCTGCGGGTCTTTGATGTCCCGCCTTGACTCGCTGACATATATCACACTTGGCGATATAGATTCCGATTTCTCTCTTCATCTTATGCCACGAAAATTGGTCTTCCAAATCTTGATACATCTTCGTTCCTCCGGGATGGATAGAATAAAGAGTATCATGAGCTTCCTTCAGAATAACTTCCTTCAACTCAGAATCTCCTGGTACACAAAGGCGTCCTTTGTACCACAGAACTCCTTCTTCGTCTTTGTGCAGACTTGGTTGCTCCTTCAAAATCATGGAGTTCAAGCGGCACGGCAATCTGCTAATGGCATCTGCTACCACATTGGCTTTACCGGGGTGATAGTGAATGTCGAGATCGTAATCCTTGATTAGCTCAATCCATCTTCTCTGTCATCACCTGCATTTGAAAAAGGACAAAAAACACTATTTTCATAATAATGAGATTATAGGTTATTTACCATGAGGGAATAACCTACTATAAGAGTTCCGGTAGTAAAGGAACATATTATCTAGGACTTAACAACCAATGTCGCCAGTGATTCTTTTGCCGTATATTACGCGTTGACCATGAGATTTGGAATGGGACGGAGAAGTCAGCTGTATCTTTTCCCTCTTGCATGGATCCGGATGTGCGGGTCGTGGCTGTTATCACTCATAGAGTGCATATTAATTGGTAATTCGTAGAGGATATGCAGCATATGGGTGGGAGCCCTCAACGTCCCACGATAGTTCCGGCATCTAAACGGTCTGTACTGCCAATAGCCGTAATTCAATAGGTGGGCTTTCATACACCAAGGAGACATGCAGGGTCGCGGAGAAGGCAGTGATTGGCTTGGATCTTAGGTTGGGCCTCAAAGCAAGGAAGTTTGAACGGGGACATACTCCCGGCCGTGCAACAAAACCTATGGTCTCTCATGGGTAAAGTGACGTACCTCTGCAGAGTGTAAGAACTGTAACTTGTTACTCCCTGTTCCGGGAAGGAGCTACGAACGCGGCGGGAAAGGAACTCCATGAAAGTTCTGGTAAACCCGTGAAGGCTGACGAACATAGCTTTTCAGAATAAAAGCAACCTTTGCAAAAATGTTTATGAAAACTTGCATTTCCTACGACCTACGGTCTGTGGCTATAGATATAGTGCATCAAACACTCCTTTTCTAGTGAACTTGCTGAGTACGCTCATACTCAAAGTATCTTCTTAATCCTTGATAGATTCTGAAGCCAATAAGACGACGTCTACATCAAGTTATGCTCCAGGAATTATCATCGGAATCTAAAGTTCTTCAATGAAGTCAAGGAAGTCAACATATACACCAACTCAAGTGAAGACGAAGTTACTGATTAGATAGGAATATAACCTCTATCCATAGAATCTATTTCCATAGTGTATTGCAATAGCAGCAATGTCAGACCATTAGTTAAGATACTAGTCTTAATAGTATGATAGTTTTTGAGTTGTTTATTTTTGATTCTTCTTTGTAAGAAGTTTCTTTCTCTCTCTTTAACCTAGAGTGTTCTCTGTATCTTGTGTAAAGAGTTGAGTTGTAACCTATAGTCATGTCTTGGACCTGCTGTGTTTCTGTTGTACCACTCTAAGGGATGTAATACTAGTGAACGGCGTTTCATTGGTGTTATGTCAACGACTATAGTGTACTACATCATGCTGTGGTATGCTGGGTCACCATTGTTGGTATCAGAGCATATGCTTTGACCTTAGGATTAAAACCCTTTTAGGAAGATCTGTAGGTTGGATAGTGACTATAGGAGCCATCTTATCTAAACCAGATATTCTGATGACTTGTGATGAGTATCCACTGGAGGATAACCTTGTCACACCTAAGTCAGATGCTTAAGTCATTATTTCTTAGTAGTAATTATTTTATCTTTTCTCAAGTATAGTGCTCTTTAGTGTCTTCCGAGGGAGACATAAACTACCAAGATATTGTAGGAAAGTTTAAGACATCAATTGGAGTAGTCTTAATGGTGTAGCCTAACCTTAGAATTCATGTAAGACAGTGGACTCTTATGGTTTGTTGATAACCAAGGACAACATGATGAATATCATTAGGATAAGTATTGATGTAATGAGGAGTAATCATGTGGGATTTACTTGAGAATTCTACGTGATGGAGTGAAATTTGGTCAAGACTTAATGATAGTACAGTAAGAAATAAAGTCATCATGATGAGATTAGCTCTTAAATCATGATGTATAGGTAAAACATAACAAGATCATGGTGAGATTAGCTATGAAACCATGATGCAAGTGTAAGTATGACAAGTACTTAGTTAATTATCTGGTAGCGCTATGATAGAAGTCATAGGTTCTAAAAATCTCTAACAATCTTTGGTTTAAGTTAGTAAATAGAATCTAATTAGTCATTTGGAGTGATCATGTGAGAATAGTTACTAAATAAGTAAGATTGGTGATCATTAATAATTCAAAAAGTGAGATGAAAGGTTAGTCAAAACCAAATTGAGACCACTTTGTTGAAATTATCCTATTGCAATTGAGCAATTTGGGTAAATGTCGAGACAAAGAATAGTTAAACCATTTAAGTGCTAAGTATCACGATGTAAACCTATATGAGGAGGTGTCATATACTACACAACTAAGCCTGAATTCTAGAGATATTATACTCAATTACTACACTCCGGGCTTAGAATATTGTGTGTTATATGAACCACATTTGGATTTATTTGTTTTTCTTGCATCTTCTTGATTGACTAGATCAGTACATGAAGTTTGACCTGGTGTGCAAATGCATGTTGCAACACCTAGTTATTACTTGACGTATATGCCTAGATAGGATTGGGAGTTTGTGTAAGGGAGTGACGAGTTCCAAAGACCAAGATGAAGACTTACATGAAGGATGAAGCAAAATATAAGAAGTATTAGTGCAGTTTGAAGGATGGATCAAGTTCAGATCATTATTAAACAGTAATAAGAAGGAATATTAGTATAGAAGATATATGGAGCAATAAGAAGTGATGAACTTAAGGTTCACCCAAAATAAGTGATGTTGTTAAGAAGTTAATGAAATAGTAGTACCTAGTTCATGGGAGTATCATGAATTAGTACAAAGAAGGAGATTTAGAACAAACATGGTATTCAAGTTCTGATAATTCAGAGAGAATGCCATAAGGATGTCGGAAGTCATAGGGTAATACCTACAACTTAGGATGATCCGCAGCTAGTATTTAATCCATAGTTTGTATCTTGTCTGTAGCCGGTAATGGTTGACATAGTTAACCAAATCATCTTAATGGTTGCATCAAGAGCATAAAACTTGGCCTAAGATAAGTAAGACCTAAATGAGTATAAAACTTGAGTTATCGTCTTTCGAGACTCTTCGCGAAAATTGACCATCAAAGCGAAAGTGTCCCAATAGTAAGTAATAAAAATAATGCTGAAAGATTCACTTCGGAGATCCACAATTGTGTGGATACACCGTACAATCTTTCATAAAACCCTAACTAGGTAGAGTATAAGCTAGATAGAGACCAATATTCTAATTATAAAGCCAATAAATACTATATATATAGTTTAATATTATTAGTAAACCCTAAAGGGAGAGTAAACAGTAGGAATTGAGGTATTGCTATCTGACTTTCTGAATAAAGGTTGGAGAAAAAGGACTAACCTATAACAATAGCAAGCCTTATTTTCATAAGGTTAAAAGAGATTCATTATTATAAAAGTATTTAAGATAATAACAAAAGATTGTCTAAAATCCTGATAAGGTAAAAGCTTGAAGTAATAAAATAGAATAGTCCTAACAGACTACTTCTAAACGAAACAACTCTTAAGTGATCCTTAAGAGGAAATAGAGCACATCCAATTGGGAAAGTGTAGAGAACAAGAAATTCCTATGGGTATGGACTAAATGTGTTCAAATCCAATCTTCAGAAGGACTACCAATACAACTCATACAATGATAGATCAAATATTATCCTTTTGACCGCACTATTGACTAATAAAAAATTTAAAACTCTATTTTAGTGAGACTTCCTAGACCTTACACAGTATAGTAAGAAAGTTCGATGATCAAATAAAGAAGTTTAATTAGGATACCTAATCAGGTTAAGGAACTAAAGAAGAGGCCCCAGATTGAAGATTTTGTAATAAGGATATATCCCTAAGGGACTAAAGTAAAATGAACTTTGGAGTATTGGAGGTAACAAGATTAAAGATTGCCCAGTATGGTAGGAATTCAAGGAAAGGATCTGGATATGGGATATTACAATTATTTCCATTGAGGTTACCATGGAGTTGAGACATATCGTAATTAACACAAGGAAATTCTACATTCCAAAACATGAGAGTATACAAACTTCAAGGACGAAGTTTATCTTAAGGGGGAGAGTCTGTAAAATCCTAGCATTAGAGCTTAGAAATAAGCTGAACACAGATATGTGCATTGCATTCATGCATAGAAAATCCGAATAATTTTCGTCCTTTTAAATAAAAAATTGTCAAAGTGATTGAAGCTTCTCTTAACTTGATGGAATTGAAGTAGATCATCAAGTTGACTACGATAAGTTTCAATATGACCTTTGCTAAAACCTTATTTTGGGTAAGGGATATTTGATCTAAGGTTAGATCAAATGTAATTAAGGTTAAACCCTAATACATTATTTAATAGTTAATATTTGATCCTTAAGTAATCATGTCCTAGTATTTATTATACACTTATGAATACCAAGTTATAAATATAACTTAAGTAATAGGAATGGAACAAATAAATCTTGATCTATCTTAATCCCATCTACTTATACCATGAGTATCATGGTAATACCTAACCTTAACCCTTTAGTGTATTAAGTAGGTAGGAAAGAAATTCAAGCCCATTCACCACATATCCTTCTTTCCATATCAATACTTATGGAATCCTATCCTTATATTTGTTATTCATTAATGTTGAGTAACCAACTATTGATTCATCAATTCTTAACCTAGCAACTCTTGCCTTTATCATAACAATCACTCTAAGTCCTTAGATAATGCAGTAAGAAGAGATAGATGGTAATGCTAGTATTAGATATCATCTTTAGGATGGGAGTGATTGAAGGAAATCAAATCAATATGGTAACAAAGAAGATTACAAGGATGAATCCTGAAGATAGATACCAATGAGTAATCCTATTGGATTAAGTAAGCATAGTCCATGGATAGCATTCCTTAATCCAATAGAGATACTAAGAAGATGATTTCAATACAACTGCAATGTTGCATTGATGAAGCCTCGATTAGCCAACTGGAAACCTAAACCATAAAGGATCAAAGGATTATAATGATCATGCTTTACTCACCAAGATTGAATGCTTATATCATGTATAAGTGACATTGGTGGATAGAACATAATTAAACCCTAGTCTACATATATTATCCTAGGTTAGCCATGACAAGTCACATTAATATAATGTGAGGTTGGAGTATTAGATACCGGAATCAAGTAGAGATATGATAGTATGGTTAGAATGATGTTAGTGCATCACTGAATTGAAGATGTAGTATTTTCCTCTTGGTAAATACTAAACACTTGAGGAAAATATAATTTGATTTATATACATCCATTGGAGTAATGTTAGTGATGGATGATTAAGGAAGAGTATGATTGGAGTTAGAAGTAACCACTTGTTGGATTGGAGATTATCAGCAGCAGAGTAGTTGATATAACCAAGTATGGATATGAGAAGATTATGAAAAGCTTTAGTGTCAAGCTCATTGGATTTATAAATGGATTTTGAAGAATATAAGGTGGATAAGAATATTTTGTGAAGTTAAGCTCACCATGTTAACACATGATGATGGATAAGAAGAAGTAATATATCTAGGAAAGGAATTCCTTAATTAGAAGTCCAGGATTGTGAATTATGGAAGATAGGAATTCTGGATAAAACACTAAACCTTAAATGTTTAACCAAACATAAAATCCGTCTCATCTGATTGATTTATCATCCTATTTCCACAATGTCTTATAGGAATAATTTCCTATAACAAATCACTCAAATATATCTTTGACACTTTCAAACCTTTAAATCATGTGTAGCACATAATTAGAAATTACTATAAACCATTAAGCCCAATATTATATCCATATATTAATCACCTTAAGCAAGTAGTGAATAACTAGTTCCAAGAAAAGAATTATGCATATTCAAAATAAGAAGGGTGGTTAGGATTCACCTGTTATTAGATTTTGAAGAATAGAATTCACCATATAAAGATTTCCTTAGTATTATGAGTTAATGAGAATAAAATCTCATTAGTTAATAGTAAGGCATTCTATCATAAGTTTGTGGATATTAGCTCAATTAAATTTATATCAAAAGCCCTCACAGATAATAATAGGAAAAGTATATAGATAAATAAAATGAAGAAAATATAACAATATATAATAAAAGTTCACAAATTGATTCATAATAACTTTATTGTTGCTGCAAGTATTCAGCAAATAAATTCCATAAAGAAAAGTTCAAATCAAATATTAAAATATAAATTTAGGAACAAAACCCTAAAACCCTGATTCTTATTTATTCCATTCAATAAATAATTTTTTATATAATTGTGAGCATTGAAAGATATCAACATGATTAGAGTAATCAATAAGTATAGTTATCTCTGGAATATTTAAAATATTATACAAAAATTATGGTGTTTAAAAATCTTGAAGAAATTTGAATTGAAAACAAATTATTAAAAGCAGAAAAGACAAAAGGAAAAGAGTAATCGAGCAGCAGCAGCCCACGGCCCATTCTTTTCTATCTCTATCTACCGCCCAGTAGCAGCACCTTTCCTCCTACGCTCACTTCGCGTCAGCCCAACAGCAGCACGCATGGCCCAACTCCGGCCCATACCTCTTCCCGTCTGTTTCTTTTCTTCTTCCTCACGTCCGGCAACAAGCAGCTGCGTGGCGGAGCTCTTGCCGTCTGATGGGGATATGATGGGGATATGCCTACCGGGGTATACCCAGCAGGACGTTTCCGACTGGCCCAAAGAACTGGCGAGTGGGCCTGCAAAATGGTGACTGGATTAAAGCCCAGCAAGGAGCCAAGCGACTGGAAGCTGAAGGCCCAGGCGAGTGGATAGGCCCAGTCGGATTAGGTTAAACGAGTACCGAAGCTCTAACTGAATCGATTGAGATATGTAAACCCTAGGGGAGGTGAGCCTATATAAACCTCCCTATAGGGCGAGTAGAGAGACGTTCCATCATACACCCAAGCGACTCGCTGCCTAGCCGCTGAGCTCGCCCATTGTACCACCTCCATAATACAATCTAGCAGGAGTAGGTCTTTACCCTCCGGGGGCCGAACCTGGGTAAAACCCTGTGTCTTTGCCCTCATCTCGCACCACAGATGGCTGGCCGCCCTTGCCCCTCGTTCTACTACTCGCTGCCGATTGCAGCATCTGCCGTGACCATTCCCACAACAGTGGCGCCCACCGTGGGGCCTGGCCGGTCTGGCCGGTGTTCTGTGGCGAGATCCAATCTGCCCATCAACAAGACGGTCGCCACCGGCCGCATGATAGCGATCGGCGAGATGCTCCAAATCTTGCCAAGCAGCTACGTCCCGGCGGCGCGGCCCGTCACGCACAGCGTGATCCTGCCGATCGGCACGATCAGCCTCTTCGTCGGCCTCACTGACGTCATCGTCTCGGAGGATTCGGCTCGCACCCGCGAGTCGCCTCCGCGTGATCGGCTCTTCAAGAGCCAGATCCGCATGATCCATCGCCTCGCCTCCGAGTACAACTCGGCCCATAGCGACATGGCCGAAAACTCAGCGGCTGCGGGAGACGCGGCCCTCGACGACGACGCCGACTCGGCGACCCCGGCGTCACTCGCCGGGTCCATCACCGCGGCTTCACCCGCGGGCTCCATCACTCAGGTCTCCAACATGGGAGACTTCGAGGACCCCTGCATCCTCGGGATCTTCGAATTCGACTCCGGGTCGGAGAACTCCGCGAACCTCCGCGACGGAACTGGTCGCCACGCCGCGACCTACATGGCGACCGGCAACGATCCGCCGGAGGATCCATTCTCCACCCCAATCCCTCCTAACGCCACGGCAACGGAGGTCGAGGAACTCCGCCTGAAACTGGCGGAGGCGGTGCGCAAGGAGCAAGCCGAGCGCGAAAAATTTCGCCTCGAGCAGGTGACGGCGCAGGAACTATCGCGCTACCACCAGCAACGGATCAGGTCGCGCCTGAACCCCACCGTTCAGGGGCGCGCCCTGAACTTCGACGACGAAAATGACCCGGCCCGCGTGGCCGAGCGCGCGATCTGCGAGAACGCGCCACCAGGAGGAAGCGCCCGGCCCCCGCCAGGATCAACGGCGATGGGCGCCCCACCTCCACCCAACCGCGGATAGTAGTCTCCTCACAGGAGCGAGACGCAAACGGCCTCCCACTGTTCTCCACCCCGATGGACAACCTCGTGGCAGGCCAAGCAGCAGCCGACAGCATCACGGCCACCGGCAACGGCACCCTGCAGATCCAATACGTCAGGGCCCTGCTCGTGAAAGCCGTCGAGCAGCAAAGAGCGGGCGCTAACTCGCAAGGTCAAGTATACTCGCGTTCCTCGGGAAGCAGAGCGGCCTCCAGCGGCCGCCCAGCGGCGGCAAACACCCTCAACTGCCCACCACCAGAGCCACTGCAGCTCCAACACCGACCCGCGAACGCGGCACTCTTCACCAACGACCCCAGGCCGGCGACCAACTTCGTCGCCGCCAACGGGCAACCCATCGACGCCCGCACCCACATCATCAACAACCAAAGTTGGCGCGCACGCCAGCCCGACGACCTGCGACATACCCTTACCAATCGCCGCGACAGCGAGCCCATGGGGTCGCTCAGTCGACTCGGACCCAAGTGCTTCAGACTTATTATCCGAGGCGAGAAGTACCCGCCAAACTTCAAGGCGCCAAAGGAGATAGAAAAGTAGGACTCCTCGTATGACCCCGCCGTCTGGCTCGACACATACCTCATGGCGATGGGGATCGCAGGCCACACCGACCTGCTAGCCGCCCGTTACCTCCCCCTGATGATGGAGGGGACGTGCATGCAGTGGATCAACACCCTCCCCCAGGACAGTATCGACTCCTGGGAGGAGATGCGTGACGCCTTCGTCAGGCACTTCGAGTGCTCCTACACCCGCGCCACCACTATCGAGGACCAGGAGCAATGCGTCCAGGGACCCCGCGAGTCGACCCGCAACTGGGTCCAACGGTGGCAAGAACTCTGGTACAACGCGGTCGGCATCCACCCGGACACCGCGATCCATTGCTTCAAGACCTCGTGCCACTACGAGCCCTTGGTCGCCAAGCTCAAGCGACACTCTCGCACACTCGACCAGATCCCCGACCTCCTCGAAATCGCCAAACGGTACGCGGAGGAAGATCCAAACCAGGAAACTGACGACGAGTCAGGAGGTCAACGCCGCACGAGCGGCAACGATAGCGGATGACGGTCCGACCTACGCTACAGCAACACTCGCCTCACCGGCAAGCGCCGCAGTGACGGGCGAGTCGACTTCGTCGCCAACGCCGGGCACGTGCAACGCGAGCCCAAGAGCTTCCGCCGTGACGGAGGACAACGCCGCGACGGCGACAACTACAAGGCCAAGCCAAGGTTCGACCCCGCGGCTCTCCTTAACCAACCATGTGCGTTCCATAGCAGGGAAGGGAAGCCCGCAACGGACACCACCGCCGACTGCCACACCCTCAGGGAAATCGAGAAGGCACAGCGAGCGCGGGAGGACCCCGACAATGACCCGCCAAACGGCAGAAAATTCGGCAAAGTGGCCGGCTCGCTCCATACCTTCACAGGCTTCAACACGAAGCGCGAGAAGAAGGTCATCGCCCGCGCCGTCGCCGTCAACGCGGTGGCCCAGGTGGACGTTCCCCAGTTCCTAAACTGGTCAGAGCAGCCCATCACCTGGAGCCGCCAAGACCACTCGCCACGCATCGAGTACCCAGGATGAGTCGCACTGGTGGTCAAGCCCAAGGTCGACGACTACTGGCTCCCCAAGACATTGATGGACGGCGGCAGCTCCATCAGGCGGCTGCGGCTCCCGCAGTCGATGATCGAGACGACCCACACCAAATTCCACGACGTCGTCCCCGGTCGGAAGGCGTACCCGATCGGCAAGGTCACGCTGCCAGTCACTTTCGGCACACCGGCAAACTTCCGCACCGAGCGGATCGTCTTCGAGCTGGTGCCCTTCGACAGCCCCTACCACTGCGTCCTGGGGTGCCAGGCGTTCGCTAAGTTCATGGCAGCGCCCCACTACGCGTACAACGCGATGAAGCTCCCCGGGTCGTGCGGCGTCATCACCATCAACGGCGACCCCGACATGGCCGCCGAGTGCGAGGCCAAAGGAGCCGAGCTCGCTGACGCCGTCATCCGGTGGAGACCAACCACGCCGATGAGATCGCCAAGTATGCGAGCGGGGTCAACAACGACGACCCCACCATACTCAAGAAGCCCAACTCAGAGGGCGCAAACACCTCAACCTTTGAGGCCACGACGCACACCCGCACCGTCGAGCTGGTCCCAGGCGACTCCAGCCAGACGGTGACGATCGGGACGGGCATGAGCCTAGCATAGGAAGGCGCGCTCATCGAGTTCCTCCGTGAGAACAGGGACATCTTCGCATGGAAACCCTCCGACATGCCCGGTGTCCCTAGGGAGCTCGCTGAACACAAGCTAAACGCCGACCCCAAAGTGCGACCTGTCAAGTAGTCACTGCGGTCCTTCAATGAAGAACGTCGTCGAGCAATCGCCGAGGAGGTGCAGTGTCTACTCGCTGCCGGCTTCATCCGGCCAATCAAGTACTCCAAGTGGCTGGCAAACCCAGTCCTGGTCGAGAAGAAGAACGGGACCTGGAGGATGTGTATCGACTACACAAACCTGAACAGCGCCTGCCCAAAGGAGCAGTTCGTCCTCCCGCGGATCGACCAGATAATCGATTCAACCGCGGGCTCGGATTCGCTATGTTTCCTCGACGCCTACTCTGGGTACAACCAAATCAAAATGGTTGTCGAAGACGAGGAGAAGACGGTGTTCATCACGCCATTCGGAGCCTTCTGCTACACCGCCATGACCTTCGGCCTCAAAAACGCCGGGGCGACCTACCAGCGGTGCATGCAAGAATGCCTCGCGAGCCAAATTGGCCACAACATCCACGTCTACATCGACGACGTGGTCGTAAAATCTGCTCGCCAGGGCGATCTACTCGCCGACCTGGCGGAAACATTCGCCAACCTGCGAAAATACAAGATAAAGCTCAACCCGGGCAAATGCACCTTCGGTGTCCCTGCAGGTCAACTACTGGGGTACGTCGTCTCCAAACGAGGGATCGAAGCGAACCCCACGAAGATCGACACGATCGCCCGGCTCGGCAAACCCGAGTGCCTACGCGACGTCCAGAAACTGGCCGGGCGAGTAGCGGCTCTCAGTCGCTTCATCCCCCGCCTGGGCGAAAAGGCGATGCCCCTATACCGCCTGATGCGCAAGAACCCCACCTTCCAGTGGGACAAGGAGGCGGATGATGCACTCCACGATCTCAAAAAGGTGCTACTCGCCGCACCGCTACTCTCCGCCCCCGCCAACAAAGAACCCATGCTGGTCTACGTCGCGGCTTCCGAGCGCGTCGTCAGCGCCGTGATGGTCGTAGAATGACCGGAGGAAGGAAAGGAGCGCCCAGTGCAGCGACCGGTGTACTACATCAGGGAGGTCCTCACCGAGTCGCGCCAGCGGTACCCCCAGTACCAAAAGCTGGTATACGCGGTCTTCAGAGCTCAGCGGCGCCTGCCGCACTACTTCCAGGAGCACCCGATCACGGTCGTTTCCTCGGCACCGCTGCAGGACATCATCCGCAACCGTGAGGCGACCGGGCTGGTCGCCAAGTGGGCCGTCGAGATCGACGTCCACAACATCAAATACGAGCCACGAAAAGCGATCAAGTCGCAGGCACTGGCAGACTTCATCGCCGACTGGGAAGAGGCCCAGCAGCCAGAGAAGCTGCCGTACCTCCATTACTGGAGCCTGCACTTTGATGGCTCCAAGAACGCGGAGGGCGCAGGCGCAGGGATCGTGCTAACTTCACCAAAGGGCGACAAGCTCCGCTACATCCTCTGCCTCGACTTCACACCCTGCACCAACAACATGGCTGAGTATGAGGCCCTACTCCACGGCATGCGAGCTGCCAAGGAGATGAACGTCAATCGCCTCCACTGCTACGGAGATTCCGACCTCATCGCGGGGCAAGTCGCTGGCACCTGCGACGCCGTCTCCCCCACCATGGCGGCGTACCGCCAAGAAGTGGACAAGTTAGGCGGACACTTTACAGGCTACTCCGTCGAGTGGATCGACAGGCGGAAGAACGAGGAGGCCGACGCACTCTCTCGCATCGGCTCAGCTCGACTCGCCCCACCCGCCGGCGTCTTCCTCGACACGATCACCAAGCCATCAGTCTCTCCCCCGAGGGAGATCGACATCGGAGTCCCGCTCCAACCAGAGGCAGCCTTGGTCGCACTCGTCAACGAGCCAGACGACTGGACCAAGCCCTACATCGCCTACCTGGAAGCTGGCACCTTGCCAGCAAACGAGACGGACGCCCGGATGATCGCCCGCCGCTGCAAGTCCTACACCATCATCGACGGCGAGCTCCACAAGCGCAGTGTCACCGGCGTGTTTCAACGCTGCGTCCAACCCGCCGAAGGACGCAAGATCCTCCACGATATCCACTCCGGCGACTGCGTCCACCACGCCGGCGCCCGGTCCCTGGTCGCCAAGGCTATGCGACATGGCTTTTTCTGGCCCACCGCACACGCCGATGCCGTCGACATTGTCCAGCGGTGCGCCGGGTGCGAGAAGTACGCCAACCAGACGCACGTGCCGAGCTCAGCGCTCAAGACAATCCCCATCACCTGGCCATTCGCTGTGTGGGGCATGGATATTGTAGGCCCCTTCAAGAAGGCCCCCTCCGGCTACACCCACCTGCTAGTCGCAGTCGACAAATTCACAAAGTGGGTGGAGGCCAAGCCAGTTCCGAAATGCAACGGGAATACCGCCACTAAATTCCTACGCAAGCTCATATATCGCTACGGGTTCCCAAACAGCATCATCACGGACAACGGCACCAACTTCGCCAAGGGAGCCATGGCCGAATTCTGCGAAGAGCACCACATTCGGCTCGACCTCGCGTCAGTCGCCCACCCGGAATCCAACGGCCAGGCGGAACGGGCCAACCAAAGCATCCTCCACGGCCTGAAGCCGCGACTCCAAGTACCACTTGAGCGCACCGCCGGGTGCTTGGTCGAGGAGTTGCCCTCTGTTATCTGGGGGATCCGCACCTCAGTCAACAGGTCGACAGGGTTCACCCCCTTCTTCATGGTCTACGTCGCCGAGGCAGTCATGCCCACCGACCTCGAGCACGATTCGCCGCGGGTCGTCCACTACACGGAGGCTGCGAACGAGCTCGCCCGCCAAGACGGGATCGACCAACTCGACGAAGCACGTGACCTCGCTCGGTCACGCACCGCCATCTACCAGCAGGGACTCCGCCGCTACCACAGCCGGCGGGTGAAAACTCGCACCTTCCAAGAAGGCGACCTGGTGTTACGCCACATCCAGGACAAGAAGGGCATGCACATGCTCTCCCCTCCGTGGGAAGGGCCATTCGCCATCGGGCGCGTACTCGGCAATGACGCCTACTACCTCATCGACGTCCGCGGGGACGACGAACTCGACGTCAAGCGACCATGGAATGTAAACCTCCTACGGAAGTTCTACTCCTAGAACCCCACACATGTACTCTCCAGTCGCTATGAAATAAAAAGAAACGGTTACCGCAAATTGCGCCTACTCTCCATGACTTGTGCCACTCGCACTCGTAATAACAGCGTCAAGCTAACCGCAGAAGTCAACCTTTGGTACAGCGATCGGCACGGCTAAGTAGTGCGGTGCAAGAGCACTGATTCACCTTAGGTCTTGCATCGTCCATGAAAAACGCCTACCCGGAGCCCCATTGGAGTCGCCTAGCTCGACTGGTTCTACGAACCAAGACAACTGCCTTCGCTTCTCACAGCGACCTTGGTCCTTCGCATCCTCGGCATAGCGACTCGAACGGCTAAGTACCACGCTCGGGGACTGAAGACCAGTTCATCGCGAGCGGTCGGGGAAAATGCCAAGTATGAGAGCATGCCCAGGACTCACCACGCGACTGACCCCACGGGCCAGGCAGGAGTGACGCGCTCAAACCAACGCGCTAAGTCCTCAACCACCCTCGAGTCGCGCCTAGAACAACCAAGTACCACGCTCGGGGACTCGGCCACCCGACCTCGCTCGCGCAAGGGAAAACGGTGAAGTACAGAGCACTCAAGGGAGTCGCCTGGCGACTGGCTCTCCGAGCTCGGGCGAGTCGACCACAATAACAAAACATATAACAACAACAAATATATCACATACGAGGTAAACCCCACAAAAAGGGCGGACGCGCTCGGGGACTCGTTCAAACATCAATCACAACCACATGACAAATACCAAAATAGACACGATGTCTCATTCAATTGCATATCGCATTGTCTCATATTACAAAATATGCCTGCATGGCAGACCTGCTGCTAACGCCACAAGGCAAACTATCCTACTCTGCAGGCTTTGATGACGACTCGCCAACATCCCGGCGATTGCGGATGAACGGCGTGTACGGGTTCGACGGATACGTCGTCAGTTCACCCGCCATCGCCGCGCGAAAAGGTTGCTCGACCTTGAAGTCACGATGCGGCGGCTCGGGGTCGTTCGGCACGACGACCGTCTCCTGGTACGGAAGGAGATCGCCCATTGCCCAGACACGTTCCGAGTACATGGCGGCGCGGTCCTGCAACTTGAGAACCTCGGACAGCTCCACCGCGTCAGTCGACGATGGGTATCCACTCGTCACATCGTCGATGTCGAAGTCCTAAGGGAAGTGGGCAAGTCCAAGACTAAGTGTCGTCGACGCTCCGCGCCGAAACGCTGACCGCGTCATGAACTCAACGACCGCGGGCGCCTTCTCCAAATACTTCCACACCTCAACGAGGTCGCTGGGAATCACCTCGGTGGGCGATAACTCTTGGAGATAGGCGCGGATGCACGTCGCCGACAACGTTGCCGAGTCGACAAGCATGCTTACACACTGCCTCGCGTCGAATGAGCTCGCCTCTTCCTCGCTATCGATGATGCGACCTGCGAGTAGAAGACAATAATGAACACGACGGACACCACAAAAGGAACAACCACCGGATGGGGCAGATGCACTTACCAATTAACGGGCGGGCGAGTTTCATGATGAAGCTTTGAAGCGACGTATGGTCGTCCTGAAGCCCAGCAACAAGAGCATCGGACACTTTGCGATCCTCTTCGGCGGCTGCAATGGCGACCTTGGCTCGCCCGTCAGCCGAGCTCGCTTCTTCTTTTGCCTCCCGCAGCTCGCGCTCGAGGTTGGCGACCCGATGTTCAGCCGCACTCAAAGCTGATTGTGCCGCCACCAAATCACCAGCGGGGACAAGCCCCTAGCGAGCTTCCTCTGCCTTCGCGGCAACAGCCTGAAGCCCTTTGTTCGCCTCCTGGACGATGGCCAATTCTTTCTCCACGTGCTGCTTCGCGGCCAATCGGTCAGCCGATTCAAGCTGTAGACCCTGCATATCATCAAAAAGGTTAATCAAAGCAAAATTCCTAAGTGCCCACCCGCTGAAATTCAGCGAGTGCGCACTCGGGGACTGGCAATCAAAAAATTCCTAAGTGCCCACCCGCTGAAATTCAGCGAGTACGCACTCGGGGACTGGTACTCAAAGAAATTCCTAAGTTCCCACCCGCTGAAATTTAGCGCGTGCGCACTCGGGGACTGGATGCGAAAAATAAAGTTAAGATATTATAAGAACCAGGCCGTTGCAAAGCACCAACCTGATCTTCGGGGACTGGATGTACCTGGATGGCTGCGCCAAGCATGCCGTGGAGTTGTATCGCGTCCACGGACGCGAGGAGAGCCGGCGTATGCCCACGAAGTTGGTCGACTTCAGCATCGGCGGTCCCAGGAGCGTGGCTTGAGGGCGAAGTCCCACTCGCCGCGGCCGCCTTGGTCATGAAGCGTGGGAAGGTAGCGATAGAGGCACCCGCTCCAAAAGAGGTCGGCTCGGCCGTTCCAGGCAAGGGAGCGCCCTCCTTCGTAGACGCGGCTGCCTCCGTCACGGGTCCGGCTGGCGCAACCGCCGTGTCGTCAGAAATAGTGACGACGTCGTCACCTTTGGCCTTCTTGCTGCCATCCGCAGAGACGACGACCTCGTCCGCCTTCCTCTTGCGGGAAGGATCCTCCTCGCTAACGACGGGTGGCACCTTAGCCACGGTAGGATGGCCCATCCTCTTCACTCCGGTCCTGTGCTCAATCGTATAAGCAAAAATAATTCAAGTAATTATGAAAGACAAAGAAGGGTGAGTGTACTCACTTGGCGACTGGAATAAAACGTAGCCCCGTACGGAGGCCGGCTGGTTTTTCCAGTTCAGGGCCCAGTCGGTGACTGAGCCCCATCTCCAGGACGTCGCGTGCCCAAGACACGGACGGCTTCTTCGTCGTTGAGGCCGCAGCTGGAGCCTCTGGGATATCTTTGGCAGGAGCCTCCTTGCGAGGCGAAGCCGCTGCAGCCGGAGCATCCCCCAACACAGAGACTGGGGCGAATGGCGGAGGCATTGAAGCCAGCGGCACTTCCACGGTCGCCGTGTCCAGCACGGCTGTCACTGGTGGCGCATCGTCCTTGGCCGGGCTGGGAGCGTCAGAGCTGCTCGCCGAGTGCGGCGGCGAGGCCGGCCTCGATGGCTTTGTCTTCTTCTTCGGAGGGGCCCTTGCCTCCTTCTCTTTCTTCTTCTTCTTCGACGGAGTGGCCTGATGGCGCGAGGTGGTCTCTGGGAGTTCGTCGTCGTCATCGTGACGCTCGAGGCTTCTGCTTGCCTCGAGCTCGCGCTGTCGTTGTCCTTGGGTCTTGCGAACCAGTGGGGCGACCTCCTCCTCGGACTCGTCGTCGTCGTCCTCGTCGCCCTTAGAACCACCTTTTGCGGGTGGTGACTCGCCTACGTCCTGGACGGACAAGCTCGAGTTCTCATCGTCCGAAGGTGGGAGCCATCGTTCCACCACTTGGAATAGCTGCGATGAATACAAAATGAAATTAGAATTACCGCGACTGCGAGCGAAGTGAAATGATTACCGTTGGAGCTGGACGCTTTGCGGTATAGGGGGCGACCCCAGCCTGCGCATCCAGGTACACCGCCTGGGTAATTTTCTTCAGTGCTAGGAGATAGTCCTCCAGCTTCCACTCGTCGAGGCAGGCCTTCGTCGAGTCTCCCCGGCCCGTGTACTAGTACATGTAGTGCTCGCGCTGAGCGAGCGGGACGAGCCGCCGCCCGAGCCAGCAGTTGTACAGGTTTATCGTCTGGAGGCCCTTCTTTTTTAGACCGCGGATGGTCTGGAGCATCTCGTCGACGACCATCCGCTGGTCATTGGGGAGCTTGCCGACTTGGAGATGGCGCGGCTCGGACCGATTGGCGGAATACCGCGGGATTGCCGCCTCGCCCTCCGGGGTCGCCTCGGCCACATAAAACCACGACTTCTTCCAGTCGCTCGCTGCCTTGGCGGGCAGCATCAGATCGAAGAATGAAGCCTTTGACTTGAGCTGGAAGGTTAGGCCGCCTGCAGCTAGCATTGGGCCGCCTGCTTCCTCGCGGCTGATCCGTCCGTGGAACAGATCTTGCCACAAGGGGAAGTAGGGCCGGCAGCCCAAGTAACATTCGCAGAACGCCACGAAGATGGCGAGCTGCTCGATGCTGTGGGGACCCAGATCCGAAGGCTGGATCCCGTAGTAGGCACAGAAGCGCCGGAAGAACAGGGACGTGGGGAACCCTAGCCCCCATTCGAGATGGCTGGTGAAGCAGATGAACTCCCTCTCTCGCGGATTCGGGGTCGTCTCTCCGGCTGCAGGAATACGCCAACAGCCGGCTCGCAAGATCCCGGCCTCCTCGAAGGAAGCCAGTTGCGCCCTTGTGCACTTAGATCTACCCCACGGCTCGGTGGAAAGGGCCATGGCCGAGAGGTTTGCTGGGGGTCGGGGGATTTCGGGTCGGCTGGATCGCGATGCGAAGGGAGGCGGAAGGTGCGCGCAGTCGGAGGAAATGGTGATAGGATGGTTCTCTGATCGCCTGCCATTCCTCTTATATAGCGGTTGTTACCCGCCAAAAAAGGGAGCCGTTACTACGCGGTGATTACGCCAAAAGTTCCCGTTGGATTACCCCAACAGCTAGTTTGACCACGGTTAACGGTCCAACTTCGGCCACTCGACTCGCCGACCCAATCACTATGATAGTGTTTCGCCGACTCGACTCGCCAAAGCTGCGATCAGGATGACTAGTTTTATCCTTTATACAGGAGCCCGCCGACGATTCGACTGGATGTCTACTCCGACTGCCAGCAGCCACCTACACCTAATCGACGACGGCCTCGGGGAATACTGATGGGGATATGCCTACCGGGGTATACCCAGCAGGACGTTTCTGACTGGCCCAAAGAACTGGCGAGTGGGCCTGCAAAACGGCGACCTGATTAAAGCGCAGCAAGGAGCCAAGCGACTAGAATCTGAAGGCCCAGGCGAGTGGATAGGCCCAGTCGGATTAGGTTAAACGAGTACCGAAGCTCTAACTGAATCGGTTGAGATATGTAAACCCTAGGGGAGGTGAGCCTATATAAACCTCCCTATAGGGCGAGTAGAGAGACGTTCCATCATACACCCAAGCGACTCGCTGCCTAGCCGCCGAGCTCGCCCATTGTACCACCTCCATAATACAATCTAGCAGGAGTAGGTCTTTACCCTGCAGGGGGCCGAACCTGGGTAAAACCTTGTGTCTTTGCCCTCATCTCGCACCGCAGATGGCTGGCCGCCCTTGCCCCTCGTTCTACTACTCGCTGCCGATTGCAGCATCTGCCGTGACCATTCCCACGACACCGTCGATCTTCCCGGCGCCAAGATCCTCGCCCCGCCGCCTTGGAGTTGGGGATAAGAACGCCGAAGTTGTCCTCTCTCTCCCCATACCGATCTCTCTCGATCTCGTTTCCCCTAGCATTTTTCCCCTTGTGCCAAAAACCTAACCCTTGCCATTCTGAGGTCACCCCGGAGACCGCGACGCTCGACTTAGTCATTTGCCCCAAAGCGCTCTGGTCGAGGAGGTCCCTAGATGCAGGATTTAGGCTGTCTTCCCCGACATCGACGCCGTTGCCGACGTCAATCGCCACCGTCTCCAGCTGCACCTCTCCTCTACGACCGCCCCTCTGCATTCCGGGTGAGCTACTGAACACGACGCTGTCCTCGTTTGCTTTGCTTGCTTCCTGTATCGAGCCACCGTCATGTGCCGCCGTGCATAGCCACCAGTATCCATCGTGCCCTGCCTTCTGATGACCAAAAACGAGCGGCCCAGCCACCCCTCGACTCGCCTTCGTCCCATCGTTCTAACAAACCTAATCCCAGTGTCTCGCATGCTTCCAATCGCTCAGCAAATCCTTGATCTGAAGATCATCTTCAGATGATGTCAACGTGACGTCAGGCCCATGTCATCTTTGACCCATTCAACTTGACTGGTCTTTTCCGAGGTGGCGTGTGACGTGGCCTAGCCCATGTGTCATTCCCTGTGAGTAAGCATTAGTCGAGTAACAAATGTATTTGCTAGATCCAAGTTTATAACGTGGCCACTGGCCCACTGGTCAGTGACTTGGGTAGGTTTAGTCTAGGTGTAAAAATTTATGTGTCTGTTTAGTAAATTTGTAAAACAAGATTAATTCAAATATAAATATTTCCTAAAATGTAATAAAGGAATTAAAACTTGTTTAATTAATAACTTTTGATTTATAATTCAGAAAAATGTGTATAATATATGAAAATTTGTAGAAAAATAAAATCTATAACTTAAAACTATTATCAAACATTATTATGTTAACAATTCAAATAATTATTATTTAATAAAGATTTTATAAGTTTTAATACTTTGATAAATCATATTTTAATATTAGTGAATGTTAAAAATATAAATAAAATACCAATTTTTTTAGAAAAATAAGAACTATAATTTAAAATTATAATCATGCATTATTATTTCACTTAATTAAATATTTAATATTTATTAAGTGTTTATAAAGTATTAAACATTGTAAAAATCATATATTATTATTTATAAATCATAAAAATAAATATAATATACGAAAATAATCACAAAAATAAGTGTAATATAACAAAATGATCACAAAAAATACCTATATGTTAAAAATATAATATTCCACTTTTAAGTTAAATAAAAATTCAAACACTTTAACAACTTGAATTTAAACCCTTTCCTTAATTAATAATTCATATAAAGGTAAATAAAATTTGTTAATAATTCCAAAAATTAGTCAATTAAGTCTAATAAATAGTATTAGTCTTAAGTATTGGTAGTGTGCATTCAAAATGAATTAACATACTTTACATACAATTTTATTAAATTGTCTCTCAACCATTAATGTAGATTATTTTATAAAAGAATCCTTATCCATTATAAAATCTCCAAGAATAATTTTGTAGTAAAACCTACTCCAATACTTCAACTATAAGTTATAAACAAACTAAAACACTATATTGAATCCATAAGTAGTTAAGTAATATTATTTCTTTGTTTACAAACTATAACCACTCACCCATAAAAAAGAAAATGATTCTATTCCACTAAACAATTAGGAAACCACTATTCAAATAGAAGTATTACCATTATTAAAGTATCCTTAGGGAAACATTACAAAGTACACCTGGTACAAATAACATAAGCAATATGCCTTAAGCCCATCTATTTATTTAAAGTTAACTTTAGTCTATAATACTTTAAATACTATTATAAAAGACTTTGTTATGTGTTTTATAGTTAACTTTGGTCTATTATAATTAAGTTATAAAGCATCTTAATCCCAAACTAACCAAGTTCAAAACCAAGATAGATAAGTCTCAAATACTACTAATATCATTATTCAAATAAAGCAATTCTTTCTTACTTAAAGACTATAACTTGAAAGAACACCTAATAAGGTTAAATAAAATTTAAATACTTCTCCTTAACTAAGTAAGATTTTCTTCAAAATTTATTCTTTTAAGGAACATTATAAAGCAAGACATAATCATTTTTATGAAAGCTCTAAATGATGAACAAACCTTATATACATAGTCTACAGATATATTTCCCACTTGAGTATTCCATTATTGTGTGTAATTTTTTATACTTGCATATTGTTTCACACACACTCACAAGACTTAATAAGAAGCACAAGTATGAAACTTATCTAAAAGGACAACACATTCTAAAGTAATCATTTCCAGTATCCAAACCCTAGATCAACGTTATCCCCGGGATTCGTGTTTACGAAATTTCATTACATTACTTATGCATAATAACATCTTGCTTCTTTAAACATTTGTCCTTACCGGACCAATGATGCTGATTTCAGATATTGGATCTTTTATATTGTCTCGGAGACCGTGAGTGCATAATCTTGCAATCACAAAAGGCAAGTTCACACTTTCTCATGTCCTTTGATTATTTCTGTAAAGTATTTTGCAAATCCAGTATTGTCATCACCTGCATTTGAAAAAGGACAGAAAAAACTATTTTCATAATAATGTGATTATAGGTTATTTACCATGAGGTAATAACCTACTATAAGAGTTCCGGTGGTAAAGGAACATATTATCTAGGACTTAACAACCAATGTCGCCAGTGATTCTTGTGCCATATATTACGCGTTGACCATGAGATTTGGAATGGGACAGAGAAGTCAGCTGTATCTTTTCCCTCTTGCATGGATCCGGATGTGCGGTTCGTGGCTGTTATCACTCGTATCATGCATATTAATTGGTAATTTGTAGAGGATATGCAGCATATGGGTGGAATCCCTCAACGTCCCACAATAGTTCCGGCATCTGAATGTTCTATACTGGCAATAGCCGTAATTCAATAGGTGGGCTGGCGTACACCAAGGAGACATGCGGGGTCACGGAGAAGGCAGTGATTGGCTTGGATCTTAGGTTGGGCCTCAAACCAAGGAAGTTTGAACAGGGACATACTCCCGGCCGTGCAACAAAACCTAAGGTCTCTCATGGGTAAAGTGACGCACATATGCAGAGTGTAAGAACTGTAACTTGTTACTCCCTGTTCCAGGAAGGAGCTACGAACGTGACGGGAAAGGAACTCCATGAAAGTTCTGGTAAACCCGTGAAGGCTGACGGACATAGATTTTCAGAATAAAAGCAAACCTTGAAGAAATGTTTATGAAAACTTGCATTGCCTACGACCTACGGTATGTGGCTATAGATATAGTGCATCAAACACTCCTTTTCTAGTGAACTTGCTGAGTACGCTCGTACTCAAAGTATCTTCTTAACCCTTGCTAGATTCTGAAGCCAATAAGACGACGTCTGCATCAAGTTATGCTCCAGGAATTATCATCGGAATCTAAAGTTCTTCAATGAAGTCAAGGAAGTCAACATATACACCAACTCAAGTGAAGATGAAGTTACTTATTAGATAGGAATATAACCTCTAGCCATAGAACCTATTTATGTAGTCTATTGCAATAGAAGCAATGCCAGACCATTAGTTAAGATACTAGTCTTAATAGTATGATAGTTTTTGAGTTGTTTCTTTCTGATACTTCTTTGTAAGAAGTTTCTTTCTCTCTCTTTAACCTAGACTGTTCTCTGGATCTTGTGTAAAGAGTTGAGTTGTAACTTATAGTCATGTCTTGGACTTTCCGTGTTTTTGTTGTACCACTCTGAGGGATGTAATACTAGTGAACGGTGTTTCATTGATGTTATGTCAACGACTATAGTGTACTACATCATGCAGTGGTATGCTGGGTCACCGCATAACCCTAATCCCGGGGGTGCTATAGGTTTTGGTATCAGATCATGACTGCCTGTAGGAAACCCTTTTATTGGTCAATGTTTAGTTTAGAAGTTGACAAAACTATTTGAAAGTTAAAATTATTTGCAGAAACTCTGACTAGGATTCTTTTTACTCCTTCTCTGGTGTGTTTCTGATGCTGGAGTTTCTCTAATCCTATTTGGTTTGAAAAGGTTTTCATTCCTTATCTCATATCTCAAAACTTCTAGGATCATGGTTTTGGGGTTGTTTTTCTAAAGTAATCGGTACTTGGTTGCTATTCCCAGAGTTTCAAGATATCTCAGTTTTAGTTGGTGTGTAACATCTTAGCATTCCATTGTCATGGTTTTAAGTCAGCTGGTTAGTGTATACATTAGTATGCTTTGATACTACCATGCGTGATAAGATGATATATTAATATCAAGTACTCGTTGCTCATCTTTCTGTGTTGTTCCCTTGAATTCCTTGTCTAACTCTTTTTGTTCTTTCAGGATGGGCGAGACCTCTCGTGCCCGTACCCGTGCTCATGCTCGTGGTGCAGCAAATGAGGGTGAATCTTCCAACCTTCCTCCACCGCCGTCCATGGTTCAACTCATCGCCATGTACGAAACCAACTGTGCTAACAACATGAGGCTCCTTGAAAGGATTGAGCGCAACACCTCTCAACGCCAGAACAATCAAGTTAGTATCAAGGACTTCACATGTCTCACTCCGCCAGTTTTCAGCTACTCCACCGAGCCACTTGATGCAGACTACTATCTTTGCACTTTGGAGCGCAAACTTCGGGTTGGTCATGTTGCTCAAGATGATTGGGTGACTTTTGCTACCTATCATCTGGAGGGAGAAGCTAACTCCTGGTGGGAAAATTTCTTGGCTATGCAAGAGGCTCAACATGTTGTTACATGGCAAGAGTTCACTGAATCCTTCTGAGTGTAACACCCCAACATTAGAGCTTATAAATAAGCTGAACTTAGATGTGTGCATTGCATTCATGCATAATAAAATCCAGAGAATTTTCGCGCAAAACTAAGAAAATACGAAGGGATCGGAGTTCCTCTCGTTCTGATGGTTTAGTTTAACACATCAGGGTGAGTACGAAGAATTTTGACATGACTTTTGCTGATTTTTTTTGATTTGAGGGAAATAAATTTGACTTTAGTAAACAATTGATATAATTTGTAACATCCCAAAAATACCAAACTTAGATCATCAAACACTAATCATCAAGATTAGGGTTAACAAAAACTTTTCTAAATAAACTCATGAATGCATGCATATGTGTATGCATGGATTTTTAATTTCTTTAAAAACCACCTTGTTTGTGTGATCCATTGCTTGTAAAATGTTTCTTAGGTGAAATGAACATCATCTAAAACATTTCCCACACTTTTCCTAAAGACAAGTAAATCAAAACAAATATATTAAGTGAATGGTCATTTTGACCAATTTAACTCCCATGCCTACTTTGGTTGTCTCAAACTTTCAAAACCTAACAGAAACTTTTCTGGATCTTTGCACCGCTTGAATGTACTCATAACAAGGTATCAAGGCCCACTTTGTGATCATCCAGAAACTTTCAAATGCATAGTTTAAATGACAATTCAAAATTGAATCTTTATCATATGGGAAGATCCCACTTTTCCAAAACCCACTCAAACAAGCTCAACTTTCAAAACCCAAGCATCTGCAGACTCACTAGCACCAATCTACCAAACCCACCAAAATTCATTTCAAAATTCAAAACTTGATTTCATGCGGCCATTTCATCAAACAGGTTGCAGACACAAATCAAACAAAACATCAAACACTATAGTGTGCAGTGATTCTTGCCTAACTTGTTCCCTAGTTAGCTCACACACAACTCAGTAGATCATCTAGAAAGATTAGCCCAACACTAGCACCCCTGTGAGCTTGCCATTTTCATCAATGGTGAACAGCCGAGCACCCCAATGTCACCCCATTGTGGACAGCAGGCTAGAGGAAGAACTAGCCGTGCCAACCTTGTCTGGGAGGCAGCCCACCGTCCATCGCCACTCCCTGTCCCATCCGCGAGCGTTGCCAAGACCTGGACCACGCGCACAAGCCGCGCCCAGACCATGCCGAGCGTGCGCCAGAGCGCCACCCTCGACCAGCATCCACAGACCGCGCGCCTCCCTCACCGCGTGCATACACGATCGCCATCAACCCAGGAGACCGCCAGACATCCCCGTTTGCCGCCCCGTGCCATACAACCACCGCCCGCCGTCGAAGACGCCGCCTATGCCGCGCAGAGCACCGGCCGTTCCAGACCAAACCACACCGCCCCATGCCTCGCGACCATGTCGTTGAGCATCCCAGGAGACACAGCACCGTCCCCTACCCTTGCCCATGCCTTTAGCCGCCTGTAACGTTGCCCCCGACGAGCTCACCGTGCGCCCCGACGGTCCCCTCGCTCGACTATAAATAGAGGCCACCCCCGCACGATTTCTTCACACCATCTCACTCCCCTCTCCTCACTGGCCGTGCCACACCGTTCCCAGAGCAAGGCGAGCACCACCTCGCCGGAATTTCACCGGAGCCCGCCGCCTCGGGAAAAGAAGGGAGCCAGCGATTGGAGCCGCCCCAGGAGAAGCCACCGGTACCAGGAGGTTCGCCGTCGTCGACTTCGTCGTTCGCCCGCCTCGCCGACCCTCGCCCGTACCCCGGTGAGCCCCCAGCACCCCTCACTGTCCGCGCTAGGTTTCGTTCTCGCCGGAGTTGTCTCGCGTCGACGATGACTCCCAGCCGTTGGATTAGAACTAGATCGAACGATCCACGTTGCCCCATACCGCTTCGCCCAGCCCCGTGTCACTGACGAGTAGGGACACCCACTTAAGCAGCCCGCCGGACCACTGCGCTTAGCAGGCCGGCCCGTTAGAATTTCCCGCACAGCCCAGCGATTCAAATTAAATCTTTTTCTATTTCAATTCAAACACACTTCAGCACTCAACTTCAAATATCAACCCAGATCGATTCAGTGAACCTATTTGAATGAAACCAATTTTGTTGGAAAGGTCTGTGAATGCTGAATCCAAGCCCGTTGGATTCAAGTCATTTGGATCTCTAGATCACCCCTAGTAAAAATAACAAGGCTGAAGCTTTTCTGCATTCAAACATTTTTCAAATTTAAACCATAAAAGCTTTTGAGTTGATTCCAACTCTCAAAAATCACATTTAACCATACCTTTCAGAATATATAAAAATATATAGGTTTACTTGCAGAAATAATGTTCAAGTAATAAAAGAATGCTACATAAGCATTTCTAGCCACTTTAGTTAATTAAAATAAAAGGGTAAAACCATATTAAATTGTGACAACACTTTAAATCACATTCCCATGGACTACAATATGTGGTGATGACATGTGTCAACATGATCCCATATTTGGTTTGGAGAATATTAAATCTTAAGTAATTTTTCAATGAGTAGAAATTACTTTTCTAAAAATAAAAAGATTTAAACCAATCCTTAACCTTGTAATGTTAGAGATGATGCTAGATCATCTATAGGACCCTTGTGTGTGATGATTGCAAGTAGTTAAGTATTGTTTGGTGATTGTGTACCTCGTATTTATTCATAGACGCTAGTACCGACCAAGGATACGAGGAGGAAGGAGGATACTACGAAGAGGAAGCCGAGGAGAACTTCAACCACTGCTCTGCACAAGGCAAGCTAACACTTGCAAGATACTATACCTATGCAAGCTTATACTGATACTGATGCAAGCTAACCCTTGCCAAATACCCTACTGATGCCACAAACCCATACTTGTGATATGACTACTATATGCCTTAAGCATATGAGATCATACCCACTTGATAAACCAAATCCTAGTTTTATGTGCAAGCTTCTTACTTTATTACTTTATCAAAGCTTACTTAGAGTCTACCTAAGAGTTTGGTAGATACTAGACAGTTGTGTGAAGGTTGCATAAAGAGCATAAAATTTGGCCTAAGCTAGAAACCTTGATATCAGCCTAAGATATAAGGTTGGACTTAGTGAAACTCCACTAGTTACCACCCCTCATTAGTACTACCCCCACCTGTAGATGCTAGTGCTAAGCATAAAACTTGATCAACTTTTAGATGGGAATACTTGGTGGAAAAATGGTTATGAAAACCTTGGAATGATGGATCATTCTATTGAAATGTTTTGGACATGTGTTTCCAAACACTTGATGATTTTGGTGATGAAAATGTTGAGGCATGAGCCTTAGCCCTTTTTAAAACTGATGGTTGTCTGGATGCGATACCATTCCAATTTTAGCGTACAACCACAATACCTGAATATTGGGTAGGGCTTGACTGGAAACTTATATTCCTTAGTATTAGTTCCCTCACGGCCAAGGTCTGAGATGAGGCTACCATGTGAAGATTGTCCACCTGTGCAGTACCCAAGATGACAACTGGTCATGGTTGGGAGGCCAAACTCACAGGAGAGGTGCTTATACTAGGGCGTGTAATTGAAAGGTTAGGATTGATTATCCGCATACTGAGTATGGTGAATTCAGGACTTTGTTCCTGACGGATGTATCGAATGTTGTGGTGAAAGTGTACAATCTCTGCAGAGTGTCAAACTATTCGAATAGCCGCGTCCGCGGTTATGGACAGTTGGAGTGGCCATACTGTTCCCCCGTCAGACTTTTCAAAATGACTTGTGAAATGAATTGAGACTTTGACTTGACCACAACAGAGTTGTGACCTGAAGTACAAGATCCCACTTAGGAGTTATAAACTTGTGACTAGCTTTGGAACTTAGTAGAGATAAACCTGGCTTTTTGCAAAACAACCCTAGAGCCTAGTATCCTATTATCCAAAAACCCCTTACCTGTTAGTATTAGTTTGCGAGTACTTAAAGAGTACTCATGGCTTTGTCCCTGGCTATTCCCATGGCCAGACTATGAAGAGGAGTACCTGGAAGTTGGACCCCAGGAAGGTTACGACAACTAGGATCATCTCCCATCGTCAGCATTGCCTGTGACCCCGAAGATGGAGCTTCGCCTACGCTACCGTTATTATTACGTATTCCGCTGCTTGATGTTGTATTAAGAACTGTATCATGAGATCCCTACTTGTGTAAGAACTTATGTATCATTGTAATGGATGAAGTACTATGGTATCCAATTCTGTTATGTCTCGCAAAAATGGTAATCCTGGGATTGCGATGTATGGCATAACAGGCATCTAGGATTGAAAAATCCGGGTGTTGACATAATTCAAGAGTATTTGAATTGAAAATTCAAAACACAAACAATTCAATAAATAAGAGAATACAATTAAAGACAATAATATTATTATTACAAACAAAAAGTCTTATTGTTTTACAAATCTCAATTAATAAGATATATTACAGGAGTAATAGAAATTATAAAAATAAAGAAAACTTAACTTTATTAAATAAGATACAAAACCTTACAAGTTTCAACTAACAAAAAGAAAAATGAACATTATTACATTAATAAAATATTACAATATTATTTACAATATTTAAGAATCAAATAAAGTTGTAAAAGAATAAAAAAGAAAACCTAAACTATTTTCCTAATTACTCCTATGTCTTCTGTTTCAGCTCTCCTTATTCTTCACCCTGCAAAACTAAAAAAAACAAAACAAAAATAAAGAATGAAAGTTAAAAGGAAAAAGAGAAGGTTAGTTTGATTAGTGCTCTCAGAGGATAACAGTGAGATGGACTGTTTATTTTCATCATAGAGCAGTAATTAGGGGCAAGTTTCACCAAATCATAGTATCTGTTCTTAATCAGATAAGTGCCTCAGTACCACCTCATTGGCATTAAAATTATGGGGCAAGTTTCACCATAGAAGTTGAAGTAAAAGAGTAAAAATCAAGATATTTTGTCTTGCACTGATCTAGAACAATGCAAGCATCTCACACATACATGCAAGTATGTGGTGTTGTCAACACAGGAGGAAACTAGGACAGGATATAAGTATCAGCTGAAGAAAAAGGAGGACACTTTGCTGAACACTTGCTACAACACTCAGAACAGCAAGAAACCATCACCATCTTACCATTTATCATCAGATCCATATTAGCACATCCTTACACCACCAACCAAACCACTAGCCAGATTCCATCACACCCTTAGCTCCGGTTGCTCCCTGGAGCCATCCAAGAGCTAGGATAAGGAGAAAATCAAGGCAAGGCAGCAGCTCCAGGAAAATAAATCCAGGCAATAGCTATAGAAGAAGCTGGATATGGGAATAAGGAGGAGGAGGTCAGCTGTACTAAGAGCAACATCCACAAAATTGGATATCAAGTAATCAAGTATCAACAACAAGCTCAAGCCACCGAAAAACAAGTACCAACTACAGCAGGTAGGAAAATTCTCAATAACAATAACCAGATCTAGTGTTATATATGTGCATAGCATCATATAAGAGAATCTGGAAACAAGCACACATAGCAAGTTTATGATTTGTCCTTCCTTACATAAAATGGATCTCAGCCTTTTGCATCACAGGCTAAAGCATCTGTTCTTAACAGTTCTATCTTGAAACAGAAATTGGGTGAGAAGTAGAGCTCTCAGGCTTCCATACTATTGCTATGGGAAGCTCATCATAGAGATGTTTGACCTGCAGATCTAGTATCAGCTATGTTTCCAAAAATATATAGCCTTAGCTTGAGCATCATAGGAAGGGGTAATATCCACTCAATTTCAGTCATTGGTCATTTAATATGGTGATGGATTCCAGCAAGCAATTACTCAATACCAGCTAATCATGCTAAACCACTATGTGTTGTGCACACTCCAATAGGAGGCACCACAGCAACAAAAGCAGTTAACAAAAGCCACTAGAGTACTAGAATTTCCATCATCATATAAAATTCAGAAACTTTGTAAACCTGAATATGGATTGTGCAAATCATTTTCTATCTAATAATAGATAGAAATCATCCAAAGATGTACTGTGACATAATAACAGTACTAATGCTAGCATTACAACTTTAAATTCAAAGGGAACTTATCCTAATTCACCAAAGCTTTAGACCAGCATCATAAGCATTAATTATCTATGGATTTTATCCAACTGTATAAGCAACAATTCATCCTACCTGAAGTACTATTGTGCTCACTCCCATAGGGAGGCACCACAAAAATAATGAAGTAAAGATAAAACATCTGCTTTAACCTCATTGGCATCCAATTATGGTACCTAGATAGCTAAACCCAAATCCAACATCCAACTATAAGGGATAGCTATCATTGTGTACACTCAAAAGGGAGTACATCACTACTGTGCACACTCACTAGAGGCACCACAATAGGGTTCTACAACAAACATAAGTCACCAAAATCACTCTTTAGAACCACTTAATCATTTATTTCCAACCAAAGGTTTAAAAAGTTGTACAAATGATTCACTGCCATGTTGTAATCCCATATTCAGTAAGCAATACTAGATAAAAATCATTCCAGATAGAATTACATCATATTCCTAGGTAGTATTCCTAAGAATCAGTATCTACCCATTATAATCATTTTACTGAATCAAATATTCAGACAAGCATAGAAGAATCACACTAGGGCCTGGAGTTACCAACTTGAGCCATAGTTTAGCACTCACCAACACCAGCAGAACAATCATTAACCAAATTAGTACCACTGAGCACTTTCTCATCTAAATCTAGGAATTCTAGCTAGTAATCAATTAGCCACAAACAAACATAGCAGAATCATGGATTAGGGCCATCAGCCCGAGGGCTGGTCACAGGAAGTTTGAGCTCACCGAGGGTGTCGAGCACCTGGAGCGGAGGCGTGATGTAGTCATGGTTGTCGCAGCCAATTCCAATGTCGTGCCACAGCACCGTTCCACCAGCATCAAGTTGGTGATGTTCATCACCATATCGCCGTTTCCATAGTGGTAGCACCACCCGTACAGCACCACCACACCAGGGATCATCCTCTCGAGGCGGAGAATTGATGACATCAGGGTTGCAGCCAAGCTACCGTCCCGCTGGCGTCATGATTAAGGTCGTAGAAAAGGAGAAGCAGGAGGAGAGCCTCGACCCAGTGGCGTGTGTCAGTGGCGGCAAGGACCTGGGGATGCCAGCTCGCCCCGTCCTCAGCGCCGGTGACCGAGTTGAATCACAGGCTAGGGTTAGCCATGGCGGTACAATTGAGGGTTATGAAGGTGGACATTGGTAGGTTATAAGCAGAGGAGGTTGTGGCGGAGCCCATCCAGCGAGCAGCGGCGGTAGCGGCCGATGGCGCCGGAATAGCAGGTCGCAGCCGGGGCACCACGGGCGAGTGCACGCAGAAGGGGAACGAAACAAAGAGAATGTGAGAGTGAGAGAAGAGGAAGAGAGGAGTTGGGTCGGGGTCGGGTTGACCCAAGCCAATTGGGCTTGGTCAGCTAGATTGATCTGTGGGCTTGGCTGACTCCCAGGTCCGGCCTAGTTAAAATAATAATAATAATATAGAATTTAACACTAAAAAATAGAATAAATAAATGACTATATTACCCCTAAACTTATTTCATCTATAGAAAAATATAGAAAAATCTTAAAAATACATATGATTTATAAAAATCATCACAAAAAATATCCACCTAAGAAAAATATAATCTTACTTATTCAAGTTAAATAAAATGCAAATAAATATGAACATCACTAAAGCCTTAGTGAAATTTCATAAAATAAAGAAAAATCCTAAAAATAAATAAAAATCATTTTTTGTGTATAAAAATAAATATACTATTTTATAAAAATACAATCCTAATTTTTTATAAATAAAATATGAAGTAAATATTTAAATACATTTAATCCTTTATGGAATTTTTATAAACATAAAAATAAAACTTAAAAATAAATAAAAATAATTTTTAAGATCTTGAATAAATATATTATACTAGAAAAATATTAAAAATATTATTAGAAAGGTTTTCAAGATTTTTAAAGTAATAAAGCCTGATTTATTACCTATTTTGTAAATACTTTAAAAACATTTCTTAAGTATGAAATAATCACAATTTTTATAAAACCTTGAGCCATTAATATCTAAGTACTAACTCCAAACTCATAACTTGAATTCATAATCAAACTTAAATATAACTTTTAACTTTAAAATATTCTTTTAAAAATCTTATTAAAACCCATTTTAAATAAACATTGGGTATCACTCATATATATAATATGGTGAATAATCATTATATCTTAACCACTGTTAACATAACTTCAAATTCTAACAAATTACTAAGATCATCTAATTATGCTTCCATTAAATAAATATATATTCTTTTCATAATTGCAAAACAAATTTAATCTAATCATTCACTTAAATAGAAAGTGAATAATTCCACACCTTAGTTATACCTATCGTAAATCTAAAACTTGGGAATAATTAAAACATATTACATCTTAAGTTTATTTACCCTTTTAAAGTTAACTTTTGTCTCAAAGCTTATAGACATCATGTCTAATACACTACTTATGTTTTTATAGTTAACTTTGGTCTATTTCAATTAAGACATAATGCATCTCAAGTCCAAACTAATCTATCAAATACCAGAAGGCATTAATCACAGTCTATTAACAATAAAGATTGCTTAAACATTATAAAGGAAATATTTTCTTCAAATGTTATTCTTTCTGACACTTCAAATAACAATCTGATAATAAGTTCTTAAACTCTTAACAACTCAATCCCAAGGACTTTTATCATAGTCACTAAATGACAATTAACCGTAAATCACATTATTTTATACTTTACTTGTATATTTTGAATTGTTAACACTTAAGCTCCTTTATAAAGGTCATTGCTTATAAAGTAAAATTTGAAAATAAACCAACTCTTAAAAGAATTACCTAAACTCACTTCACTGAAAGTATTGGAGAGTTACTTTGGGAGTTTTACAAAATGCATAGCATTACTTATGCATAACTGCATATTGCTTCTTTAAACATTAGTCCTTACCGGACCAATGATGCTGATTTTAGATATTGGATCTTATATTGTCTCGAAGACCATGACTGCATAATCTTGTAATCACAAAAGGCAAGTTCACACTTGCTCATGTCCTTTGATTATTTTCTGTAAAGTATTTTACAAATCTAGTGTTGTCATCACCTGCATTTGAAAAAAAATCAGAAAACACTATTTTCATAATAATATGATTATAGGTTATTTACCATGAGGTAATAACCTACTATGAAAGTTCTGGTGGTAAAGGAACATATTATCTAGGATTTAACAACCAATGTCGCCAGTGATTCTTGCACCGTATATCACGCGTTAACCATGAGATTTGGAATGGGACAGAGAAGTCAGTTGTATCTTCTTCCTCTCACATGTAGCCGGATGTGCAGGTCGTGGTTGTTATCACTCGTAGCATGCATATTAATTGGTAATTCGTAGAGGATATGCAGCATATGGGTGGGAACCCTCATCGTCCCATGATAGTTCTGGCATCTAACGGTTTGTACAAACCATTGCCGTAATTCAATATGTGGGCATGGTGTACACCAAGGAGGCATGAGAGGTCGCGAAGGGGGCAGTGATTGGCTTGGATCATCTACTGGGCCCCACACCATAGGAAGTGTGGACGGGAAAGATCGCCCGGTTGTGCAACAAGGATTTGATCTCTCATGGGTAAAGTAATGCACCTCTGCAGAGTGTAAGAACTGTAACTTGTTACTCCCTGTTTCGGGAAAGAGCTGTGAACGCTGCGGGAAAGGAACTCCATGAAAGTTCTGGTAAACCCGTGAAGGCTGACGGACATAGCTTTTCAGAATAAAAGCAACCTTTGAAGAAATGTTTACGAAAAATTGCATTGCCTACGACCTATGGTATGTGGCTATAGATATAGTGCATCAAACACTCCTTTTCAAGTGAACTTGCTGAGTACGCTCGTACTTAACGTATCTTCTTAACCCTTGCTAGATTCTGAAGCTATTAAGACGACTTCTACATCAACTTCTACTCAAGGAGGTCATCATCAATAGCTCAAATCTTTAATGATGTCGAGGAAGTCAACAGATACACCAACTACAGTGAAGACGAAGTTACCTACTAAATAGGGATATAATCCCTAGCCATAGAACCTATTTCTGTAGAGTATTGCAATAGCAGCAAAATGCCAGACAAATAGTTCAGATACTAGTCTTATTAGTATGATAGTTTTTGAGTTATTTATTTCTTATTCTTCTTTGTAAGAAGTTTCTTTCTCTCTCTTTAACCTAGAGTGTTCTCTGGATCTTATGTAAAGAGTCGAGTTGTAACCTATAGTCATGTCTTGGACCTGTTGTGTTTCTGTTGTACCACTCTGAGGGATGTAATACTAGTGAAAGGTGATTCATTGGTGTTATATCAACGACTATAGTGTACTACATCATGTAGTGGTATGCTGGGTCACCGCACCGAGCTTACCATATTTCGGAGGGTCTGATGGATCAGAAGCGGGAGGAGTTCCTCAAGATGAAGTAGGGCACTAGTTTCGTGTGTGATTACCAGCGCAACTTCAATCGTATTGCCTGCTATGCTACTAAAGAGGTCTCCACTAATGCAAAGAAGCAAGCTCTGTTTCGTAAGGGACTAGATCCTGAGGTTCGCCGTGATATCCACCTCATGGACTTTGGTAACTTCCAAGGTCTAGTTAACAAGGCTATGAAGGCCGAGAGTGGAAAAGTGGAGTATGAAGAAACCCGTAAGCGTCCTCAGGATGGGTACAACAAGGCTGGTTCTGGCAATAAGAAGCATCGTGTCTTCGTGCATTACAGTGTTGTGCCACGTACTCCTTACACTCCAAGGACTTCTGGATATGCTCCTCGTCTGAATGCTGCTCCAAACAATGCTGGTGGATAAAATTATCGTGCTTCTGGTACTCGATCAGGCCTTATTTGTTTCAACTGTCGTCAGCCTGGCCACTATGCAAGAGATTGTCCACAAAAGAGTGCTGCTGAGAAGGCACAACCAGCAAAGAAGAATGATAAGTATCAAGGCGCCGGAAGAGGTCGTCTGAACCATATCTCTGCTGAGGAGGCTCAGGAAGATCCAAGCGTCATCATGGGTACGCTTCGTATCAATCAAATTCCAGCTAAAGTTTTGTTTGATTCTGGAGCATCACATTCATTCCTGTCACAAGCTTTTGCTCAAATGCATGGGATAAGTTTTGAGGGGTTGTCTGTTCCTATGCTAGTTCAGTCTCCTGGTTCTAGTTGGCGTTCCACCATGGTTAGTCATGGGAATCTAATCGAAGTTGCATTTCAACTTTTCACCACTTCCTTGATTGCCCTCAACTCAACTGACATTGACATCATTTTGTGCATGGATTGGATGACCCGCTATCAAGATATTCTCGATTGTACAACCAAGTCTGTGATCTGACTAGTCCTGCTGGCATAACAGTCAAGTATTGGACCGTAGGGTTACTATATTCTTCAGTTGTTTCTGTTCCTCAAGCGGAGTGTACGCTCTTGAAGTTCTACCTCCATTAGAGATCCAAGATGTATCTGTGGTCTGTGAATTCCCGGATGTCTTTCCCGAGGAGTTGCCTGGCATGCCACCTGATCGAAGTGTGGAGTTTGTCATAGAGTTAGTTCCTGGAACTGCTCATGTTTCTAAAAGACCCTATCGTATGCCTCCTCATGAGCTTGTGGAGTTGAAGAAGAAATTAGAGGAGTTAGAAGGAAAAGAATACATTCATCCCAGCACATCTTCTTGGGGATGACCTACCATCTTTGTCAAGAAGCGGGATACCAACATATCGCGTCTGGTTGTGGATTATCGCCCACTCAATGTTGTGACTATCAAAAATAATTATCCCGTCCCTAGGATCAATGATCTCTTTGATTAGTTAAGTGGTGCCACTGTCTTTTCCAAAATGGATTTAAGGTCAGGGTATCACCAGATAAAGATCAGTAAGGAAGATATTCCAAAGACTGCTTTCACCACTCGTTATGGTCTTTACGAGTATACATTCATGTCCTTTGGTCTTACCAATGCTCCAGCCACTTTTATGCGGCTTATGAACTCTGTCTTCATGGAGTATCTTGACAAGTTCGTCGTGGTCTACATCGATGATATTTTGGTCTATTCCAAGACTAAGGAAGAGCACGCTGAACATCTTCGTTTGGTGTTGACAAAACTCCGAGAACATCGTCTCTATGCCAAGTTTTCCTAATGTGAGTTTTGGTTACAAGAACTTGTATTCCTTGGTCATGTTTTTACCGCCAAAGGGGTTGTTGTTATCCCAGATAAGGTCCAAACTATCCTCGACTGGGAGTCTCCCAAATCCATTAAGGATGTCCGAAGTTTTCTTGGGATGGCTGGTTATTACCGTCGATTCATCGAGAACTTCTCCAGAATTGCAAAGCCGATGACCGATCTTATTAAGAAAGATAAGAATTTCGAATGGTCTGATAAGACTGAAGAAAGCTTCCAGATGTTGAAAACCAAGTTAACAACTGCTCCGGTGCTGGTTCTTCTAGACACTAGCAAAGACTTTGTAGTCTTCTGCGATGCTTCTCACCAAGGTCTCGGATGTGTGTTGATGCAAGATGGGCATGTGGTGGCTTATGCCTCCCGTCATCTAAAACCACACGAGAACAACTACCCAACTCATGATTTTGAGCTTGCAGCTATTGTTCATGCTCTTAAGCAATGGCGACATTACCTCCTCGGTAGTCATTGCGAGTTATACTTGGATCATCGGAGTCTGAAGTATCTTTTCACACAACCTGATCTGAATCTCAGGCGAAGAAGATGGTTGGAACTCATCAAGGACTATGATTTGGGTCTCAACTATCAACCTGGCAAAGCCAATGTCGTTGCTGATGTGTTGAGCCGTAAGTCTTACTACAACAACCTGATGATCAAACAATCTCAACCTTCTCTTCATGAGGAATTTTCTCGATTGAATCTTGAAATAGTTCCTCGTGGATTCCTTTCTACTCTTGAAGTGAAGTCTTCTCTAGAGGATCAGATCAAAGCTGCTCAAAGGCAAGATCCTAAGATTGACACGATTAAAGAGAACATTGCTAGCGGAGTTGCTAAATGTTTCTCTGTTAACGATGAAGGCGTTCTCTATTTTGGTAACCCTTTAGTAGAGCCGAACGGAGACGACTTGAAGCAGATAATTCTTACCGAAGCTCATGAATCACCTCTTTCCATTCACCCCGGAGGTACCAAGATGTATCGGGATCTTCGTCAAAGATTCTGGTGGTCTGGTATGAATAAGGATATTGGTTGTTTCGTTGGTGAGTGTGAAGTTTGTCGTCACGTCAAAGCTAAACATCAAAGGCCCGCTTGTCTCCTACAACCACATCGCATCCCTGAGTGGAAATGGGATGAAATCGGTATGGACTTCATCATAGGTCTCCCTAAAACTCAAAAAGGAAAGGATGCAATCTGGGTGATCGTTGACTATTTGTCCAAGGTCGCTCACTTTCTTCCCATCAAGGAAAGCCTTCGAGCCAGTCAACGGGCTGATCTTTACATCTCCCGGATTGTTGTTCTTCATGGTATTCCTAAGAAGATAACATCTGATCTTGGAAGTTTGTTCACCTCCAAGTTCTGGGAAATTTTCCAAACTGCTATGGGAACTCGCCTCTCCTTCAGTACAACTTATCATCCTAGCACCGATGGTCAGACCGAAAGAGTAAATCAAATCCTTGAAGACATGCTTAGAGCGTGTGTCATATCATTTGGCAAGAACTAGGAGAAATGCCTTTCCTTCGCTGAATTCTCCTACAATAACAGTTTTCAGTCCAGTATTGGTATGGCACCATTCCAATTTTTATATGGAAGAACCTGTTGTACTCCTTTGAACTGGTCAGAAACTGGCGAAAGAAAGTTCTTTGGTCCGGATATGATCCAGGAAGTAGAAGATCAATTTAGTATCATTCGAGATCGTTTGAAAAATACTCAGTCTCGCCAGAAAAGCTATCATGATCGTCACCATCAACATGTTGAATATGAAGTTGGTGATCAAACTTATACCCGGGTCACTCCTTTGAAGGGTGTCCATCGTTTCGGCATCAAAGGCAAACTGGCTCCTCGCTATGTTGGTCCTTTTCGTGTTCTGTCCAGGCAAGGTAACCTCGCATACAAACTGGAGCTGCCCGCCAACTTTCCTGAGGTGCATGACGTCTTTCATGTGTCTCAACGCAAGCGTTGCTTCAAAGATCCTGTCCATGGTGATGATCACCAAACTCTTGACCTCCAGAAGTATCTGACTTACCGTGAGTATCCTATTCGTATCCTTGATGAAACCGAGCGCAAAACTCACCGTCAAAACATCAAGTTCCTGAAAGTTCATTGGTCTCATCACTCTTAGGATGAAGCAACCTGGGAACGAGAAGATCGTCTTAGATCTGAGTACCCTGCCTTCTTTTCTAAAAACTTAGGAATCTCGGGTCAAGATTCTTGTAAGGGGGTAGAGCTGTAACAGCCCAAGTTTGTAATATATGTAATTTGTACTTAAGCATTTCATGCATCTGTTTAAATCGATAAAATATTTGCATGTGATCAAGTGTGTGAATCAAAATACAATTACAAAACCATAAACCCTAGTCCTTCTCTCTCTTTTTGAAAACACATTCCAATAGTTTTGATATTTCGAAAACCCAAAAATTTGTAGAGACCAAACAGTATGGAGGGCCCCTATGTGTTTTAAACAATATTATAAAACTTCCTGTATTTTTGAATTATACAAAACAGAAAAGGAATTAAAATACAATTGTAAAAGAGTAAAACAGAAAAAGAAAACAGTTTACAAAAAAAATGGGCAGCAACAGCCAACGAGCCATGGCCCATCTGTAAGGGGTCCCAACCTTTAAATAAGGTAGAGTCCCCTGTGTTTACAATGCTAGTACCTGGATCAATAGCTAGCATCCACAGTTAAGATGTAATATCAAGAAACAAAGGTCATAATATAACTTTATAACCAGGAATAACATAATTTTATTACATCTTACATAGCTCATTTGGCTATTACATTACATTGCAGCGGAATAACTATAGTCATGGGGTCCTTCATCTTCATAGTGCCACATGCAAACATGTTGGTTGTAGACTTTGTAATCCTAATCAATCATTCTTCACTAAAATCAATCAAACCTGCAACATTACAAGTTACAGCCACAAGGGTCAATACATTTGAATTGTATTGGCAAGTTTCACTACTATGTTGTATATAAGTGGATCCTATCATTTCATGCATTTTTGGCTAAGTAGGGTTTTAAGGCTCATTTGCAGAAAGCAATACTTTATCCTATCTTTTCAAAATGGTTTTGATCTTTTGTCAAATCTCTTTATCAAAATCCCTTGAACTCCTTGGTATCCCCAAGTATTCAAGTCCTTGTCAAAAATCTCTTGAGCTCCTTGGTACCCCAAGTGCATCAAGTTTTATCAAAATCTCTTGAGCTCCTTGGTACCCCCAAGTGCATCAAGTTTTTATCCAAATCTCTTGAGCTCCTTGGTACCCCCAAGTGCATCAAGTCTTTTGTTATCACTTAAAAGTTTTTCTTTTAGAAATTAGAATGTCGAGATTTCCCATAGCTTCAAGCTTTAGTTGCTCAGTATTGTCCATAACCGGGGACACGGCTAAGTACTTAGATTTTTATTATCTTTTGCAGAAGTTGCACACTTTACCCACATGTCACAATCTCATTTTGTTGCCACCAGTGGCCACTGGATTGCTGCTCACCAAGATGGAGTACCGGCAGATTGAGAATGTGACGAAGTCTTTCCAGAGAGTCCTCCCATACACCATTGCTAGCTTGTCTTCAGTACCCATGTAAGATTCCAGGTCCCCATTTTCAGTAACCTGAAGACAATGCATGGGTCTTCCCAATGTAGTTGACTAAGCCAGAGCCATAAATAGCATGTGGTTGTACACGAAAGCCACAATTGGAGAAACATGTTCAATCTCTAAGTTCCTAGGTGGTTTTATTTTGGAGCACAACACAAAGAGATTGCCATAGACATGGTTCCTTTTGTTGCCACCTTCTCCAAAACTCAAAGTATCCTTGTCTACCCAGGTGGTTCATTGAGTCCTTGTTTTATTATATAAAAACACAAGTCCTTTTCTCAACTTCATAAAATCTCAACATGTATCTCTTTTCAAAACATAGCATGGCTAAGCATGTAACAACTACATGGTTTTCACTAAGGAATGTATAGGGTATCCTACTAGGATTTAGCATAGCATAAGTATAGAAATTCTTTTCATGCATGTTTCAAAATCCACTAAGTATAATGAAAATAGTAGGACTTTAGATGATAGTGTCACTTGCCTTTCTTTTGGTAGGGAATGTTGGTTCACTCCTTGATCTTGCTAGTCTCACACTTTTCTAACTTCACTACAATCAATCAAGCAAACACAATATCAACTAGCATTCCAAATCAATAATCAATCAAACAATTCACACACACAAAACAATGGGATCTAAGTTATGCATGCAAGCATGCAAGAGGTAGTTTTATTTGCAAAGATGGTTTCTACTAGGCTCTAATCTTTGTAAAGTCCAAAGTGGTCATTTTCCAAAGTGGCAAAGTCATTTGCAAAAGAGTTTTGTCTAAAACCATCTTAAATCCAATCATCATTTTATGTGGAGGAAAATATTTTTATTAAAGCAACAACTTTATGTTGTTCACCAAATAAGTTGTTTTTTCTCAAAACTTGGTGTTTAGGGTCAGTAGGTTTGATCTAAATCATTTTCCCAAGGTTTTTACTACAAAACCATTTTCATAACAAAATCAATATTTTTATTTGGCTAGAAATGGCTAAATCAAGTTTTTATTCCTAAACTTCACCAAATCCATTTTCAAAACCATGGGTTGGTTCCTAGGGTCAGTAAGTTCACAACAAACTAATTTGCCAAGATTCCAACCTCAAAAACATTTTTGAACAATTTTTCTAATCTAAACAAGAATACAAATGTTTCTGCAAAAACAAACATTTTACCAGAGGCTTTTTACTAAACAAAATCCATGGTTGGCTAGGGCTTGTTCCACTGATTCCATTGATATAAAATTTGTAATTTTTGGACGTGTGGATCAAAAGTTACATGGTTTTCAAGTTTGCATCTAAATCTATTTTCAAATTTCTGTTTTAAACAAACTGGTGACACGCGGCGTGATATGACTGGCCGGTACCTGTTCGCACGGATCGCGCAACTGCAGCCGTTGGATCTAAACAGATCGCGTGGCTCAGACTATCCCGTACCCTTTCGTTAAATGAATCTATCGTGGCCACCAGATGAAAATCTAACGGTGCTAGTTTGCTTGACCAAACACGAGCGGCGCCGGCGGTGGCTAGTGGCGGCGCACGGTCAGGCGGTGGCGCTACGGCGGCTACAGGAAGCAATAGAGGAAACGGGAATGCTCACCGTGATCGCAGTGACGTGGTGATGCTCAACGTCATTGCGAGGTGGCGAGGGGCGCTCAGGATCCGTCGGAATTCCTCACCGGAGTTAAGGACGGCGTCAGGCGGCTCTGGTCGTGGTCGGAGTCGATGCTACAGATCACGAGAAGGCAAACAGAGGGCATGGTTAGGTGCGCAAGACCAAGGCGATGACGCGTGCGTGATTGAGAAGGCGCGGGGTGGTCTGTTCTTACCAGGGAAGTTCGCCGGAGAAGAAAACATACGCGGTGGCGCTCAGAGCTTGTTGAAGATGACGTTCTGGGGCGCCCGCGAGTGAATGGGAGGTACAGGAAGAAGCGCCTGGGAGTGGGGAGTATGTGTGCTTGGTCGGGGAGGCAAGGCGGTGGCTGGGTTCGCCGGAATTGGAGAAGGGAGCTCGTCGGAGCAGTGGGAGTGTGGCTCGAAATTTCATCGGCCTGGGGGCTCTCGTGCTGCGGTGTTTGAGGGGAAAGGAGGAGAAGGGCGAGGCGTTTAATACCGCGTGGTCGCAGGGTAAGTAATGGTCGTTAACAGCGTGAATTGATCGCCGGCGTTTACTAGCTGCAACGGCAGGGAGTAAACGGCGCTGGTGGAAGATGATGAACAGGAGAGTTGGGGTCCTGTCGTCAGTGAGGGAGTGAGAGGGAAAAGAGGTCCACTAGTCAGTCGCAGAGCGGGTGAGTTGCGGAGTAAGAAATCGCTTCGCGAGAGAGAGTGGGTGGGCTCGCTGTTGGGCTTGTTGGGCTGGCCAGCTGGGCTACTGCCTGTTTCTATTTTTTTCTTTCCTGTTTGTTTTTCCTTTTTCTGATTCTATTTTCTATTTTGAAAATCAAACAACAAATCAAACATCCGAATTAATTCAAACATTCACCAAACATTGTAATTGACTCTGGTTCTATTTAGCAACATAACCTAAATCCCAAATACAAAATACTATTTTTATTTTAGGGTCCTTTATTAATTAAGTAAATAGACCTTGTTTATTAAATCAAAATATAATTTATTTTATTCAAAACTCTATTTTAATTATTTTCAAACCAAACCAGTAGGTTTTATTTGAAATTAAGAATACTTGGATAACTTATTTAAAATAATTTAATAAGTTTTGATGTTTTATTTAAAATGGTAAAACCTTTTATTTAAATAAAATTGGATATTAAATCCTTATTATTTTATTTAAATAAACCTTTACTACTTTTATTAAAACAAAATGTTTTATTTCCAAAGCTTGACCAAGGTTTATTTTGGTTCAGAAAATAATCCTTATTTATGAATTTACTTTTTCTTTTGAAAACCAAATCTTTTATTTAAAGATCCAAAATAGTAATTCCAAATATTTTTATTTCCCTTTATTAAATGTTTATCTTTTTAAATCCCTTTAGGATTCATTTGATCCAAATTGGTTTGAAGGTTTCCAATTGGATTCAAAGAGTTTCTTCTCACCCTGAAAATCCACAAAGTTTTATTTTATTCATTTTTTTCACATTACAAGATTTGGAAAATCTTGGGATGTGACAGGCTACCACCCTTAAAATAAATCTCGTCCCGAGATTTGGGAAAGCTAGGGTTACAAGTAGGCTCAAAACAACTAGGGTACTACCACCCTTAAAAATTTCAAACAAAATTACATATTGGCCTTCTTGGGATCCTGAGGAAACTCCTTTGGGCAAACATCTGCATTGTGTCCTTTGTTTCCACACTTGACTCATGGGCCAAGGCTGAGATCCTTCATAGGCTTGTTTAACTTGTTCTTCATCTTTTCTAGACAATTGCTTGCATAATGTCCTGGGTTTTTGCAATTGAAACAGTTGATATTTTTTAGTTCTTTACGTGTCTCTTGTGGACAAGTTGCTACATAATGGCCTAGCTCTTTGCAGTTGTTGCACATCACTTGGCCAATCTCCTTATTCTTCTGGTTCTCTGGGCATTCACTGGAATAGTGTCCCATTTCTTTACATTTATGACATTGCACATGGCTTTTGTCCTTCTTTTGCTTTTTGGGTTTCTCCAAAGCTAGGAGTGCATCTAGTTCATGTTGCTCATATGTTATCTGGTAGGTAGGAATGTCTACATGTTTCTTGGGCCTTCTATTGCTCTTTGGAAAATTTTTCTTTGGTCCTTTGAATTGGGTTGTTTTGCTTGGAGGTATAAGTGGAACTTTTCCTTTGTCATCAACCTTCTTGGTAGACTTGGATCCTTCTGGATGGTTTGCAATCATTTGTTGCACTCCACCTTGTTTCCTTTGTTCCACAATGGAATAGATGGGGCATTGGATAGGGACATGGTTGTTTCCTTCACATAGGTAGCAAGTAGCTTGAGAGGAGGGACATTGGCCTACTGGATGTTTCTCTTCACAGTTGGGGCATTGATATCCATGCTCCTTGGAAGTATGATCCTTGTCTCCACAAATAATGCAAGCTGGGGCTCCATCTAGAATAACATTTCTGTCATCCTTGTTGTCACAAACTCTTTTGGAATAGCTTTCTTCCATGTTGATCATTTGATCAGTCACCTTAAGCATCAATTGAGCTTGAGTTTCCAAAAATCCTTGCAGGGTTGGATCTTCCCCACTGGAGTTGGATATGAATTGAGCTGTCATTTGGTTCAACTGGTGTTGGGTTGCTATGAGCTCTTTCATGCTGTCCTCTTGGTTGGTGTTGGTGTCATCAACCTTGATGTTGGAGTCTCCTGGAGTAGTCATCTGTTTGGGTTGAATGGTGATTAGAACAGACAAAATATTTCTAAGGAGATAGTTCTAATTTCACACATTACAATTCACACAAGGAAGGTACAATCAATCACAAACAACTTTTCACTCAAACAACAAAGTTACATACTTAGACAACAAAATATTTTTGTTACACCACATAAGTTGGTGGGTTTGACTTAACTAAAATATGGTGGTCCATCTATATGGTTCACTTGTGATCTTTTCATCCTTCTTTGGTTGATTCTTCTTGCATGAAGTCATGGTTTCCTTGAAACTCTTGGTTACAATACCTCAAGTGAGGCGAACTCCTTCAAATTTTGCATTTCCTCAGTCTCTAAATCTTGAGCAAGATTTCCTTGTCTCACTTGTAGTCCTTAGTGTTATCCAAGTTGGAAGTCCTTGGTGAATATGCTGAAGATGTTGAAGTCATTAGAGTTGAAGATGTTGAAGTCATTAGAGTTGAAGATGTTGAAGTCATTAGAGTTGAAGATGTTGAAGAAGTCCTTTGCACATGGTGTAGTCTTTGGGCATGGGGTAGGTTTTTCCATCAAGTTGAAAATAGATGAGATGTAGAATCAAAATCAAAGTGGTTGAGGAAAGAGTTTACAAGATTGTTTGTAAATAAGTTTTGGAACAAATACAACTCCTATTTTTCTAAGAGGTTTTGTCCAATCCTAGGTTTACAAATCCTACAGGCAACACAATTCTCAGATACCATCTGTAAGGGGTCCCAACCTTTAAATAAGGTAGAGTCCCCTGTGTTTACAATGCTAGTACCTGGATCAATAGCTAGCATCCACAGTTAAGATGTAATATCAAGAAACAAAGGTCATAATATAACTTTATAACCAGGAATAACATAATTTTATTACATCTTACATAGCTCATTTGGCTATTACATTACATTGCAGCGGAATAACTATAGTCATGGGGTCCTTCATCTTCATAGTGCCACAGGCAAACATGTTGGTTGTAGACTTTGTAATCCTAATCAATCATTCTTCACTAAAATCAATCAAACCTGCAACATTACAAGTTACAGCCACAAGGGTCAATACATTTGAATTGTATTGGCAAGTTTCACTACTATGTTGTATATAAGTGGATCCTATCATTTCATGCATTTTTGGCTAAGTAGGGTTTTAAGGCTCATTTGCAGAAAGCAATACTTTATCCTATCTTTTCAAAATGGTTTTGATCTTTTGTCAAATCTCTTTATCAAAATCCCTTGAACTCCTTGGTATCCCCAAGTATTCAAGTCCTTGTCAAAAATCTCTTGAGCTCCTTGGTAACCCCAAGTGCATCAAGTTTTATCAAAATCTCTTGAGCTCCTTGGTACCCCCAAGTGCATCAAGTTTTTATCCAAATCTCTTGAGCTCCTTGGTACCCCCAAGTGCATCAAGTCTTTTGTTATCACTTAAAAGTTTTTCTTTTAGAAATTAGAATGTCGAGATTTCCCATAGCTTCAAGCTTTAGTTGCTCAGTATTGTCCATAACCGGGGACACGGCTAAGTACTTAGATTTTTATTATCTTTTGCAGAAGTTGCACACTTTACCCACATGTCACAATCTCATTTTGTTGCCACCAGTGGCCACTGGATTGGTGCTCACCAAGATGGAGTACCGGCAGATTGAGAATGTGACGAAGTCTTTCCAGAGAGTCCTCCCATACACCATTGCTAGCTTGTCTTCAGTACCCATGTAGGATTCCAGGTCCCCATTTTCAGTAACCTGAAGACAATGCATGGGTCTTCCAAATGTAGTTGACTAAGCCAGATCCATAAATAGCATGTGGTTGTACACGAAAGCCACAATTGGACAAACATGTTCAATCTCTAAGTTCCTAGGTGGTTTTCTTTTGTAGCACAACACAAAGAGATTGCCATAGACATGGTTCCTTTTGTTGCCACCTTCTCTAAAACTCAAAGTATCCTTGTCTACCCAGGTGGTTCATTGAGTCCTTATTTTATTATATAAAAACATAAGTCCTTTTCTCAACTTCATAAAATCTCAACATGTATCTCTTTTCAAAACATAGCATGGCTAAGCATGTAACAACTACATGGTTTTCACTAAGGAATGTATAGGGTATCCTACTAGGATTTAGCATAGCATAAGTATAGAAATTCTTTTCATGCATGTTTCAAAATCCACTAAGTATAATGAAAATAGTAGGACTTAGATGATAGTGTCACTTGCCTTTCTTTTGGTAGGGAATGTTGGTTCACTCCTTGATCTTGCTAGTCTCACACTTTTCTAACTTCACTACAATCAATCAAGCAAACACAATATCAACTAGCATTCCAAATCAATAATCAATCAAACAATTCACACACACAAAACAATGGGATCTAAGTTATGCATGCAAGCATGCATATTTGCAAAGATGGTTTCTACTAGGCTCTAATCTTTGTAAAGTCCAAAGTGGTCATTTTCCAAAGTGGCAAAGTCATTTGCAAAAGAGTTTTGTCTAAAACCATCTTAAATCCAATCATCATTTTATGTGGTGGAAAATATTTTTATTAAAGCAACAACTTTATGTTGTTCACCAAATAAGTTGTTTTTTCTCAAAACTTGGTGTTTAGGGTCAGTAGGTTTGATCTAAATCATTTTCCCAAGGTTTTTACTCAAAAACCATTTTCATAACAAAATCAATATTTTTATTTGGCTAGAAATGGCTAAATCAAGTTTTTTTCCTAAACTTCACCAAATCCATTTTCAAAACCATGGGTTGGTTCCTAGGGTCAGTAAGTTCACAACAAACTAATTTGCCAAGATTTCAACCTCAAAAACATTTTTGAACAATTTTTCTAATCTAAACAAGAATACAAATGTTTCTGCAAAAACAAACATTTTACCAGAGGCTTTTTACTAAACAAAATCCATGGTTGGCTAGGGCTTGTTCCACTGATTCCATTGATATAAAATTTGTAAATTTTGGACGTGTGGATCAAAAGGTACATGGTTTTCAAGTTTGCATCTAAATCTATTTTCAAATTTCTGTTTTAAACAAACTGGTGACACGCGGCGTGATATGACTGGCCGGCACCTGTTCGCACGGATCGTGCAACTGCAGCCGTTGGATCTAAACAGATCGCGTGGCTCAGACTAGCCCGTACCCTTTCGTTAAATGAATCTATCGTGGCCGCTAGATGAAAATCTAACGGTGCTGGTTTACTTGACCAAACGCGAGCGGCACCGACGGTGGCTAGTGGCGGCGCACGGTCAGGCGGTGGTGCTACGACGGCTATAGGAAGCAATAGAGGAAACGGGAATGCTCACCGTGATCGCAGTGACGTGGTGATGCTCAATGTGGTTGCGAGGTGGCGAGGGGCGCTCAGGATCCGTCGGAATTCCTCACCGGAGTTAAGGACGGCGTCAGGCGGCTCTGGTCGTGGTCGGAGTCGATGCTACAGATCACGAGAAGGCAAACAGAGGGCATGGTTAGGTGCGCAAGACCAAGGCGATGACGTGTGCGTGATCGAGAAGGCGCGGGGTGGTCTGTTCTTACCAGGGAAGTTCGCCGGAGAAGAAAACAGACTCGGCGGCGCTCAGAGCTTGTTGAAGACGACGTTCTGGGGCGCCCGCGAGTGAATGGGAGGTACAGGAAGAAGCACCTGGGAGTGGGGAGTATGTGTGCTTGGTCGGGGAGGCAAGGCGGTGGCTGGGTTCGCCGGAATTGGAGAAGGGAGCTCGTCGGAGCAGTGGGAGTGTGGCTCAAAATTCCATCAGCCTGGGGGCTCTCGTGCTGCGGTGTTTGAGGGGAAAGGAGGAGAAGGGCGATGCGTTTAATACCGCGTGGTCGCAGGGGAAGTAATGGCCGTTAACAGCGTGAATTGATCGCCGACGTTTACTAGCTGCAACGGCAGGGAGTAAACGGCGCTGGTGGTAGATGATGAATAGGAGAGGTGGGGTCCTGTTGTCAGTGAGGGAGTGAGAGGGAAAAGAGGTCCACCAGTCAGTCGCAGAGCGGGTGAGTTGCGGAGTAAGAAATCGCTTCGCGAGAGAGAGTGGGGTGGGCTCGCTGTTGGGCTTGTTGGGCTGGCCAGCTGGGCTGCTGCCTGTTTCTATTTTTTTCTTTCCTGTTTGTTTTTCCTTTTTCTGATTCTATTTTCTGTTTTGAAAATCAAACAAAAAATCAAACATCCAAATTAATTCAAACATTCACCAAACATTGTAATTGAATCTGGTTCTGTTTAGCAACATAACCCAAATCCCAAATACAAAATACTATTTTTATTTTAGGGTCCTTTATTAATTAAGTAAATAGACCTTGTTTATTAAATCAAAATAGAATTTATTTTATTCAAAACTCTATTTTAATTATTTTCAAACCAAACCAGTAGGTTTTATTTGAAATTAAGAATACTTGGAAAACTTATTTAAAATAATTTAATAAGTTTTGATGTTTTATTTAAAATGGTAAAACCTTTTATTTAAATAAAATTTGATATTAAATCCTTATTATTTTATTTAAATAAACCTTTACTACTTTTATTAAAACAAAATGTTTTATTTCCAAAGCTTGACCAAGGTTTATTTTGGTTCATAAAATAATCCTTATTGATGAATTTACTTTTTCGTTTGAAAACCAAATCTTTTATTTAAAGATCCAAAATAGTAATTCCAAATATTTGTATTTCCCTTATTAAATGTTTATCTTTTTAAATCCCTTTAGTATTCATTTGATCCAAATTGGTTTGAAGGTTTCCAATTGGATTCAAAGAGTTTCTTCTCACCCTGAAAATCAACAAAGTTTTATTTTATTCATTTTTTTTCACATTACAAGATTTGGAAAATCTTGGGATGTGACACCATCTCCGATCTCCTTTTCCTGCCGCCCAGTGCCCTTTCCGCGGCCCAGCAACTGGCCCACGCCAGCCTGCAAGCGGCCTCGTATTTCTTCGGCCCCGAAACCTTATCGTCGTCTTCGTCCCCGACGAAGAACCTGCTCACTGGCGATGTGCTCGTCGTCCGCCGCTGTGCCGCCCCAAGATTCTTGCCACTGACGACGTCGGCGCCTACAAGAACCCCGTCGCTGTAGTGGAGAACCCTATCCTTATTTCTCCCCCTCACGCGCTTCCTTTTCCTCTTCGGCCAAACCCTAGCCGTTTGGGCTCCGGCGAGCCTCGCCGTCTCTGGCCGCCCCGTGCACCGTGGAGTGGTCTAGGAGAAGCGTCGTGTCGCGAAGCCACGCAAGCTGAAAGGACTTCGTCTAGCCAGAATCAAGCACGACCTCAACTCCGGCCACCGCAGTCGAATCATCGATTCCCCTCCGCCCGGCCTCCCCTCGCTTCATCGACCTCACCGTCGTGCTCGTGGTGAGCTACCGGTCCTCCTGGTCCCCTCTGTTTCCTCCCTTTCGCGCTGCGTTGCTGTCCTCACAAGCACCTGCCGCTGCCGCTGTTTGTCGTTGCTGCCGTCGCTCCGGTGACCATACCGAGGCGGCGCCGCCACTATAATGCTTGCCTCGGCCTCCTCTTTCGAACAAGACCAACCACGCATCCACAGACGCCGCCAATCGCTCGCCCCTCTCTCGATCTGAGAAGATCAACCATTGATGACGTCACAGTGACGTCACCATGTTGCAATAAATCCTTTTCTATTTACTTAAATGGTTTCTGTAACTATTTTTTGTAATAAGTAAATGCTGACAGGTGGGCCCTGTCTATTAGGGTTTTAATCCTTTTGTAAATCATTTCTGAAATTAATAAAATCTGACATGTGGGCCCAAGTTGGAAAAATAATTTAAATATTACAAAAATGATTTAAAATGAATTAAAATTAGAGAAATTCATAACTAATTCATTTTAAATCATAAAAATACAAATAATATATCAAAATGTTCAGAAAATTAAGACTAGTCTGTTTAAGCAATCATCATATATTGTTAACCCACTTTCATGACAAGTTTAATTAGAAGAATCATTTGAACCCCATAGGTGATTCCGAGGATCCCGTGTTCTAGGGTTTGTACCTCTCGGACCCCGTTTAAAGTGACCAAGCATGTTCTAGGGTTCATTTCAACACTATTTAACTTGTCATATCATTCATATTGTATGAGCATTGCACATGCCATGTATTGAATGTTGTTTTCCCTTTTCCGGTATTTGGTTCTTCGTGAATAGGAACCGAACCCGAGGCTGAGGTCAACGACACTGAAGATCCATATATGTCCATTGAAGGACAAGGCAAGCGTAGCCTATCATTCTGAACATATGTTTTATAAAGTATATTACTTTCTCGCTATGATGCACACGATTCCAATGTGGTCTTTTGTCAATAGCTAGTGTTACCTATCTGCTGCACTGTTTCCCTTTTGTAGCCTTATACTCCTGATACACTGCTCCTAGCATACCTATGTTTGGCATGTGAGCGTTGTTAGAGCTTTTGCGACCAACAGCTTAGCCATGCATAGTAACAACGTCTGATCCGTCTGAATGATGAATCAGAGATGCCGTTGAGACTAGAAAGTTAGGAGATGGTGACATCACCGAAGGAGTTAACTAAACCTGCTAAGGTTTGTATGGGAGGCCACATTGGGTGTGGTTTTTGTAGTCCCATGCTCGCCACCATTAGGATCCGAGTTTTTGCCTCTTGAACTAAGACGAGCGTACAACCACACGGGGCTATGGGAACCCCTCGATTGACTAACTTTCCTAGTAGATTCCATGAGTCACATAGTCCGGGCTTTCCATTTGGCATACGCATTGAAAACCTTTTCGAAATGAGGAGGTGAAGGAGGTGCATCATAACAGGTAGGGAAGCGTGGCCGCGGTTGCTTGGGGTAGATAGCGCCCCTGGTAAACCAACCTCGCCTCATGTCTTTAAGTACCGGCTTCGGGATTTGACCTGTTATGACGGAACCATACTTATTGCGTGACTCATGGTCTCGGAGAAAGCAAGGTAAAGGTTGTGGTCAACCACCCTCTGCCGGCCTTCCAAGGGATAGGGCTAATAATTTGGCATTATGAGTCGGTTGGTACGTGTGGGTAAAGTTGTACACCCCTGCATGGTATTAATCTTTTCGAAAATCCGTGTTCACGGTTATGAACGACTTGGGAATGGACATGATGATCATAGAGAACTATAACCTAAGTAAAACTTGCTGATCCACGTGTGATTAAGGATGCTTCCTCTGGGTCGAGGGGGTGATCCTAGATAGGAGGTTCTGATGAAGCTGGAGATCGTCGAGATCTGGTGAACAAGATGAAGAATTTGTTATCTTATCCCTTTTAAAATATTCTGAGTAGACGAGCCTCTTCTCTCTTGATTACAAATAAATATTGCTTTACGCAAAAGTAAATCCATAGAAAGCCTTTCTAGCTAGAGAATGTAGATACTAGGTTATCTAAGTCTTGCGGAGTACATTCTCGTACTCAGCCTTGCGCCATTGTTGTTTTTCTACAGATGACCTAGTTGCGGCTAAAGGTGGCTTGTAAGTTGACACCAACGAGTAGTTGGGGGTCCTAGGTAGAAGCCTGAGGACTATGGGATGGACGTCGCTTCTGTTTAAGGACTCTTAGGCCCTTTGCTAAGTTGTTGTGTAGAACAATATAATTTGCTTTCGCTGTGTGATGTAATGTTGGGTCTATGACCTCTGGTTTGTAATAACTCTAATATCTTACTCTGTTAAGAGTTTAAACTTATGTTGTTGAAACCCTGTGTTCTGTAATGTTATTGAATCATACGGTGATCTTCCGTGTTTGGAGTTGAACTTATCTTAGATGGTGATCTGAGGTTGGTTTAACCCTAATCCCGGGGGTGCTACAGCGCAGAAGAAAACAAAAACACTATATATGGATGTTGGTGATGTGTAATAATGTATTAAACCTTTTATGTAATATTATTCGCCATCCCAAGATGCACTTGCATGCACAATATGGGCATAGTATCACAAAATATGTAGCGATTATGCACACAACATTGGTCATTTGGACCGAAAGCCATGAAACCTCGAACATGATAGGTCATTTTGTGATAGGATTTACATTATTCGGATCGTTTTTGAATTTCTTATTCCCGTTTCAAATATCTTTAGTCCCGGTTGAAGAAACCAACCGGGACTTAAGGGGTTGCGGCAGTCTAGGGCTGATGCGAGCATGTTTAGTCCCGGATGGTGTCTCCAACCAGGACTAAAGATTCATTAGCACGTCCATTTTGCATCACTATTTTATATCATAATTTACTGTTATTCATTGATATATTTCTTATTAAGAGGTGATACTTATGTATTTTCATTTGTTTTTGCATGTTGGATGATTCTTGGAGGATGAACTGCCGGAGTCCGGATTCTAATGGAAAAAGCGGTCTCTAGATACAATTTTCGCGAAGATCAGAAAAAAACCAGAAAAACTACAGAAAATTCTATTTTTCTAGAAGACCAAGGAATCCAGAAGGGGAGGCGAGGGCCACAGGGGGCCCACAACCCCCAGGCGCGGGCCACACTGGGCTGCGCCTACAGGGGGTGTGGCCACCCTGGCCCACCTCTTGTTCCGCCCCTTCGCCTATATCTTCCTCCCGAAATCCTAAAGTTCGGGGAGCAACCACAGAAACATTCCGCCACCTCTGTGGGGCGGAAACTACAGAGAGAGAAAGAGCTCTCCGACAGACATATTTCTGTCAGGGAAATTCCTTCTCGGAGAGGGGAGATCGTCGCCATCAACACCGTCATCAAGCTAGTCTTCATCGAGATCATCATCATCATCCACACCATCATCTCCACCAGCACCATCATCACCACTCCATCCAGCTGTAACATATGTGTTGAAATCTTGCATAGTTCTTAGGAGAAACTTTCTCGGTATTTATTACTATTGTAGTTGATCTTGTGAGTGGAACCGTTGAATTATTGTCTATGTTCATATTGTTATCCATCATTATATCATCTTTGATCTTGATCCATATGATGTCTCGTGAGTAGTTCGTTTAGTTCTTGAGGACATGGGAGAAGTCATGTTGTCCTGATCAACCTTTTCCAGTTCATACTTCTAGGAAAGCTTGAGAGACTCAACCTCGGCACGTAACCGAGTTATCTCATCATCCTTTTCTTGGAGTTGCGTCGAATGAGCGGCAGCTTGTTCTAAAAAATGCAGCATCATATCAGGCATAGGTATGCATTCTTCATGAGATGTTGCAAGTGTTTGTAGCTCGGCTATACCAAAGCCGAAAAGTTATAAGAGACCCAATATTTATATCGGACAAGAATTAACAGTGTAAAAACCAGAAAGGAACAAACCTTCAAGAGCGGAAACCTTCTTGGTAAGGCGAGTATTGAGATTGTTGATCTAGTTGCATGCCAGCGAGGAGTGAATTAGCACGACAAGCAGAGAGTATTACAAACTTAAGGAACAGTACACGGATTAGTTAAATTACCAGTCTTCTTCACCACAGGAATAACCTTCTCATATTTTTCTTGCAGTTTCTTGTGGGCAAAGAGCAACCTTTGAAATTTGGCTGTACGCCGATCATGGGCAACCTAGATATAACGGAAGGTTAAAAGAATGGATAATCAAAGTTAAAACAGATCCAAATCAAGTAAAACTCGACTCGGATCTAGGTGGCTGGATATTCAAAGCTAAAGCAGATCCGAATCAAGTAAAACTTGACTCGGATCTAGGTGGCTGGATATTCAAAGCTAAAACATATCCTAATCAAGTAAAACTTGACTCGGATCTAGGTGGCTGGATATTCAAAGCTAAAACATATCCGAATCAAGTACAACCTGACTCGGATCTAGGTGACTGGATAATCAAACTCGGATATGCATGGACCATGACTAATCCGAATCGCAAAAGGGTTGAGTTAGCAAGAAATGCATTTGAAGCCTAAAAAGCTTCCAAACGAACAACAAGTTATCCGATTGCAAGCTTCGGGGACTAGCGCATATATAGTACCATTTGAATAACAGACAAAGTATCAACGAAAGCACTTACCTCGTTCATCTTGTATCTGTCAAGGACAATCTTAGCAGCCATATGCAAGCGACTGCTGATGTCGGAAAGCTAAAATGGTTGGCTACTCGGATTGGCTTCAAGTTGATCGGCGGCATTCCAGTTATTGGCATACTCCACCAAAGAGCCAAGGCTATTTCCACTCTCAGTGCGGGTCAATACTTTACCTCGGGCCCGTTGAGTGACCACCGCCGTCGCCGGACTCTTGTGAAGAGTAAGTTGAGTGTCGGCGGCCGGGGTGACACCAGGCTTAGCAGAGGAATCCCCCTTGTGAAGTGCATCAGCTATGTTGGGCTGAGAAGAGCTAGCCGGCCCTTTCTGAGATGTTGAAGGTTTGGTAACAACAACCTTCCTACTTTTAGGAGAGGCTTCGACAGGGGCAGCAACCTTGGCACTAGGAATCACGTCCTGAGGGGCAGGAGGGACTATAGTTTCCAAGGGGGACGAGATGGTAGTATCTTTGGCTGGAGCGGGAGTAGCAGCTGGGATCGTGGTGATCAAAGGGTCGTTGGGGGAAACCTCGGCGGTCTGAAGAGGGGCAACGGGTTCAACAGGATGATCTGGTGGCGGCGTTATGTCGGCATTAACGGTGGAAGCAGTGGGTACATCTCGCTGAGGCGATGTAGGGGTCAGCGCAGGAGGAGAGTCAACACAGGGACTGGGAGCCTGAGTATATTCCGGAGACGGAGGAGAAGGCTGCCGAGTAGCATGACTTGTCATACTCGGACCGCTTGGCTTCACGGAGAGAGGAGCTATGCAAGAGACAAATAAGTCGAATCAAAAGACAGAAAGAGAGAAACAAGAAATATGAATGAAAGTAAACTCACCCAGTAACCGCAGGCATGGTTTTATGCCTCGGAATATGCTGCGCAGACTTCTTCACTCGCTTCTTGGGGGCAGCACCAGAGGGATCTGCCGGAGCGGTGCGCTTCTTCGAGGTAGCAGGAGCTTGAGAAGCAAGAGGCTCGGCGTCGTGCACCTGACCAGCTGGATTAGCTGGGAAAGTAGGAGCTGGAAATCCGTAAGAGATAGGCACCACAGCAACTACCTCAAGAATTTGGACATCGTCCGAGCCACCTTCATCCGCGTGGGCCGAGGTCTTTCCACGGGCGCGAACCGGAGCAACATCCGACTCAGGGACGAACTCCTTCGAGTCAGGTTCCCCGTTATCCGGGGTATTCCGATCTGCAGTCCACGGAAGAGCCAAGACCTCGGCATCCTCGGTCTTTTGCTCCGCAAACCTCTGTGAGAGAAAAAATAAAGTAGAATTAGCAAAAGAGCGATCCTAAAGACAACTCGGAAACGAACACCAAAGCATAAATTTACCTAAGGAGGGGGATTCCCGCGAGTGAATGGCTTCAGTCCCCATGCCCACTCCTCCGGCATATCGGTCTTGAAGATAGCTCAGACACGCTTGTAAATGTGTTAATCGTCGAGCTCAACCATTGAAACTCGGCTGGGATCGAGAGGACCACTCATATAACAAAGCTTGTGAGAGCGAAGCTGGAAAGGGCAGATTCGGCTGCTGATGAATGCAGTCATCAGATCCTCACCACGGAGCCCGGCGCGAATCAACTCCTTGAGCCGAATCTTGAATGCCTCGGCCAAAGAATGGCTCTTCCTAGGATTGTAGTTCCAATTCTTCTTGGAAGGGGGCCGATGGAAAAGGAAGGGAGCCGAATGTTATCTTCTTTCCCAGTATTTTTGACATAGAAAAATGATTTATGCCATTTCTTACAAGACTCGAGGCCGGCGACACGCGGGAACTCATAGTTCCTCCGAGGTGTAATGGACGCAGCCCCGCATTGGGTAAGAGATTTCTCGGAAGGGTGAAGAGATTTGTCTGGCACGACATTAGATCGGATTTGGAAGAATTTGGACCAGACATGTACGGAGGGCCAAAGGACAAAGTACCCCTCCGAAGTCGAGATAAAAGCAGACAAGGAGGCCATAGCATTGGCCGGCAGATGATGCGGCTGGAGGCCGAAGTAATCGAGGAACGCCCTAGCAAAATCGCTAAGGGGGAGGCCAAACCCACGAGAAAAATGGGACATGAAGTCTACGTACTCTCCCTCATTGAGCACTAGAGAGGATTCTTGGCCGGGCAAGCGACAGCTTACCTCGGCAGGGATCCGGCGTGTCTTGATTAACCACTCTACCTCACGGCGAGTAACAGTGGAACCCTGCCAAGAACCCCGTTCTGGACTGGACGCGAAATCATCCTCCTCAACAAGGGCTCCGCTGGCAGAACTAGACATGGGCTCGTCGGAGGAATCAACGGAGGAGAAACTAGCGGCGGGGAGAGGCCTAGAAGTGCAGGGCCCCGTCGTGGTTCTAACGAGCGTGGCGGCGTAACGAAGAAGAACCGCCACGAGGAAACTAGGAAACACAGGGATTGCCTAGGGTGGAAATCTGGCGGCGGTGCCGTACGATAACTCACCAGCGAAGGCGACGGAGAAGGTCACGACGGCGAGGTCGTCGGAGCAGGAAAACAGCAGTGTGACCGTCGAGGAGGTAGACGGTGGTGCGGCCGCTAGCGCACGAACGGATGCGCCGGCGCGAGGAGGAAGAAGAAGGGCAAACGAAGGGGGAAAGTAAAATCGTCTAGATACGCTCCCCTCTTTATAACCGCGTAGTATTAGCGGTAGTGGGATCGTGGGTGCGCCACGATAACCGCATACTCACGTGCGTGGCGGAACCGCTCGCAACTAGTGGAGCCACACCGAAGACCACACGGCATAGGAGGGGATCGGGCCTCCTGACCGATGCGGTACTCGAGGCGCCTGCACTGACACGACGGGCACAGTAATCACTGTAGCTTGTCAGTGGACACTGTAGAGGAAAAACTAGAAGAACAATGATGAGTGGTACACGTAGGACGAGGCGTGCTCAGGAAGCAGCACGGATACCTCGAACAGAAAGAAGTAACTCGGAAAGAAAGAGATAAGTATGTTGGGAAACTGATGTGGCCCGGCCGAGGTTTCAGGCAGGACCACACCAGCTTCGGGGACAAATGTTGGGGAGGTGACCCTGGATAGGGTCAAGACAGGTGAAAGACGAAAGGAACCTCCCTTGTCGTGAGACGAGTTACTGTTTGTGTCGGCCGAGTCATATAAGAGTCGTCCGAGATAAGCGGGGCAATGGCAAGTGTAGAATGAGTAACTCCTTATCCAGCCGACATATGAGTTAAGTCGGCCGAATGAGTCTGACTAACTTGAATGCAGGTATAGGCTAAGCCGAGTTATGCGGGACAAGGTCGAATAACATGAAGCTTGCAGGAGAAGGAGGTGCCTATAGTCAAACCCTAGTCACTAGCTAGGAGGAATCTAGATAGAGCCAAGCACAAAGGACAAGGAGCAGAACAGCAGAATGGCAGAAGAACGTCATGAAGGTGACAGTAAGGAAGCCCGAGGCACGCATGTGAAGCTCTCTGGAAAATTGCGCCGATAGAAGGGCGACACGGAAAGGAGGCCGCCGAGTTACCATATTGGGACAAGCATATTGCAAGGATATGCTTGCCTCGTCAGCCCTAGAAGGAACCAAGGCACCCCTTTATAAGGGGGGACGCTGGCTCCTGAGAAGGGGATCGATTCATTCTACGCCATAAGGCTCGTGTAGTAGTGTTCCTCCTCTCTATGAGACAGCTCTAGGAGCACTTGTATTCATTGAGAAGATGAATAGAGATTTGTTAGTTGAGCATTTGAGTGTAGAAATCACTACATCTTCCCTCCCCGAATCCCACTAGCATCCATTGGCCCCATACTTTATCCTACCCATGGCATCTGCCGTGCCACCACCACGACAAAACCAAAGAAGATTAATCAACTATATGAAACGAAAGCACTTGACAGTATTCCCATGTGTCCTCGAGAACGTTTGGTACTCATAAGTATTACCACTGGCTTGTCTTTGCTAAGAAAATATTGGGCCACCACAGCAATTATTGTTGTCTTTATTTACTTGAACTTTATTTCTTTGCTTTATCAAAAACTCCTAAAAGTTTGTTTGCTAAGTATTTACAAAGATTTTCTGCTCCAAACCACTAGTCAACACCTTCTTCTCCTTGTTGGGATCGACACTCCTATTTATCGAAAGTACGACGATATAAGTTGTGGTGCTATTCTTCTAGTGGTGTCATGTGAACTTCGACTACATGATACTTCACCATTTATGGACCTAGGGGAATGCATTGTGTATTTGGATACTAATTGTGGGGTTGCCAGAGTGAGAGAAACCTGAACCCACGTTAGGAAACCTTTGCACAAGGGACTGTAGGATCTCAGAGTTTAAGGCCGTGGTTAGGTTTTTATCTTAATTACTTTCTTGTAGTTGTGGATGCTTGCAAGGGGTTTAATCACAAGTATGTATTAGTCCAAGTAAGGTTGGTACATTAGCACAGGTTCACCCATACAACACTTATCAAACCAAAGAAGATTAATCAACTATATGAAATGAAAGCACTTGATAGTATTCCCATGTGTCCTTGAGAACGTTTGGTCCTCATAATTATTACCACCATCTTGTCCTTTTCTAAGAAAGGATTGCGCCACATGCTGCAATTATTTGTTGTCTTTATTTACTTGCACTTTATTTCTTTGCTTTATCAAAAAACCCTAAAAATCTATTTGCTAAGTATTTACAGAGATTTCCTGCTCCAAACCACTAGTCAACACCTTATGCTCCTCGTTGTGTTCGACACTTCTATTTATCGAAAGTACTACGATACACCCCCTATACTTGTGGGTAATCATTCATCTTTTGTCCTAGTTGGAGACACCAACCGAGACTAAACATGGGTGGCGAAACTATTTCGGTGGGTGGCGACACTATGCCAATGAGTGACGACACTATTTCGGCGGGTGGCAGCACTATGACAGGGGTGAGTGTCGACATTATGTCGTGAGTGTCGACGCTATGTCGTGCTTCTTAATCTATAAATATGCATCCTTGTGAAGTTATCAACTACAAACAAGATGGTGTTCGAGAGCAGGGAGAACACTACGGCCAGTTCTGTGGATATGCCTAAGGATCCAGTTCTCAGGCATGTCCACATTACTGGTCATAGAGGCACTACCTAATATGTGAAATTAGTTAGTTTCCAAGCGTATTGTTCTAGTTAGAGAAGTTATAAACTTCAAGATGGTGTGCGAGAGCAGGGACAACACTACAGCCAGCTCTGTGGAGATGCCTAAGGATCCAGTCCTCAGGCATCTCCACATTGTTGTTCATAGAGGCACTCCCTAATATGTGAAATTAGTTAGCTCCTCGGCACAATAATACAACAACATCTTCATAGTTTGGAAAAGTCATAGTAGAAAACTGTCCATTAGTCCCGGTTTCCTAACTGGACTATGGAATCGGTACTAAAAGCCCCCCTTTAGTCCCGCTCTAGCCACAAATTGGGACTAACACTCAAGACATTTATTAACATTAAAAAATTTGGACTACGGAATCAGGACTAAAGCCCCCTCCCCTTTATTTAAGCTCATATCTACCCCTATAGTACACAGCTTCAGGGTCGTCTTCATCATCGTCGTCGTTCCTAGGCGCACACGGTTGAATCATCACCTCAGCCATAGCATATTCTGGGGCACCAGCAACTCTAGCCTCGGATTCACGACGTGTGGGGGAGGGGATCCCAGATGACAACGTCGCTACGCCCGCGGCCTTCACCACTGCCACCCTTCTCGTGGCTCCATGGAGGGTCAAAGTGCGGGCACTTCAGGCGAGGATGATCTCCCCGGCGATGTAGCGCATCACGGCGATGATAGTACGGTTCGCCCACCACAGACGGCAACCGGCTTTGTTGTGGTTCACTGGGGGCAGGCCATCACCCTCGTACCTAGCGAGATCCCTTTCCCGCTGATTAGCGAAGAAGGCATTCCAGGTGTCATAGTTGTTGGGATACCAATGGGAATCTATCCGATGCTCCGACATGAGCTCGAGGTAGAAGTCGTTCGTGATGGACGCCTGGCGGGCGGAACCTTGAGGCACATGAGGGACAGGAACCCCTCCAGCGCTCAACATCTAGTCGACAGGCAGCCGGTAGTCCGAGGGTCATGGGTAGCTGGAGGCGCACAGCGCCTCGGTTTCCTCGAGAGTCAGAATGGTCTAGTATGTGGTGTCCATTGTTGTGAGAGAGGAAGGTGTGGATGTGTGGATAGCCATCGCGCGGTCGGCCTAGATATAGAGGGAAAGTGCGGGAAAAAATGGCGGGAAGCGGTGGAAAATGGCGGGAAATATATTTAGTCCCGTTTAGTGGCTCCAACCGGGACTAGAAGCCTCGGTTAGAGGGAAAGGGAGGGAAAACATGACGGGAAGCGATGGGAAATGGTGGGAAATATATTTAGTCCCAGTTAGTGGCTCCAACCGGGACTAAAAGCCCTAGCTAGAGGGAAAAGAAACGATTAATAGTTTGACAAGTTAGAATAATTATTTTATAAAACAGAAAATGGATGCGTATTACCTATTCAAATTCAAGCACTTTTTATGTTGAAAGTTTAGTGATAATCCAAAATATACAAAATATAATAGTTAATGCATTTTTAATTCAAAATGGATAAATGGTTAATAGTGTGACAAGTTAGATTAATTATTTTATAAACAGAAAATGAATGTGTATTACTTATTTAAATTCAAGAACTTTTTATGTTGAAAGTTTAGTGAGATTCAAAAATATATAAAATATAATAGTTAATGGATTTTTTAGTTGAAAATGGCAAAATGGTTAATAGTTTGACTAGTTAGAATAATTATTTTATAAAACAGAAAATAGATTTGGATTACTTATACAAATTTAAGCACTTTTTATGTTGAAAGTTTAGTGAGATTCAAAAATATGCAAAATATAATAGATGATGCATTTTTAAATTAATACTGGAAAAATGTTTAATACTTTGACTAGTTAAAATAATTATTTTATAATCCAAGAACTGAATTTGGATTACTTAGTCAAATTCAAGCACTTTTCATCTTGAAAGTTTTCTCAAATTCATAAGTATGCAAAAAAATGTATAATTCAAATGTTTGAAAAAACTGGAAAGCGTGCGAAATTTTGGGCCTTTCGTCCCGGCCCAACTCACCAGCCGGGACTAAAGGTTGTGCAGAGCTGGTTCCCAAAAAGCCACCCACTTTAATCCCGGCGCGTTGCACCAGCCAGGACTAATGACCCCCCTTTAGTCTCTACTAGTGCCACACACCTGGACTAAAGGGAGGGTATTTAATATGTGGCTTCCTTCCCGGGTTGAATCCACCGACTAGGACTTGGAGGCCATCGATGATATAGCAACGCCAGGCTGCCAAAACACCGGTCGCCATCGCCGTGCCTCCCCGCTCCCCTCCCCCCGCCCCCAGGCTACAGAAATTGCTCGTCGCAGCTCCTTAGTGTTGCCGCCATCTCTCTGTTGCTGTCGCCGATATCGTGAGCCCCGTCGCCTCTTTTCCTCGCCTTCCTCTTCTCCTCAACCAGGCACTCCTCCTCACCCCCTCCTCTTCTCTATCCCGCAGCATCGCCGCCTCGCCATGAGCTCCTGAGGCCTCCGTCGTCCGACGCTGCCTCATCCTCACTTAAACATCATTACTGGAAGGGAGAGCCGACGCCGCCTTCACCATCGTCCTCGACATACTCGCATGCGTCTCGTCTTCGCCTCCGCGGACGCTTCCTACCACCGCTGTGCGACAATCACCGCCATCTTCCCCAACTCCGACGTCCCCCGGTGAGCCCTTGCTTCCTTTCGTTACCCGCCGCTCAATCTGTAACCGACGTCCGGGAGACCCAGGTCGAAACACTATCAGCCAATAGGGCGCAGCCGCTCGCCTGCCCTTTTAGCGCGTCGTGTGAGCACCACGTGGCACCACATCAGCGCCACGTGGGCCAGTCTTGCACTGTGCGTATTTGTTTAGATTTAAAATATGCAAAAAATGTTTTATCTTGTAAAATGCATTGAAAATGTTCTCCTTATCATAAAAACACATGTAATTTATGGTTTGATTCATAAAAATGTGAACTACACATTTAAATTAAAATTTTGTACTTTGATAAGTAAAATTATTTTAAACATTTAAACTCTATTCTAGAGTATTTAAATCATAGTAATTATTATGTATATTCAAAAATAGTAAATAATACCTTTTTGGAATCCTTGTCAATAATTCTATAGTACCAAACTGCTAGTTTACAAAATCTAACTTTTCACACTGAATAATATTTCATAAATGCCATTTAAGCATTATAGGCATAATTTCAATTCTAAAAAGTATTTTTTTGAATGATTCTTTTTGTAAAATGCACCTAAGTAAAAACTTTTAGAATGACTTTATTGCTTTCATTTTATCGCCTTGATTGGTGTGTCTATTTGTTTTGTTTATAAATATTTGTATAGAAATATTATTGCATAGAAATAATATTCTATATAAATATTATTGCACAATAATATTGGCATAGAAATATTATTGCATAGATATAATATTGTATAGAAATATTATTGCATAGAAATATTTGTATATAAATATTATTGTATAGAAATATTATTGCATAGAAACTATTGTATAGAAATATTATTGCATGTTGCATTTAAATATTTGTATAGAAATATGATTGCATAGAATTTGTGTTGCATTTAAATATTAGTATAGAAATATTATTGCATAGAAATAATATTGCCTAGAAATATTATTGTATAGAAATAATATATTTATGTGCAAATATATATGCAAATAGGATTTTTTTTATATGTTCAAATATTGTGTGCATCTCGCATTTTGCAGAAACTATGGATCCACCTAGTCCAATCCGCAGAGACCTAGCACAAGAAGAAATTCTCGAGGATATAATCCACGACATTGATCCATCCGAATCTCCCTAGAGGTATTGGAACCCATCCGATGAGGGAGAGGAGGTCGAACAAAGAGAGGGAGAAGCCGCCGGCTCCGATGATGGAGGAGGCGACATCTCCGATGATGGAGAAGCCAATGGACCCTTAACAAAGACCATCGAGGTATATATATGATGTCTGGTGATCACTAGATATATGATGTCTGGGAGCAGCTGTATATACTGAGTTGTATATATTATATTGATGAATGTTTCTTCTCTTAGGCCTCCACATTGAGCAAAAAATCTAAATGAGGTCCAGCCAAAAATTTGGCCGCATATACGTGTTATACAATTACGACGATATCTGTTGTGGGTGAACCGTAGGAACCCGAAAAGGTCGTAAATGTATTTAAACAACAATGCAGAGTTATGGTTAGGGATCGCATCCCGATCATCATTCGAGAGTAGCATAATCCAAAGGGACGGAAGAGAGTGAGTATGTCGCTGAAAGGTACAAAAGAGGGTCTTTGGAATGACCTCATGCATGACACATTTCACCCTGCCAGAATATGAGGATGATGCCGACACAGTTGCATTGAGGAAGAAAGTCAAGGAGTTGGCTCTTAAGAAGATGGCTGAACTATTCCGAAACTAGAAGAAAGCATTATGGCTAATTTATCAGAAGGAGAAGACTGCTCCAAAATTTGAAGGCTATCTAGCAAAGCGGCAGTCTCACTGGGATGCATTTGTGAAGTACAACAAGTCAGAAGATGCTAAGAAAAAGTCAGGAAAAAACTAGATAAATGCTGCGAAAAACAAATATCACCATCACCTGGAGCCAGGGGCTACGCGACTGCCATGCCAAAGTGGGATAAAAAAGAGAAATAGTTGTGTGATAAAGGGATCATTCCAGAACCAATGAGTGAAGAATGGGATTTGAGGGCAAGAAATTGGTTCCTTGGTAATGGGAGTGAGTATGACGATATTACGGGGGACCTTGTTTGTAGTGACGGGATTAGGATACCCAAGGAGACATGGCTGAAAGTGGTGAAATAAATTAAAGAGGGGAAAACAAAGTTCCGTCCCGATAGAGAGAAAGACTTGCTAACAAAGGTCCTTGGGAATGATGAACACGGAGGACGAGTACGACGCCTTGGCCCTAGTTATACGTGGGAGATTGGGTTTCCCAAAGACAAAGACACTTATAGAAGCTGAGCAAGAGCAAAGCAGCGACGGGAGGAGGAGGGAAATAGATTCAACCAGTTGCTAGCAAGAATTGACAAGCAGCAGTAGATTGACAAACTTAGAGGAGTAGCACGCCTGCAAGATCCTGCACTCGATATTACCACCGACCCATCTCAGCGGAGAAGCAGCGTGGCTGAATCGGAGGTCCTGTCTGACAATGCACGGATGATAGATGGCGGTCCCGGCTACCCCATTGATGGAATCAAGGAGCATATATCTTGTGAGCTCCATCATAAGGTGAAGGACATATCCGTGAAGGTGGAGGTCGGATGTGCTTTACCTTGTCCACCTGATGCACGCTGGCATGGCGGTGAGATTCTAGCTGGCTATGCTAAAGTCGGGGAGGATCAAATCGTTACGGGGTGGGACTCATGGGAGATTGACATCCCTAGACCTGAAGGTGAGAGGACACTCAGAGAAGTACTGGATGGTATCATTCTATGGGACAAGAACAACATCAAGCTTCTAGGCTCGGCGCTAAGTCCAACACCGCCTCCGAGTCGTCGCAGGTCACCTTAACCTCCATCACCTCCAAGAAGCCCACCCCATGACTATGACCACCACAGCGCGAGTCCATTTCGATCTCCGCCGTAGGGTCATCCGTCTTTGCCACCCGCTAAGGACAATAAGCAGAAGCGTGCTCCGTCGATGAGTACTAACCGACGCAGTAGCCCAAAACGAAAAATGTCGCCCCTCCCAAGAGTACGTCATAAGAATCTTCCCATCAGAAGTACTGACGAAGAAAACGCCACGATCGCAAAGGCCCAATGTGATGCACATTTTCAAAAAAAAAGAAACCCGAGCCCGCCTCGGTATACACCGAGAAGCAAAACGCGTATGCACTTGATTTTCTAAACACAAAATTGCAATATGAGTTACACCATAAGCCAGATAACGATCTACGCACACTTTAGAAGGAAGTTGAAAGGGCATGTATGCCCCCATGTGTGGTTTTGGTAATTAATGACAATCTCTATGGACTAATATGTAATTTGAGTTTCATTTGTAGGTTTGTCCATTGGCATCGCTTGGGCCATGTGTTGGTCTCAAGGTTGGAAAATGAAGAAATGTCCAAGGGCTTTGTGCCCATTGGTATCATGAAGAAAGAAGGAGCTTGAAGGTTGATCAAGACAAGTACAAAGAGTTGCATCAAGATGGATCAACCTCAAGAAGGGATGAAGAAGGGCAAGCTCAAGATGCTCCATCTCTAAAAGATCTCGTGCTTGAAGCTTGCCATCCTCATGATCACAGAGTAATGAAGTTCAAAGAAGAGGTTTCCCCATGGAGTATGGGGGAGCAATTTGCAAGTCTTCATCAAGCAAGAGCAAGCAAGAGCAAACAAGAAAGGTGTTCCCACTCTAGAAGAACAATACGGTCTACATCAAGTTCAAGTGGAAATGCTCAAGGAAAAAGGTATGTTATTGATAGGGCATATCTTTTGCCGGTCTCGTGTTGTTAGTTGGGAGAACGGGTTTAGGATAGATAGCCGTTCTATCAAGAGGGGCTCTCAAGTGGGTGTCTCGATTGCATTGTTCAGAGAGAGATCAAACCTTTGCATGCATAGCATCATCTTTCTTGGTTGTTATTTGGTTCTTTGCATGATAGGATCTAGTGCTTGTGGGCATCATCATAACAAGCTCTAGTTCATCAAATAAGTATTTCACTTGCATATATTATTGTGGTTTTTGATCTTGCGAGTTTTTCGGCTCCACACCTTGGAAGATACATCACATATATATTCATGGTATTTTCTCCCTAGGATTCTACATGTCGTTATATTTCCAACAAAATTGGTTTCATCTCGTTTGGAGTTCGGACGCAAAAGTTATTGCAGTTTTGGTTTATGAAGATTTACTGACAGGAAGTTCCGGCTACCCACCGGAAGTTCCGCTAGGGCATTTTGCCGCCAGAAGTTCCGGTAGAAGTTCCTCTCACGTTCTGTATCCTCTCTATCTGGTTTGGTGATTTGTCGGAATTTGGGTCGGAAGTTTCGGCGGTAATACCGCCCCTGCCAGAAGTTCCGGCCAGGGACCAGAAGTACCACTCGGGCATAAATTCTGCCGATAGTACCGAGTGAATTTCTGGCTCTTGTTCCACCCACGTACTGTATCCTCTGTATTTTGTTTGATCTATTTGATGGAATTTCAGTCGAAATTTCCACCGGTAGTTCCGCTCCCACCAGAAGTTCCGGTGGACTGGCGGTAGTAACGACCAGGCTCGCATTTTCAGTTTCTCGCATCACAGTTTTTTGACCGTTGGCTGTGTGCCACCGGAACTTTCGGCCTCCCACCGGAAGTTACGACTAGGGTCGCAATTGCCCATAACTGGCAGATCTAGGAGCCCTTTAAAAGGGGCTCCTCTTCCCCTTCGTGGGTACTAGCTCTTTTCTTGGTTCTTGGCTTTCTCTCTCTCCTCCATTGTTGACCTTGAAGAGCGTGTTCCACTCCCTTTACCTTCCTATGATTCTTGTATCTTTTTGAGGGATTTTAGTGAGGAGATCTAGATCTACAAATTCCCCAAGCCAAATCCCTTCTTTGTGAATAAATCATTGGGATCTAGATCTTGGAGAGTTTTGTGTTCTCCTCTTGTGTTCTTCCTCTCTTATTCCCCCAATAGCTTTTGTAGCTTTGTTGGAATTTGGGAGTGAAGGACTTGCCCTTGCATTTTTTGCATAGGTTTGAGTTCTCCTTGAAGATTCGACGAGTACAACCTTCTGGGCTTGTTACTCTTGGGTTCTTGGAACCCTAGACGGTTGTGTGGTTGGATTGTTGACCTTTTGTGGTCTTGTTGACCATTTGTAGTCTTGTAGCCTTTTATGGCTTTGTTGGCATTTTGTGGCGATGTAGCCTTTTGTGGCTTTGTTGTTGGGAGCCTCCAATTGAGTTATGGAGATAGCCCCAATCTTGTACGGGTTCGGTGACCGCCCTCAAGTGTCCCATAGTGGAGCGAGTGCCCGCCTTTTGTGGTGCGCACTTGGGAGAATGCGGTGAGCCTTTTGTAGCGTCGGTGAGTTGCGTGCTTCCGCATCTGGGATGAGGCCTTATGTGGCGTTGCGTGAGCATCGACCCACCACACCTTGAGGTGAGCCATTTGTGTCGTTCCGAGAGCATTGCTCCATCGCACCTCTCCAACGGAGACGTAGCTTCTTTGGAAGTGAACTTCAGGATAAAAATCTTCATCTCCGCGTTCATCGGTTATCTCTCAACCGAGCCCTTTACTTATGCACTTTACATTGTGATAGCCATCGTGCTTGAAGTATTTATATCTTGCTATCACCTTGTTGCTTGTATTGCTTAGCATAGGTTGTTGGTGCACTTAAGTGAACCTAGTGGTTAGGTTTTGTGCTCAATAAATTAAATGTTAGTTTTAATCCGCATTTATTTGAGCCTAAACCGTATTAATTTTAAAAGCCTATTCACCCCCCTCTAGGCGACGTCCATTGCACTTTCATAAGTGACGAAGAGCAAATCAAGTATAAGTGCAAGCGGGAGCAAATCAAGTAAAAGTGCAAGCAGGAAAAGAAGGGACGTTTCCCAGCAGGGAGAACAGGCCGAACAATCGATCCCACCCCTCAAGGTGTTATCCAAAGACATTCCCTAGCTGCTGTTGCAGGATATGGAAGAAGTTGTGAGGTGGGCGACCTCTATGAATGTGAGTGTTTCTAAATTGCTAGCTTCCCAAGATGACAATTTTCCCAAGGTTGATGTAGTCCCTAGATATGTCCTAGGGATGGATTTGGTCAGCAAAGAGAAGTTGCAAGAACTGTCAACACAAATGTGGAATCTCCATGAATGATCGTAAAGTAGGAAAAAACAATGATCATAGCAAAATCCCACATGAGTACTACTTCCTAGCCAATGAGGTCCATGTTAAGTTTCCAGAACTCTTCTAGTTATACAATTTCGACGCCCTCGAAAAATCTATCATGAGTTGCTATTCTATGTAAGTTGTTGAATTCATATAAGTTGTTTAGTTTTTCAGTTGTTTAGTTCATTGCATGTAATTATCCTTATTATATCCTTTTGTATTCTATTATTATACAGAAGGAAGATCCGGGAATGTAAAAGGACACTCTATAATGTTGGGTTCAGTGACCCATATAAAGTACATATAGATACGCTAACGACAAAACCCAAGGATACAGAGGAAAACCTTCTAGGTTTCTGACGGAGCAAAATTTCCGTGACCACATATTGTTTCCTTACAATTTCAAGTGAGGGTTTTACTCTGTTGTACACATTTACTTTTGCTTACTCGATGTTAAGTATAACTGATGAGTTACTGATGTATATATAAACGTGTGCATCTTCCACTAGATTCTGCTAGGCATTCAAGTTGATAAGGAAATAGTTGAAATCATGGACCCATTAAAGAGACACCTTGAAGAGTTCCGCAGCATGTAGGACATGCTCTAGAGGTAATTTTCATGCTATATTGGTCTCTTTAGTTGATTTCCTGAGATATCAGGTAATGAATAACTCATTCATTCATTTTCTTTGCCGGGCAGGATTTGGAACATATTCAAGCGTGAGGTTACGGGTTCCTTTAGTAAGAAGATGATGTTTACTCCGGTCTCGGTAAGTAGTACGTGATATGTCTGTGCATCTGTTTACTTCTAGTTTCAATACAATTATGATGCTAGATTATTATTTTGATTGAATTATATTCTCGTAAAGTGCGCGAGGCAGCCATCGGGGACAAATCTATGTGAATACTACGTTTACAATTTCATTCGCACGTTTACCACTGAGCACAAAGATTATAGAGTCGACGTAAGCAATACATTTACAACATCATTATATTACCATCACCTTTTGGTATCATGATTGATATTAATATTAATCTCCTTTTCTTATATAGTTCGAGAATATGCGGAATCAGCTTCTACCAGAGCAACGTGTACTAGGAATTGCAGATGAATTAGCGGGATTTTTTATGAAAGAGATTGTAGACGATGCTAGAAAATTTAGTGTGAATAGGCGCTACTGATGATCCCGGCCGTGTAATCGAATAGACGGGTTCTAGTCCCGGTAATTGCGATCTCCATGTAACTATCAAAATTGTATATATTTATATGCTCGATCTCTAATACAAGTTATCTTAAATATGCATGAACATGTATGGTATGTGGTAATGTAGAAACATTCGAAAACTATTTTGAAATGAAAAAATAAATAAATAAAAGAATACAAAATGAATTCTCTGTCATGGTAGAGAACGTGCCCAAAATTCTGCCGCGACATAGAACCATTTGTCGCGGTCCGTAACATCAACCGGGACTAATGGGACTGCACCCGCGCGCCACTGCGGCCACGTGGAGGACCATTTGTCCTGGCTAGTAATCAGGCCGGGACTAATACTTGGATCTTTAGTCCTGCTTGGCCAGTCCCGGTTTGACAACCGGGATAAAAGCCCCTTACGGTCCGGGACTAAAGGCCCTTCTCCACTAGTGTATGTCATCTCTAGCGGTCAGGTATTTATATAGGGCTCGTGTGAGTCGATATAAAATCATCAATATTCTAGTAGAACAAATATTTTCTCATCCATCAGACAAGCCCTCTCACGACCCGCTCCTTGTCGCGATCTACCGCCGCCACCAGAGGGCCATGGGAAAAGCCCGGTCACCACAAGGAAGGTGGCGGCGGGGACCCTCCCTCCCCTTGTTGGCGGTGCAGATTGGGGTCGTGGCTGTTAGGAGTGCGGTGTGTCGCCATCAGGGCAGTCGTAGGTTAGGGATGGTGGTAGGCGTCGAGGTGGATCGTTGCGGCGTTGGGGAGTTATCGGCTTTGGGGATAGTCAATGGAGGTGGTGTGTGGTTTGTCATGGCTCCTTGCGGCCCAGATTCGTCCAACATCCATTCCTTATCGATCTTCTCAGGTGGTGGTATTCTCGTGGCGCATGTAGTCGGTTCATGGCACAACTGGATATCTTCTACTCTGCCGGTCTCTGCCGGTGAGGGGTTTGGGCGGCCTACCCCGTTGGGAGTCAGTGGGCAGCGGCGTGGGGGCTGACGGTCTGCCTCAGAATAAAGGTAGAGGCAGTCCTTGGGTTTCTCTCGCTCCAAAACGAAGATCTGCTTGATGAAATCCCTCGTTGATTTGGCAGAAGTGTCTAGTTCCAAAGGGCTCCGTCGGCGAACTCCCATGGACGCCACATGCCTGGAGATTGCTGGATCGGATAGAATTCAGTGATGCGCATCCATGTGTTTTTACTGACCTTTTGGTTCCATAGGGAGCATTGCAAAACTCTATTGTCTCTTGCCATCATGGGACACATCTTGTGGTCTTTTTCCACCACCTCCCTGCAACCAATCCGATCTATTGATCGCTACCAACAGAGCACAATGGTCAGACTGTTATTTGAAAGTGTTGTATCTTCGTGTTATCAAAGGCATCGAGAAATTTATCATCCCCCAAACCACGGTCCAATCTCACCTTAATATTGCGATCCCCCTGTTGCCGGTTATCCAATGTGTACAGGAGACCCGAGTACCCCAAATCAGATAAGCGACTCTACATCTCAGAAGCTCTCCATCTTCCACTCCGCCTGTTACTTCCAAATTGTTATGTCGCACATAGGACCTCATCGAAGTCACCCACACACAACCATGGGTTATCAAATTCTCTCCTCAAAACCCTAGTAACTCCCAGATCCTTCACCTTCTCGATCTCACTGGCTCACCATAAAAACCAGTGAATTGGCTCACCATAAAAACTAGTGAATCTCCATTCAACCAATCTTGTCTGATCATTGATATCAATCGCATCAATATGTGATTTACTAAAAGATTTCACTGAAACTTTAGAGTCATTGTTCCATTAAAGTGCTAAACCACCACAAGATCCTTCACTCTTTACACTAAAGGCAGAATCATAGCAACGAGGATTTTTGAGTCTCACGGCGAAGATAGTAGAGCATTATATCTGCTACCACTATAGCAGGCAAGTTAAGGGGACAACTATGAAGGGATGGATCAAAAATTAGTTTTGTGGATCACCCTCCACGCGTTCCCATCTTCCACCATCACAGCGATGCAACTTCAATGTTTTTGCGAGGCCCTTGGTGGTGGCCTCCCAATTCATTAGGTCGAGGCGATGTCACTCACTGGGACAAGGGGCAAGAAGAGTGTTGGCTTGTGTTAGTATTAAGTTCAAACCAAAAATAACATACCGATACGAGGCCCGCTCCGTGTCAGTCCCCACGCGGGCGACCGGAGCGGCACACCCCAGCACCCCCCTCTCCTAGCGCCTCCTCGACCTCTCCTAGCGTTGCCCGCGCGGTGCCGGCGGCGGCGGGCGCTCTTCTTCCCGCGCGCACAGGGCTCGGCTCGGGAGGGTCGGCCGGCGGCGGTGCACCTCAGTGACGGTGGTTCGGCATGGCGGCGGGGTAGCTCGACGTCGGCTGGGAGCTCGCCGACGTGGGGCGCGGCCGTTGGTGGCGAGGTCTGCGGAGGTTGGCGGCGGTGCCCGCGCAACCCAGATCTGGGCCCTTTGGGCCCCATCTGGGTTTAGGTGGGTCGGACGTCATGCTGCTGCAGTGGTTCCCGGAGGTGGAGGTCTAGCTCGCGTGGGCATCTAGATGGCGGTGGCGGTGCTACTGGCTTGCTGCAGCGAGGCAGTGGGGGCTTTGCGGGCCCGATTTGGGTCCGGCCGGGCCTGGCGTGGCATGGTGTGACCCTACTACCACGTCCGGTCGGCTACCGGGACACGGTGGAGGTAGTTCTCTCCCTTCGACGGCGCTGCTAGCACCTCTGATTCCTCTTGTGTTGTCCTACTCCTCTAGGCCTCGTGTCGGTGATCTCAGGGAGACAGACAAGGGCGGCGTCTCGATCATGGTGGCGCATGTTGGTGGGCGGCAAAGTGTGGTGGAGCACGTCGGAGCATCTAGGGGAGTGGTTTTTTGGGGGGGTCGGGAGAAATCCATGTCGGCTCGTCCGGCACTGACGCGGTGACGCCTGAGGGTGTCATCTTTCCTTCCTGGAGGGCGTCAGGTGTACCTCTTCTCCACTCCCCTCCGAGTACCGGGGGAAAGCCCTAGGACTAGTCCGGGTAACAGCGTTGTCGTTGTCGCCCCCCTTCTTGAAGATGTTACTTGGTACGCGGTGCTCCGAAATGCTAGGATTGTGGTGGTACATCGTCGGAGGGCGCAGTGATCGCGGGTCATCTTGTTTTGTCGTTCTGCCATTGTTGGCTTTCATTTCTCTTTCTTTCTCTTCTTTTTCGTTTTGGGCTTGATTGTGCTCACTACAGGAGAAGCTCGGTATGTCGAGGGCATATTGCCGTCGGTGTAGCCAGGAAAACCCTCGGCGTACGCTACGCCGACGGCTGCCCTCGGCGTACTGTCCTCGGCGGACCTCTCCCTCGGCGGAGCAGGCGCGGCCGTCGGCGTAGGACAAGACCGTCGGTGTAGGTCAACGCCGACGGCCTGACGGCGCCCGTCGGCATAGAGACCGTCGGCGAACGTCGACCGCGCCGTTACACGGCCAGTTAACGGCGCGTCGGCTACGCCGACGGCCTCACCCTCGGCGTACTAAGCCACGTGGAGGCTGGTGGGCGGCCTGGCGCAGCAGCTACGCCGACGGCCTCCCCCTCGGCGTACGCCTGCCACGTGGAGGCAGCGCAGCGGCCTGGCGCAGCTGCTACGCCGACGGCCTCCCCCTCGGCGTACTCCTGCCACGTGGAGGCAGCGCAGCGGCCTGGTAGCAGCGGGCTGGCCCTACGCCGAGGGCCTTGCCGTCGGCGTAGCCTTGACCATTTGGTCACGCTTACCTCCTACGCCGAGGGCAAGGCCGTCGGCGTATCAAATGCACGGTTTTTTTGTTGAATTTTTTTGCAGCAGCAGCAGCACTCACAGTAGCCATACATCCATACATCATCATCCATACATCATCCATACATCCATGCAATATATATTCCACACCAATTGAAACAAGATCACATATGCCATACATGTATCAACATCAGTCATACAAGATCATCCATACATTAGTCATACAAGATCATCGACATCATCACACATGCCTACAACTCTGGAGGAGAGGGGGTGTACCCGAGATCTCCCCTGGTGAAAAGTGGCGACCTCTGCCGAGGGTTGCGTCCAGTAGAAGCAGCAGAAGAGCCACCTGGCGAGGGAGTAGGAGAAGTGTGAAGCTCGGGAGAACCACCTGCAGAATGGCCAGGAGATGGACCATCGTCATGAAGCGGTGTGATCTGACGCCCATCCGGCGAGGCGTGGCCAAAGTGCCGGTTCCCAGAAGCTCCCGTTCCCTACATGTTGCCTACATGTTAGCAACTTGCGAGGCAAAGTAAAGCGATAACCAGTGGGTTCGCAAAGAACTTACCGGTGTCGATGCGTAGTAGGTCCTAGCGAAGCTTTCCTTCGATTGCCAAAATGGCATCGGACCTGGCATGGGAGGCACGGGCCCTAAATCTCTATTCTGGCCAGTTTGAATATTCACCATCATGGCCTGCAAGATAGTTTAGAAGTCAGGCCGTAGTACAACAAACAGGGGGAAGTGGGACTTGTATCTTTTGAAAAAAATAAAGGTTCGGACTTACATTTACGTATTGCATGTAGATCGCATTCGCCTCCTGATGCTGCCGAAAGGCCACCTGATATTCCTCATAAGCGGCATCGTAGGCCGCGTCTAACTCAGGCTACAATTTCAAATACAAGGAATCTCGTCAGCCGTTAGCCATGCAGGAACAAAAGTCATAAAGATGATGAAAACGAGAAAAACTTACATCCTCGGCGGAGCGACGAGGCTGGCCACGAGGCGGGATAGGGGGGCCGTCGGCGGGGTAGGTAGCCTTGAGACAGCTGAAGCTCGTGCTGAGGGTAGGCTTGACCTTCTTATTCAGAATCTTGAGGCGTCCATGCTGCAATCCGTGCCCCGACAGGACCAACGACTCCTCGTCGATCTCCGCGTGAATGGGGTCATCCACATGGGGGTGACGAGCCTTCACCATCGTGCTGTAGTTCCCCAAGTCGTTATGGGAAGTGCCGAAGTACACGGGCAACGAGGGTTGAGGCTCCGAGTAATTGGGCTTCTTTCGCCGCATCATCTCATAGACGGCGACGTCATGAATCACCTCCCCGGGTTGTGCCTCGGCCACCTGTATCGCGAAAAGAAAATATTATGCATATGAAGTACAAACATAAGCAGAAATGCACGCAGGTCGTTCCATGTATATACGTACCACCTTCCCCTTGAAGCGGTCAAAGTTGTGGTTTCCCGCGCAGTGCGTTCCACCATCGCCTCGGTTATCCGCGTTCCGCCTCGACAAGGCTGCAAACTCCTCGTCTTCTCTGAGCCACCTCGTCCTAACCAGCTCCTCCCATGCGAGTCGATGCGGCTCGGCCCAATCGCGGATAACCTGAAAATGCAATACTCAACTCCAGACAATGCAATGGCAACTTAGAAGCAATGTAGAATCTCATTGACATTTTACTCACCGACATGTACTCTTCTGGCGTCATCGAGTACTCAGGATTAGGGTTCCTACCGACAATGTCTTCCTTCCTGACCCTCACGCCCCTGTCAGCCCAGAAGTGGCTAGCGGCCGTGACCTTCTGGTTGTACCACACCTGGGGGGTCAACTTCACACAAGCCCCAAGCAAAGTCATCTGCGCCTTCTCCTGGTCCTCCACGGCCACACGGTAAAAGCACTTCAATCATGCATAAGAGTCATTAGTTAGCACGGTGGGGTCATCAAGTATGAACATAACTCGAGAAATATGCCTTACCCAAAACTTGGTGATGACAACATCAGCACCTGTCGGAAAGCCCGGGACACGGGTAGTCTGGTAGTCCGCCCAAGTGGTAGCTAGCTTCCTGTCACCCTCATGGGTAATGTGATAGCCCGGCCAGAACTTCCTAATCAGAGCTCCAACAAGGCTGTTAGGAAGGGGAGGCTTCGTCCCCGGAGGAAATGTCCAATTGCTGCACAATAATAAACATTAGTACACAATAATTATTTATGACCAACATGAAATAAAATGTTTTAAATTGCCAAATTAGTACACTTACTCAAGGCCATCTGGAATAATAAGGGCTTTCGCCTCCTGAGTCCTAGGCTCAAACTTCTCGTCAGGGACTCCCGATTCCCCACGATTCCGCAATTTCTTCGGCCCCACCAACTCGCGGCTAGTGTCCGCCTCCGTATCGGTCCCCGCCTCCCTCTCGGTCCTCGCCTCCCTCTCAGACTCTGCCTCCCTCTCGGACTCTGCCTCCCTCTCGGCCCTGAAAGGCTGCTCTGTCAGGAACAACTCAGGAGCCACATCGCCAGAAGTAGAGGGTGGTGGGTCAAAGTCCACGCCTCCTCCCGTGGCACCTCGTCCTCGTCCTCCTCGACCTCGGCCTCGACCCCGTCCTCCGCCAGCAGGAGCAAGATCGGGGTAACGTGGATTGGGATTTGGCTGTCTCCCACTCCGTGTAGCACTTTTCTTGCGCTGCTTCAGCGCATTAAGCAAGGACGAACTGGTTGTCTTGCCGCTGCTCATATTGTTCAATCACCTGCATTAAGTAAGAGAAAACAGTTAAGCACAAAGACATAATAAAATGTATACACAAAGAATAAAGGCATAATGCAATTAAGAAAACAGTTAAGCACAAAGACAAAATAAAATGCATTAAAAAATAAATACTCACTATCATTTTCATTCTCATTCTCATTCTCATTCTCACTATCACTATCTTTTGAGTAGAAATCTGGATTCTCATCGAAGGGTGTAGGCTCATCATCGTTGTCATTCTCGGTATGGAGCTTCTCGAGCATACTTATGTCATGTAGATTCACCACTGACTCACCCCGAGTTTCTACATCATTCCCAAGGTCCTCAATATCAACCGGTTCTAAATCAAAGTGTCCGAAGTCCTCTTGCTCTTGATAGAAAATTCCCTCGTACGTTAAAGGGTTAATGTTGTTGTAATCGTCCTCGGAGGGAATCGGTAGGTTACCATGTGGCGATACCTGGAACACGACTTCCCAGCCCTGGAGTTCCGCTTTCTGGCATGGGTAGGGCAAATAATAAACTTGGTTGGCTTGGTGAGAAACAACAAAGACGTCGGCTGCGCTATAGGTGGTTGAAGGCCTAACTTCAACTAACCCAATGGAAGGGGTACTTCTCAGTCCACCCCTTGGGTCAAACCAGTGGCACTTGAACACAACAAGATTGAGTTCGACATTCGTACGATTGAAGGTCAGCTCGTATACATTCTCTAACCTTCCGTAGTAATCAAGGGAATCGGCTCCTTTGGTAAACACCCCAGTATTTACCGTTTTTGCATTTGGTCGCCCTTTCTGGTGCGTCTCTGTATGGAAGCGAAACCCATTCACATCATACTTCTCATACTTCATGACGACACTGTTACAACCTTGGGAAACACATTTCAGCTCATCTGACATCTCAACGTTGGGATCAGCTCCCTACAGGTACAAGAGGAATTTGTTGCGTTCAGTAGTTACGTGGAATAAGAGCGACAAGTCATATATTGCAAGGTAAGAGGGACAGGTTAGAAATTACTTTTTCCATAAACCAGGACACAAAGTTTTTTTTATTTCCGGGAGAACCCTCTTTCAGTAGAGTGTCCAACTCCATGGGAGACGGATCAGTCGGTCCCGGCCACTGTTCATCCGTGAAATCGCTAAGAAGGAGAAAATAAGCATTAGACGGAGACCGATTTACTAGCTGCATAGAGAAATAGGGTGTTCACCATTTTACCTAATGAAATCGACCACTTCCTTCATGTTCATAAGCACATAGAGCATTATGCAATCCTTCTCTTCCTTCGGCAACCTATATTTTAGTCCTTTACCGGCCTTGCCACCGGGAAATTGGAATAGTTCGAGATTGGGGTCATTCTTGGGCAGGTCGACATTGTAACGAGAGACCGGGTTATGCATAGTGGGAACATCATCGGGCCAGTAGGTTGTCGCGGCATCTGCCATCTCCCGAAGGCATGTTGCTTCAGCTATGCATGCTTCAATCTTGGCTTTGTTTCCAGTTATCTTTCGAATATACTTCAACTCTCTCTCAATACAAAATTGCCAACGAAATTGCACCGGCCCCCCCAATAGTGCCTCATTTGCGAGGTGCACAATGAGATGTGCCATCGGAGTAAAGAAGCCTGGCGGAAAGATCATCTCCAAATTGCATAGCAACTCCAGCACCTGAACTTGCAGCTTCTCAATCACCAGAGGACATATCTGCTTAGCATAGAGGGTGCGGAAGAAATGGCTCAACTCCGCAAGCACTCGCCATACTTTTTCGGGGAGATACCCTCGAACCATCACCGGCATCAGCCGCTCAATCCATATATGATAGTCGTGACTCTTGAGCCCGTTGACTTGTCCCGTCAAAAGATTGACTCCCTTACTTATATTCGAACAATAACCGTCAGGAAACATCACGACGTATTTGAGCCACCTAAATGACTCCTTCTTTTGGACATTATCAAGGCAGTAGTAGGCATGCGGCTTGAACCAATTCTTTCGACGGACAGTAGGAGGCTGCATGTGTAATCTCTTCCTATCACAAAGCTTCTCAACATCAACTCTAGCCTTGACATTATCCTTTGACTTCCCAGGAATGTTCAGGACTGTGTGAAAAAGGGACTCCCCGACATTCTTTTCGGTGTGCATCACATCGATGTTATGGGGAAGTTCGAGGTCCTTGTAATACACGAGATTCCTTAAGGCTGCCACGTGAGTCCAATTATGCGTTACACCATATCCCGCAAATTGATGGCTAGTTCCTGGCGCCGCGGGCACGAGAGCACGTATCTCGGCATCAACAACTACACCCTCGAACTTTGGTACCTCTTTTACTTCATGCACAACTTTGCCCTTCTTGAAGTTCTTTCTATCTTCTCTGAACGAATGATTTCTTTTGAGGTACTGTCGATTCGTGTCAAACGCAACATATTTGCGACCCGACTTTAGCCAAAGGAACTCAAGTCGGTGCCTGCACACTGGGCATGGCCACTTACCAGCTGTACACCATCCGCACGTTAGGGCGTACCCGGGAATGTCATGCATAGTATATTGTAACCAAACTTTCATCAAAAAGTTTCTCTTTGATGCTCGGTCGTATGTCAACGTCCCGTGTATCCAAGAGTGGTTCAAATCATCCACAATCGGCTGCATGTAGACACTCAAGTTCTTCCCCGGATACTCAGGTCCTGGAATTATCAGCGACAAAAACATGGTCTTCCGTTGCATTAATACTCCGGGAGGGAGATTGAGCGGAATAACATACACCGGCCAGCAGCTGTACGAGGCCGTCGACATACCATATGGGTTGAAGCCATCTGTTGCTATCGCAATTCTAACATTCCGAGCCTCTCTGCCCACCGGGGGTATTTGTCATCGAAGTTCTTCCATGCCTTACCATCAGATGGATGTCCCATCTTCTTCCGTCCGTGCCCGTCCTCGTATCTTTTCCCCTTCTTGTGCCACGTCATCTGTTTGGCAGTCTCCTCGCTCAAGTAAAGCCGCTGGATTCTTTTTATGAATGGGAGATACCGAAGTATCTTCTTAGCGACCTTCGACTGCCTCACCTGACCATCCTTCCCCTTTATCTCTTCATATCTAGAGGCCTTACAAATGGAGCAGTACTTGTCACCCTCAAACTGTTTCCAAAACAAAAGGCAGCCTTTTGGACAACAATCTTTCTTTTCATAATCCATGTTGAGCTCCTTCATGAGTTTCTTCGTTTCGTGAAAGGTTTTAGGCAGACAATGCCCTTCGGGCAACATGTTACCACATGTTCTCAGATTAGCTTCAAAGTGAGAACGGGTGGCGGAGTACTGGCACTTGTCGGCTAGACACTGAGAGATGGCATCGAGCTGAGAAATCTTTGCACCCTCGTACAGAGGCCTCTAAGCCGCGGCCATCATATCAAGGAAGGCCTTCGCGGTTGGCTCCGGTTCCTACGGTTCTAGCGGTTCCTCCGGTTCTGCTGATTCCTCCCGTGGAGGTGGCGAATTCGGCTGGTCGGCATCGATAAGATCATCTAGCATGTTTCTAATCCCATCGTGCTCATTGCCATTGAGCCGCTGACGCATCACCTCACCTCTGTCACGTTCGTACCGAGCAAAGTCGACTTGCGTGACATAGTTAGACATGTACCCATATTGCAGAAGGTGTTTGTACATGTCATCCTTTCCCTGACGATGACGCTTAGTGCAATGAGCGCAGGGACAAAGTGCCCGAACCATTGCCTTCGAACCACGCGCTAACTCATTCACTAACAAATGAGTGTTCCGTACCCAATCGTCTGTTTTATTAGTCGCACTAATACGGCCACTGTACATCCACCCATTATCAGCCATCCTCTTCTGCTTTGTTGGGAGACAAACAACAAATATAACATTTTATATCAAACAGGAGATTAAATGCTTAATATTTTTACGCATTCATCAACCTACATGTCCAATAGGAAAAGAGGGTCCTAACCAGCCGCCGGATCCGTAGATTGGGTAAGTTCTCCCTGGTTCTACCCCGATCCAAGCAGAATTTCGGCAGCACCTCCCCGCTGCTCTCCCGATACACGTCTCGACAAAAAGCCAAGAGGATGTGCATCCGGAGAACAACGAGGAGGCGCCACCGAAATCCTGTCTCGAATCGAGGTAAAGCCAGGGAGAACCAAACCCAACTACGAATCCGCCGACTGCCCGATAAAAGCCATAAGCGTTACGGTCCAAAATATGCGAGAACACTAATGCATATTAAGTCGCGTAACGCTTACGGTCGGGATGACGCCTAGGTGACGCGACATACTTGGTGATCTAGACACGAAAATAAACCTAGGTACAAGAGAGGCGAACAGATTCTCACCCTCGAAGCGTGATCAAATCGTCGAAGATGATCCGGGACCCCGCGTCGAACACTCCCCCGCTCACCCTCCGGTAACTGCAAAAAACATGAGAAGATGGTTAAATATCCAACAAATGCCATTATTGTTAATCTACAATATACAATGCACATATGCACCTAAATAAATATAACTAAGTACATCTAACAATACACCTAAATAAATATAACTAGTACAATCTAACAATACACAAAAATTAACTACAACTAACAATACTAACAAACACCTAAATAAATATAATAACTACATCTAACAATACACCTAAAATTAACTAAATTACCAATACTAACCTAATGGGGGAGGTGTGCTCGGGCGAGGGGGGTCAGCATGGGGGAGGGGGGGGCAGTGGGGGAGGCGACGGGGCAGTGGGGGGTGGCGGCGGGCAGTGGGGTGGGGTAGGGCAGTGGGGCGCAGTGGGGGAGGGTGGGGGCAGTGGGGGGGCAGTGGGGACAGTTGGGGAGGGGCGGGCAGTGGGGAGGCCGACGAGCAGTAGGGGGTGGCGGGCGGGGCTCCCAGTGGGAGGGAGGGTTTCTGGCGGCGGTGGCTTGGGGGAGGGAAGGGAGGGGTGGCGGCGCTCGGGGAGCTGACGGGGACCAGCGACGGGCGGCCCGAGGAGGCTGGTGGGCGGCGGGCTCAGGGAGGTCTGAGGGTGGGGGGGCGGCGTCGGCTCGGGGAGGCTGAGGGGGGCGGAGGCTAGCTGGCAGGCGGCTGGTCGGGGTCGGGCAGCGCGAGAAGGTGTGGTGGGGGCAGGAGTGGGCGAGTGGGCCCGGGTGGGCCGCTCGGGCAGCACTACGGATAGTGCTACGCCGAGGCCAGGCGTACGCCGAGGGCTGCCCTCGGCGTAGCTAGTTTTTTTTTTAATTTTTGTTATTAATAAAAAATTATACAAAAACATTATTAATAAACAAATGAATAAACAATAGAAAAACAATATATAATTATTTTGTTTCTATATTGAAGAAACAATTGATGTTTCCTAATATCCATGATCTCGCTCTTCTGCCCACTCTCGGATCGTCTACCCCCTAGACGTTCCTCTGACAGGGTAGCCCGCGTAGCTCTCTCTTGTTTTGTGTTTGTTTAGGTCATAGGGTGATGTGTCAAACCATGTTGGCTCAAAAGTTGGGGCACTATCCTACCCGGTTTCACCTCGACGGGGAGATTACCCCCTTATACGGGTACGGAACCTTCGCCTCTAGGTTAGAGCGCATGCATGCGAGGGGGGACACATGCAAGCACCTATATATACCAAACTCTCACCACACCACACACATATGCTAGGGGGACATGCAAGTTTTCATCTCATTCAATGTTCTCGTGGTCTTCCTCCGGCGAAACCCTGATCTCTGTGCACACTCGGATCGTCTACCCCCCTAGACGTTCCTCTGACAGGGGTAGCCCGCGTAGCTCTCTCTTGTTTTGTGTTTGTTTAGGTCATAGGGTGATGTCAAACCATGTTGGCTCACAAGTTGGGGCACTATCCTACCCGGTTTCACCTCGACGGGGAGATTACCCCCCATAACGGGTACGGAACCTTCGCCTCTAGGTTAGAGCGCATGCATGCGAGGGGGGACATGCAAGCACCTATATACCAACCTCTCACCACACCCCACACACATGCTAGGGGCACATGCAAGTTTTCATCTCATTCCAATGTTCTCGTGGTCTTCCTCCGGCGAAACCCTGATCTCTGTGCACACTCGGATCGTCTACCCCCCTAGACGTTCCTCTGACAGGGGTAGCCCGGCGTAGCTCTCTCTTGTTTTGTGTTTGTTTAGGTCATAGGGTGATGTCAAACCATGTTGGTTCACAAGTTGGGGAACTATCCTACCCGGTTTTGCCTCGACGGGGAGATTCCACCCTTATACGGGTACGGAACCTTCGCCTCTAGGTTAGAGCGCATGCATGCGAGGGGGGACACATGCAAGCACCTATATATACCAACCTCTCACCACACCCCCACACACACATATGCTAGGGGCACATGCAAGTTTTCATCTCATTCCAATGTTCTCGTGGTCTTCCTCCGGCGAAACCCTGATCTCTGTGCACACTCGGATCGTCTACCCCCCTAGACGTTCCTCTGACAGGGGTAGCCCGGCGTAGCTCTCTCTTGTTTTGTGTTTGTTTAGGTCATAGGGTGATGTCAAACCATGTTGGTTCACAAGTTTGGGGCACTATCCTACCCGGTTTCACCTCGACGGGGAGATTCCACCCTTATACGGGTACAGAACCTTCGCCTCTAGGTTTAGAGCGCATGCATGCGAGGGGGGCCACATGCAAGCACCTATATATACCAACCTCTCACCACACCCCCACACACACATATGCTAGGGGCACATGCAAGTTTTCATCTCATTCCAATGTTCTCGTGGTCTTCCTCCGGCGAACCCTGATCTCTGCACACTCGCGGATCGTCTACCCCCCTAGACGTTCCTCTGACAGGGGTAGCCCGGCGTAGCTCTCCTTGTTTTGTGTTTGTTTAGGTCATAGGGTGATGTCAAACCATGTTGGTTCACAAGTTGGGGCACTATCCTACCCGGTTTCACCTCGACGGGGAGATTCCACCCTTATACGGTACGGAACCTTCGCCTCTAGGTTAGAGCGCATGCATGCGAGGGGGGACACATGCAAGCACCTATATATACCAACCTCTCACCACACCCCCACACACACATATGCTAGGGGCACATGCAAGTTTTCATCTCATTCCAATGTTCTCGTGGTCTTCCTCCGGCGAAACCCTGATCTCTGTGCACACTCGGATCGTCTAACCCCCCTAGACGTTCCTCTGACAGGGGTAGCCCGGCGTAGCTCTCTCTTGTTTTGTGTTTGTTTAGGTCATAGGGTGATGTCAAACCATGTTGGTTCACAAGTTGGGGCACTATCCTACCCGGTTTCGTCTCGACGGGGAGATTCCACCCTTATACGGGTACGGAACCTTCGCCTCTAGGTTAGAGCGCATGCATGCGAGGGGGGACACATGCAAGCACCTATATATACCAACCTCTCACCACACCCCACACACACATATGCTAGGGGCACATGCAAGTTTTCATCTCATTCCAATGTTCTCGTGGTCTTCCTCCGGCGAAACCCTGATCTCTGTGCACACTCGGACAGGGGTAGCCCGGCGTAGCTCTCTCTTGTTTTGTGTTTGTTTAGGTCATAGGGTGATGTCAAACCATGTTGGTTCACAAATTGGGGCACTATCCTACCCGGTTTCACCTCGACGGGGAGATTCCACCCTTATACGGGTACGGAACCTTCGCCTCTAGGTTAGAGCGCATGCATGCGAGGGGGGACACATGCAAGCACCTATATATACCAACCTCTCACCACACCCACACACACACATATGCTAGGGCACATGCAAGTTTTCATCTCATTCCAATGTTCTCGTGGTCTTCCTCCGGCGAAACCCTGATCTCATGCACACTCGGATCGTCTACCCCCCTAGACGTTCCTCTGACAGGGGTAGCCCGGCGTAGCTCTCTCTTGTTTTTGTGTTTGTTTAGGTCATAGGGTGATGTCAAACCATGTTGGTTCACAAGTTGGGGCACTATCCAACCCGGTTTCGCCTTCACGGGGAGATTCCACCCTTATACGGGTACGGAACCTTCGCCTCTAGGTTAGAGCGCATGCATGCGAGGGGGGACACATGCAAGCACCTATATATACCAACCTCTCACACCACACCCCACACACATATGCTAGGGGCACATGCAAGTTTTTCATCTATTCCAATGTTCTCGTGGTCTTCCTCCTCCGGCGAAACCCTGATCTCTGTGCAACTCGGATCGTCTACCCCCCTAGACGTTCCTCTGACAGGGGTAGACCGGCGTAGCTCTCTCTTGTTTTGTGTTTGTTTAGGTCATAGGGTGATGTCAAACCATGTTGGTTCACAAGTTGGGGCACTATCCTACCCGGTTTCACCTCGACGGGGAGATTCCACCCTTATACGGGTACGGAACCTTCGCCTCTAGGTTAGAGCGCATGCATGCGAGGGGGGCCACATGCAAGCACCTATATATACCAACCTCTCACCACACCCCCACACACACATATGCTAGGGGCACATGCAAGTTTTCATCTCATTCCAATGTTCTCGTGGTCTTCCTCCGGCGAAACCCTGATCTCTGTGCACACTCGGATCGTCTACCCCCTAGACGTTCCTCTGACAGGGGTAGCCCGGCGTAGCTCTCTCTTGTTTTGTGTTTGTTTAGGTCATAGGGTGATATAAAACCATGTTGGTTCACAAGTTGGGGCACTATCCTACCCGGTTTCACCTCGACGGGGAGATTCCACCCTTATACGGGTACGGAACTTTCGCCTCTAGGTTAGAGCGCATGCATGCGAGGGGGGACACATGCAAGCACCTATATATACCAACCTCTCACACACCCACACACACATATGCTAGGGGCACATGCAAGTTTTCATCTCATTCCAATGTTCTCGTGGTCTTCCTCCGGCGAAACCCTGATCTCTGTGCACACTCGGATCGTCTACCCCCCTAGACGTTCCTCTGACAGGGGTAGCCCGGCGTAGCTCTCTCTTGTTTTGTGTTTGTTTAGGTCATAGGGTGATGTCAAACCATGTTGGTTCACAAGTTGGGGCACTATCCTACCCGGTTTCGTCTTGACGGGGAGATTCCACCCTTATACGGGTACGGAACCTTCGCCTCTAGTTAGAGCGCATGCATGCGAGGGGGGGCACATGCAAGCACCTATATATACCAACCTCTCACCACACCCCACACACACATATGCTAGGGGCACATGCAAGTTTTCATCTCATTCCAATGTTCTCGTGGTCTTCCTCCGGCGAAACCCTGATCTCTGTGCACACTCGGATCGTCTACCCCCCTAGACGTTCCTCTGACAGGGGTTAGCCCGGCGTAGCTCTCTCTTGTTTTGTGTTTTTTTAGGTCATAGGGTGATGTCAAACCATGTTGGTTCACAAGTTGGGGCACTATCCTACCCGGTTTCACCTCGACGGGGAGATTCCACCCTTATACGGGTACGGAACCTTCGCCTCTAGGTTGAGCGCATGCATGCGAGGGGGACACATGCAAGCACCTATATATACCAACCTCTCACCACACCCACACACACACATATGCTAGGGGCACATGCAAGTTTTCATCTCATTCCAATGTTCTCGTGGTCTTCCTCCGGCGAAACCTGATCTCTGTGCACACTCGGATCGTCTACCCCCCTAGACGTTCCTCTGACAGGGGTAGCCCGGCGTAGCTCTCTCTTGTTTTGTGTTTGTTTAGGTCATAGGGTGATGTCAAACCATGTGGTTCACAAGTTGGGGCACTATCCTACCCGGTTTCACCTCGACGGGGAGATTCCACCCTTATACGGGTACGGAACCTTCGCCTCTAGGTTAGAGCGCATGCATGCGAGGGGGGACACATGCAAGCACCTATATATACCAACCTCTCACCACACCCCACACACACATATGCTAGGGGCACATGCAAGTTTTCATCTCATTCCAATGTTCTCGTGGTCTTCCTCCGGCGAAACCCTGATCTCTGTGCACACTCGGATCGTCTACCCCCTAGACGTTCCTCTGACAGGGGTAGCCCGGCGTAGCTCTCTCTTGTTTTGTTGTTGTTTAGGTCATAGGGTGATGTCAAACCATGTTGGTTCACAAGTTGGGGCACTATCCTACCCGGTTTCACCTCGACGGGGAGATTCCACCCTTATACGGGTACGGAACCTTCGCCTCTAGGTTAGAGCGCATGCATGCGAGGGGGGACACATGCAAGCACCTATATATACCAACCCTCACCACAACCACACACACACATATGCTAGGGGCACATGCAAGTTTTCATCTCATTCCAATGTTCTCGTGGTCTTCCTCCGGGAAACCCTGATCTCTGTGCACACTCGGATCGTCTACCCCCCTAGACGTTCCTCTGACAGGGTAGCCCGGCGTAGCTCTCTCTTGTTTTGTGTTTTTAGGTCATAGGGTGATGTCAAACATGTTGGTTCACAAGTTGGGGCACTATCCTACCCGGTTTCACCTTGACGGGGAGATTCCACCTTATACGGGTACGGAACCTTCGCCTCTAGGTTAGAGCGCATGCATGCGAGGGGGGACACATGCAAGCACCTATATATACCAACCTCTCACCACACCCCACACACACATATGCTAGGGGCACATGCAAGTTTTCATCTCATTCCAATGTTCTCGTGGTCTTCCTCCGGCGAAACCCTGATCTCTGTGCACACTCGGATCGTCTACCCCCCTAGACGTTCCTCTGACAGGGGTAGCCCGGCGTAGCTCTCTCTTGTTTTGTGTTTGTTTAGGTCATAGGGTGATGTCAAACCATGTTGGTTCACAAGTTGGGGCACTATCCTACCCCCGGTTTCACCTCGACGGGGAGATTCCACCCTTATACGGGTACGGAACCTTCGCCTCTAGGTTAGAGCGCATGCATGCGAGGGGGGCCACATGCAAGCACCTATATATACCAACCTCTCACCACACCCACACACACATATGCTAGGGGCACATGCAAGTTTTCATCTCATTCCAATGTTCTCGTGGTCTTCCTCGGCGAAAACCCTGATCTCTGTGCACACTCGGATCGTCTACCCCCCTAGACGTTCCTCTGACAGGGTTCCCGGCGTAGCTCTCTCTTGTTTTGTGTTTGTTTAGGTCATAGGGTGATGTAAAACCATGTTGGTTCACAAGTTGGGGCACTATCCTACCCGGTTTCACCTCGACGGGAGAGATTCCCCACCCTTATACGGGTACGGAACCTTCGCCTCTAGGTTAGAGCGCATGCATGCGAGGGGGGACACATGCAAGCACCTATATATACCAACCTCTCACCACACCCACACACATACATATGCTAGGGGCACATGCAAGTTTTCATCTCATTCCAATGTTCTCGTGGTCTTCCTCCGGCGAAACCCTGATCTCTGTGCACACTCGGATCGTCTACCCCCCTAGACGTTCCTCTGACAGGGGTAGCCCGGCGTAGCTCTCTCTTGTTTTGTGTTTGTTTAGGTCATAGGGTGATGTCAAACCATGTTGGTTCACAAGTGGGGCACTATCCTACCCGGTTTCACCTTGACGGGGAGATTCCACCCTTATACGGGTACGGAACCTTCGCCTCTAGGTTAGAGCGCATGCATGCGAGGGGGGACACATGCAAGCACCTATATATACCAACCTCTCACCACACCCCCACACACACATATGCTAGGGGCACATGCAAGTTTTCATCTCATTCCAATGTTCTCGTGGTCTTCCTCCGGCGAAACCCTGATCTCTGTGCACACTCGGATCATCTACCTCTACCCCCTAGACGTTCCTCTGACAGGGGTAGCCCGGCGTAGCTCTCTCTTGTTTTGTGTTTTTTTTAGGTCATAGGGTGATGTCAAACCATGTTGGTTCACAAGTTGGGGCACTATCCTACCCGGTTTCACCTCGACGGGGAGATTCCACCCTTATACGGGTACGGAACCTTCGCCTCTAGGTTAGAGCGCATGCATGCGAGGGGGGACACATGCAAGCACCTATATATACCAACCTCTCACCACACCCACACACACACATATGCTAGGGGCACATGCAAGTTTTCATCTCATTCCAATGTTCTCGTGGTCTTCCTCCGGCGAAACCCTGATCTCTGTGCACACTCGGACAGGGGTAGCCCGGCGTAGCTCTCTCTTGTTTTGTGTTTGTTTAGGTCATAGGGTGATGTCAAACCATGTTGGTTCACAAATTGGGGCACTATCCTACCCGGTTTCAACTCGACGGGGAGATTCCACCCTTATACGGGTACGGAACCTTCGCCTCTAGGTTAGAGCGCATGCATGCGAGGGGGGACACATGCAAGCACCTATATATACCAACCTCTCACCACACCCACACACACACATATGCTAGGGCCACATGCAAGTTTTCATCTCATTCCAATGTTCTCGTGGTCTTCCTCCGGCGAAACCCTGATCTCTGTGCACACTCGGATCGTCTACCCCCCTAGACGTTCCTCTGACAGGGGTAGCCCGGCGTAGCTCTCTCTTGTTTTGTGTTTGTTTAGGTCATAGGGTGATGTCAAACCATGTTGGTTCACAAGTTGGGGCACTATCCTACCCGGTTTCACCCGTCGACGGGAGATTCTCCACCCTTATACGGGTACGGAACCTTCGCCTCTAGGTTAGAGCGCATGCATGCGAGGGGGGACACATGCAAGCACCTATATATACCAACCTCTCACCACACACCCCACACACATACTAGGGGCACATGCAAGTTTTCATCTCATTCCAATGTTCTCGTGGTCTTCCTCCGCCGCGAAACCCTGATCTCTGTGCACACTCGTACAGGGGTAGCCCGGCGTAGCTCTCTCTTGTTTTGTGTTTGTTTAGGTCATAGGGTGATGTCAAACCATGTTGGTTCACAAGTTGGGGCACTATCCTACCCGGTTTCACCTCGACGGGAGATTCCACCCTTATACGGGTACGGAACCTTCGCCTCTAGGTTAGAGAGCATGATGCATGCGAGGGGGACACATGCAAGCACCTATATATACCAACCTCTCACCACACCCACACACACACATATGCTAGGGGCACATGCAAGTTTTCATCTCATTCCAATGTTCTCGTGTGTCTTCCTCCGGCGAAACCCTGATCTCTGTGCACACTCGGATCGTCTACCCCCCTAGACGTTCCTCTGACAGGGGTAGCCCGGCGTAGCTCTCTCTTGTTTTGTGTTTGTTTAGGTCATAGGGTGATGTCAAACCATGTTGGTTCACAAGTTGGGGCACTATCCTACCCGGTTTCACGTCTGACGGGGAGATTCACCCCATACGGGTACGGAACCTTCGCCTCTAGGTTAGAGCGCATGCATGCGAGGGGGGACACATGCAAGCACCTATATATACCAACTTCTCACCACACCCACACACACATATGCTAGGGGCACATGCAAGTTTTCATCTCATTCCAATGTTCTCGTGGTCTTCCTCCGGCGAAACCCTGATCTCTGTGCACACTCGGATCGTCTACCCCCCTAGACGTTCCTCTGACAGGGGTAGCCCGGCGTAGCTCTCTCTTGTTTTGTGTTTGTTTAGGTCATAGGGTGATGTCAAACCATGTTGGTTCACAAGTTGGGGCACTATCCTACCCGGTTTCGTCTTGACGGGGAGATTACACCCTTATACGGGTACGGAACCTTCGCCTCTAGGTTAGAGCGCATGCATGCGAGGGGGGACACATGCAAGCACCTATATATACCAACCTCTCAACCACACACCCACACACACATATGCTAGGGGCACATGCAAGTTTTCATCTCATTCCAATGTTCTCGTGGTCTTCCTCCGGCGAAACCCTGATCTCTGTGCACACTCGGATACAGGGGTAGCCCGGCGTAGCCCTAGCTCTCTCTTGTTTTGTGTTTGTTTAGGTCATAGGGTGATGTCAAACCATGTTGGTTCACAAGTTGGGCACTATCCTACCCGGTTCACCTCGACGGGGAGATTCCACCCTATACGGGTACGGAACCTTCGCCTCTAGGTTAGAGCGCATGCATGCGAGGGGGACACATGCAAGCACCTATATATACCAACCTCTCACCACACCCACACACACATATGCTAGGGGCACATGCAAGTTTTCATCTCATTCCAATGTTCTCGTGGTCTTCCTCCGGCGAAACCCTGATCTCTGTGCACACTCGGATCGTCTACCCCCCTAGACGTTCTCTGACAGGGGTAGCCCGGCGTAGCTCTCTCTTGTTTTGTGTTTGTTTAGGTCATAGGGTGATGTCAAACCATGTTGGTTCACAGTTGGGGCACTATCCTACCCGGTTTCACTTGACGGGGAGATTCCACCCTTTACCGGGTACGGAACCTTCGCCTCTAGGTTAGAGCGCATGCATGCGAGGGGGGACACATGCAAGCACCTATATATACCAACCTCTCACCACACCCACACACACATATGCTAGGGGCACATGCAAGTTTTCATCTCATTCCAATGTTCTCGTGGTCTTCCTCCGGCGAAACCCTGATCTCTGCACACTCGGATCGTCTACCCCCTAGACGTTCCTCTGACAGGGGTAGCCCGGCGTAGCTCTCTTGTTTTGTGTTTGTTTAGGTCATAGGGTGATGTCAAACCATGTTGGTTCACAAGTTGGGGCACTATCCTACCCGGTTTCACCTCGACGGGGAGATTCCACCCTTATACGGGTACGGAACCTTCGCCTCTAGGTTAGAGCGCATGCATGCGAGGGGGGACACATGCAAGCACCTATATATACCAACCTCACACCACACCCACACACACTATGCTAGGGGCACATGCAAGTTTTCATCTCATTCCAATGTTCTCGTGGTCTTCCTCCGGCGAAACCCTGATCTCTGTGCACACTCGGATCGTCTACCCCCCTAGACGTTCCTCTGACAGGGGTAGCCCGGCGTAGCTCTCTCTTGTTTGTGTTTGTTTAGGTCATAGGGTGATGTCAAACCATGTTGTTCACAAGTTGGGCACTATCCTACCCGGTTTCACCTCGACGGGGAGATTCCACCCTTATACGGGTACGGAACCTTCGCCTCTAGGTTAGAGCGCATGCATGCGAGGGGGGACACATGCAAGCACCTATATATACCAACCTCTCACCACCACCCACACACACATATGCTAGGGGCACATGCAAGTTTTCATCTCATTCCAATGTTTCGTGGTCTTCCTCCGGCGAAACCCTGATCTCTGTGCACACTCGGATCGTCTACCCCCCTAGACGTTCCTCTGACAGGGGTAGCCCGGCGTAGCTCTCTCTTGTTTTTGTGTTGTTTTAGGTCATAGGGTGATGTCAAACCATGTTGGTTCACAAGTTGGGGCACTATCCTACCCGGTTTCACACCTCGACGGGGAGATTCCACCCTTATACGGGTACGGAACCTTCGCCTCTAGGTTAGAGCGCATGCATGCGAGGGGGACACATGCAAGCACCTATATATACCAACCTCTCACCACACCCACACACACACATATGCTAGGGGCACATGCAAGTTTTCATCTCATTCCAATGTTCTCGTGGTCTTCCTCCGGCGAAACCCTGATCTCTGTGCACACTCGGATCGTCTACCCCCCTAGACGTTCCTCTGACAGGGGTAGCCCGGCGTAGCTCTCTCTTGTTTTGTGTTTGTTTAGGTCATAGGGTGATGTCAAACCATGTTGGTTCACAGTTGGGGCACTATCTACCCGGTTTCACCTCGACGGGGAGATTCCCACCCTTATACGGGTACGGAACCTTCGCCTCTAGGTTAGAGCGCATGCATGCGAGGGGGGACACATGCAAGCACCTATATATACCAACCTCTCACCACACCCCCCCCACACACATATGCTAGGGGCACATGCAAGTTTTCATCTCATTCCAATGTTCTCGTGGTCTTCCTCCGGCGAAACCCTGATCTCTGTGCACACTCGGATCGTCTACCCCCCTAGACGTTCCTCTGACAGGGGTAGCCCGGCGTAGCTCTCTCTTGTTTTGTGTTTGTTTAGGTCATAGGGTGATGTCAAACCATGTTGGTTCACAAGTTGGGGCACTATCCTACCCGGTTTCACCTCGACGGGGAGATTCCACCCTTATACGGGTACGGAACCTTCGCCTCTAGGTTAGAGCGCATGCATGCGAGGAGGGACACATGCAAGCACCTATATATACCAACCTCTCACCACACCACACACACACATATGCTAGGGGCACATGCAAGTTTTCATCTCATTCCAATGTTCTCGTGGTCTTCCTCCGGCGAAACCCTGATCTCTGTGCACACTCGGATCGTCTACCCCCTAGACGTTCCTCTGACAGGGGTAGCCCGGCGTAGCTCTCTCTTGTTTTGTGTTTGTTTAGGTCATAGGGTGATGTCAAACCATGTTGGCTCACAAGTTGGGGCACTATCCTACCCGGTTCACCTGACGGGGAGATTCCACCCTTATACGGGTACGGAACCTTCGCCTCTAGGTTAGAGCGCATGCATGCGAGGGGGGACACATGCAAGCACCTATATATACCAACCTCTCACCACACCCACACACACATATGCTAGGGGCACATGCAAGTTTTCATCTCATTCCAATGTTCTCGTGGTCTTCCTCCGCGAAACCCTGATCTCTGTGCACACTCGGATCGTCTACCCCCTAGACGTTCCTCTGACAGGGGTAGCCCGGCGTAGCTCTCTCTTGTTTTGTGTTTGTTTAGGTCATAGGGTGATGTCAAACCATGTTGGTTCACAAGTTGGGGCACTATCCTACCCGTTTCACCTCGACGGGAGATTCCACCCTTATACGGGTACGGAACCTTCGCCTCTAGGTTAGAGCGCATGCATGCGAGGGGGGACACATGCAAGCACCTATATATACCAACCTCTCACCACACCCCACACACACATATGCTAGGGGCACATGCAAGTTTTCATCTCATTCCAATGTTCTCGTGGTCTTCCTCCGGCGAAACCCTGATCTCTGTGCACACTCGGATCGTCTACCCCCCTAGACGTTCCTCTGACAGGGGTAGCCCGGCATAGCTCTCTCTTGTTTTGTGTTTGTTTAGGTCATAGGGTGATGTCAAACCATGTTGGTTCACAAGTTCGGGCACTATCCTACCCGGTTTCACCTCGACGGGGAGATTCCACCTTATACGGGTACGGAACCTTCGCCTCTAGGTTAGAGAGCATGCATGCGAGGGGGGACACATCCAAGCACCTATATATACCAACCTCTCACCACACCCACACACACATATGCTAGGCGCACATGCAAGTTTTCATCTCATTCAATGTTCTCGTGGTCTTCCTCCGGCGAAACCCTGATCTCTGTGCACACTCGGATCGTCTACCCCCCTAGACGTTCCTCTGACAGGGGTAGCCCGGCGTAGCTCTCTCTTGTTTTGTGTTTGTTTAGGTCATAGGGTGATGTCAAACCATGTTGGTTCACAAGTTGGGGCACTATCCTACCCGGTTTCACCTCGACGGGGAGATTCCACCCTATACGGGTACGGAACCTTCGCCTCTAGGTTAGAGCGCATGCATGCGAGGGGGACACATGCAAGCACCTATATATACCAACCTCTCACCACACCCACACACACATATGCTAGGGGCACATGCAAGTTTTCATCTCATTCCAATGTTCTCGTGGTCTTCCTCCGGCGAAACCCTGATCTCTGTGCACACTCGGATCGTCTACCCCCCTAGACGTTCCTCTGACAGGGGTAGCCCGGCGTAGCTCTCTCTTGTTTTTGTGTTTGTTTAGGTCATAGGGTGATGTCAAACCATGTTGGTTCACAAGTTGGGGCACTATCCTACCCGGTTTCACCTCGACGGGGAGATTCCACCCTTATACGGGTACGGAACCTTCGCCTCTAGGTTAGAGCGCATGCATGCGAGGGGGACACATGCAAGCACCTATATATACCAACCTCTCACCACACCCACACACACATATGCTAGGGGCACATGCAGTTTTCATCTCATTCCAATGTTCTCGTGGTCTTCCTCCGGCGAAACCCTGATCTCTGTGCACACTCGGATCGTCTACCCCCCTAGACATTCCTCTGACAGGGTAGCCTGGCGTAGCTCTCTCTTGTTTTGTGTTTGTTTAGGTCATAGGGTGATGTCAAACCATGTTGGTTCACAAGTTGGGGCACTATCCTACCCGGTTTCACCTCGACGGGGAGATTCCACCTTATACGGGTACGGAACCTTCGCCTCTAGGTTAGAGCGCATGCATGCGAGGGGGACACATGCAAGCACCTATATATACCAACCTCTCACACACCCCACACACACATATGTCTAGGGGCACATGCAAGTTTTCATCTCATTCCAATGTTCTCGTGGTCTTCCTCCGGCGAAACCCTGATCTCTGTGCACACTCGGATCGTCTACCCCCCTAGACGTTCCTCTGACAGGGGTAGCCCGGCGTAGCTCTCTCTTGTTTTGTGTTTGTTTAGGTCATAGGGTGATGTCAAACCATGTTGGTTCACAAGTTGGGGCACTATCCTACCCGGTTTCCGTCTTGACGGGAGATTCCACCCTTATACGGGTCCGGAACCTTCGCCTCTAGGTTAGAGCGCATGCATGCGAGGGGGGACACATGCAAGCACCTATATATACCAACCTCTCACCACACCCCACACACACATATGCTAGGGGCACATGCAAGTTTTCATCTCATTCCAATGTTCTCGTGGTCTTCCTCCGGCGAAACCCTGATCTCTGTGCACACTCGGATCGTCTACCCCCTAGACGTTCCTCTGACAGGGGTAGCCTCGGCGTAGCTCTCTCTTGTTTTGTGTTTGTTTAGGTCATAGGGTGATGTCAAACCATGTTGGTTCACAAAGTTGGGGCACTATCCTACCCGGTTTCACCTCGACGGGGAGATTCCACCCTTATACGGGTACGGAACCTTCGCCTCTAGGTTAGAGCGCATGCATGCGAGGGGGGACACAAGCACCTATAACCAATATACCACCTCTCACACACCCACACACACATATGCTAGGGCACATGCAAGTTTTCATCTCATTCCAATGTTCTCGTGGTCTTCCTCCGGCGAAACCCTGATCTCTGTGCACACTCGGATCGTCTACCCCCCTAGACGTTCCTCTGACAGGGGTAGCCCGGCGTAGCTCTCTCTTGTTTTGTGTTTGTTTAGGTCATAGGGTGATGTCAAACCATGTTGGTTCACAAGTTGGGGCACTATCCTACCCGGTTTCACTTGACGGGGAGATTCCCACCCTTATACGGGTACGGAACCTTCGCCTCTAGGTTAGAGCGCATGCATGCGAGGGGGGACACATGCAAGCACCTATATATACCAACCTCCACCACACCCCCACACACATATGCTAGGGGCACATGCAAGTTTTCATCTCATTCCAATGTTCTCGTGGTTTCCTCCGGCGAAACCCTGATCTCTGTGCACACTCGGATCGTCTACCCCCCTAGACGTTCCTCTGACAGGGGTAGCCCGGCGTAGCTCTCTCTTGTTTTGTGTTTGTTTAGGTCATAGGGTGATGTCAAACCATGTTGGTTCACAAGTTGGGGCACTATCCTACCCGGTTTCACCTCGACGGGGAGATTCCACCCTTATACGGGTACGGAACCTTCGCCTCTAGGTTAGAGCGCATGCATGCGAGGGGGGACACATGCAAGCACCTATATATACCAACCTCTCACCACACCCACACACACACATATGCTAGGGGAACATGCAAGTTTTCATCTCATTCCAATGTTCTCGTGGTCTTCCTCCGGAAACCCTGATCTCTGTGCACACTCGGATCGTCTACCCCCCTAGACGTTCCTCTGACAGGGGTAGCCCGGCGTAGCTCTCTCTTGTTTTGTGTTTGTTTAGGTCATAGGGTGATGTCAAACCATGTTGGTTCACAAGTTGGGCACTATCCTACCCGTTTCACACTCGACGGGGAGATTCCACCCTTATACGGGTACGGAACCTTCGCCTCTAGGTTAGAGCGCATGCATGCGAGGGGGGACACATGCAAGCACCTATATATACCAACCTCTCACCACACCCACACACACACACATATGCTAGGGGCACATGCAAGTTTTCATCTCATTCCAATGTTCTCGTGGTCTTCCTCCGGCGAAACCCTGATCTCTGTGCACACTCGGATCGTCTACCCCCCTAGACGTTCCTCTGACAGGGGTAGACCGGCGTAGCGCTCTCTCTTGTTTTGTGTTTGTTTAGGTCATAGGGTGATGTCAAACCATGTTGGTTCACATTGGGGCACTATCCTACCCGGTTTCACCTCGACGGGGAGATTCCACCCTTATACGGGTACGGAACCTTCGCCTCTAGGTTAGAGCGCATGCATGCGAGGGGGACACATGCAAGCACCTATATATACCAACTCTCACCACACCCCCACACACACATATGCTAGGGGCACATGCAAGTTTTCATCTCATTCCAATGTTCTCGTGGTCTTCCTCCGGCGAAACCCTGATCTCTGTGCACACTCGGATCGTCTACCCCCTAGACGTTCCTCTGACAGGGGTAGCCCGGCGTAGCTCTCTCTTGTTTTGTGTTTGTTTAGGTCATAGGGTGATGTCAAACCATGTTGGTTCACAAGTTGGGGCACTATCCTACCCGGTTTCGTCCTTGACGGGGAGATTCCACCCTTATATACGGGTACGGAACCTTCGCCTCTAGGTTAGAGCGCATGCATGCGAGGGGGGACACATGCAAGCACCTATATATACCAACCTCTCACCACACCCACACACACATATGCTAGGGGCACATGCAAGTTTTCATCTCATTCCAATGTTCTCGTGGTCTTCCTCCGGCGAAACCCTGATCTCTGTGCACACTCGGATCGTCTACCCCCCTAGACGTTCCTCTGACAGGGGTAGCCCGGCGTAGCTCTCTCTTGTTTTGTGTTTGTTTAGGTCATAGGTGATGTCAAACCATGTTGGTTCACAAGTTGGGGCACTATCCTACCCGGTTTCACCTCGACGGGGAGATTCCACCCTTATACGGGTACGGAACCTTCGCCTCTAGGTTAGAGCGCATGCATGCGAGGGGGGACACATGCAAGCACCTATATATACCAACCTCTACCACACCCCACACACACATATGCTAGGGGAACATGCAAGTTTTCATCTCATTCCAATGTTTCTCGTGGTCTTCCTCCGGCAAAACCCTGATCTCTGTGCACACTCGGATCGTCTACCCCCCTAGACGTTCTCTGACAGGGGTAGCCCGGCGTAGCTCTCTCTTGTTTTGTGTTTGTTTAGGTCATAGGTGATGTCAAACCATGTGGTTCACAAGTTGGGGAACTATCCTACCCGGTTTTCACCTCGACGGGGAGATTCCACCCTTATACGGGTACGAAACCTTCGCCTCTAGGTTAGAGCGCATGCATGCGAGGGGGGACACATGCAAGCACCTATATTACCAACCTCTCACCACACCCCCACACACACATATGCTAGGGGCACATGCAAGTTTTCATCTCATTCCATGTTCTCGTGGTCTTCCTCCCGCGAAACCCTGATCTCTGTGCACACTCGGATCGTCTACCCCCTAGACGTTCCTCTGACAGGGTAGCCCCCGGCGTATCTCTCTCTTGTTTTGTGTTTGTTTAGGTCATAGGGTGATGTCAAACCATGTTGGTTCACAAGTTGGGGCACTATCCTACCCGGTTTCGTCTTGACGGGGAGATTCCACCTTATACGGGTACGGAACCTTCGCCTCTAGGTTAGAGCGCATGCATGCGAGGGGGACACATGCAAGCACCTATATAAACCAACCTCTCACACACCCCCACACACACATATGCTAGGGGCACATGCAAGTTTTCATCTCATTCCAATGTTCTCGTGGTCTTCTCCTCCGGCGAAACCCGATCTCTGTGCACACTCGGATCGTCTAACCCCCTAGACGTTCCTCTGACAGGGGTAGCCCGGCGTAGCTCTCTCTCTTGTTTGGTGTTTGTTTAGGTCATAGGGTGATGTCAAACCATGTTGGTTCACAAGTTGGGGCACTATCCTACCCGGTTTCACCTCGACGGGGAAATTCCCCACCCTTATACGGGTACGGAACCTTCGCCTCTAGGTAGAGCGCATGCATGCGAGGGGGACACATGCAAGCACCTATATATACCAACCTCTCACCACACCCACACACACATATGGTAGGGGCACATGCAAGTTTTCATCTCATTCCAATGTTCTCGTGGTCTTCCTCCGGCGAAACCCTGATCTCTGTGCACACTCGGATCGTCTACCCCCCTAGACGTTCCTCTGACAGGGGTAGCCCGCGTAGCTCTCTCTTGTTTTGTGTTTGTTTAGGTCATAGGGTGATGTCAAACCATGTTGGTTCACAAGTTGGGGACTATCCTACCCGGTTTTTTCACCTCGACGGGGAGATTCCACCCTTATACGGGTACGGAACCTTCGTCTAGGTTAGAGCGCATGCATGCGAGGGGGGACACATGCAAGCACCTATATATACCAACCTCTCACACCACACCCACACACACACATATGCTAGGGGCACATGCAAGTTTTCATCTCATTCCAATGTTCTCGTGGTCTTCCTCCGGCGAAACCCTGATCTCTGTGCACACTCGGATCGTCTACCCCCCTAGACGTTCCTCTGACAGGGTAGCCCGGCGTAGCTCTCTCTTGTTTTGTGTTTGTTTAGGTCATAGGGTGATGTCAAACCATGTTGGTTCACAAGTTGGGGCACTATCCTACCCGGTTTCGTCTCGACGGGAGATTCCACCCTTATACGGGTACGGAACCTTCGCCTCTAGTTAGAGCGCATGCATGCGAGGGGGACACATGCAAGCACCTATATATACCAACCTCTCACCACACCCCCACACACATATATGCTAGGGGCACATGCAAGTTTTCATCTCATTCCAATGTTCTCGTGGTCTTCCTCCGGCGAAACCCTGATCTCTGTGCACACTCGGACAGGGGTAGCCCGGCGTAGCTCTCTCTTTGTTTTGGTGTTGTTTAGGTCATAGGGTGATGTCAAACCATGTTGGTTCACAAATTGGGGCACTATCCTACCCGGTTTCAACTCGATGGGGAGATTCCACCCTTATACGGGTACGGAACCTTCGCCTCTAGGTTAGAGTGCATGCATGAGAGGGGGACACATGCAAGCACCTATATATACCAACCTCTCACCACACCCACACACACACAATGCTAGGGGCACATGCAAGTTTTCATCTCATTCCAATGTTCTCGTGGTCTTTCCTCCGGCGAAACCCTGATCTCTGTGCACACTCGGATCGTCTACCCCCCTAGACGTTCCTCTGACAGGGGTAGCCCGGCGTACTCTCTCTTGTTTTGTGTGTTTTTAGGTCATAGGTGATGTCAAACCATGTTGGTTCACAAGTTGGGGCACTATCCTACCCGGTTTCGTCTTGACGGGAGATTCCACCCTTATACGGGTACGGAACCTTCGCCTCTAGGTTAGAGCGCATGCATGCGAGGGGGACACATGCAAGCACCTATATATACCAACCTCTCACCACACCCCCACACACACATATGCTAGGGGCACATGCAAGTTTTCATCTCATTCCAATGTTCTCGGTGGTCTTTCCTCCGGCGAAACCCTGATCTCTGTGCACACGCGGACAGGGGAGCCCGGCGTAGCTCTCTCTTGTTTTGTGTTTGTTAGGTCATAGGTGATGTCAAACCATGTTGGTTCACAAATTGGGGCACTATCCTACCCGG